>CAWUFW010002543.1:325000-925000 GCA_963921515.1 Calotriton arnoldi | reverse complement strand
TGTGCAATAATGTACTCGGTGAATAAAAAATGAATAATGTTGAAATATGATTGGTATACTGATCAAGTCTTCCAAAGCACAGATCCGTGGGGAATTCAGACTCTTTGTGTAGTGTTGTGGTACATGTGATAATAACTCTACAAAAAACAACCAAGATCATAACGTTCATTAAGACCTTTCAGACTTATGGAATCCAGTCTGTTTATCCAATATACTTCTCTCTGTAACATAAATTGCGGGTTGTTTCGTCCCTTCAAAATTGGTACTTGTTCAAGAATCAGAAATCGTAGTTGACTAATATTATGTTGAAGTTGTTGAAAATGATTGGCAATTGGAGATTTCATCTGGTGAGTTCGAATGTTACTCTTGTGTTCATTAAGTCTTATCCGCATTTTTCTCTCCGTCTTCCCCACGTAAACCATGCTGCAAGGGCATTTTAACATGTAAATAACATTTTGACTGTTGCAGGTGGCTGTTACTTTTAATTTTATGTTGTGACCTTTCTGAGGATGTTGAATGGTGTTACCCTTTACGATAGAATTGCAATTTCCACAATTGTAACAAGGTGTAGTGCCTTTGAAAGTTGTATCTTTGATGTTCTGAGATGTAGTTACGATTTGTTTTAAATTTCTCGATCGTTGGTAAGCTGAATCTCGGTGGTTTGTCATAGATGTGTCTGAAATCCGTTTCAGTTCCGAGCATCGGCCAGTATCTTAAGATAATTTTTTTGATAAAGTAACTTTGAGTAGAAAATTTAGACACGAAAACACTTCTCGATTCATCTTTGTTAATAGGTTTCGATCTTAACAATGTCTGGCCTGTGAGTTTGTCGGCTTTGTAGCTTGCATTTTCCAGGATATTCATGGGGTATTTTCGTTGTTTGAATTTCTCAATGCAAGTAAGTTTGCTTGCGTTGTACAGCTCTTGAGTGCTGGATATTCTTTTAAGTCTGAGTAGCTGAGAGTACGGTAAATGTTCTTTGAGAGAAGGCTGGTGAAAGCTGTAAAAATGTAATAGGTTGTTTCGATCTGTAGGTTTAGTGTATACCTGTGTAATGAGAGTTCCATTATCATTGGTCACAACGGTGTCCAGGAATGTTATAGAATCCTTGCTGATGGAGTGTGTGAATTCTATACGGTATTCGACGTTATTCAATGTTTGTAGAAGTGATTCGAGTTTCGTGGTAGATCCTTGCCATAAGATGAAAATGTCATCAATGTATCGTTTGTATAAAACAAGATTTTCATTCCATTCTTGCTCATTCAGAATGTGATCTAACTCTAGTCGATACATGTACAGATTAGCATACGTTGGGGCTGCACAATTGCCCATCGATGTTCCAGAGCATTGAATATAATAGTTACCGGACCATTCAAAGTAGCTGTGATACAATGTAAAATGGATGAGTTCCATTAAAAAAACTTTGAGATCATGAGGTTTATTGGTAGTCAAAAGAAAAGATTCAACTGCTTCCATGCCTTTGTCATGAGGTATCGATGTGTAAAGTGCTTTGACATCAACGGAACAAAGTATAGTATTGGGAGTAATTTTGTCTTGAACAGTTTCCAATAAGTTTATAAAATCGGTAGTGTCTCTGATATATGTGCTCATAGATTGTACCAATGGCTGTAGATGTTTATCCAAGTATCTTCCAATAGGTTCATGTAATGAATTGATGGTAGAAACAATTGGCCTGAATGGAGGTAAGGTAGCGTGTTTGTGAATCTTGGGTATCATGTAAATGTAGGGTATAGACGGGTTGGTTTTGATAAGGTAATTCCTGTCTTCATTGTTGATGATACCCTTTTCAATAGCCTCATCAATTATAGTTTGCAAGATTTTCATGAAATCATTGGTAGGGTCAAACGATAAAGGCATGTATATGTTACGGTCTTGAATGTGATCATTAACATTTTTCTCATAAAAATCAGAATCCATAATAACCATTGCCCCTCCTTTGTCAGCTTCACGGATAGTAATTTCTGTTCTTGTTGCTATTTGAAAAAGAGCTTGTTGCTCTTTTTGAGTGATGTTGGTGTTTTTAGATTTTCGTCTATTGGGTATTTTGCTGAGTTCTTTGAGGGTGATGGTTTCGAAGGCGTCTAGTACTTTATGGCTGGTGGGAGCCATAAATGTGCTTTTATTCCGTAATCCCATTAGTGTATTATCACGGGGTCTGTATGTAGAATCCAGAACGTTATGAAAGAAATGTTTAAGCCTAAGTGTCCGCATACATTTGAAAAAACAAACTTCTGTGTCAAGATGATTTGAATGATATGTAGGCACAAACGATGTTCCTTTTTGTAAAGTTCTCATTTGAAAATCCGTAAGTTTATGTCTGGAAATATTAATCACCAAGTTCTCTGGCTGCGTGTTCCCTTCGCAACCGGTTTTGTTGATGTTAACTTTCCTCCTGCTTCGTCTTGTGGTTTTGGACCTACTCCTAAAAAGATTGTCTGCCATTGGTAGAAGATGTGGAAGGAACTTCAACAATTAATTCATGTGAATCATCAATGGCTGGGCGTGAACTTTTAGTTGGAAGATCTGCTTGAATTCGTGATGATCTACCTCTGGTTTGCGAATCATCTGAGGATGTGGTGTCTATATCAGATGGATGACCGGTGTTTCTTCGTAGTTGTCTCTTATTCGCGTATACGTCTGCCCAGGTGTATACCTCCCCCAACTTGTAGTCAATGGTGTCACGTTTAAATTTTCTTACTTTTCTGGCGTTAATCTCGTTGGTGTATTCATCTAATTGTTTGTTCAAGTCTGCTAGTGTCGCGTTCCAGTCTTCATTTTCCAATTTCATAGAAATTGAATCGAGAAGAATGAATCGAGAAGTGTTTTCGTGTCTAAATTTTCTACTCAAAGTTACTTTATCAAAAAAATTATCTTAAGATACTGGCCGATGCTCGGAACTGAAACGGATTTCAGACACATCTATGACAAACCACCGAGATTCGCTTACCAACGATCGAGAAATTTAAAACAAATCGTAACTACATCTCAGAACATCAAAGATACAACTTTCAAAGGCACTACACCTTGTTACAATTGTGGAAATTGCAATTCTATCGTAAAGGGTAATACCATTCAACATCCTCAGAAAGGTCACAACATAAAATTAAAAGTAACAGCCACCTGCAACAGTCAAAATGTTATTTACATGTTAAAATGCCCTTGCAGCATGGTTTACCTGGGGAAGACGGAGAGAAAAATGCGGATAAGACTTAATGAACACAAGAGTAACATTCGAACTCACCAGATGAAATCTCCAATTGCCAATCATTTTCAACAACTTCAACATAATATTAGTCAACTACGATTTCTGATTCTTGAACAAGTACCAATTTTGAAGGGACGAAACAACACGCAATTTATGTTACAGAGAGAAGTATATTGGATAAACAGACTGGATTCCATAAGTCCGAAAGGTCTTAATGAACGTTATGATCTTGGTTGTTTTTTGTAGAGTTATTATCACATGTACCACAACACTACACAAAGAGTCTGAATTCCCACGGATCTGTGCTTTGGAAGACTTGATCAGTATACCAATCATATTTCAACATTATTCATTTTTTATTCACCGAGTACATTATTGCACACATTCTTCACACCTCTGTACCTTACTTCGTACAATTTATGTATTACACCTATAATCGATTACTTTTCTCAAATTTCAACCTTTTAGGATTCCTTTATTTCTATTTACACAGTCTAGCACACTCTCAGATATGTCACTGTTGACAGCTGACATTGCTAATTGTCAATATGCCATTTTTTAAAATTTTTGGAACTTTCCATGTTCAGTTACTTTTTTCGTTTTTATCATTCACTTTGATTCGCCCGTTTTAAACCATATATTCGTTTTCTATACAGTTCACGCCACACTGTTTAGTTTCCCGTTTTTACCGTTATTATTTACATTGACACTGTGTGAAACTACGAGTCTGTTCACTTTGTAGTTCATGTTATCCCAGAATTCCCAGCGACGCCGGTTATACACCAAACGTACGCTGACGCGCACTTCCAACCTGTTCTGAACGCCGCCAGGCATCCACATTGAGTTTTGGACTACCAAATCTTAATCGACACACACTCTAAGTAAGTTTATCTCACGCAGCACGCGTTGTGCTCAGTACTATGTTTTCATTTTTTAATGAGCTTATTTTTACCATTTTCTTACCTCGTTACTTTCACAGATTAACGCCTTAACGTCTTTCAAGACATGTGAGTTCAATCGAATCTCGATACATTCGAGCTGCTCAGCATAACTTGACCCGTTTCACCCTCACATTTTTCCATCCCTTTACCATCACATAATCTCATTCACAGTACAATCTTGTATTTTTCTTTACGGTTCTTCAACTTACCCGCGCAATCACCGACATGTTAAGCAATATTAAGACAACTGATGTTATTTACTCACTCATGGCTTGTAGCACGGGCACACCGTTCAGCACTTCATACTCCGATTGATATCTACCACCGGATAACTTTTAACCCTGTCATTCACTGTGCACTTTTGGTTACGATGAATACACCATCTTATGGGTTGTCACCATCACAATTGAATATGTGCTTCTACCGGTTATTTGATATATATGTACAATGAACATTCAGCATTACTTGGCTGACACCTTGTTTCCTTTTCTAGAGTATACTAGCCCCTGATGAAGGGCTTATCGGCCCGAAATGCATTGGGCATCTTTGAATGAACGTTGAATTCAAAGAACTGATTGATTTCATGAATTGAAAAATAAACCAAAGATATACAACGATGACAAGGGTGTAGAGTACTCAATTACTACCTTGATTAACTACTTAACATTTTCATCGAGTGCCAGAGGGAGACACTCTCTTAACCCAGGAGAGTGCAATTACGGCTGGATCATCCTCATACTCAGGAGGACTTACCTTCTTGCACCACTTACTTGATTACCACTTGAATATTTTGATCATCCCAAGAGTGCGCTATTCTCTCTTTTTTCACACCTGATTGATGCTTCTCACACGGGTGGGGGTTGGGAGGGGGGGTGTTGTGGAGCCTTCTGCTTCAAAACACGAGCAGAGGCGGAGTGGAGAAAGGAATAGAGAAATCAAGGGAGAGGAAAATGTAATGCGATGGCTTTGTAGTATTTTTAAACCTTTGATTTAGTCCAGATGCGACGGGCGAGCACAGCCCAGAAACCGCCTCTACTTCCAAAGACAAAATGCAGTTTGTGATTAGAGGAAAGAGGGTGCTGTGTACTGAACTGTGTGCGCTTTTCTTTCGGTTCTCCCTCCGTGAGGAGCGAGGGTGCTGAACACAGCACTGCAACGGCCCCCGGCCGGCGCATCGATTCTAAACAGATCGTGGCACAGAGTCCACGCAGCTCTGGGACAGAAGTTTTAGCCTCTTACCTCCTTGCACCGCCTCCCAGGGTCCACACGCGAAGAGGCAGACGAGTCCAAAAACCAGCGGCAGCGCATCCATAGTGCTTGAGCGAGTGAGTGTCTCTTTTATGCGGAAGTCTCCCCCGTGTAGCCGTCAGTCATTCAAGTCCTTCGCCCAACAATGCACAGCAATAAAATGTCTCCAGCAGCTGCGTCTTTCTCCTTTCCTCGCGGAGTGTGTTTTATTTCCCTTCCACATTCAAGAGATCCGTGGTAGTTAAAAAAGCGGCCACTCTATAGCTAGAGAACTGGTGCTTATATAAAGCGCTGCACTTTGGCGGCGCACGCGATATTAAAGTTGCGCGGCCGCCGTATGCGCTTTATAAAACAAGCTGTCGCCATTGCCAAAGCAGAATGAAAAAAACATAGTGCCTACTAGCTAATGAAGGAGATCGTGTAACGCCGCAAGCAAACGATCCAGTCCGGATGGGCCGTACCAAAAGGAGACAGGGCGGTAACAAAAAAAGCCTCATTTTCAATCGGAGGCCAGCGTTTAGCATAAATGATGACGCCAGCCAATGGGAATGATGGGCGGGGCTTCAAGTCCCCTTCTGAAATCTTATCGATTACAATAAGCCTCGCAGAGCAAGGAGCGCATGCGCGCTCCAGTGCTAGGTCTGCGAGACCTAAAAAGTGGTGGCATTTTGAAGAAAGGCCAGAGCTATTTTTTTACAACCTTTGGTGGTTGAAAAGATCTTTTGTAACTCAGTGTTGTTGAATGATGGGAAAGTATGGCATTTCTCTGCTTTGTCGTTGTGTAATGGGGAGGAGAGGCCGCACCAGACAGTGACACACCTCCACACGTCTACTGACAACCATACGTTTGACTGTGTCAAATCCCACCAGGGAGGATCCCTCAAGCGTACGTGAACACTGACAATCGGACGTTTAGGGACTTCATATCCCATCATGCTGCGCGATCAGATAGAGACGCGCACGCGTCACCGCGCCGGCCTGTTGCCCTCAATCATATCCAGGTCAACAGACGTGGCCGATTATTCTCTGGAAGCTGTCGGACGAAGAGATTAACTGGGACTCGGTCCGGTAAGGGTGCTTATCGCACCACTCAATTTCCGAACGAGCCGCCGCTTCGTAAGCCTTTGTGGAACTGCGCGGCTGCGGTTCACAATTGACTTGAGTGTTGGCACTGCGTGTTCTCCTCCGTTGGCGAGTTTCAACCGAAGTTCTTGCGGTGGGGAAAGCGAGTGCCGGCAGGATTCAAATTTAACCTTGCATTTCATTCTGAAGAATACGGACCGAGAGAGAGCGGTCCACTCAAAGCAGCTTAACTCTGGCCTAGAGTGATTTTTTCTGGGAGTGCTATGACTTCCTCTTATGTACATTTACTAAGGTGGGATCAGTCTTCCTGACTTTGGTGTACCCACTTGTTGAAGAATAATATACCCACGCTGTGGAAACCGATGCCTGTATATTCATGATGCTATGATGGGAATAGCATGTTTATCCTTATTTCTTTTTTTTTATCTGTTTATGGTTATAACAGGGGATGTGTGTCAGAACAATGGAAGGACATTTCTCACCTCCCCTGTGATTCATAGCAGTACAGATAAAGGGGTATGTAGGAAGTTGCGAAAGGATAATAGTGTCTGCTCAGTTGTTAAGAGCCCTGTAACCTTTGGTTTTCTTCCCTCCTCATAGTTGTACAAACTGCCTCACTACATGTAGCAAGAATCGCAGAACAGTGAGCCTACGAATACGGAACTTGCCTTATTCTTACTTTTTGTTACAGGTATTGCAAGTGTTGATTGAAGGGGTGATTTAGTGAGAGAGACAGAGAGAAGAGAGAGGAGAACTTGTCATTAAATGTGTTTTTTCTTTTACAGATATCCCTCCCTGCCGACCCCTACCTTTCCTTCCCCCACTTAATCACTTCAATAGTCTGTGCTGTAATAACATTCAGACTTGGAGCTATTGAGAGGTGGACCCATACTAGCATCACTCCAACCCCGAGGATACATAGTCTCGGACAGAATAATCGCCCCACAAATTGGTGTCCTGCTGGTTGGTTTGATGTAAGATGGCCACCCTAGAAGATGTAATAGTGGCTCTTGCAGCAGTACAGATAAAAGTAGCGGCGTCTCGTACAGAGACAGCAACTCTGCAAGCTAGAGTAGAGCATATGCAGTGTAACCCCTTTGATGTAGGAGGAGGATCTCAGACTCCTACCACTCCTTTAGTAGTAGAAGTACCTACACCCATTCCATTAGCTCCACCAGAGAGGTTTTATGGGGATCCCAGTAAAGTACAGGTGTTTCTTACTCAAGTCCTGTTACATTTTACATGCAAACCTAAAGCCTTTGCTACCAACCAAGCCAGAGTAGCATTTTTAATCTCGTATTTAGCGGGAGAAGCTTCTCAGTGGGCAGTACCACTGGTAAGGAGAGACGATCCTCTATTGTATGACTGGGACGCATTAAAAATAGACTTGAGAAGGTATTCGACAGGAGATCAGCCTCTCTTTCAGCTGACAAAGAATTGCTTGAACTACGACAGGGGAATAAAGACCAAGTGGTCTATTTGAATGCCTTCCCGAGGCTTGTGGCTGAAACCAACTGGCCCAGGTCAAAACAAGCTGCCGTCTTCTTCCAAGGGCTTAAGGATGATTTAAAGGACGTTATCGCACAAATAGACCCACAACCTACGACATACGAAGAATTAATAGACTTAACCTTACGCCTGGATCATCGTCTCAGTGAAAGAAAAGGGGACAACAAGAGAAGAGAAAGATCGTACCCTCGGTATGACCGACAAAAACCCGTTGAATCAAACACTGTCCCACTGCATGAGCCCATGGAAATAGGGACAGTGAGAGCATCTCTGTCTTCAGAGGAAAGGGAAGACAGACGCAAGAAAGGGTTGTGTCTATACTGTGGAAAGAAAGGGTACTTCATCCGCGACTGCTTATCAGGACCCCGAATTCCACGATCTGGATATGGACAACCTACGGCTGTCGCGGGAGTGAAGCCGACGGAAAACTAATGAGCTCGAGAAGAAGTGAAGGGTTACCCTCGAGCTGAACCAGCATCCCTTCTATAACTAATCCTACCAAGTCTTATCATGATCATCTGTATATTTACATCCAGATGCGTATTTTATCAGAGTGGCGTTTGTGCGTGCCATGATAGACTCCGGGGCTACTGGCTGTTTTATGGATCAAACTGATGCCAAAAGATTAGGTGTTACCCTCTTAGAGAAGAGTATACACGAGAAAGTCTTTGCTCTGGATGGGAAACTATTGGAGTCCGGGCCTATCTGCTATATTACTGAAGAATTACCTATAGTGTATGAATCCACACATACGGAGACTCTATCTTTCAGCATTATTCAAGCACCACAATACGGAATTATCCTAGCATTGCCATGGCTGCAGAAACATAACCCCGAGATAAATTGACTGAGAAAAGACTAAGATTAAAATCCAAATATTGTCAAGCCCATTGTATGCTACCATTGGAACAACCAGCAAGCGCACTCACCAATATTCATTACATAGCTACAGCAGCCGAAAAGGAAGTCTCCTTACCCACGCAATATCAGGAATTCGCGGATGTCTTCAGCGACGAGATGTCGGAAATTTTGCCACCACATAGACAGTATGACTGTCAGATTGATCTTGTACCCGGCACAGTCGTACCATGTGGAAGAATATACGCCCTGACGGAACCAGAGAATGAACACCTTCGCCGTTATCTAGAAAAGTATCGGACTTTGGGTTTTATACGCCATTCCAAGTCCCTGGCGGCCTCGCCTTTGTTTTTTATAAATAAATAAATATATAAATAAATGATACCTAAAGCGAATGGAGAGTTAAGGACTTGCATAAACTTTCGCGCATTGAATGCCATCACTGTTAGGAATCAGTATCCCCTACATCCCAGTACTACTGGAACAAGTGAAGAAAGCGGTGGTGTATATCAAATTGGATCTTAAACAGGCTTACCATTTAGTGCGCATGAGAGAAGGAGACGAGTGGAAGACCGCATTCAAAACTCGTTACGGATTGCACGAGTATTTGGTTATGCCGTTCGGGTTGTGTAATGATCCATCGGCGTTCCAGTTCTTCCTCAACGACGTCCTACGAGAGTATCTGGATAGATACCTGGTTGTGTATATTGATGACATTCTCATATACTCAGAAAGTGACGAAAGCCATGTACAACATGTGAGTGCAATTTTACGCACCCTACGAAAACACTTCCTGTATTGCAAAATAACGAAATGCGAGTTTCATGTCTCTTCTGTCGAATTTTTAGGGGTGATGCTTTCTTCCCGGGGACAAGAGATGGCTGAAAGGAAGGTGCTTGGGGTAAAGGAGTGGCCGAGCCCGCAAACGGTTCGTGACGTCCAGTGTTTTTTGGGGTTCGACAACTTTTACAGACGCTTCATCAATCAATTTTCCCATTTGGTGGCCCCTATAACCAAACTACTACGCAAGAAAACGGTTTTCCAGTGGACAGAAGAAGCACAGACGGCGTTTGATGAACTCAAACATGCATTTACCTTTGCCCCTGTTTTAACTCATGCTAATCCTGAAAAACCCTTCATTGTTGAAGCGGAAGCTTCTGAGGTGGCTGTGGGAGCTCTGCTGTCTCAACGTGAAGTAACTACAGGACAGATGCATCCGGTTGCCTACATGTCCTGGAAGCTTAATGAGGCAGAAAAGAATTACTCTATCGCAGAAAAAGAGTTATTGGCGATTAAAGACGCTTTTGTCGAGTGGAGACACTGGCTGATGGGGGCCAAGCATCTAGTCACCGTATTAACCGATCATCGCAATCTCCAATTTATGCAGGCTGCCAGGCACCTAACTCCTAGGCAGCTCAGATGGATGCTGTTCTTCACAGAATATAATTTTGTGATAACCTACAGACCCGGAAGTGAAAATAAAAAGGCTGATGCCCTCACACGACATGATACAGTGAAAGAAACAGAAGAGAGGCCCGAAAGAGCCATCATTGATCCACAAAGAGTGCTTTGCGCCATTCACTGTGACCCCTTTTTGACCCAAGTGGCTTGAGGGGTTCAGACGTTCACCGGAGAACCGGGTTGAAGAGTCATCCAGAATGGCAGATCAAACAAGGAATACCCATCTGTGGCCAACAAATGCTGATACCCACAGAGAAACTACGGCAACAAGTATTTCAATGGTGTCATGAGGTTCCATGTGCCGGTCGTAATGGAATTGAAAAAACTCGAGATAGAGTGTTACATCAGTTCTGGTGGCCAAGTGTCCGGATGGATGTGGTTTTATGGGTCAAGAGATGTGAGGTGTGTACCCAAAATAAAACAGATACTCTGAAACAACAAGGATTTTTGCGTTCTCTCCCAACGCCTGAAACCCCATGGGAAAACATATCATTGGACTTTATAGTGGGTTTACCCAAGGATCAGGGGTATACCGCTATCTTGGTGGTGGTAGATTACTTAACGAAAATGGGTCATTTCATAGCATGCAAGCAAGTCCCAACCGCAAGTCAATTGATTGGCCCATTTGTTATGTCAACATTGTGAGACTGCATGGTCTCCCTAGAGTTATCGTGTCAGACAGAGAGGCACAATTCACAGCACAGTTTTGGAGAGTGTGGTGTACGGCCTTACGTATTTCAGCAGCCCTATCCACTAGCTAACATCCCCAGACAGACGGCCAAACCGAACGTCTGACTCAAACACTAAAACAATACCTTAGGTGTTATGTAGATAAAAACACAGAGGATTGGGTGGAGTGGTTGTGGTTAGCGGACGTTGCTTACAATAGTGCCACACACGCATCCCTTCATAACTCACCTTATTATTGCACGTATGGTTTCCATCCACGGTTCATTCCTTTCATACACCCACCAGATGCCCATAAAGTCCCAGAGGTATTAGACAGGATTAGACACATTCAAAACACGCTGAAAGGTACACAAAAACAGTTGCAGCAGGCCAAAATAACTTATATAAATCAAGCAGATAAACACAGAAGGCCAAACCCAATGTACAAAAAAGGGGATCGAGTGTTGTTGTCCACAAAAAATATTCAGTTCAAGAGATACAGCCTCTTCAACCCCAGATTCATTGAACCTTATAAGGTCATTAAACACGTTAATCCAGTAGCAGGACGTTTGGCCTTGCCTTCCAACCTCCGCATACATCCTGTTTTTCATGTGACGCTATTGAAACCCTCCCACACTCATATTAAGAAAAAGCCTGATCCAATATGGGTTAACAATGAACAGGAATACGAAGTTAAGGAACTAGTTGATTCAAAAATAAAAAGAAATAAGGTTTGGTACTTGGTGGTTTGGAAGGGGTATGGTCCAGAGGAAAATTCCTGGGAACCTTCCTCTGGAGTGCATGCCCCCAAGTTAAAGAAATTGTTTCAGCAGCGAAACCCGCAGAAACCGTCTCTCTGTCAGTGTTCTCCTGGGAAGAGATGTACTGTCAAATCCCACCAGGGAGGATCCCTCAAGCGTCCGTGAACACTGACAATCGGATGTTTAGGGACTTCATATCCAATCATGCTGCGCGATCAGATAGAGACGCGCACGTGTCATCACGCCAGCCTGTTGCCCTCATAATCATATCTGGGTCAACAGACGTGACCGATTATTCTCTGGAAGCTGTCGGATGAAGAGATTAACTGGGACACGGTCCGGTAAGGGTGCTTATCGCACCACTCAATTTCCGAACGAGCCGCCGCTTCGTAAGCCTTTGTGGAACTGCGCGGCTGCGGTTCACAATTGACTTGAGTGTTGGCACTGCGTGTTCTCCTCCGTTGGCGAGTTTCAACCGAAGTTCTTGCGGCGGGGAAAGCGAGTGCCGGCAGGATTCAAATTTAACCTTGCATTTCATTCTGAAGAATACGGACCGAGAGAGAGCGGTCCACTCAAAGCAGCTTAACTCTGGCCTAGAGTGATTTTTTCTGGGAGTGCTATGACTTCCTCTTATGTACATTTACTAAGGTGGGATCAGTCTTCCTGACTTTGGTGTACCCACTGGTTGAAGAATAATATACCCACGCTGTGGAAACCGATGCCTGTATATTCATGATGCTATGATGGGAATAGCATGTTTATCCTTATTTCTTTTTTTTTTAAATCTGTTTATGGTTATAACAGGGGATGTGTGTCAGAACAATGGAAGGACATTTCTCACCTCCCCTGTGATTCATAGCAGTACAGATAAAGGGGTATGTAGGAAGTTGCGAAAGGATAATAGTGTCTGCTCAGTTGTAAAGAGCCCTGTAACCTTTGGTTTTCTTCCCTCCTCATAGTTGTACAAACTGCCTCACTACATGTAGCAAGAATCGCAGAACAGTGAGCCTACGAATACGGAACTTGCCTTATTCTTACTTTTTGTTACAGGTATTGCAAGTGTTGATTGAAGGGGTGATTTAGTGACAGAGACAGTGAGATAGAGAGAGAGGAGAACTTGTCATTAAATGTTTTTTTCCTTTTACAGATCTCCCTCCCTACCGACCCCTACCTTTCCTTCCCCCACTTAATCACTTCAATAGTCTGTGCTGTAATAGCATTCAGACTTGGAGCTATTGAGAGGTGGACCCATAATAGCATCACTGCAACCACGAGGATACATAGTCTCGGACAGACTGGCTGACAAAGAATGGCTGCAGTCAAGGAGTACTGGACACGGACGAGGGGGACATTGAGGAACTTACAAGACAAGAACCAGGACAACCTGTACGGCAGTGTGATGGGGAGGAGTGTGTTCGACGTTCTAGCGAGGAGTTAGTAGCGCAGGACACCATGAGCAATGATGACCCACAAACTGTTGTGCAATCTCACGTAGAGAACAAAGTGAGTAAATGTGGGAGGGAAGTGACCTGCCAGGTTGCGAGATTTTGTTTGCGAATAAGCATTGTGAATTTTCCACTGAGTACCTATTTAAGTGCATCCTTTCGTTCTATACTGGAAAGAGTTGTATAACAGTCTTTTGTTTTAGTCTGAAAAGTAGTTTTATAGGTATGGAATACGTTTTATTTTATATACATTCTAGATTTCCACTTTAGGGTTTCCTTTGTGAATGTAATGTTTTCTTCCGAAAAAAACAGATATGGTGTGATTAACTTTCATGCTGACCTGTTTGACCATGGGGGACACTGTCTTCCTACGGCTTGCCCAAGGCATTGTGATGTAGGGATTCCAAGTAGCACCTTGGGCAGAGGCGGCGGTAGGCAGTTGGTTATTTTCTTGCTTACCGGAGAGGCGTTTCATTCTCTGTACGGTGTCAGGGCAATACAGAACAAAGGTACTTCTACTTCACCAATTCAACACGGGTTCCGAGGCGACCGCTAAGCTACGTTCGATGGTTTCCTTTCAGACTGAGTCCGCTTTCCCGGAGCTAAGACTAGCTAGCACATGCGCATTAGCGAGCGAGACGCTTGCCCATTTCAAAGACTAGCGCATGCGCTGTAGCGTATGAGGAATGTTTCCGGGTCACTGTGTCGTGGAGGGGAAGTGCTGGAGGTCGGAGGGAAGAGTAAGAGCTAACGCCAAGGATCCCTGAGAAGACTAATGGGAGCTCTGACTCCCTCTCTTGGAATGGCTGCGAGATAGGACACTGAGCTGGTGAGTCTGCAAAGGTATTGCACAGCAGATTGTCCATGTCTCAGAGACTGCCACCAGGAACTTCTCCTGCCGCAAACCCCCAGGAGACCCCGTCATAACCCTTCCTCTGAGACCTCAGCCATAGACTTAGCCTGTAGCATCCTCAGGAAAGTAATTCAGAGACACGGGAGACTCTGAACTCGGCTCTCCTTCCCCTGGTTCTACTGTAAGAGATTCCATACTCCTGCAGGGGCACCGTATTAAAGCTCCCCTCGCAGAACGCGACCAAAAGTCTATTCCCGGAGATCTTGGCTCCACTGATCTTCAGGAAATCTGGGCTACAGCCACCGCAAGAAAGCCTAGTGGAGCTATGCGTCCAGAGAATCTCTCACTAAGCACACCCCAAGGCACCCAGAAATCCGCTTTCATCCCCGAGTACTGCTGCTCTTCTAGTAGACCCCGGTCATAACCCCTTCCCAAAAGGCACCAGTCAGAGACACTCAAGAAGAATGTGGATACAGCCGTGCCCGAAGAGACGCGCCAGATAGGATGGTCAGATTTTTTAAGGCACCAATGTAATACTCTGTTAGCACTCATCGTGGACATAGGGGAAGTAAGGTGCCAGGAATCGCTGATGCAGAGGAAGGATACATGTGCACATTGCAGGACACCTTGCATGCGCGTAGAGCTCTCGCAAGCAGCGATACACTTTACAAATGCGGTGCGTTAGAAGATGTTTATTTTGGGGTGTGCACGATTAGTTGCTGAGAGCATTTTTGGTGTTAGCGTAAACTCCTCGCTATCGCTACCCTATTTGAGCCCGGTGTAAGGATATTGACTATTAATCGCTAAGTTCCCCCATGAACCAGAGGAAAACAACTATCTTCTCTTATCTGCTGGCTCTAAGAGCACTTAGAAACTGGCTAATTTCAGTAAATGAGTGTTATTGAAAACGTTGTCCGAACCCACAACAAGGTGGTCAAATCACTGGGGTGGGCAGCCGAGACCTTTCAGATGTGATCTAGGGGCTAGTACGTTTTATCCATGAAACTATGCCACTGGTCATGTAATCCAGCGTTTACCAAAATAAGATGTTAATAAACACTGCATTAAAAACCTGGGCAGGTTTCCCAACACAGTGGTATTGCCCAGGGATATCAACCCAGTCCCCAGTTATGATGTTGCGGGCAAGTTGGAAACTCTGAAAACAAAATCCATGGTTTTTAATCCTAGCCGCTAAAACAACCAACTTTTTAAAAATATATTCGTCTGTTCCTGTGTTGTGCAAAGCTTGAGATAATTTAAATAAGGCTAAATGGTGGCAGCAAGTGTATGATAATAAAATTGGACCGGAATGCACTAGACATAGAATATTTCTTTCTGGGAGACTGTACCAAATATTAGGGTCTACTCACTAAAATGTGGTATGACCTTAAACAAGCAGTCGTGCATTGTATTTTTGGTTCGCCCTAAGTGACCAAATAGTTTGAACTCGGACCAGTCTTGTTCTTTCTGTTCCTTTATCCCCAGTGTTTCACTCAATGCAAGCACTTTAAAACCGGCCTGATGCAGGAAATGAGCACAAAGGAACAGGACATGTTCTCAGAACAGGCCTCTGGAGCGGATTTCGTTCATACATGATGATTTCATTGTGTTTTGTGGGTAAAATGAGGTACTTGACCAGCAATAATTAACTGACCCACTTCTGCCCCTGATTTAATAAATGCCATATCACATTATTTAGGCTCTAGTACTGTTTTTGCTTTTACATTTTGCTACTGTTCAAAAGTCTGTTCTTTGTTTTTTTGTTCCTAGCGCCACGATGCCTTGGTGAACATTTGCTCTGTGACTAATAGTTACAATAAAGATAAATGGAAGTATCAAAGATTCCTGATGTAGTTATCTTTTTAAACCTTAAAATTAGTTGAACTTATTAACCGCTGAACCTGTTCCCCAGAAAAGTAGTTTTAATGGGGGTCTGACTGAATGTTAAGTCAACCTGGCTAATATAAAAACCCAGAGCAGTAAAAAATAAAGTATATTGCAAGTTGGTCTATGTCACACGTAGCTCATCTAATCAGGTTTTACATGTATTTTGGGCCTTCATTTACAATGATAAAATAAAACCGCACGTGCCAGAAAGTATAGGACAATAACGGGTCTAGATATGCTTCAGTATTTGTTTCTGTGGGGCAAAGGTTATAGAGAGATTGACATAACCCCATAAAACAAACACTTCATAGAGCTAACACACCCAATATAAAGTAATGAATCCAAACTCATTCAGGTGAAATCCGGAGCTAAGCTTTAATACAGGAATAACCTTCCTCTGTAACTCCACCCAGTTACCCATCTAACGTGATACATTTATATTCATCTTGAGAGTATCTGTCCAATATGTTCGACCACACCACAATCAATTGTAATAAAAACATTGACGTTCCGGCTTAGAATGTTTTTTGTGATGAACTGTCTTAAGGACAAAGCATACTATTAGAGAATTCATATCTATAGACACATAGAGGGGCTTTGGGTCAGCCATCTTCATCCAGGGGTTTGTTAGCTTGGCATTCTTATTTTAGTTCCTCCCACTCCCCAAGACAACCTTTCCTCATGCTGCATAAAGCATGGGGCAGTGGTCAGCAGGACTTAAGTCATTGACTCCCTTGCACTGTGAGTGGCAGCATTTTACCTGATCATGTACACATCTGCTTAAAAGTAGTACTTTTCAGTACCGGGCTGGTGGCCCAATCTCTCTTGTGATTTCTTTCGTTATTACCTATTTTCTTTCTTACGTTTAAACTCTAAATTTCTATTGCATATTTTTAAAACAATTAATGAAAAACATTACAGGCTTGCTAAAGCGAGAGACATTAGCTTTACCAATGCTTGTCATCCTTGTGAACACTCCAGATTCCAGCCCATCCGAATCGTCACCAAAAGACATATCCTGCTCTGCAAACTTAGCAAGTTATTTAACAGTTGCATATTTTCATTTGAAAACAGTAACTCTGTCTATGTCAGACCCGTCAATTGCTGTTATTGTCATACTTGGGCAGTGGTAAAGCCTTCTTCGCATGTGTCTAGCACCCGTGTTAGAGATTGACTATGAAGTTGTATGGTTTCTTCCAGGCGTATTCATACATATGCCTCTTATGTAATTAGTAAACTGCTTTCCTAACCACGTTAACCAGTGTTCCAGTTTTGAGGAAGAAGCAGGTGTGTTGAAAGTGGCAAAGTAGTGTTGTGCCTCTTTCCTAAGTGACACCAGCAGGAGTTTTCTGGAGCAAGGTCTGACCATGGTTCATGTTCATCACTGTTAAATCGGCATCTTCTGTCAAAAGGGAATTGATTTCCATAATTACGAAGATGACACCCAAATATCGTTTTGGCTCTCTAAGTGGCAGGGGCTGGAGCTTCCTTTCATTCAGGCAGTTCTTAACAATTTAAGTGTGTAGATGAATTAAAAAAACACTGCAGTCTTAAAAAAAAAAAAAAAAACACGTTTTTGCCATTTGGTTTTCGGCGAACCTGCATAACAGAATTCTTTTTGGTAGTTAGTTCCAGCATTTTGCTTGCTGACAAAAAAAAACAATTGATGTCATGAGACCTTTACATGGATACTGTTAATGCAAGTGAATGTAATTGTTGCTTCGTCTAACTACTTAACTACCTTAGATTACTGAGACGGATTGGCCATATTTTGTCTTAGGTTCCCAGGGCCATTATTGTAAGAGCCATCTTTGGGTGGAAGATTGATTACTGCAGTACACTTCTGTCAAGTCCTCCAAAAAAGAACTTAAGGAAACTATAGAGCTCTCAAACTCCAGGGCGAGGAGTAGTTACTTCTATCCCAAGGTGAGAACAAATGACTCCCTACTTGTGCATACTTGACAGGTTCCCTCCTCATGCTTAAGTCATATTCAAGGCATTCATAATTGGCCATAAAGTCGCTTGTGGCGCAGTGCCCATTTTCCTGAAACTCATATTAAAAGCCTATAATTCCATCAACACCATCTGCTGTAAAGGCCAGTTTATGTTGGAGACATCTCCTATAACTGGGTGAATTATTGGAGTATGCTATTCTCAAGCCTGTCAGGCAAACTATAGAGGTCGCTCATTCTTTCATTGGTTGACTCAAGTCCCGTTCTCCCTTCCACGAAGTAGATTAAGTTTCTATAGTTCTTGTTTTATCTCGTTTTGTGTATGAATTCTCTGCTTGTGTGCCTCCACGTTGGTTAGTTCAGTACGTTGCAGAGACATGATGATGCACAGTGACGTTTTTGCCACTTTAAGGTTTTTACCCTCTGTCTTTGGAGCTTATGATTTTAAGCAAAGCTGCAATAAGATTAGGGCCTTCAAAGTTAATGTGTTAATATTTGATTCCTGACTTATGTTGTGATCATATATAAAGGCTACCGTAAGGCGTGTATGAACCACCAGAGCAAATCCTTTACTTCTCCTATATTATAAGTGTCATTTTATGATAATGTTAAAGTTTGGTATGCGTGCATAACATATATAGATGGGCTGTCATACCTATAATTAATGAACATGACATACATTAGAAATTTGTGTAGGTGCCACAAGTATCTACAGAAAACAAACCAAGATTCCTCCAAACCTCAGATCCCTCAGTGATTAAGGTGCCTTATTCCTGATGTTTTCATTAAATGAGTCTATCCATCCATAGCTTTTCCTAGCATATGAAAGTCACCCATTGAATGAAACTTTTTTTTTTTTATTCTAGTGTACACTAGATGTGAAATGGATCAGCTGTACTTGGGGTCTAGAGGTCTGATTTTGAACCACTTACTGAAAGCAGGTTGATCAAAGTGGGTCGGGGACGAAGTGGTCCTCAGGCCTCGAAAAATCTACTCGCCCACTCGCTATGGCGAGTCACATTTTATCAGGTCGATCTATTTTTAGTACCTACTGGTCCGTTCTGGCGAGTGAACTTGAGCTGCAAAGGAACAGGTTTTCTGTTAATTCAGAAAGTGAATGGGCAATAAAGATGCCTTTAAAACTTGTTTTTATCTCGACCCATTTGCTGTCTGTTCATGGACAGGTCAAATGTCAGTTTGTCTTTTTACTAATTGCTGCTTATCTTATCCTTGAAAATGGTGGTTATGTTTCTTTCTCTTACTACAGTTAGAGGATTTTGTCAAGTGAGTTGTCTGACGATCATGGTGAAACAAAAGGCTGTAGGATGTCAGTTTTTTTTTCTTCTAACACAGCATTTAAATAACCTGTAAATGAATAGTACACATATTTCAGGAATAACTAAAGCACATTTTTTTTGTAATTCAGAAGTTTGATGCAAATAAAGATTTAAATAGGAGAAAAACAAATCAGAACACTTTACTTGGTGATGTGCAAATAACAAATATTTTCAGAAACTCAATTCTATGTCAGGACCTGAGGCGAGGATTATGCTCTGCTTTCTTCCTTTATTTCTATTCAAGCAGACAACCATGTAAACAAGCATTTGCAATGCAATAGGTCTCGCAGTTACGAGAGTTTCAGCTATTGGCATTGTAAATAACAATGCCTTTTATTTATGTTTTTAAAACAAAAAAATAAAAGGCATTATTAATATATCAATAGGTCAAACTCCCGTAAATGCGAGACCTATTGCATTGCAACTTTATTCAGTGTCATTTATTGGAAGCGATAGTTTATACAAATGAAGTAGAAACATTGTAAATGTTATTTATAGAGCACTTGCTACCCCTGAAGAGCGTCTAGGTGCTTTGCGGCGAGCAGCACACTACTCCAGAACCCAAAATAAGGTGTTAATAGTTAATAGATTAGTAATAATGTTTTTTTCCCTTTTTGTTTTGATTTTCTGCATTAGTTGTGTTAGGTTCGTGCTCCAGATTTGTTGTGTATTTAGTAAAGTATTCAGTAGGGATATAAGGCTAGGAATGGCTTTGAAAGGGGAAGTAGTACATTGTTTTTAGGTCAACCCTGGGCAGCGCATGTGCTGCTCTGCGACACATGCTGTATTCGAGTATGGACTTAGAGCTCCGCCCACTCTCCACCCATATTTTTCATTGGCTTGTGTCACTGACCTTTGTAAATGCTGGCTTCTGATTCGTTAATAGGCTTGTTAGTCCCTCCTTAGTCCCGCCTTTTCTTCATTTGGAACCTCCCATTAGGACTGGGCCTTTTACTTTTGTTGTTACATGATATGTCTTATTTAGTCTGTAAGCACTATTTTCTTTAATGAGTTTCTCCTACTGTAGGTACGACATGCTTTCCTGCAACATTCAGCGCGACATGCGCGCTTTCAGTTTACAAGCAGCCCGGGACAATGGCGGCCGCTTCTTTAAAATGCAATACTTCTCGCATTTACAAGAGTTTAAGCTGTTGGCATTGTAAATGACAGTGCCTTTTATTTATGTGTTAATTATCAAAAAAGATAAATAAAAGGCCTTATCATTTAAAATGCCAATAGCTTAAATTCTCGCAAATGCGAGACCTATTGCGTTGCAAATGCTTGTTTCCTTTGCTATTATGAAATGGGTGTTTTGCTTTGTGTTTTCTGCATGGTGGGCACACTGTAAAAATAAATAAGTTACCTTATACTGGCCCGAGTGCTACCCCTTCTGTTTGTGAAGGAAGTCTGCTTGGAAATAAAGACACACACACACACACGAAAATATCTAAATCTATCTCTCGAAAAATGCATTCTAACATGGCTAGTCATGTTTACACTTCGTGAGCTATTGTTTTTGATGTGTATGGGTGCATGTATATTGCAAGCATCAATACCATATTTTACAATGTAAATTAAAAAAAAAATTATTAATAGTGTACCAACGTGTTCTATTTTCTGTGTGATCTGTTTGGTTTACTGAAATATTCTCGCCCTAACGATGTCATGATGACTGTGTCTGCGGACAATGCATGGGAAGCGAAGGCATCCAAAATATCGCGTTATTTGTGAGATTTTGCGTGGGAAATGAAATGAAAGCTATTTAGATGTACAAGGCACAAAACCAGCAATGCGTGGAGGGCAAAGCATGCAGAGCAGGGTTTTATTTCGGGTGCCTGGTAATTATATTTTACACAGGAATGATGGCACTAAATAAATTGTATGTATTACGAAAAGACACGCATGCACACAGCAACGCTGGTTATTGCATGGGGTTAAAGGAGGAGGGATACTATGTATGGAACATACACAGTCACCGACCTCGACGCCCCCCGCCAACCCACGTAGATGATGATATACCACAAGTTGCCAATGAATCCTGTGGCTGTTGGTCAATATACAGAGACTGGTTTCAAAAGAGATTTCTCGTACATGTCAATCAAGGGAATGTGTGGAATAGACACACACTACTAGGTGTGTTTAAAAGACACATTAAATTGGAATTTACAGATATGAGATTTTATCACCACAGGGCGCTGGCAAAACAAATTAAAGACCACATGCTACCGAGATTTACATTCGGGTATAAGCGAGGCATGTATTTCTGAACAATGAACAGTGCGTTTTTATTTTAAAGTAAACAAGAATTCTACATGATGAGCCCTGCGCTGATCATTTAAAAGTTTGTGCTGCTACAGCGTTTGAAAAGATTCTCACCAAATTTGTTATGAATGTATCACTTCACTGAATAGATCGTTATTTTTGTTTGTAGTAAATCTGCTCAATAGTTTTCGTGAAATTCGTAGAAAAAAGATGTCACACAGCCCTCAATGGGTTCGTTAAAGTTCATGAACTGTGGTCTGTGAAAGGAGCATTTAATGAAAAATCAATCTGACAGGCTAAGAAGCTGTTTCTTCCACTGGGCAGTTCACGTTAGCAAATACAGAAATCGGTATGTGAGCAGCTAAAATCTGATTGGCTAAAAAAAATGGAAAGGATTTTCTCTGGCAACCATTACATGATGCAGTGGTGAGTTATGATGACCCAAGGCTAATAGAAAACAAGACGCGCGGCCAAGAAACGCGCTCTCTGGTGAGGGAGGGGGAGGAAAGGCAGATGGCGCCTCGCCAGCGATGCGAGGAATGTAAACGCGCTCTCTGGTGAGGGAGGGGGAGGAGGGGTGAGGGAGGGGGAGGAAAGGCAGATGGCGCCTCGCCAGCGATGCGAGGAATGGATGGCAGCTGTGCGCGTGCACGCCATCGTGAACGCTGGTCGCCAGCCGAAAGCCAGTGGGTTTGCACTTCCAAAACCCGCCTACTAAAACTCTCGGCCAGACCAGCGCAAGCAGAGACCTAAAAAACTAACTTTTCCAGTAGGCAATGGGAAAGGAACTACAACATTTCAATCAATCAGCTATCAGTCCAATGAATATAGAGAGACGTCCCCCGATTAGTTTCCTCTTTTTTTTCCCTGCTTCCAGCAGATAAGTACCTTTTACATTATTTTGGCTTGAAGTATATTGAGAGTATTGTTAATCAAGAATTTGGTGCTTAACTGTTGCTTTTGCCTATTGTGTTGTCTCCAACGTGGGAACACGTCTCAGCAATCCAGTCGTGGTGCCATTGTAGCCTCCGGAACCGCTCAAGTGCGGTGAGGCCAGTTGCCCACTAGGCAGCGCTCGCACAAAGGAGACACGTCTCGTTGCTCCACTGGGGACATGCTCTAGTCGGTTCCACTGAAACTGAGGCGCCTGCGTCCCCGCAAAGCCTGCAACCCCCGAGCCGCCTAGATTCCCCTGACGCCTGTGTTTCACGTGTCTGTATTAATTCATAACAGAACAGCCAGGTGCCCATGTTGCGGGTCAGCATACGCCATAAGGTTAATCCCTGCATTTCTCCTCACGACTGATTCCACTGTTCAGGGGCAGGACCCAGGCGAGTGACAACCCGATATAGCTGCATGGGTGAGTCCGCCCCAGGGCATAGACCCCCTACACGCTCCATGTCGCTAAAACCGAGGCTGGGCTGCCCAGCGCCATAATAGCTTTGTGCTACCTTGAATATCGGCAGTTACTTCGCGCCCAATTAAACTACTGACTTCTACTGTTGATTGCATTTTTTCACAAGCCCTTTACCTGCTATCATTGCATTGTGCCCCTGTGCAAGTTATCTATTTGGCCCCTCTGCACTCTCAGGCCAACAGTGGAGGACAAGTACATTGAGGAAGAGTCCCTGCAGGTCCTTCCCTTAGATGATGAATTCTGTGAGACAGTAGACTCCTTCATCCATCAGGCAGTGGCATCTGCAATGGAGGCCCTTGAACGCCGGCTCATGGAGTTGGCTTAAGCCGGCCTGGCCCCCCTCAACTTGGATGATTCCCGCCTCGTACTGGGGGCGTTTTCATTCCCCAAGCATGCTTCTAAGTGCAAGAGCGATTCGGTCGTAAATCTGAGCACTTTGAAGTGGGTCCCCTTGCCCAAAGTTGCCAAATATGTGGCTTCCTGCCTTAGGAAGCCATTAGAAAAGGAGGTGTGCGCGCACCTGAGGGCTGAGTGTCCTCACCCCTCCCTCTCGGGCAAGGTGGCTGTCATGTCCGAGTTAGATACCAAAATGGCCACCTTCTTGCAAAAATATATACAAGACCCCAAAAAGGGTATAGATAGGTCCTGGAGATCCTGCCAGGACAAGTTCCTCGACATCTGCGGTCCCATCACAAACATTTTAAACCTGGCAGAAGATCCCAAGGCCTCCGGTCTCGCCGGACGTTCTCTCAGGCTGAGCACAGCGCAAAGTGATATTCTTAAGGACTGCTAACTTTGCCGTACCCACCAAGAGACGCAGCTCCCTTTTGTTGAAGGTTGATCCCAAACTGGGAGACCTAGCTTCCACTGAGGCTGGTTCTGTGGTGCAAGGCGGACTCTTCTGGGAACTTTTCATCAAGGAGCTTGGCAAATTTGTTGCCACCTTTACATCCTTAGATAAGGCAGGGGCATCCATTGAAAAGATTTTTCACCCCTGAATTTTTGTCGTGGCTGGCCGTGGCAGGGGGCGCTGGACCGACCGCTTTTATACCCAAGGCCCTCGGAAAGGCTTCAGGAAAACCCAGGAACAGTCCCGATCAGGGGAGTTCTTCCCCTCTAGACGAAACCAACATGGGCGCGACACCAGAGGCTCCTCCAGAGGAAATTTTCAAGCTCAAACAGGTGAGAGTTCGCCATTCTTCCCAACAAAAAGGGGGGGGGGGTCGGGTGGCACTATTCAGTCACAGTTGGGAGAGGCTTACCTCCAACGTGTGGGTCCTGCAGACCATCCAGGGCTCTCACATAGAGTTCTACAGAACCCCAGTCCAAAACTCCTGCCCATGCGAGCTGGTTACAGCAGAGGATCAGGCAGCCTTGATAGACCAGGAGGTTGCAGATCTCCTGCAGAAAGATGCGATTACCCGCACTTACCTCCACCCTAGCTGTTTTCTCAGCGATATCTTTTTGGTTGAAAAGCGAGATGGGGGGGGCAGCGGCCAGTGATCAATCTCAGAGAATTCAATGGGCGCCTGGTCTAATGCCACTTTAAGATGGGGGCCGGGGGGGGGATCCATCTTTTATGTGACCAGCTCCACCCCGATGACTGGGTGGTGTGCTTGGATCTCAAAGACGCATACCTGACGGTCCCCATTTCTCCTCCCCACCGCAGATTTCTGCAATTCCGGTGGCAAGATCAGGTGTACAAGTTCACAACCCTACCTATCGAACTCTCCTCAGCCCTGTAGGGTTTCTCCAAGTTAATGAAACCGGTGGTGGAATCCCTCAGGGCTTTCGGCTTGTAATATATTTAGACAGCCGCCTCCTCTCGGACCAATGTCCACTGCGTTTGACGGAACAGCTGCAAACGACAATCAACTTGATGGAATCCTTGGGTTTTGTCATCAACGAGCGGAAGCCCCTCCTGGTCCCTTCCAAACAGGAAACATTTCTCAGTTTTGTCACCAATTCAGTGGAAAAGACCTTAAGCCTAACTTCCCGGAATGTGGCCAAGATCCGACGGGAGCTGAAAAGGACGCTGTCCAGACCACCAACCTTCCTTTGACAGGTAGCACGAGTGGTGGGCCTTCTGTCCTCCTGAATACAAGCGATCTTCCTGGGCCCTCTTCACTACAGAGCTCTTCAGCGCCTCAAGGCCTTTTTCCTGCGAAAAGGTTTGCAATACTCAGAGCAGATTCTCCTCACGGAGGAGGTCAGGGAGGAAATGCGATGGTCGTTGGCCCATATGAAGGTTTAGAATGGGAGGGCCATTTTCGGCTCCGATCCAGATATAGCTATCGAATCCGACGCCAGCAAGTCTGGTTGGGGAGCTCGCTGTGGGGAATCCTTTACCGGCAGAAAATGGTCCGGCAGGTTGGTTTGCAATCCAGTGCTGGACAAAGGACAAGATGAATTGCAGTGTCCTACTAAAGATGGACAACATTTCGGCGGTTCGGTATATCAACCCCCTGGGGGGTACCAACTCAAAAGTCCTGGGGACTCTGGCCATGTAATTCTGGGCCTACTGCCTTTCCCACAATTTTTTGGTGTCTGCAAATAACTTCCCGGAGCCCCCAACCTAGTAGCGGATTGGTGCTCCAGAGAATGGTCCAATATGAGTCTGTGGCAACTGAATCCCATGGTCTTCAGAAAATTGGAAGCCCTATGGGGACCCTTCAAAGTGCACCTGTTTGCCTCCCGGTTAGACCATCGAGTCCCCAGATACTTCAACTTGAAGCCGGATCCTCTGGCAACGGCCACGGACGCTTTCATGCAGGATTGGTCTCTAGAAAAGGGATATGCCTTCCCTCGGTCGCGATGATCATGCCATTGCTCATGCAGGTCAGAAGGCAAATGTAGTTCTAATCACTCCATTTTGGAGGTTGCAAATCTGGTTTCCAGTTTTTCTGGAACTTTCTTGGGATTCTCCAATTCTTCTACCCCTCATTCCGGATATCCTTCGGGATCCTCTAGGCAACTGTGAGACGCATGCCCCTCATAGCGTGGCGGTTTTCCGTCAGCGCTGGCGAGTCCCAAGCCTTTCACAGGATGAAAGAATGCTCGCTGCAGCGTGGGCAGATGGAACCAACAAGCGCTATAGATCTGCATGGTCCAGATGAGTTCATTGGAGTATTCAAAACAGTCAGGATCCCATGGGGTACGAGGTGGTCCCCATCATGAATTTCTTGGCGTCCCTGGCATCCAAGGTTTGGCCTACAGGACAATAAACATGTATAGATCGGCCATTTCCGCAGGTCATGTTACCATGTTGGGGTCCCAAGTGGGAGAACACCCCTTGGTGTGCAAATTGATGAGGGGGATACGCTTAGCGCTGCCCCCTGAGCCCAGATATTCGTCATTATGGGACATTAATAGAGCTCTGTACCTTTTTCGGTCATGGTAGAGCAATTCGTTTTTGTCACACAAGGAACTCTCAGCAAAGCTTGTTATGCTGCTATGCCTGATGTCCTGTCGAAGGGTGTCGGACGTCCGAGCACTGGCTATCTCAGGCAGGGTTTTTACCCTCCACGGAATTACCTTTCACATTTCCAGATGCACGAAGTCAAACTCAAAAGTGGTGTCATACCTGGCTTTTAATAAAGCCCCAAAGTTGTGTGGTACGCTTCCTGAAAGCTTATGAGAATATGATGGAGGAGTTCTGTCCCCCTGGAGAGTGGCAGTTGTTAATCTCCATCAGGAAACCTTACAAACCGGTCACTCCTCCCAACATAGGTCGATGGATCCTTTGGGTCACGCAGACAGCGAGCTTTGATGTCTCGCAGTTTGGGGCCCATTCGGTTAGAGGTGCGATGGCCTCTAAGGCATTCTCTCTAGGGGCTCACCTAGAAGACATTATTGATGCAGCGGATTGGCCTTCGGACTCCATGTTTAAACGGTTTTACTTCAAACCGTTTCTGGACATGGCATCTTTGGTGGTTAGCAAGCTTTGAACAAGCATAATTTTCGCCTCCAGTCCTGACCTAGAAAGAAATGAAAAATTTCCTAGTAAACATGAAGGAAAGTTTCAATTTTATTAAGGACACTGAGGGGAGGATTATTCCCACCCAAGGTACTTGAGAACTTTTTCCAGCCCAGGATTAACTTTTTTCCAGCCCAGAGTTAAGTTTCATTTTGAGACCCTTATAAGATATGAGTGTTGCTTTTTGGTAGGATATTAGGAATGTTGCTAACATGTTATAGTACAATATCTAATCTGTTCTTTGTCCCCAAAGATGCAAGTTCTCTGGTGCAGTGTTATGACTATGTAGAAATGTTGGTGCCCCTTATCATAAGAACGGGTTCATACTATCTCTGTTCTGGGTTCTTTCAGGTTCTGAGAATAACTAAGAATAATGCAAAGAGATGGAATTGCTCCTGTTGCAGTCAAAGAGGAAGCTATTCTCCTATAGTTATTGGACTGATAGCTGATTGGTTGAAATGTTGTAGTTCCTTTCCCGTTGCCTGCTGGGAAAGTTAGTTTTTTTTACATGGTTGTTGAAGTTTGCTGCACTAGAAATAAAGTAAGATAGCAGAGCATAATCCTCGCCTCTGTGTCCTTAATAGAATTGAAACTTTTCTTCATGTTTACAAGGACATTTTTCGTTTGCAAACATTGTTTGTACACTGTATAGTTTTATTAGTAAAACCGCAGGTCAGTGGGAAATTTTGTGCCTATTTCAATGGAATATATGCTGATTGCAAATAAGGGTGTACTACTACTTCATGCTTTATTTATTTATTAAAAGTGATACCTGATGACAATGCTGTTAATCAGGGGTCATGTGTATTCTATATGTGCATTATATATGGAGCAAAAGTTTAGCCTATTAAATAAACAAAATCATTTTTTGTACAGCAGACATGTTGAACTCGCGTATTCTAAGGTGCTCTCATATGTGATAATGAAAAAAATGGCGGCTCAGTGAATTAAAATAGTTGCCCAGGATCACATAATTTGAAATCAGTTTATGGGTCAAGACCATTACAGTTAGGTCAAGTAGATTATTTAAGTCACTAAACCTGCAGGACTGGTACCGTTTTAATGATTTTTTTGAGACCTGGTCCTTATAACTGTGCTTAGTTTGCTACAGTCAACCGTCTCATATATTTTTAGTTTTCTGTTAGTGTGTGTATTTAAACTGGTTTTTTTAATGGGCTTTTATTTATCTTGAGTCATCGGAGTCAAATATGTTTGAGACACCATGCACTACCTAGCCCACTGCATCTGATAATATGTGAATTGAAATCCATACGTCCTTATTTAGAACCTATCTTAGTGTTAAACCTGGCGCAGATGATTTTTAACACTTTTGCCTCTTGTGAGCAGAGTGCAAACAGCACTCATTGGAGTTTTGCTCTCCATTTGTCATTAGTTGTTAGGACATACCGGGCACAAACATTTTTTGCCTCATTACTTTCAAAGTTTGTACAAAACAGTAGAGGTTTGCTAGTACCTTGTGCAGTGCAGTAGCAGTCAGTAATTGTGCTGTGGTTTTATCACCAGATTTAATGCTGAATTCTAAATGAGAACCATGGTGTTTATAATGACTGTATATGTTTTACATATAATTTTTAGGTTGAGCCAAGCGGCAGCGCACATGCACTGCTAACTCTGCGAGGCATGCTGGAATGGAGTATGCACTGGAAGCCCCGCCCACTCTCCGCCCATATTTCTCATTGGCCTGTGTCATTGTCCTTCGTAAATGCTGTCTTCTGATTCATAAATAGGCTTGTTAGTCCCTCCTTGGTACCGCCTTGTCTGCATTTGTTACTTCCCATAACGACTGGACCTTTTACTTGGCATGTTACACGGTCTGCATTATAAGTCGGTGAGCACTATTTTGTTTATGGACACCGATGGGGACAATGGCGGCTGCTTTTTTGTATTTGCGGCGCCCCCACTCAGGACAATGGCAGCCGCTTTTCTTACAGAGCGATGTGCCGCTCTAACTTGCATGCTGAGCGCGGCGCCCGCTTTAGGGACACCGCGCTCAGTTTCAACTTTTTTTTTTAAACTTGCGCAATGCCCGCTTCAGAGACCCTGCGCTCTGTTGCATTTTTTTTTTTTAACTGTAATACTGAGCGTGGAGCCCGCTTCACAGACACCGCGCTCTGCAATACAATAAGTATCGCTTTTGCAAAAGTTTGAACTATTGGTATTGTAAATGACAATGCCTTTTAATATTATAAAAGGCATTGCCATTTACAATGCCAATAGCTCAAAATCTCGCAATTGCGACACCTATTGCATTGTAAATGCTTGTTTTTTGTTACATTTAATGTGCAATTGAATACGCTATGGCTAATGCGCTAAATGTTTGTGTTTCACAATGCACTACAATATAACATGTTTTATAATGAAAATTGCACTAATCTTCCTGGAAAGTGAAGGCATTAGTAGGTGGAGCACACATAGTGGGCAGTAATTTATAGAAATAGTCACCCATATTATCACATTACGTCTCGTTGCATACTTCAAAGATTTATTGTTTTAAGGAAGTTTTTAAATTGTACAGATAATTAAATATCCCAAACCGCTTCAAATATGTGGATTTGGAAACATTTATATAATTTAAAAATAGCTAAGCTTTTCATAACTTGAAAGAAAACAGTCTAATTATGTCCAATAACATTTAGTTGTCGTCTAATAGTAATTAACAAGATTCTGGCTGCCATTTCAATCGTGCATGTGAAGTATTTGCACTTTAAGCCATGTTTATTTCTACATAGATATATTTCTATAGTGCAAGCATAGCCAAAAAGCAGCAGAGCACTGTACATGGTCAAACACAAGTATAATATAAACAAGTAATAGGAGATGAAGCTGAGTTGTGGATACCTAATGCATTGTGATGTAGTGTTCTTTAAAGAGGTGAGTTGTCAACTGTCCTAAATTGGAGCAGCGTTGGGGCAGTCCTGATGGGTACAGGGATCTGGTTCCAAATCCTGGGTGCATAGATGTTAGAGGCCTGCTGTCTTGTTTTTTCTTTTTTACACTTCTTATTCTGCAGTCAGATGGTGTCATGTCTGCAGATGTGTCCAGAGACACCAGGGATGGTGGGCATATATGCAAGATAAGTGGGAGTTGCTAGTTGAGATAGCTTTGTATACAATGCTGCTGGTTTTAAAGACGGTACAGGCTGACAAGGGGAGCCAATGGAGTTCTTTCAGGATGGAAGTGATGTGATCATATTTCTGCAGGTCCTGGATAAGATGTGCTCCAGTGTGTAGAATGCTCCTAGTGGGTGCCAGTATTGTGTTTGGGAGGCTATTGAGTAGAGCATACATATTGCTTGAAAACAAACATGTTTAAAATCCTTCCATAAATGTCATTTCTGATTACATTTTCTAGATATATTTAATGATATTCAGACATTTATTTAAAAGAAGTCAGTACTCTTTCCTTTGACAGCACAACCTAAAATAATTCCTGTTTTACTTGCGCATAAGAATTAATTTTTGTATAAAAACTGTGCAGTGTCTGTTTAAAATGTGTTCTGTATTTTCTAAATATTATTTTGTGATGTATTGATTTCATTCTTCACTGAACCTAGTTTTACATTACTTGTTTAAATACATGATGTACGGTGCATTAGTTGACTATAACATTTTAGTGTGATCTCCTGGCAGATGTGTATAAGGGGCTAAAAAGCAGCCTCCTTAATTACTGTTTATTTCTAGGCTGTTCATGAAAAAATGGCCTCTCCGTTCACCGGGCCGACTGCGGTAGCTGATGTAATTAAAGACCTAGACACTCAGATAGCTGTAAGTAAGTAGCCTGCAGTGGGCATGGACGAGGTGTGTGGCATGCACAGCTGTGGGCATTGGTAGCCTGGGTTGCCCAACTGCATTTCTTTTTCTTACAAATCATATTGCACATTTATCTATTTGATCTATCTGTATATTAACAACTACTCCCGCACCTCCCCCCTCCTCTCCCCCCAAAAGATGTTAAGCAATGGCAGATAACGTGGACCTTGAGAAGCTGTACACCATTTGCAAGTTTACATTTGTTAGTCTCCTTCTGACTATTGCTCAGTCATAATGGTTCTTGTTGAGCACCAGAGAGTAGCCTTTTCCATAGGCAAAATCTTATTTCATCTCCTTAATTAGCCATCTCTGACAGTACTTGATGTCATTTTTTTGGGTGAATCCTTTTGTTTCTTCGATTTATTAAAAAAAAAAAAAATTGCAACCAAAAGAAGGAAACCGGTAGCGGCTTATCTGACTAAAGTTTCACACCAGCGCCTGTATTGCCTTATAGTCGCTAGCCCTGATTTTTTGTTCTGGCTAAATTACTTGATTTTTATGGAGTCTTCTGCGAATCTTCATCCCATGCTGTGGTCCACAACTGTGACTTAGTAGCATCTTTAGGGGGTCTGCCAGGACTGTACTATCTTCTTCACACTTCCCATACTTTATTTAAAAATAGGTCATTGTTTCCGGCATCAACTTTGCTACGCTCCTCCCTTTCTTTGTGTTAAAAATCAAAACAAATGATTGCATGGAGGTGAAGGGAACACCCTCCAGTTTGTCTTAATTCTTTCACTTTGGCTCCAGTAATTAGCTGCATTTTGGTGAAGGTTTCTAAGTTCTTGGCTTAGGGTTTGTGTGCTACATAATGCAATCCAAATGTTAAAAATTGCTAATTTCTGTCTTTTCTTTGAGAGAAAACAAAGATAATCAAAAGGCGTAAACATATATGCCTTTTAGTATTTTTTTCGGCTTCTAATGAGATTGAGTAAATCATTGTGCGATGTTCATTTTTGAATTCAAACTTATTTCATCTTGCATCTCTTCAGTGCCGTAGTTGAATTTGCTAAAGAAGAACATGTACTACCTACTTCCTTGAGTCATTGAACTGAAGACGTAGTCCTGAAGCACCCACCATCCAGGACTTGATATTTCTTAAGAGCATTTTTACACACAAAGAGCACTGATGATGGAATTTACCAGGAAGGTAGCTCCAAACAATAAGCCTCATGTACAGAAAACAACCTGTCCCCTTTGGGGATATTGTAAAGTTGGACATAATTCCTAGGTTTATATCCCTTGCAATGCAAGAATAGTTCTAGGCCCTTTTGTCTTTAAAGTGTTTTAAAATCATGTGTATCTAGTTTGTAGATATAATTTGTTACTGGTTTCCTTTTATTGTCAGTTAATTTTCTCCTAGAAAAAGATTTACTTGGTTGTATCCTCCTTCTAGCAGGGTTCTGACCCAATCATCTTATCCATTTTGGTGTTTTACGGTGAGCCCTGTTCCTAGCTTTGCTTGTCGTAGGGAGAGACATGCAGACTCTCCATCTCATGACCCGCCTTCCCAGTGTCTGCCTAGAACACCGGTCTTCCTTTTCCCTGTCTCCTAGACCATTCCCTGGGCTCTTTCAGGCCCTCTATTTCTGGCTCCCTGTGTTATTCGAGCGAGGGATAATGGTCTCGGTGGTCTGAAACCCAGCCTTCGTCTGTCCTGTGCCTCACACCGGTCTCACAGGGGTGAGATCTGTTACTTTTCACGCATTGTTAGGACACATTATACTAGCTTTAGTTTATACTGTCCACAACCAGGTTTTTTTTTCCTTTATCTAACCAGCTTGTGACATTCTCTACTTTCTTCAGTCCTCGTCCAGCAGCACAAGTCATGCTTTTCGAATGCTTTTTTTAATAAAAATCTCTATATATCACATTTCCGTTTTGTATTCTGGTCCAGTTTGTTGTTCAATCATTGCTTCGGGTGCTTAAAATATTGAGGATAGGTAATTCTTTACAGCCTGTGATTCCAGTGTGTTCTCAAACATGCAGGTTCCGCAGTACTGGTGTATGGAATCCAGGTTGCACCCATTTTCCACAATTTAGTGCAGGGCCCATCATCAGCCTCCTGTAAGTTTCTGGGATCCCTCCAGTGAGCTGTATGTTTTACCATTGATGCTGCTAGCATCCACTTCTACCTTTTAGTCATAGTGATCCGCCCAGTCCTATTCTATTCGCTTTCAATTTTGCTACTCCAAGCTGGACTCTCGTCACTGGATACACTTGTTTTAATCTCTTCAGGGGTGTGCTGGGATCTTATAGCTGAACACTCACCCTTTCTGGTAGAAGTTGTCAACCAAAGGGCTTATTCTGAAATTGAGTTTGTATCTCCTGCCCCGAAATTCATTTACACCCTCCTTCCCAAGCCCTGATTTAAACTTTGAAAGTCCTAAATTTGAAATATTTAGTGTGTTAATTGCAAAATGTTGTTTCCTGCCCATGTGGAACTGAATTGGGTCAATTTTTTTCTTCATAAATCATTTGTCACTTCCGCAGAACAGCTGGCAACCCATTTTTATCTTCTGACTTGGATCATAAAGGAGGCAGATCCTGTGTTCGTGCCTCAGGTGCTATACATACATACCTCCGACCAGCTGGATCCATTGAGACTGCAGGGAGCACTGGTGACACCAGTCCAATGTCCTATTCCTAATATGTCCCAAGTGTCGAGCCTCCTTTCTTTTTGTAAAGTGGCCCCTGTTGTGCTTTAAAGTCTCAGACTTGCAGCTATGCATCAAAATGTTTTTACTTCGTTGATCAGAAATTTTCTAAGCAAAAGTAAGCTTAACTCTAAAAACGAATATGGTGCTGTTTGTGGTCTAACAAACCTGAATTGCACACTAAAGATATCTGATTCTTACGTTGTCTTTTAGTGATTTAGTAAAATGAAGCCTGAATTCTGATGATAAAACTGAAGTGGTGCTAACTATTTGTTTTAACTGTCCCGCTAGTCCTGTCTAGGCCATTTTGGTCTTGTGTCAAACATTTATCGGTTGGTGGCCTTTGGGTGCCAACTGCACTGAGTGGAATAGAAACTTCTGCTGTGCCACAAAATCCAAAAGAATTGATTCTGCTGTTTTGTTAATGTAAGATGGAACCCTTAGTTTAGGCTCATCAGTGCTGTAGAGGATATTATGGTTGGGCAAACCACAACCCAGTGCAGTTTGGAAAGTTGGCCAGCCCCTTTGTCGTTTTTTTTCCTACTTGCACAGATATTAAATAGCTGCTGATTTTGAGAAGCTAGTGCGCAGATAGCCATCCCTGCTCTATACAGTTTGTCCCACGCTAGGTGTATCAAGGAAGGTGATGGTTCTATCATTTCTTTATGTAATTCACACACTGGGCCTTCCACTTGTGACATTCTTCGCTGGGAATCTTCTTGTTAACAGCCTTTCCTTTGTTATTTATTACTAACAAAGACATTTCAATTTTGCCTGCTGGTTGTGGTGCTATGTGTTTGGGGTGAGGTTTTTGTATTGTTCAAATTAAGACTTTGTTGTGTCCCTCGCCTGCACTTCAAAGTGTGCTATGCAAGTACTGAGGATGCTAAACCTCTGTTGCGCCTCATCTACAGTTGTATGGCCTGATAAGGCTCTGTTTTTGTATTCATTTTTGCTTTTCGAGAAACTTTTTTTTTTCTATCTCACTTTATTTCCCTTTCCTTTAGCTGATAGGTCTTGGCCCACACACCCCGAAACAGAAACAGGACCGAGAGAAGCTCTTCGACCTCAAGGCCAAGGCCCAGCAGATTATGAACCAGTTTGGGCCTTCAGCATTGATCAACCTATCAAACTTCTCATCAGTGAAGCCGGAGCCTGTCAGCACTCCACCACTGAACTCCATGGCCAGTTCTCCTGCTGTGGCCAAGATGCCCGGTGCCACAAGTGGAGGCGGCGGACGCATTAGTCCTGAAACCAACCAGGTACATTTGCATGTAGTGCCTGTTTGTACTTGAGCAAGCTTTTGTCTAGGAATCATACCAATAATTCTCAAAAACGGGAACTCATTCACAGGGGTGTTGCTCCAGGCTGCTCATTAGGCTGCAAACACAAGGATGGGGATGGAAACAGATGGCAGGCCTACTAAATAATGTTCACTTAAGCTCATTACTCCTGATCATAGGTCCAAAACTCCTTAAGTAAAAGAAAATGTTATGGCCCACTGCCTCCTCTCCGTCTTTCTTAGCACTTTCTCTTCTGCACACAATTACTTATAATGTGGAAGGAGTGTGTGAGCGAACTTTACTGTGCATCCTTTTTGTCCTAAATGACCACTTATTAGCTCCAGCCCCACCCCTTACTCTCCTTTGAGTGTCTGAGCATTTTTTGTCATCTTACCCACTCTTTGTATTATCTCAACTCTACCATTCACAGGACGGCCCCGGATGTGTTGATGCCGTCTCCAAACTAGTGTTCCTTCATTCCTGTCCCTCATTAAATTCTTTAATGAGTCTCTAAATCTGCAAGTAGTAGAAATATTTGCTCTGTACTACTCATAGTAGCTTCTCTGTGCAGTTTGGGTTGTCTGTGATCTCACTGACCAAGGCTCAGCAACTCATGAGTGGCGTGCAAAAGCCGTTGGCGACCAATGCTCTATTCCGAACAGAATGGGGGTAAACACCCCTGTAACCCAACGGTTGTAGTCCTAATCCCTTGACATCCTTAATTTCATCTATCTTTTCTTGTAGCAAAGGAAGTGCTTGCCACCACTTTTTGGGGTACCTTTATTATAATCCCTTTCCAAATACGTTTCTATGGCTTAGGAATGTCAGCCTGAAATGCACTAAAGTATACAAAAAAGTGATGGATGGAATGCTCGAATTAATCTCTGCCACTGGTAATTTTTCGGGCCGCATCTCAGTCCATCTTTATTTTTGCACACCATGCCACCTTAGTTTGGACCCAGTTATCTGTAAATCATCCATGACCCAACTCCAGTGGGAACAGTCCAGCCCGAACTAGTAGGCCAGGTCCTCCCTGAACTGGACTACAAGAAACCTAGGACCTGTTTTGCCCTAGTTAGGGCTCATCAGCCAGGTATAACTTGATTGCAGTGACACAGTGTGCATGGCACCCATGCTTGGGCATACCCGGCATACCCTCCTCACTTAGAGCAGCATACACTAAAGTATACAAAAAAGTGATGGATAGAATACTGGAATAAATCTCAGCCAAAGAGTGAATCCGGTCCTTGGTTGCTATATGTTCCAGTTTAGGGAGGACTGGGCCTGGCAGTTTGGGCTGGACTGTTCACGCTGGAGCAGGGTCAAGACATTATACTTGTAACAGATGCTCTTCTGAGACTTAACTTCACTGTTTTTCTCTGGATGTTAGGTTCTCACTAAGAAGAAGTTACAGGATCTTGTACGAGAGGTGGATCCAAATGAACAGCTGGATGAGGACGTTGAGGAGGTAGGCAGTGACTGGCAGTGATCTGAGAGGTCGGAGATTCGGGCGGCGGGGCTTGAGCACGAATGCCACTTTACCTATATTGTGAACTTTATCTGACCTACAAGGTGTCAGCCGTGAATTCCCTTCAACAGTGTATGTATTCTAGCCTTCAATTTGGAGTTCTGGTCCTGGCTACGAGTATCTTTGGGGTGCGATGTGCATTTTGGAAGAACACAGTTTTATTTGAAGGCTGCATTTGTGCAGTGCTTTGTAAATTGCTGTGTTCTTACCTGGCATGAGTGCTGCTTTAGAACTGATACTTCCTCTGCTTTAACACTTAAAGATTGGGCATAAGTGCCCCAGCATGCGGAAAACATTAGTATGGGCGTATTCTGTTATTTAAAAACCCAAGCCAAGAATTGCATGCCCCCTTGAAGGTTGCGGCATGAGCAGGGACACTTAGGATGTTTTGACCTACTGTGTTCTTGCTTGCGTTTGAGTGAAGTTTGTATTGGTGTAACCCACACTGTGCTCTACCTGTAATAGGACATGTATGGTGCTGCTACCCTTGATGCAAGTGTTGTGTGTGTGTGTTTCTGTGGCATGTATTCTGAGACATATGCAATATTTCAGCATTTATTTTACTGCTGTGTGTGAAAGAAGATGGCATTGCTGTCCCCTATAATATATGTGCTCTGCATTGGAGTAAAACTTGCTTTGCTGCTTGATTGTTTTTTTTTTGTTTTTTTTCCTTCAGCCCTTTTCTTGTTTTTGCCAAAGGTTGCTTTAGTACTGCCTTTGTTGTACTTTTTCTGTGTATTAGAAACGTTTGTTATGGGTTTTTGTGTGTAAGGAATATTTTCGGGACTTCTGCAAATGACGTATCTGTATTAGGTTTGAGAGAAGCTTCTGTGGGGCAAACATGCTCTCCTGTATATACCCTAACTTGCTGCTGTTTGTCAGTGGATAGTTTTAGTTCTTGCTTCTGTCTTCTAACAGATGCTTCTGCAGATCGCTGATGATTTCATAGAGAGTGTAGTGACGGCCGCCTGCCAACTTGCGCGGCACCGCAAGTCAAACACTCTGGAGGTGAAAGATGTGCAGCTGCACCTTGGTAAGATGTCTTCTAAATGTTCTATGCTGTCTTCAGGTCTCATGTATTCCTTATGCATGCCTGTTGTGCTGTTCGCCCTTTAAGAGGCCAAAGGCTCCTGGAATGTAAGATTCATCTAAGCTAGACATTTTCTAGATATGCCTAGGTCCGATGGGGGTGAACACAGGAATTAATTGTTTTTTTTATAATGAACAGCCTGTTTTGCTTGATGAGATGATAGCAGCTTAGTGAATACATTTATTAAGGCAACTGATGGTTTTTGTGATCAGAATTTGTAGTTAATCTATTGGAAGGAAATAACACTTCTCATGCTACAAGACATGAATCGACTGAACCTCTGTTTTTTTTTTTTTTTTTTACATTGAAATAATTCACACAGACATAGTGACTACCTTGTTCCACTGTGCTTCAGATCTCTGCCCTGAAAATGTTAATTTATCCTTCAGAGGATCTCCCATGATAATGGTAAGCACTTAAATGTTTCAACCAGTGCAGGATCCTGGAGCACTTTTTAGAATATATTACCCACTGATTTAGTAAAAGTGACAAAAACTCTTTCATAAACATTTTTAAAAGAAAAGTGAGATTAAAAAAGCTCAGCAATGTATCTAAATATTCTGCAGCACAAAGAGGCTGGAAAACTGATACCCCTTTACAGAATCACACTCCACCAGAAACCGTTGATGCCTGGTCAGTGGCCATGGCTATAGTTCTTTTTTACGGATCCTGTCAACAGAAACCCAGAGCACAAAACTCAACTTTATTGTTTTTTTATATCTTTGAAAAAAATCCTTTCTGACTTTAACATTTGTCTTCGATGAACATCTTTAGATGCAAATAATGTTTTCTTAGTGTTTTCTGGCTGAAAACGTTTTATTCTCCACCTGAAAAATGCCCTAGCTTTTGGAAAGTGTTACAGTAAAAAGACTGAAACTGATCCCACACCACTTTTTTGTTGTTTACCATCCTGACACATCTTTCAAGTGAGTGTGAATTTTGTCAAAAGCTATTAAGAATCTCTGATGGACTGATAGATTATAAGACTTCACAGCAAAGAGGAAAATTGAATACTCAAGGAATTGCTGCTGGGAAAATCCAGGGAGCATGGCGAAGGATCCCCATCTACCTTGGCCTAGACTACAGTCTCTGCTGACTCCCCAGAAAGCAATCCAGAAAGGCGTCAAGGCATATTGGACATAGTCATGATCATTGATGTCGAGGACAGATAAAGCGGCCACTTTTTATCTAACGAGGGTTTGTTCAACATGAAGGCACCTAGTGTCGAATAGGCCAAGACTGTTGGCTTCAAGAGATCCTAAGGACAGCTAGTCGATGTCAAGACTTGCTCAATCTTAACACACAACATGTGATTCTTTGATTTAAAAAACTACAAACGAGATGGCTGCTTCAACTTCAGATTCAGAATGCTCCCTGGGGTAATCACCAAACAGAGAAGTTTCCTCTACAGTAGTCCTCGCTGGTTCTTTTCCTTCACAGATAAGCCTTACCCTGAGGTGCTCACTGACCCCTCCGCATGTGCTTCCACTCAGCAGGATACACCTCCATAGATAGTGGTTCCTCCACCGTCTCCTGATCCAGACCTGATCTTCCTACAGTGACTCATCCGAGTGGCCTTATAAATCTACTTGTACACTCTGTTTCAGCGGGTAGTTCTCATCCAAGAAGATCTTAATTTCCTCAGAGACCCTGGTCACATCATTCAACATCAAGGTCCCTTGGGAAGAAAGAATAGTTCGGGAGGGACAAGAGAAAAGAAAAACACAAAGAGAAACAAACTGGGTTTAAGATTTTTTGCTGAGAAAGGCATTCACCAGGTTGGTTTTGTCAACCTGGTTAATGCTATACTAGGTGAAAAATTTGTGGAAACCAGTTTGACTAAAAGGATTTGTCAGAATTGGTTTCACCTAGTTTGATTTTTGTCCAGTACAGAAGTAACCAGAGTGGAGATTGTTTTCTGTCTGCCTGAAATGTCTCAATCTTCAGAAGCTAAAGAACCCAACAGTCAGAGATGTCTGTCTCTTATAGGTTGGATTGAGTCATGTAGCTTTCTGGTACACAGTGGTCATCTCCAAATGAGACCACTCTGGCTGTGTCTGGAAGACCAGAGGTCCCAATTCTCAGGCAAGAGGCAGAATCTGGTGCCGCTTACTCTGGCAACAATCCAATCGTGCAATCTATACAGTTGCCTTACACCAGAATGTCCCCACTGAAGTAATGGTAGTGGATACTTCTCTGTCGGGATGAGGTGCACATAATGGATAATTTCGAGACTGAAGGCATATTGTCCCAGAAAGAAATGTCCTACCTCATAAATCTGCTAGAACTCAGAGCGGTTCATCTGCACTCAAGTCTGCTTTTTTTCTGGCCTTCAAGACCTGCTCCCTCCTGGTCTTACAGACAACATAACAAAGCTGTACAACTTGAACAAGCAAAAAGGCACCAGTAAATGCACTGGAGACCCAGGCAATTGAAGGGGCTTTTTGCCAGGAATATCAAAATCACCACTGTTTGTCGCAAGCAAAATGTAGAAGCAGACACACTCTTCTGAATTTTCAGAAGAATCATGAGTGGGACCGAAGCAGACGTTTTAAAACACCTTCTTCAAGTAGGGGTTTCCTCAATTAGACCTCTTTGCAAATGCAGAAACCAAGAAATGCGCTGACTTTGCATTCTGGTACAACCAACCGGGGTTGACGGGGAATGCCCTATTGATAGACTGGTCATGGAAATTTCTTTACACATTCCTGTGATCCTGGTGAGCATATCCAGTCTGAATTATTCCAAGACCAGAATAATCCTTATTGTACTGAGCGGACAGTATAGTGACAGCTCATAAATCTTTTTTACCTGTCAAAACGTCCACATATGAGGCTGTTGTGCAGACCTGGTATACTTCACAAGTTCAAGGTTTACCATTCGTAAGCTTGGCTCCAGATTTCATCCAATATAGTTACCCGACTTTTGCTGAAAATTGCATTAACATTGTGAGAGAAGCGAAACACTCATCCACTAGGGAGTGTAATTCTTTGGGGTAGCTTTCAGAAAACATTGACCCACTAAAATGCCAGGAAGAAGGGGTACTCCATCTGCTGTACTTGGCCAAGTTTGAATTGCAGTTTTCCACTCATTAAGCACGTCCTACAGCCACAACAGCTTATAGAAAGTGTCCTTTAATAGGCTTAATTTCCCGGTCACTTGGTGTGGTCCTCTCCAAACTAATGGGTTCTCCATTTAAACCAGTGTATAAAGCTTCATTACAGCATGTTTCATGGAAAGCACGTTACTGGTTACAGTGACATATACGTGCATCATACACGCAATCCAAGCCCCATGCTCTTGTAATTCCCTGCACGGTATTCCATAGGAATAAGGTGGTTGTGAGGGTACGTTCATGCTTCATACGGAAAGTGGCTTCTGACTTCATGTTAATCAGTCCACAGCTTTTCCAACATTCTTTCACAATTTTTCCACTCCATCAAAAACGTCTCTGCATACGTTAGATGTTAATAGAGAGTGTATGTTTTATCTAAATAGGGCAAAGAACGTTCATAAGTTTAAGTAGTAGTTTGAGTCATGCCCTCTTTGAACAGCTTTATCCACTTTCAAACAGTCCATTTTCAGATGGGTTGTACTGTGTGTGTGTGTGTGTGTGTGGGGAGGGGGGGGTTCTTTTCAGTATTTTTTTACTAAGCTTTGCAGTTTAGTATACATACAATCCTTGGGTGCTTATCCCAGTATGTGGCAAAGCATATATTTTCAGTTAGAAAGTTCAACAATCAGTGAGACACCCCGGCCTAACCCCCCCACCCTCCCCCTTACAAACAACCATAAGCATTAAGCAGTTTAGTAGTACGGATTGATCATAGTCTTAAGGAGGATGTTCGTCCGGGGGACAGATCAGCGCATGTGACAATGCCTTCCAAAGGTCAAGGTCTTCTTGCAATTTATCATCAGTACTAGTTGGTGACATTTTTATTTCATCTGCAGCTGTCCATTAATCAATGCTCTGTAACCAGCTTTGCACCCCTGGAATTTTCGTGCCCAAACAGTGCGTTGCTACACGTCGCTTTGCCAGGAGAAATGTGAGCTGTACAAATCGCTTATTGATTTTATACTTTGTTTTAATAACATGTATTCCTAGCAAACATGCATGTGGCACCAATGGCACGGTGAGGGACATAGGCGTCAAATATCGCTCCACCACCTCCTCCTCCCAGTTGAGGCATTCCCAGACCAGATGATAGTATGTGGCTTCTGGGTCAATACACTTGGGGTTGTGTCCCAGAGTATGTGGGTTGAGGCGGTGTAACATTTCCAGTGTTCTGTATGTGTGGTGCACTTAGTTAAAGATGAGCAAGCGAAACCTGGCATTACTTAACCCTTCTTCCTTTATCAGCAGAATCAATTGTTTCCATGCTGTGTCTGTGAAAGACCTGGTTGCAGTCTGTCTCCCATTTCGCACATGAACATAGTGGGTCCTTGTGTGAATCCTCCTTAATGGCCATTTGGATTTGTGTTATGAATCCGCGGACAAGGTCCATCCAAACTAGTATTTCTGGGGTGTCCGTTCTCGTGGAACAGTTTTTGTCTGACACACAATTTATGCATTATTTCCTTAATGGCTCTATGTTGTCTGCTAGTAATCCGCTATTGAGCCTGTGCTGTCTTGAAGGAATCCATTGCACCTGTCTCCCATATGTCAGTTATTGTCAGACAGCCCACCCTTTTCCATTCTGACATATCCATGTTACATGCCAGGTGGGCAAGGAAGGTCCTGTAAACATCACAGTGGCAATTCTGCAGCATATGACGTGTGCCCCATCGCCTGTTATATCTCTGCCATAGTTGTGCCATGTCTTGTATGATACGGGAAGCATTGCTCCGGTTTCCCGGTGCCATAAATAGTGGAGTGGGCAGGTGCCACTCCTCAGCACAACCTCGCAGCAAGTCCAGTCTGTGCTGGCGCCCATATCGAACTAGCCGGGTGCAGACTGTAATTTCTCTGCCAGGTAATAAGCCTCTACATCTGGAACACGCATACCCCCTCTTCATTTGTGCAAATAAGGGTGTACATTTATACTCTGCTTCTCTTCTTTACCTATATGGGTGTATTTATTAGGGTTTGGAACTGCTTGATTTATGTCTGGGGTATCATGTACAGGCTGCACTGGAATAGGTTCAGGCACCTGGGTAGCACTATCATCTTAGTAATTGCTATGCATCCAGCTACCGAAAAGGAGATGGCAGTTCAGATGTCTATGGAGCCTTTTATACCCTGGATTCTTCTGAGTGTTCAGTTTGTACAATTTGCGTTCTCAGATGGTCACCATTATGCCCAGATATTGAAAAGTCTCTGTTTCCGATTTATGCCGAGGGTGGAGAGTTGCGGTCTTAGTACATCCAATAGCCCAGCTAGTGGATATATCGCCCACTTCTGTGTGTTAATTCACACTCCTGTTTGACGCCCAAAACTGTCCAATATAGTAAGGAGGTATGGAAGTGCTTCCATCGGCCTTCGTAAATACACAAGCAAGTTGTTAGTGTATAGAGATACAAGGGGTTTTAAATGACCCACCTCCATGGCCCACGTCGACGTAGTGTGTGTTTTACTATGCTATTAGAAGGCCACCAAATCTTTGCCAAGTAAACATAATGCTTACTCCACAAGAGATCAAACTGTTAATGCTGCATTGTTAAACATTCACATAGCAGAAATGTGCAAGCAAGCTATCTTGAAGTCCGTGGATACCTTCACAAGGCACTGTCTTGAATTTGACTCTTGTGCTGATGTCTAAGATGATCAAGCCTTTCGTAGAAATCTTTTTGGATAAAGATCAAGGTTCTTTGTCTCTCCTCTTCTGCTGTATTCATGGGAAGGGCATGCTACTCTAGTCACTGCTTACCATTATCAATGGGGATCTCCTGGTGGAGAACGCAGAATTACTTGTAATCGTACTTCTCCTTTAGGGGAATCTCCATTGAAATCCTAAGCAGCCCACCGTTCTTTTCAGTATGAGAGACATTGATGGCCTCTGGGTCAAGAACCTAAGTCTACAGAGAAAAGAACTGGAGTACCTGTCACTGACGGCATGATGGGATACCTGTGGTGTGTCCTCCTTTCAAGGAGCAGTTTTCATTTTTCAGCCTCTTTGGGCTGCTATTTAGTTACTGCACAATGCATTTGTCTCACCCTTCAAAAACTGGTTTGTGAAAGTATTTCTTCTCATTTTTACTAATATTGTGACTTTGAACATTGGCTTTTTGTTTAAAGAAAACCTACAAAAAGTGACCAGCATAGCCTGCAGTAAGGTGTGCAATATGTCAGGTTTTTTTTGTAAACAATTTTTTTCAGAAAATTAAATTAAATGATTTATATATTTTGTGAAAAATGCTCCAGGATATGGGAGGTAGAATTCAGTGCTTCCGATTTCACTGGAGATTCCCCCTGAAGATCCATATAAAACATAAATGAATTACTTATCTGACAAACTCCGCATAATCCTGAAACATCTTAAACACTTTCCGCAAATCTGTATTGCAATAATTTGCATTACAAACTGCTACCTTAATCCAACAACTAAAAGATAAATGAATTTAAACATAGCTAACCTCCACAAACAGCAGTTTATTGTTGTGCCTATATTTTTAGGTCAAGCCTAGCAGCGCGTATGCGCTGCTCTGCTAGGCATGTTGTATCTCCTCTATGGGCATGGATCACGCCCCTTTAGTCCCATTGCTTTGTGTTCTTTTGGAAAATCCCTTCCTTTCTGTGGCTAATTTTCACATTTGTCCCGCCTTTCGTTGGATGGTTCCCATCCCTGGCAACTGGCCCTGTTATGTGTATGATTGCTCTTCTGTCTAATTCCTTAGGTTTCATTGCACTTCTTTTTCTGTTTCCTTGGGAAGGCCCGCCTTTTGGCATGGTTTAGCCTTTTCTTAGCCACACCTATCTATCATCCCTCCTCCTCCAGGATTTCCTGCGCCAGCTGCCGCATGACTTACTGAAACTGGCCCTGCTTTGAGTGTGCATCGGGCTCCCTCGGAGACCGAAACCCCCACCCTCCTGCTGCTGCAGCCTGTCCTCTAAGACTTCCAGCATTAATTAGCCCCCGGGGGGCGGGCCTGCTCATGCTCACCAGGTCTTTCGGATGTTTTCCTTACTCTATCAAGTGCATGGCCTGGGCACTGACTGGAGCAAATGCAGCGGGCTTGCATTAGTTGTGGGGCATACAATCCATTAATATTTCTTTGTATTAGTACTGCGAAAGCTCTATTGTACAAGGCACAGTGCCCCTTTCACAATCCTCAACGCCCTCAATGCCCTCTCCCCCCCCTTGTGCGGCCCCCGACCGTATCTCAGCTCTAATTACAAGGTGACTCCTTTTTCCAGGTGTCCCTGGCCACTTGGAAACACCTACTCCTCAGTGAGCGTTGCAGCGAGTCCTTTGCTATGTTCACACCGCGCTTACCACATCCAACTTTTTACTTCAGTGCACATCACAAAGCAGCTGATTAAAAGGGGGTGCCGCATATTCACAGAAAAAGCGTGCACTTCGCCCAGGAACCTGGCTTTGCAGCGACTATAAAAAAAAATAAAAAAATTTAAAACTCCCCACATACATGCCGTATAGCTGGAAACCAACAGGTTAGTTGAGAGACTTTGGCTGTAGCGCCTGGTGTCCACTCACTTCACAGGCGGTGGGAGCGTGATTGAAAACACGCCTGTAAATCTTGTTTTTGGTAATTGCCAATGTGTGTTCTCTGCTCTGTATCTCGGTATTTCTGGTTTAAAATGCCCCGAGCTCAGTCTCACCTTTGTATGCTGGAATTTGCTTTCTGGAATATTTATGCCCTACAACAACTTGGTTCTTAACAATGTGTTCGGCATGTCAACGTGTTTTGCTTTTTTGATCCACAATAAAATTAATGCATGTTCCGTCTGGTCACTAGATGCCTCTACCAGGTTTAATTGCTGTAGCCCTTTCCAGGGATGTTTCACGGGAGCTATTTCTATGCATAATATTAATTAAATGTCCATCCCAAACTTTCACACAATAGGAAGATGGCCCATTTATAGGTCTCTGCCTGCACCAGCGCTTGCGCTGGTCTGGCCGAGAGTTTTAGTAAGCGCGAAGTGCAAACACTGGCTTTCGGCTGGCGACCAGCTTGAGTTCACGATGGCGTGCACGCGCAGCTGGCATCTGGGTTTCCTATCTCTTCCTCATTTCCTCGTCATGGCTCATTAACTCTCTGGACTCTGATGTTTCAATCGCAGCAGCAGCTCATATTACCAACTGAGGGCCCTGGACTACAGTCACATGAAAAACAACCGCGATTAGCATTGAAATGCAAGCTTTTTTTTGTCTAGTTAGAAATATTGCTTCGGTGGGTTGATTTCACCTTATATCGCTATTTGTTTTATATTGGGAGTCACAGCCTAATTTCCAGTATTTTTGTTTCACTGTTTTTTTTTTTTAATATTTATTCGCGCAAAGCACAAAGCTATATTTAAGGTTACTTTTTCCGCATCACTTCTTCACTCTATTTAAACTCCACACCCCCACTCTTATTGTCTCTCTCCTTCTCTCTCTCTCCCCTCTCTAATTCTCTCTCTACTTAATTAACTCTCCCCTCTCTATCTTTTTTAGCCTTTCATTCTCTCTCACCCCTTTATCTGTTTCTCTTTCAAACTCCTTCATTCACTCTCTCCCCTTCTTTCTCTCTCTCTATCCCGCTCCACTCTTTATTCTATGTACACCCTTTCTCTCTCTTTCTCTCTCACCACCCTCTCTAATTGGGCATTATATCTTCACTCTATCTCTCACTCGGCAACACCACAGCATCACTCAGCGCAACCACAGCATCACTCAGCGCAACCACAGCATCACTCAGCGCAACCACAGCATCACTCAGCGCAACCACAGCATCAATCAGAGCCAGCACAGCATCTCTCAACGCCATCACAGCATCGCTCAACGCCATCACAGCATCGCTCAACGCCATCACAGCATCGCTCAGCGCTATCACAGCATCGCTCAGCGCCATCACAGCATCGCTCAGCGCCATCACAGCATCGCTCAACGCCATCACAGCATCGCTCAGCGCCACCACAGCATCGCTCAGCGCCACCACAGCATCGCTCAGCGCCACCACAGCATCGCTCAGCGCCACCACAGCATCGCTCAGCGCCACCACAGCATCGCTCAGCGCCGCCACAGCATCGCTCAGCGCCGCCACAGCATCGCCAGCGCCGCCACAGCATCGCTCAGCGCCGCCACAGCATCGCTCAGCGCCGTCACAGCATCGCTCAGCGCCGCCACAGCATCGCTCAGCGCCGCTACAGCATCGCTCAGCGCCGTCACAGCATCGCCAGCGCCGTCACAGCATCGCTCAGCGCCGCCACAGCATCGCTCAGCGCCGCACAGCATCGCCAGCGCCGCACAGCATCGCTCAGCGCCGTCCAGCATCGCCAGCGCCGTCACAGCATCGCCAGCGCCGCACAGCATCGCCAGCGCCGTACAGCATCGCTCAGCGCAACCACAGCATCGCTTAGCGCCACCACAGCATCGCTCAGCGCCGCCACAGCATCGCTCAGCACCGTCACAGCATCGCTCAGCGCCAGCACCGCCACAGCATCGCCAGCGCCGCCACAGCATCGCTCAGCGCCACCACAGCATCGCTCAGCGCCACCACAGCATCGCTCAGCGCCACCACAGCATCGCTCAGCGCCACCACAGCATCGCTCAGTGCCACCACAGCATCGCTCAGCGCCACCACAGCATCGCTCAGCGCCACCACAGCATCGCTCAGCGCCACCACAGCATCGCTCAGCGCCGCCACAGCATCGCTCAGCGCCGCCACAGCATCGCTCAGCGCCGTCACAGCATCGCTCAGCGCCGTCACAGCATCGCTCAGCGCCGTCACAGCATCGCTCAGCGCCGCAACAGCATCGCTCAGCGCCGCCACAGCATCGCTCAGCGCCGCCACAGCATCGCTCAGCGCCGCCACAGCATCGCTCAGGGCCGTCCAGCATCGCTCCGCGCCGCCACAGCATCGCTCAGCGCCGTCACAGCATCGCTCAGCGCCGCCACAGCATCGCTCAGCGCCGCCACAGCATCGCCAGCGCCGCCACAGCATCGCTCAGCGCCGCCACAGCATCGCTCAGCGCCGCCACAGCATCGCTCAGCGCCGCCACAGCATCGCTCAGCGCCGCCACAGCATCGCTCAGCGCCGTCACAGCATCGCTCAGCGCCGCAACAGCATCGCTCAGCGCCGCCACAGCATCGCTCAGCGCCGCCACAGCATCGCTCAGCGCCGCCACAGCATCGCTCAGGGCCGCCACAGCATCGCTCAGGGCCGCCACAGCATCGCTCAGGGCCGCCACAGCATCGCTCAGGGCCGCCACAGCATCGCTCAGGGCCGCCACAGCATCGCTCAGGGCCGCCACAGCATCGCTCAGGCCGCCACAGCATCGCTCAGGGCCGCCACAGCATCGCTCAGGGCCGCCACAGCATCGCTCAGGGCCGCCACAGCATCGCTCAGGGCCGCCACAGCATCGCTCAGGGCCGCCACAGCATCGCTCAGGGCCGCCACAGCATCGCTCAGGGCCGCCACAGCATCGCTCAGGGCCGCCACAGCATCGCTCAGGGCCGCCACAGCATCGCTCAGGGCCGCCAAGACAATATCACTCGGCACCACAGCAGTATCACTCGGCACCACAGCAGTATCACTCGGCACCACAGCAGTATCACTCGGCACCACAGCAGTATCACTCGGCACCACAGCAGTATCACTCGGCACCACAGCAGTATCACTCGGCACCACAGCAGTATCACTCGGCACCACAGCAGTATCACTCGGCACCACAGCAGTATCACTCGGCACCACAGCAGTATCACTCGGCACCACAGCAGTATCACTCGGCACCACAGCAGTATCACTCGGCACCACAGCAGTATCACTCGGCACCACAGCAGTATCACTCGGCACCACAGCAGTATCACTCGGCACCACAGCAGTATCACTCGGCACCACAGCAGTATCACTCGGCACCACAGCAGTATCACTCGGCACCACAGCAGTATCACTCGGCACCACAGCAGTATCACTCGGCACCACAGCAGTATCACTCGGCACCACAGCAGTATCACTCGGCACCACAGCAGTATCACTCGGCACCACAGCAGTATCACTCGCACCACAGCAGTATCACTCGGCACCACAGCAGTATCACTCGGCACCACAGCAGTATCACTCGGCACCACAGCAGTATCACTCGGCACCACAGCAGTATCACTCGGCACCACAGCAGTATCACTCGGCACCACAGCAGTATCACTCGGCACCACAGCAGTATCACTCGGCACCACAGCAGTATCACTCGGCACCACAGCAGTATCACTCGGCACCACAGCAGTATCACTCGGCACCACAGCAGTATCACTCGGCACCACAGCAGTATCACTCGGCACCACAGCAGTATCACTCGGCACCACAGCAGTATCACTCGGCACCACAGCAGTATCACTCGGCACCACAGCAGTATCACTCGGCACCACAGCAGTATCACTCGGCACCACAGCAGTATCACTCGGCACCACAGCAGTATCACTCGGCACCACAGCAGTATCACTCGGCACCACAGCAGTATCACTCGGCACCACAGCAGTATCACTCGGCACCACAGCAGTATCACTCGGCACCACAGCAGTATCACTCGGCACCACAGCAGTATCACTCGGCACCACAGCAGTATCACCTGGCACCACAGCAGTATCACTCGGCACCACAGCAGTATCACTCGGCACCACAGCAGTATCACTCGGCACCACAGCAGTATCACTCGGCACCACAGCAGTATCACTCGGCACCACAGCAGTATCACTCGGCACCACAGCAGTATCACTCGGCACCACAGCAGTATCACTCGCACCACAGCAGTATCACTCGGCACCACAGCAGTATCACTCGGCACCACAGCAGTATCACTCGGCACCACAGCAGTATCACTCGGCACCACAGCAGTATCACTCGGCACCACAGCAGTATCACTCGGCACCACAGCAGTATCACTCGGCACCACAGCAGTATCACTCGGCACCACAGCAGTATCACTCGGCACCACAGCAGTATCACTCGGCACCACAGCAGTATCACTCGGCACCACAGCAGTATCACTCGGCACCACAGCAGTATCACTCGGCACCACAGCAGTATCACTCGGCACCACAGCAGTATCACTCGGCACCACAGCAGTATCACTCGGCACCACAGCAGTATCACTCGGCACCACAGCAGTATCACTCGGCACCACAGCAGTATCACTGGCACCACAGCAGTATCACTCGGCACCACAGCAGTATCACTCAGCAACACCTCAGCATCGTCTCCGCAACAGTCACCACCACCACCACCACTACCACCTCAGCATCACTCAGCACCACCTCAGCCTGCTCTCGGAATCTGGCATCTGTTGATTCTCCCTAGCGTCTGGCCGCTGCTAGTGTTATAATACAGGTACTAGTTCCCAACCTTCACCCTCCGATTGTTTATGCCCCCTCAAAAAAAAAAGCTTTAACAAACAACCAATGCCAGCATTGCAAGAACAAAAGAAAACTGAGAATTTTTTATTGTAAATACTTTTTTTAATATGGTCGTTCAGTTTTACATAATGCCTTCTTGGTCATATGTAAAGTAACAAAAATGCTTCTGACACTTCTTTATTATAACTTTTCAGCATGCCGCACAGCAGCCACACTTCTCTACAGCACAGCTTGAAGACATTGGCAAAGTCAATAGCTCTGGCTAAACACTTATAAGGCCCCAAAGGCGAGACCTATTGGCTATGCCAATGCTTGTTGTGCCTAGTGATTGTCACAGGGCAGCTAGATTTACACTCTGTTTTCAGCCAAAAAGAATTTCCCTGAAACGTGAGCCTAAACTTCTGGCTGCTGCATGTGGGCACTGACATGGCTAATAAGGAAGAGTGATGGCGCATTCCTCAGCCTTCACTGCTTGTAAAAGGATAAGCACGTTATATGCATGCTCTCCAGGTTACTCTAGGACTGAGACGATGGGAGAAAGGTCTTGGTAGGGAAATGGGAAAGAGTCTCTAAAATAGCTGTACAAATAGGGAGCGTATTGAAACTGGTTTAAAGACTATTGAAGTGATGTACAAGTAACTGAACTCTCACACACTCTCCGAACCTGCGCAGTTGTCAAGGTTTTAGTTGTAACGGTCGCTTTTGTGTATTTTAAACAACTCATTTTGCCAATAAGCCTTTATAATTTATAATGTGAGGGCAACCGATAAGGCACATGATCCACTATATATAAACTGGAAAGAACAAATATGGTTAAATGATTTGTAGAACTGCCTCTTAGTTGCATCCACAGCTGCCAAGAGCGCCCATGCCGTGGCAATCCATTGAGAAGGAGCGTGTGTCTTAGCTAACAGCAGCTCGCATGCTGGGACATAGAAGTTCACTTTTCAGCGTATATAAGCTTGCACCAATACATACTGGTATGCAACGCACTAGTAGCTTACATTAAAACACACAGAGAGGACATGCTGAAGGTGTTACACTAGACGGGTCCAATTACCATATATTAGCACTCAGACGTCTGACTACTAAATTAGAAGAATAAATATCCCGTGCCCTTCTTGCAGAATGTATCTGCTATCTAATGACTTCAACTGTAGTTTACTTATTGTCACACAAGCAAAACTGGCATCTGTAACTGCATTTCTGGTGTATTCAGTAGCCAATCGCAAAAGATTACTGCTGAATTCCCTGAGTTGCACAGACATATCACATTCACTGTGCGCAGCGCAGAAGATAACATAAGTTGCATTTCTTTTCTTTTCGGTGAAGCAGAAATAACAATGTGTTTCAAAAACTGCAGTTCCTGCCAACAGCAAACACGCGCCCTGGAAATAACAACGAAACAATTAATTACAAAACCGCCAATTTAGATTGACAACTTTTTGGGTGCAGCAAAGTTTGCTTGAATGTATGCAATTTAAAAGCAGGCTTCTGTCATCTTTGTCTGTAGTTCCAAATTCTGATGTTGAGATTCGGCGGAGTATTGTTAGCAATATTTTGACAAACATAAAAGTTAAAAATAAAAAGCCAGATCAGTGCAAAACTGCATAGCTAGATAATTCAATTCCACAGAGAGAGAGCTCATTCAAATATTCAGGGCCAGAGTTTAAAACCCTTTGCCTGTTTTTGACGGGGGCTGATACTGCGGTATACAATATCTGTTTTGGCTCACTTTTATTTCTATTGCATTGTTATCATGACAGTGATCCGTGCCACAGCTTTGCTCCAAACATGGCAGCTGCTTTTCGCCTCAGTTTCCCAGGCAATCACGGTGCCGCAGGATGCTTCACACATTGGGAGTTGGTGTCGCAATGCTATGGATGTTTGGAGACTGGGGAAAGGATGAGTAACCCCTATCGCCCCGTGCAGTGTTAGTGCTTCCACTTTTGGGAGTTTGCAACCCCTTATGTATTATGTGACCCTCCCTTGCCTAGGTAGAAAATATAATTTGGGAGTGAGTCCAGCATACATTTATGCCTTTATCATAAGCATAACTGCCAAGCTTTCATATTGTTTATGCATGTTCTATGGTGTAGTACCTGACCCTCACCGCTTCTTCACTCACTTGTGGTCCAAACAAGCCTCTCCTGGCATGATTGGCGGCTCAGGCTCCCCAGTTCACCAGTGGCATGTGAAGTATCAGTAGCTGTTGTAGCACCCGTGATAATATGATGCATGGCTAAATACTTACAAGGTCCGAAAGGCGAGACCTATTGGCTATGCCAGTGCTTGTTTTCCCTGCTCTTTCTCCCTTCGGCCACTGGGGAAATTTTACTTTAAGGCCTATGATCAATAGAATCATTTATCTATATCCACTTTGAGGGATTACTATGCAGTTGAGCATAGATATCTTCCTACCGTTCAGTTATCATCACATGAACTTAGTATTGGTAAGATGTGCTTTTGTGATAATAAACTTGTCTCCTGGCACAGATGACTGCTGTTCGACCTTTATCTCAAATAAGTACTTGTATTACCAGCATTTGTATAGTGCACATCTGCCATTGATATCGAGCTCTCTGTGCTGCTTGGATGTTTCTTGGCTTGCACACACAGTCTGGATCAGAGCAATTGAGTTTGGTGTCATTTTAGTGATTGATCATTGTTGGATGTGTGGAGACTTGGAGGTCAGAGGCGTGGCTATTGTATCCTTTTTCAGGTCGAAGCCCACCAACAGCGCAGTTTTCTGGTTTGCTAACGACATCTTGGGGACATTGGGAAAACTTCCCTGGGAATGCATTCTGCCTGTTGCTTACCATTGACTTTGTGGTCTGTAACTCACATATGCTTGCTTTCTATTTGCTAGCTTTATTTGTTGTAGGCTGTCCAGTTTGAGTTTGTCTCTTCTGGTGCCTAACTCCTATTTACTGTACTCTTCCACCAGTGCTCGATTTCTGTAAATTTGTTCTTAACTTGTCACATTTGCTGTGCATTCAAAGACAGAGGTCAGATGTCAGGCTCTGTCTTCCAGGGAGCTTGGTGTTTACTTTTCTTTCTCTGATTTCAAAGTGAGAGGATTTATGTGACAATCACGCTAGCTACTTCAAGTGTGCTTTAGGAAGGCTGTATGATGGGTTTTCTTCTTGCACACAACAAAATTTAAATGTCTGTAAATGTACTCTGCAACTCTTTCAGAATATAACCGAATTAGAAAACCACAAATGAAGCACATTTTTTAGCAATTCTGTAGTGTGGGGGAAACAAATATTTTAATACAATCAAAACAATCAATACACTTAGGGCCAGATTACGAGTACAGCGGTCCTCAGGACCGCCCTGCTCTTAGTGGCGGTCCGACCACAGCGAGTCCGCCCACAGTATTAAGAGTGTGGCGGTTGGACTGCCACTGGACCCGCTGCCTCCGCCAGGATCCTGTATCCTGCGGCAGTGGCGCTGCGGAAAGCAGGAGGAATATGCTGGCAGTGGCGCTGCGGCACCGACGAGCATATTGTGAGTTGCTTTTCCACCGCCCTTTTCATGGCGGTGAGCCTGCCAAGAAAAGTGTGGCGGACATGCAACAACGGGGGCCCTAAAAGGGCCCCCTGCCTCTTCTGGACCTAGGAGTACATGCGAGGGTGGGGCACATGTTGCACCCCGTGGAATTGCACCCCTGTTCCTGCACGGTGTGGCATGCACAACATGGTGTATGCCACACTGTGCGGGAACATGCCGTCACAGCGGCGGTCAGCTATTAAGGCTCTCTTCTGAGTCTTACACAGCCACCACCGCCCGCCCGCCGTAGATTCAGCTCAGAATCCGGACGGCGGGCGCACCAGGGCCTTGTGGTCCTCCTGTGGGTGCAGCGGTGGCAGTTCTACAGGAGGACCAGCAAAGTTGTAACAAGGCCCTATGTGATGACATTTCCACACATTATTGTGTGTGTGCGCTGTGTGCTTTTATCAGTAAAACTGTATATCTGCAAATGTAGTGGTCATTTCATTTGAAGATGCGTTGTCTATAATGGCAGTACGCTACCACCCCATGCATACTTCACTTTACCCTCACACCACTGTACTCTCCACCTCTCCACACTGCACCACTCCACGTCTCTACTCTACACCACTCTACTCTTTGCCAATCCACTCTCCCTCCACACTACTCTAATATGCACCACTACAGTCTTCGCCACTGCACCACTCCGCCCCATTCCGCTCTACTCTGCAACACTACACTCTGTACCACTCTGTTCTACACCAGTGCACTCTGCCAATCCCCTCTATGCCACTCAAATCTACTCTGCACTCTATGCCGCTGTACTCTACCATGCACCACTCATCTGCGCACTCTCCTCTGGGCCACAGCGCTCACTCCTCTGGGCCACAGCGCTCACTCCTCTGGGCCACAGCGCTCACTCCTCTGGGCCACAGTGCTCACTCCTCTGGGCCACAGTGCTCTCTCCTCTGGGCCACAGTGCTCACTCCTCTGGGCCACAGCGCTCACTCCTCTGGGCCACAGCGCGCACTCTCCTGTGCGCCACAGCACTCTCCTGTGCGCCACTCTTCCCTGCGCCGCTCCACTCTTCCCTGCGCCGCTCCACTCTTCCCTGCACACTCTACCCTCAAACAATCTACTCTACGCCAATCTACTCTGCACCACTTCACTGTAGGCAACTCTACGATACTCCAGTCTATAGCGCTCTAGTCAACTAAACTCTTCTCCACTCTTTGCCACTGTACAACACTTTATGCAGCTCCCTCTATGCCACTTTACTCCACTCTATTCTATGACACACTACTCCACTCAATTCTACAACACTCTACTCCACTCTATGCCATTCCACTATCCTACACTACTCCACTCTATGCCATTCCACCACAATCTGCTCCGCTCAACGCAACACCTTCTACTCCACTCTGCTCTTCACCACTCCACAACACTGTGCCACTCCACAACACTCCAATCCACTCTGAAACTCCACTCGCTGCCCTTCCACTCTGCGAAACTATTCCTCCACAACACTCTACACCACTTCACGCCATTCCATGACACTCCACTTTACTCCATAACACTCCACTTCACTCCACGCCACCTAACTCTACTGTACCCCACTCTGCACCACTCCATAACACTCCACTCTACTCTACTTAACGGCACTCCATAACACTCCACTCTCCTTTGCCCCACTTACTTTTCGGTATGCTAAACAGCAGCCACTCTGGTGTACAACATGGCTAAAACATATTGGCAAAGCCAATAGCTCATGCATAGGCAAGACCTATTGGCTTTTCCAGTGCTTGTTAGTTGTGTAGTGTTGGGTGTATTATGCTTGTTGATTTGGATGCTCACTGGATTTTTCTTTTGTATTGCATTGTTTTTTCTCCAAATGTGTGTTTTTATGACAGTGTGTGTAAAAGATGCAACAGCTGGATTTACCTTTTGGTTTTCAAAGGGTGACATTGCACGCATCCTGACTTGCAAGGTCAGCCTGCGTGTAGTGTTAGTGGTGAAGTATAGTATTGTGAGGTGTATGTTAGGTTATTAGATGTGCTGAGTGTACAGTAGTTTCTAATTGTTCACGATAATAGAGGGCAAGTAGGATAATGGCATTTGTGCCAATGTCTCTTGTATGGATGCTACATTGAGGGCTGTGTTCACTGTGATGTCCTGTGTTTTGAAAGTGTCGCAGATGTTGAAAAGGTCCCTTCATGATAGGTGGTGTTGGAGATCAGTCCATTGTTATTTGTATTATGTTTGTGCTGTGTTGGTTGTGTAATGTTATCAGTTGCTTAGAAATAAAATTGGTGAGGTGGAGCATATTTTATTGTCTATGTAATATTGGGTGCAGAGCAGCAGCGGCCAGTCTATAAGGGCGGAGGGGTCACACCCTTCCACCTTTTTCCAATGTGCGAAATTCTGCCAATCTGAGCAAAGTTCAGCCTGGCAGACACTCTTTTTATGTTTGAGTCATGCATTCAGGCACTGTACATGCGGTAAATGTGCAGCTGCCTGAGACTAATTAGCCGGGCTTAAGATTTCGCAGCTCAGTGGGCAGTACCTCAGCCCGGCAAAGTCTTCTGTGAGCCCCCCCACCCTCCCTCATGACGAGGGGAAACATCATTGATGGACTCGGAGCTGGCGCTTCAGTTTTAAGCCCTGAAGTACGCAGGACCAAGTGTCCCATCAGTGATGCTCGTCAGAGTGGAGTGGGTTGGCATTGTCTCACTGACCCTATCCCACTCTGTGACGAGTAAGGGACTGCCACCTCCTCTCATTGGCTGAAGGTCAGCCAATGAGACGAGACGGAAGTCCCAGTCTGCCAGAAACCACCCAGGGTTTCCTCCTGCCACTTGAAGTGCGGCCCGGTAAGTTTAAAAAAAAAAAAAAAAAATGTTTTATGTTGAGTGCGTATGTGTGTATTAATGTTTGTGAATGCATGCTTTGAATAGGTGTGTACATGTATTTGCTGTGTGTGTGTGTGCGCGCGCCCGCCCCACCCCTGCTGCACATGATAGGCCCCCAATTCCAATCGCACAGGCAGGGTCATTGGAATTGTGTAATTCTAGAACTACAGTGTTTTCCGCATAATTATGGATCTACCACATTTTCCATATCACCCACCACCTACTGCATAAGTTGCAGATTTGAGCAACAAAATATGGTTTCCAACCCAAATGGATGGGTTGAATGGATCAAAATGTACTTTAAAAAAATTATTCTTATTACTGCACAGTGGCCGACTCGCTGCATAATTTGCCTTTTCTTGCCACATACTTTAGTCCTCCTTAAAACATAATTTGGCCCTCCATTACCACGCAATTCCTGTGAGCCTAGGAATAGGTTTGATTGTGTTGTGGGTGATTGAGACATCCCCTTTGTGCTGTGTTGTACAAATGAAAGTGTGAGTTGGTGTGTTCTGGTGAGTTAGGATTGGGAGCTGTTGGGCATATGATTGGTGAAGTGGGGAGTATATGTACTGCTTTGGATGTTGCATGTTGAGGCACAGGTTTGATTGTGTTGTATATGATGTATTCCTATTGTGCTCTTGGAGGGCATTGTTATGCTCTCTGATAGGATGAGCTGTTGTATGTGGGTTATTATACCTTGTGTGTTCTGTAGAATATGATTTGGTTGTGTTGGGAATATACTTGCTAATGCGAAGTGCGCTCTATTATATTAGAAGTCTTGATTGAAACAAAGGTCACTGGTCTGTTCTTTTGCTTATGTAGTGAATAAGATTGTGACATAGTACTTGCAACCTAGCGCCTAAGGCAAGCCCGCCTGCGCCCAGGGATCCCCTGACTGCTGTGTTCAGTGAAGGGATGGAAACACTGGGTTTTGAACACTTAGTTAAGGTACAGACTCATGAAAAGGGTCATACCCTGGACCCGGTATGGGCCACTCATTCGATGGCCAGGCTAACGGGGATTGAATCCTTTGGTTGGTCAGACCATTACCAGATCAGTTTTATTGTCATCCTGCCATCCCAGCGTGTTTGCTGTCCACCAGTTTGGCGTTGGCAGTTGGTCTAAAATTGATGATACATACCTGGTGGCCTCCTTACGGTCTGCAATGCATATCACAAGTAAGGGAGAGGATGTGGAGCAGGAAAGTGAGTCGTTCTTGAATTGAATTCAGGACACCATGGACATGGTGGCTCCGGCGCGTAGAGAAAAGGTAAGGGATAGAGCTATCCATGCCCCTTGGTACAACCCCTCACTTCGAGAGGGGAAGCAGAGGCTTCGTCAGTGTAATAAGCCTCTGGATCATAGTGTTTGCACCATCTCCTTTCACAAAGCTGATTTGGGCGCCTATAAAAGAGCTATTGTGGTTACTAAAGCAGCGTTTTCTGAGCATAGGATTGCTGTAGCCAGTGACGTGCAGAAAGAGACCTTTAGGGTGCTCAAAGGATTAAACTAGATAAAAGATAAGGCCACTGTGGCAGATCCAGAGGACTGCAATTGTATGCAGGATTTCTTTATGAACAAGATTGGAGATATTCAGCATGATATAAGAACTACTCCGTTGTATCCTTGCTCTTTGCCGCTGGCTGATGTGTCCCCTTACTTGGGCCCTCAGCTAGCTACATTCCCACTATTGGATCTGGAGATGTTGGCCTCGCTATTGGCGACGGTCAAATCTGGTTCGCCGGAGGACCCCCCCTGCCAGAGGTGTTTAAAGCAGCACTCCCAGTTATTGGGGGGAGGGGGGGTGAGAGCTTTTATCGCTTCTGAACGCCTCTTTGGCGACAGGTAAAGTGCCATTTAGGTTCAAGATGGGCTTGGTAAACCCTCTACTGAAGAAGTCGGGGGCGGTCCCTAAGAACCTAAAGAACTAACGCCCGGTATCCCTGCTGCCATTCCCGGCTAAGATTCTGGAGCAGCATGTCACCATAATGCTTACAAAATTTGTGGAGGATCAGCAACTGCTCCACCCTCGACAGTCTGGCTTTCGGGCCCATCATAGCACAAAATTAGTAATGCTTTACCAGGGCTCGAAAAATCAAAAAAATGTTACTAGACCTGCAGGTCTAGTAACTTTAATAATCTCCTCGACCTAACTGTAATGTACTTGACCCGTGAACTGGTCTCAAATCGTGTGATCCTAGGCAAATATTTTGTCTTATAGAGCCGCCTTTTTCTTTATCGCATAAGATAGCAGCTTCAAATAAGCAAGTTCTCTATTTCTGCTGTACAAAAACCTTTTTATTTACTAGACTAAATGTTTTCTCCATGTAGAACAAGAATCAAGCCCATATATAGGCTACACATGATTCCTGGCTTACCTTTTAGTTCACTAATAGCATTGTCATCTGGGCAGGAGCAGTAATAATTCCCAGTTCATGTTTAAAAACTCACTTTTCATAAATATATTACCAAAGCATGATGTGGTAGTGCATTCTCATTTACAGAGAGAATATTTTCCATTGAAATGGGCACAAAACTTTCCCACTAATATGCAGTTTTACTGATACCCAATATCCAAAAATTGTTTATGCGCTATCAGCAAAAATATTTAAAATTTGCACATCCAGTAAAGTGTTCTAATTTGTTTTGATCCAATAAAAATATTTTTTTCACTACAGAATTACAAAAATGGGTCTTCATAACTAGTGAAATATATTTGAAATGTTTGAACAGTTCACTTAGCTATTATAGTGTTGTGTTAGAAAAAAGCCTGACATCTTACAGCCTTTCATTTAACATGCTTTGCACAGTTCAATTGTCACACAGTTCACTGTACAAAATCCTCTAACTTAATTCACAGTAAGAAAAATAAATGTAATAAGATAAGCTGACTTTTGACCTCTGTTTCTGAAAACCAGCAAATGTGACAAGAAAACAAGATTTTAAATCTTGTTTTCTTGTCACATTTGCTCTGCTTTCAGAGACAGAGGTCAAATGTCAGTTTTCTTCCCTGAAGTTAGAGGATTTTCAACTATGTCACTAAAAATAGCTCGTCCTAAATAAATCTTGCTCCACAATGCGAGTGGGCAAGTGGATTTTTCGAGCCCTGCTTTCCGTGCTGGATGAACTCAGGTTGGCGGCAGATCAGAATAGATCTTTGGTGCTGATCTTGTTAGATCTCACAGCAGCGTCCGATACTGTTGATCATCATCTGCTAGTGCATCGGTGCCGGCTTGTGGGATCACAGGGTCTGCCTTTTTGTGGCTTTCATCGTTTTTGAATGATCGCTCACAGAGGGTACAGATGGTTGCTCATGTCTCCAAGGCAAGGGCATTAACCTATGGGGTCCCTCAAGGATCCGCGATATCCCCCTTGCTGTTTAACATCTATATACAGCCTTTGATTGCAGCTCTGGCACAGCTGGATTGCCAACGGTTTAATTATGCGGATGACACTCTTTTGGTCTTGCGGATTGAGAGTTCTACGCAGTCACAGTTAAACATGCAGAATATCTCGCGGTTCACTGTTAACTGGATGACAGCGAGCGAACTCTCCGACGATCACTCCAGAAAAGACCGAAGTGCTGGCAATCACTACGAAGGGGAATTCCTGGTTGGGCAGTTTTTGGCCACTGGAGTTTGGCCCTCCTCCTGCGTTCCGTACCAGTAGTAAAAAGTCTTGGAATTAAGCTCGGCTATAGCCTGTCAATGTACAAACAAGTGGTAACAGTATGTGGGAGCTGTACAGCTCTTATCAGACGACAATGAAAACTGGTCCTAGTTCTTTCATTTTCAACTATGCGGACAGTGGTAGCAGCAATGATTTTGTCACGTCTGGACTACGGGAATGCCTTGTACATTGGCCTCCCTAATAAGGTGGTGGGCAAACTCCAGGTGACAATGAATGATGCAGCAAGATTGCTGCTTAAACTGCCGAGACGGGCACATGCCACTCCATTGTTGCAACAACTTCATTGGTTGCCGATTAAACAGAGGGCCTTGTTTAAAGGCTTATGTATTCACATAAGACACTGTATGGAACTGTACCGGTCTACATCAAGGAGCGCCTGAGGCACTATCTGCCCGGTCGCTATCTACGATCCTTTGAGGCAAATTTGTTGACCTGCCCACGATTTAGTAAAGCTACCTTGGGGGGTCGGGCATTCTCGGTTCTGATCCCTCAGATTTGGAATGGATTGCCGGAGAATTTGAGGAAAGATTTAGCTCTCCTTCCCTTTCGGAAAAGGCTGAAGACTTTTTTTTTTTTATTTAAACAAGCTTGGCAGTAACATGTTATGATAGTCCTGAGGTAAGCGCCAAGAGACCAGTGGTATTTGTGCGCTATAGAAGTATCATTAACATAACTCCAGCTGCTATGGTGCAGATGCACTGTTGTGTCATATCCTTTGGATTGTGTTGTATATTTAAGGCATCAGGAGTGGGAGTGACAGTTTGCCTTCTCTCTGTTTTATTGCACTGTGCTGATTGAACTAGACAGCGATGTTAGTTTGTCAAGTGTATTTTGCTCCATTTAGTTTATTATTATTATTATTATTATTATTATTTTGCTCCATTTAGTTAGTTATGCAAATTGCAAGATTACATAGGCTGAGGTCTTAAGCAATAAGGATCCAGAAGCTTCATGTAAGTTAGGGCCTTTTGCGAAAGTGTCGTATACATGGTGCACAGAATTTTGAATTTGATGCTGGCGTGGAGCAGGCAGCGAGAGTGCTTTTAACTGCTTAACTGCTTCGAACGTTCCGCGCCAGTGCGGAACGTTCTATTAAGCGGGCGGGGCCGCGTCGGCCAACGGACGTGCGCAGCACTACTGAGGTAGTGCTCGCGACGGCCGTTGGCCGACAGAAGCACTTAAGGGGCACACCACTAGCCTTGGCATGTGTTTCTGCTACTTGAAAAGTGCCCTCTCCTCATGGGTCTGTGTGTGAGTGGGCATTTTTCTTTTCTTGTTAGGCTTGTTACATTTCGTAATTTCTAGAAAGCAAATAGTTCCTACCGAAAAACATCTTCGCGCTAGGAGACTTAATTCTGCCAGAATGCATCCAACAAGAAAAGAAAGAAGTGAGGGCAAGTTGGTAAAATAGATGAGTTTTTAAGTCGTTCTAAAACAGGAGAGGTCCTGAATTTTATTTTGTTCAAGGGGCAGGCCATTCCACAGTTCTGGGTCGAAGTATTTAAGCCACCGTCCCCCTGTAGATAGTGTGTTAATGCTAGGAACATGAAGCATTTAGGAGTTTGATCTTAGTGACATTCTTGAGTAATGATTAGAGAACCTCTTTTCAACACATGAATTTTCTGAGTAGTTGTAAACTCTTTGTATGTTGTGTTCTAGCATTTCCATAGCACTTTCCTACCTTGAGCTCACAAAACGCTTACCAAATGGTCAGATGAATAGTTATGCTTCTGTAATGCGTGGGTGTTGGTTGAAATGGTGTTTGTTTGGATTGTGTTTTAGTGCTGTGTGTGAGGCCACAGAGTATGCGCCAGACTTGGCACAGCAGCATGTGTGTGCATTTTACGCATGTAGTTGTAAGCAAAGGAATGTGTGCATCAGCTTGTTGACAGTATATGCAAATAAGTCCTGATTGAGGCATGCGAGTTAGTTCGGTCCTGCATTTGGAGAAAGCCAGGTCTTTATTTTTCTGCTTAAATTATTATTATTATTATTTTTTTTTTAAATTTGTTTATTGACATTTTTAAAACAAACATTTCCATAACATTCGAACGAGTCCGTTCAATATTGATCAAAAAGTTATCACATATAGCCATAGGCATATCAGTACACAAATCTAATAACAGCTTACACCGTAGCCCTCCTCCACGAGCCTCAGACAATATGACAAGTAAGTAAAAGAAAAGAAAGAAAAAAATTAGTACGCACAACTTAGCAACTGCTTAATTCTTGGCAATTATTCGTGGTCCTTGACCTCCCCCAGAAAATATTCCACAGTTTACATGCCTGTGGTGAGAAATAACTTCCACTGAGGTGGCTTTTTTAAAGACCTAATTATTAGGCTTGTGGCCTTGTTCTGTCCAAGTTTTGTCTTTGGTTGTAAAACCTGAGTTTGTATTGAAATGTGACAATCCTGTGGGTTGCTCAGTGTGCAATGCAAAGAGTTTGAAAGGATATTCTTGCCACTGGTAAGCAGTGAAGAGCTTTGAGAGTTGGACTTGTATTTTCTGCTTAGATTAAGGACATATCTGGCTATTACATTCAGGGTTTTGTAGCCTGTCAGTTAGTTTTCTAGGGAGCTCGTGTAGGACTAGTGATGTCTTTATCCTCAGGAGGATATGTCAAAGTATTTTCATCGCACATAGACAGAGTCTTTAGTCTCTGTTGATTTGGGATTGAAGTGTGAGCTTAGAGTCCATAATCACATCAAATTTGTTTCCACTACACTTGCTTTGTTGACAACTGTCCCATTTTAAGAGGCCAACATAATATGGGTTTATATTTTTGCCAGGATCCTCAGGTGAGCATTTGTTTTTCAGAAATTGGGGTGATTTGCTAGCATCCATTGTTAAATTGCTGTTTGACCTTTGACAAGTCTGGAGGTTTTGACTTCAGTAGGATGTTCCAGTTTTAAGATGTTCTGATGGTCATCGGCATAGTTGTTTTTATGAGAGATTAGATTAGTTCATATGATCAGTGTGTGGAACTAGCTAAATATAAAAATGAAAGGGTGTAAGTGTTGAGCCCTGAGAGACGGCTACTTGCAAGGTGTAAGATAAGTAGTTAAAAGGAGATGAGGAAGCCTGGTCGAAATGTTGTGTTCTAGGCATGTTTGACTGTAGATACACATGCTTTGCATAAGTCGCCATCTAGTGTTGGGCTCTGATGATTACAAGTGGGGGTTTTTTTTTGACGTTTTTTGAATCACGAGGCTGTGTGACTCCTCCTTTTGATGATACTGTGCATGGGCATCGACTCCATTGTTAGATTGTTTCTTTACGCCATCGGATTCGGATGTACTCTTGCGCTCTGCTTCGAGATCCTTTCGGGCTCCCATCAGTTTGCCAGAGGATCCCTTTCTCAACGGTATTGTCTTGATCGCGTAGTCAATCTAGCGTTCTGAGAAAAAGAACAATTTTATGGGTTAGGTTCATTAAATCGCCTCGACGGCCTATGCCCAGCTGGGCCCTTTCTAATTTAACAGCTGTAACCTAAAAATGAGCTGCTGATGGAACGCACTTCGTTCCACCGCTGTCCAAATTGCCATTCCAAATACTCTCACACTGACCTGCATTCGGTCTGTAATTTGTCTGTCGACCTACCATATGGAAGATACCTGTGAGTCCTGCAGATCGTTCCAATCTAAAACGACTCTTTGGCATCTGCTCGCACTGCGACTCAAAATGCAGCACAAACGGACGACATACCCGACATATTTGGTCGACAGGATGAGGAAGTAGAGGAAGCATCAGCATCCCAGGAGGAATCCTCCTACATCCACGAAACTGATTCTGAGTCGGAGGCTGAGCAAGATCCAGTCATCCTGGAGTCTTTTGAAAGACATTGGACCGTGAGTACACATGCCCCCAATCCAAAGCCCAAAAATCGTCTCCGACTAAAAAACCTGCTCACAGGCCGCCTCTACACAAAAGCTATTGCAGCACCGAAGTACAGACACGGACGCCCCACCCTTGGGTTCGGCACCAAAACAACGACCAACAGCAGGAGCCTCCACCAAATCAGATTGGTCACCGACTCATCGGACATTAGGTTCAGTACCGGAAGATAAAAGGCACAGTGCTTTGGCACCGGCCACACCGGTGCCGAAAACTAAACATCTACTGGCACCGAAATGCTACACCTTCGGTCTGAAAACACCACCTGAGTCAATTCTCGAAACCATGCAAGAGCGGCTCGATCGGAGGTGAAAAAGTTTACGGATTCAGCTTGGATCAAAGAAAATTATTCTCCAACCGGCAACGCCTCAACCCTCTAAGAGACAATTGTCATTTGAAGAGGCTATTGATGCTCCAGCTCCACCTCTCAAAAGGAAGAAAAAAGACATTGCCACTAGCCCTTTACACATTCCTTTTCATACCTCTCCAATTCCACCAACACCACCCCACCCTCCACTCCACCACCCGCTTCACCACACCAATCTGAAGAAGGTGATTTCTTACCACATTCACCAATGAGGCGCTGGGACGCCTCATTGCCGAGGCAGCCATGCGCTCTACAAATACTCTAATCTAATCTAGATGGCATTGCCTTCTATTGTTCTGTCAGTCCTATGCGCAGGAAGGTCGCTAGGTCAGGACTGTCGCTGGGTTTTTCATTGATGTCCTAGCGCGGGGACACTCAGTTTGGAGTAACCAAGCGCTTTACAAGCTAACTAATAATAATATAGGAAGGACACGCATCCTGGGGACCCATGGGATGTCTATGATATAGAGCGACAAGGTGATACAGATCACTATCCAGCACACCCATCCCCACCAGATGATACTTCAACTTATCAGGACTTAATAGCCAGAGCTGTAGCATACCACTCTATGCCCCTACATAAAGACCCTATAGAGGATGACTTCCTCTTTGAGACCCTCACTACTACTCAACGAGGATCTCAATATTTACCAATACTCCAAAGGAGTGCTACGTTATGCAGATGACATTTTACAGAGACCCTGTAAAATCAAGAATAATCGCATCAAGGGTTGACAAAAAATATAAGGCAACACCATCTGACTATATATATATATATATATATATATATATATATATATATATTCCCTCAGTTCTGCTACTCCAACAGACGTACTCGGACTCCACACGTATGCTTGTGAAATAATTTATTTGCAGGGAACAACGCGTTTCGGCTTCCGCCTTGATCACGTTTCAAAGTTGCAACAAACAGTGATTGAATTTAAACTGTGCCTAACATAGACATAGGACTAACACCTCATACGTGTAACACCCCCTGGAAAATGGCATCCATTTTGGAAGTTCTTGATACAATAGATATATATATACAACTTGAACTACCCTCATAGTTTGATAATTCACAAAAGAGAATTATAGCTCCCATAAGTGTTACATGTAAAAACATATACAAAATAAAATTTTTTAAATATTTTTTGAAATAATATTTACATATGTTATTCGTCATTGTTTGCTCTCATCCTCGTAATCTCGTTGACAGCATCCCCTATGGGGAGCTGTTACGGGCCAAACGTAACTGCAGCACAGAGCTAGCATACCAGACAGAGAAGGATATTATGTGTAATCGTTTTAAAGAACGAGGTTACAGAGCAATAACCATCAGACAAGCCTGCAATAAAGTGGAGACTACTACCAGAAACGAATTGCTTCATCCTAATAGACAAGAGACGAATGAGGAGACAGTAAGATTTGTGACCACTTTTTCGGGACAAGCCCATGAGATTAGAAAGATCGGGACAAGGAGTCAAAACTCATTGACGCCTTCGGGAAGCGGGTTGCATCCCAATCCGCAAATCATAGGCAAAGTGCCAACAGCCAAGCCCTTTTGGCACGCTATGACAGGGCCCACTAGGACGAAATGGAGGAGCTCCTCCAACACCTCCCAGAGTAATACAAAAAAAGGGGTTATAAAATAGTTAATAAGGGAAAGTTAATCACTAATAACTCCATCAAGTGTACGCTAGATTCCGCAGACACCGCAGTGAGAGGCATTAATACCAGTCTTCTCAACTGTAGAGACGCTTGGCTTTGTCTCAGGTTTTAAACCTGAAGTACAGCAAGCAATACTGAATCTTCCCTTTGGCAAGGAGCACCTCTTCTGACCACAAGTAGATACAGCCCTTGAAAAGATGAAAAAAGACACCGATGTAGTAAAATCTATGGTGGCCCTCCAAATTCCCACCTATTGTGGGTCTTTTCATCGCCAAACTTTCAAACGGGGTGCCAGACCTGCCTCTTCGGACACTACAGGGTCCTCCTACAAAAACCAAGGACAGTCATCCACCTCTAAAAGCTGCTTCAGAGGCTCATATAGAGGCAGCAATTACAAAGGAAAGTGTTACAAAGAAAGACAAAGCGTCAGTAGGTGAAGGAGTCTTCTTTATTCGTACCTTTCACCATCACAGGTTCCAGTCCGCTGTGGAATGTTGAACAGCAAAGACTAGGCGCCTACCAAGAATGGCAAGGAGGGGGGCGGGGGGTTCAGAAAATCTAGTAGCCTCCCTCCTACGTGGTTTGGGAAGGTCAATGCGGACCCAACCTCCTTCTTTAAACATTCGGGACTTGACATGTTTGGTTAGATCATACCCGTTTTTATACTTGGACTGGTGTTCATCCACCCTCCTGGTGATTTCATTGTGGTCCACAACACACATACCCTTTTTCCTCAAACCTGGAGGAGAAAGTCTGGTTTTAGGAACTCTACCTTTCAAGGAGGTAAAAGGGGAAACCCCTGTGACACTATTGGGGGTTGAACGATGGGCCCAAAAGGTGTCCTGTAAAGCATCTTTAGCAGGGATTCCCAGTAACTCTGCTCTCTGTAAGCACTCCTTGAACAGGCGGTTCATCCGTTCAACTAACCCATTTGTACGGGGACAATACATGGCCGTTTTGTGATGGGTAATGCCTATTTCAGATAAAAATTCCTTCATGTTTTCTGAAGTGAATTGTACCCCGTTGTCAGTAACCAGGACGTCTGGGATACCCTCATAAAAAAACACCTTTTAAAAATTGAATGAGTACATCTCTGTTGATTTGGTGCACACACTTGAAAACCACCCAACGAGTGTGATAGTCCACCAATCCCAAAATATAGTGTTCATTTAACGTTCTAAGATTGAGGGGACCAATAATGTCAAGTGCTAGTTTTGACCATGGGCAATCTGGGACTCAACAGGAGATAGGGGGGGCTTCCAGGATTGGTGGATTTTATCCGATCGACTACACTCCAGACAGTCTCTCACCATGTTCTCTGCCATAGCATCCATTCCTGGCCACCAGTAATCCAGGCGGATTTTGTTTTTAGTGAGACTATGCCCTAAATGTCCAATGTGGGCTAAATCAACAATTTTTTTTCCCTCAGTTTTACAGGCGGAACGATTTTCTCACCCTACAAACAGTTCCCTCTTGTATGTTTAATTCCAGTCTCACATCCCAATATTTACTCAATGGTATTGGCACTTCATTTTTAGCAACAGGCCAACCATTTTTTATGTATTCCTTAAGGGCCTTCATTTCCTCATCAATTAGTAAACAATTATTCCATTCCTCCTTATTCAAACATGACAGTTTTAGTATGACATCATCAGATTCAACATGGTCAGTACCATCATCAACCTCAGGTGGTGAGCAAGATAAAAAATTGGCTACAACATTTTGTGTTCCTGGTACATATTTAACACTAAAATTGTATCCTTCTAGTCCCAGAATCCATCTAGCGATTCTCGGTGTAGTTTTGACTGACCCTTTCGTGGTGAACGCATACATGAGAGGCTTATGGTCGGTCTTTACAGTAAAGGGTATGCCCCACAAGAAAAAAACGGAAATGTTTAATTGCCCAAGCACGGGCAAGTGCCTCTTTCTCCACCACTGAGTAGTTTGCTTCCGCACCTTTAAGTGCGCAAGAAGCAAAGGCAACCACTTGTTCTTTGCCATCGACTTATTGGGTAAGACTAGCCCCCAATCCTTTATTACTGGCGTCAGTGCAAAGAACAGTGGGCTTGGTGGGATCGAATCTACCCAAGGACGGGGCAGAAACAATGCTCTCCTTCACTGTAACAAAAGCATCATGACAATCATTGTTCCACACAAAGGGGTTCCTTGACTTAAGTAGGTTTCGCAATGGTTCCACAATGCTGGCATAATTGCGAACGAATTTAGCGTAGTATTCGGATAAGCCCAGGAATGATTTTAAGGTCATCAATACAGGTTGGAGCAGCGGTATTTTGGATTGCTTCTACAAGATCAACTTTGGGTTTGATACCGTCTTGAGAGATGGTGTGCCCAAGGTATTCAACCGACCCAACTCCAATTCGACATTTCTCCTTTTTTAAAGTCATACCTGCCTTTTCAAGATTGGTTAATACCTTCCTCAGCATGGTATTGTGCTCATCCACATCTTTCCCATAAATGAGGATGTCATCCTGAAAGCAAAGGGTTCTAGGAAGGTCCTTCAGCACATGTTGCATAATCCTTTGGAAGGCAGCAGCCGCGGAGGCCAACCCAAAGGGCATTCAAATGTATTGGAACGCCCCAAATGGAGTAAGGTGGCGTGAGTCTGGGTGAAGCTCTACCTGGTGGTATGCGGAAGAAAGGTCGAGGACGCTAAAACAGCTCGCACCCTTGATGAGGGTAAGGCCCTCGTGTATGCGTGGCAGGGGATGTCTATCAACCCAGATGTTTTCATTTAAATCTCTCAGGTCAACACAGTCTGATGTCCTTGCTAGAAGCTTTGGTGGTGAGGACTATGGGAGCCAACCACTGGCAGCTTTGAATAGATTCGGTGACTCCTAGTGTCAAAAGTCTGTCTAGCTCTGCCTTGAGGGGGGCTTGCATCATTTGTGGGATGGGCCTGGCTTTGTGTGCAATGGGTTTAGCATTGGATTTGAGCTTAATGGAGTGTTGGTAGTTCTTGAGGAGACCTAACTCTTCAGAGAAAACTTTGGGGAAATCATTGCAAACCTCCAACTGACTGATCCACCAAAAGAACTTGATTTGGACTGTTGGGAACTAACTTGATGCCCAATTCTCTTTGGTGCTTCCACCCCAAAAGATTAGATCCTTTTTGTGTGACATAAATCTTGCCCACTGTACTCCTATCCTTGAATCCTATCTTCATAGTAGTCATACCTAGCAAAGGAATGGGGTCACCATTATTGCCGCCAGGGCGAATATCAGGAGGCTGCATGTCCTGTTCCCAGGAGGGAAACAGTTTGGTGAACATATTGGCTTCCACTAAGGTGTATGGGGAACAGGAGTCGGCAAATACGGTCACTGGTTTTTTATCCAAAGTGAACGAACATGAAGGGAAATTAGTGGTATTATCACTGTTTTGTAGTTGGAATACTAATTTGGTGTCAGCAGGAGAGTTGTGTTCAATAGACGATACCGATTTGGAGCGCTGATCTCTACAGACCCTAGCCAAATTACCCTTTTTACCACATTTGTGACATGTAACGGATCTAGCTTGGCAAGCCGTATTGTTAGCCAAATGGGTGGAACTCCCACATCTGTAGCATTTGAGTTTGGTGCTCAACGGAAAAGTGTTAGTGATTTTATTCTTGCTCTCTTTTCCCGTATCATGTTTATTAATCACTTTGACATCAGCTTGATTGTCTACATTCCCCTTCATAGCAACCATGCAATCGGCAGTATATTCGATCCCAACTGCTATATCAATGGCTTCTTTGAGATCTGGGTTAGCCACCAGGAGTCTTTCTTGTATTTTTGGGTTGTTGGTGCACCTGACCAACTGATCCCTGATGAGGGAATCTTGAAGAAACTCAAATTCACATGTGTTAGCTAGGCCCTTTAATGCAGCTACAAAAGGTTTAATTTTCTCATTTTTATCTTGGATTCTTGAAAAGAACTTATGTCTTTCTAGTACAACGTTAATTTTCTTCCCAAAATGTTTTTCTAACTTGTTGACAGCAACCTGGTAAACATTTTCCTCATCTTCACTATCATCCTCCCCACCCATCGAGACAGAAATGTTGTCATATGTTTTCTGTCCCTCGACTCCTAGATTGTGGAGTAGGGTATGTAACTTACGTAAAGGAGAGAATTTCTCCCCTCCAATAGCAATTAGGTAGGACTCCATAAACCCAAACCATTGTTTCCATGGTAGAAGAGGTTCGCCAACATCATTAAAGAAAGGGGGTGGTTGTGACATGTTAGCTGTGGCCATAATTAAACATAAGATGAACAGTAAAGGAAAAAATAAATTCTTTTCAATTGCCACAAAAATACAGAAGAAGGATAACTGCGGGGAACAGTATATGAGGTGGTAAGAGGATACAGGTAGGTAATACTGGTAACAGATAGTTGCCACAAGTTCAAATGCAGTAAAACTGTGTCGGACAATGTGAGGAGGACAGACTGAGTAGGTGCACACTTTATTTTATAGTAATCACTATGCCCGTCAGTGAGAAAAGAGGCCAAAAGAAGAGTGGAAAACATCAGCTGAAAAAAAAGGTTCTAAAGCGAAGATTGAGAACTAATTAGTTAGTTGGAGTAGATCATCGTGGAGTCAGGCTCCCACCTTGAAAATGTTCAGGAAACAGCTGTGCCCATCAGCGTACAGTGACAGGCAGGGGAAAAGTATGAGAGAAAACTTCAAGTTCCTATGCTGTAGATGGAGAAAAAAAACCAAAATGTGAGTAAATGCTGTGCCCGTCAGGTGACGAGCAGAAAAAATGAATAAAACGCAATGTAGCTATTCACAGCGGAGTCAGGCTCCCGCACTGTGAAAATAGTTCAAGAACCAGCTGTGCCCGTCAGCGAAGGTTGCAGGCAGGCAGTGAAACTTTGTGAAGAGGGGGGGGGGGGCTCCCCCCCTGGGAACGAGCGAAATTACGAAAAAGCTGTGCCCGTCGGCGAGGAAACAGGCAGTCAGGAGGACGGTCCGCCCACACACCAAGGAACACCTCCGGAGGCCGTCTTAAGCACAGCCACGCCCCAGGAAGGAGGCTCTGAGGGAAGATGGAAAGCTGCGTAGGAAGAGCACGAAGTACGGAAACAGCCCTCAGGGGGTGGCGGAGGCGGTTCCACTCAACGCCGAAGGGAGAGCCACAAGGCGGAGACACGCTCCCACGCCTACGATGCAGGAAGCAGCCGGCATGAGGAAACACCAGATGACGTCGGAAGCGGTTCCACACACGCTGAAGAGAGACGCACCAGGCGGAGACCTGCTCCCACGCCCCGATGCAGACAGCCAAGTGTGTGAGGACAAACCCCGCAGAACCACAACGAAGAAAACAGGCAGGAGGTGCAAGGAGGTGTGTCCCAACAGCAGGTCAAGGCACCCCAGGGCAACGGGTGACCCGGCGGATAGGCCGCAGTCGGCGCTGAGAAAAATGGTTCAACCACACAGGCGTACCCAAGCCAAAGTGAAGCGTTTGAAACTAGAAACAAAAGCAGCGAGGTAGCTAGCGTGACAACGCCACCTATATCGATCACGGAGGTGCAAGCAGCAGCTGCTGGGAGGAAAGCAGGCTGAAGGAAACAGAACTCCGTCAAAACAGCGGAGAACTCTCACACTGTAGTTCAGAAGATGAAGTGCCAAACGCCAAGAGGCAGCAGAGGAAGCAAGGCACAGCGCTGAAGGGCCGCAGCACAGGATGGGAGGTAAGGTTGGTACTCACATATTATTCTGTAGTAAAGTTGAGATTAACAGCTGGCACTGGATAACTCGTTGGGGGTGATGGTGAACCGTCCCCACACGGTGGATCGTCGCCAATGTTACAAAGAAAGACGAAGCCTCAGTAGTTGAAGGAGTCTTCTTTATTCGTACCTTTCACCATCACAGGTCCAGTCAGCTGTGGAATGTTGAACAACATAGACTAGGCACCTACCAAGAAGGGCGGGGGGGACGGGACGGAATGTACCATAATAAGATTATAACAAAGGCTACCCGTACCGCAAATACAAACACTAAACAAGGACTTCTTCAACATTCCCCTGAACATCTAACTTCTGTTGGGGGTGTCTTCAAAACTTTTACACTGAATGGTAATCCATCACAACAGATCAATCTGTGTTGGACATTATCCAACATGGTTACTGTCTGGAGCTCATTACCACTCCTCCAAATATCCCACCCTATTAGCACAAACTATCCCTACACCACCAAACCCTCCTCAAACAAGAGATTTCAGCTCTTACTCGCAGGAGCCATAAAGCCAGTTCAACTTCAACATCAAGGAACAGGAGTATATTCACTATACTTTCTCATTCCCAAAAAGGAAGGCTCACTTCGACCAATTCTCAACCTCAGGCCCCTAAATCACTACATCCTATCGGAACATTTCCACATGACCATGACCTGCTGCAAAAGGGCTGCTTTAGACCTAAAAGACGCCTACTTTCTTATACCCATAAATCCCTCAAACCGCAAATACTTGTGCTTTGTCTTCCAAGGAAAGCACTATCAATTCAAAGTTCTTCCCTTCGGAGTTACTACCGCACCACAGGTATTCACAAAATGCCTAGCAGTAGTGGCAGCACATCTGCGCAGACAAAACATTCACGTGTTTCCTTACTTAGATGATTGGCTTATAAAGGCAAACAGTGCTCATGTTCACTATCAACCTGCAAAAATCCCTCTTACGAACATCCCAAATACAACTGTATTTAGAAGCCACACTCAATGCACACTTGGGGTTAGCATACCCAAATACAGCCAGAATACAAAACATTCTGACCCTAGTCCAACAGTTTCCCCCCTGGGCTTCGAGTCAGTCAGGACAGTAATGTGCCTTTTAGGCATGATGGCATCCTGCATCATAATAGTTCATCCTTTACATATGAGACCTCTGAAAGAATGTCTCTCACGCCAATGGATACAGTCACAGGGTCAGCTACAGAATCTAGTGTTGGTAGACAGCCGCACACATAACTCTCTGCAGTGGTGGAACTCACAAAACCTGTCCACGAGGCGGACGTTTCTAAACCCAGATCCCCAATCCATGCTCGCAGCGGAAATTTGTTCTTCTGCATTTAAAATGGCCACAAGGATGCATTCTGCACTAAAAATAGCATTAAAGAGCCTCATTGGCAGTTGAGGTAATAACATGTAATTGTTTTGCAATTTTCTGTGCATGTTGCATAACCTCTTTTGCAGAAATTGTGCAGATTTCACCCAGCTTAGTTGTGACTATTTTTCATGTAGGATTTTATCCATTTTAAAACCGTGCCATGGTTACCTATTAGTTGATGATTATCCATGTCAAATACTGACTAGAGCACCAACACCCTTTGTGTCAACTGTATTTTTAATGTCATTCTACATGGAGATTAGTTTTAAATCCGTGCTTAATGCAAGTCTGAAACTGTTATGACTATCTGATAGCAGACTGTATTGCTCAGTAAAGGGTAGGATCTGAGAAAATGCTGCTGTTTCCTTAAGTGTACCTAGGAAAAGGTCTGCTTCGTATTGGTCTGTAGTTTGCTGAGTTGGTTGAGTCAAGTCCCGGTTTCTTTGGTATTGGTTTAACAAAGGATTTCTTCAAGTCTCTTTGGGAATTAACCTGTTCATATGGAGGAGTTGATGACCTCTCTTGCTGGAGTGGAAGTAGATGCTTCACAGACAATGTTTTTCAATATATTTGGAGGACACGTGATCTTCTGGGGGACATGGATTAAGTTGTGTGTTTGGGGTATCTGGTTTTAGTTGTGAAAGCAGTGTGTGGTAATCCTAGCTTCTTTTTAGTGGAAAACAGCCTTTTCAGTGTAGTAAGGCGTTAGAGTTGCCATGAGTGCTTTACTCTTGTTGAGATGGTGACCAGATTTTCAGAATTCATTTACTATTTGGAAGAGTTCTTTGGTTGTGCATGCAGTGTCAGTGGTGCTTTGTATGTAGTGGGATCTCTTAGTTTATTTGATGGACATTCTGTACTGCCTGTGGAGTCACTTTTTGTCGTTGTGGTTGTAGGTTTTTTTCCCCCAATCTTTCTTCATAGGATCTTGTTTCTATCTTTTGGATTTGTGCATCAGAGTTGAATAATGCAGCCTTCTTTCTATTAGGTCATCTAGAATTCCCCAGTTAACCATTGTTGCAGCTGTCATTTTCTTGCCTAATGTCGCAGAGTCTTTTTTTTAAAAGACTCTGGATAAAAATGATTCCATGCTCCTTGAGGTATGGTTGTATGGGATTCAGAGGAAGTTTAAGATGCTGAACCAATTAGTGGTCAAAGGCTGGGTTTCTGGCTTAGTGCTAGTCTATTAAACCAAATGTCGAGGTCAGTGAAGATACACCGGTTCTTGTATTCCAAACAAATATCTGCAATTTCCACGAGAGCATCTGCAAGTGCAGTGTTACATGGAGGAGGATGATAAATTAAGATGGAGACTGAGTAGGTTGCAGATGGAGAGCAGTGAACAAGTATTGTTTCAGAGTCCTGGATGTTGACTTTAAAAAGGAGGAATATTTATTTTCTTTTTGTAGACTGCCACAGGACCTCTACCGCTTTTACCACTTTGTCAGTTTTTGAGGAATTTTAGGTGTCCGTCAACGATTGCACCTTGTCGAATGGGTGCCAGGTTCTTTCCTCACCACATTTAAGTGATGAAAAGGTCTTGTTTGAGGTCTGCGAGAGGTCATAAATGTTTTTTGTTTTTACTTACTGATTGATGTTGAGCAGTAAGCACAACTAGATCTAGGTGATTAAGACCTGCTGACAATTAGTCTTGCTGTCAAAATGATATGATATTGGGTTAGAGTCTACAGTTTCAGTAAGGTGTTCTGCTGCCATTGCCATCTGGTCTAATCAGTTGGAAAGGTGTTATTGGGTTCATATTTGTTGAATTTTGTGAAGCAGTAGTTTTAAGTAATTTTGTAGGTTTTTCTTTTTAATGCATTCATCTGGTTTGTGTTGCAGTTGAACCTGGTATTGGTCAACTGCATGGTGTTGAAGTGGAGTTATGGATTTACTTTTCTGTTTCTTAGTTGGGCAGAATGTGATGGCTTGTCAGGTCAGTGATGTTGACATTGCTCAGGTTGCAGCTTAGGCCAGTGTGGAAGCAGATGAGGCAAGCAACGTCTGTTGATTTGTTGTGTTGCTGTAGAGTTGTGAACCTCCCAGTGTGGGAAGAGTGGAGGAGAACACCCAGTTAGATCTCCTTGGCCCCAGAGGATGAGTATGTGTTGCACCCTCTTAGGAGAAAAAGAGAATGGGTAGGTGTTGCTCACTCTTCTCTATGAAGAGTTGGGCTCACCTAAATTTGTTCAAAAGTATATTCAGCGATATAACTAATTGTCTGTCTCACCTAATTCACAGTATGACAAGTCATGTAAGTTTTCCCCGCATACCTTACTTCAGTGCTGGGCCTGCAGTTGGAAAACAGTCTTTCAGCATGTCCCGCTCAGCATCTGGTCCTTGTGACTAACCCCTCCCTTTTCTAGCTTTATGTTATACTCTAGCTCCTAGTGATTTCCTATGGAGAGGGGCAACTCCTGGTCAGCACTTTTGTTGCTACTTCTCTGCGCAAACAATGCGGTCATGCAGAAGTGCACGAAAGGCAGCAGTATAATAATAACTTTGCATCCTTCCAAGCTAATTCTGTACGAGGTGAGCTGGCCTTGTGGCTGCAAGCACAGCAATGATCTCGGGGAGACAGCGAGTTGGTACTTGCGCACAGTGCAAGATTGCCATCAGTAGGCAAGTGGATCAGACCTGTGGCTCAATAACTGCTGTTGCTTAAACCCTCTTCATTCTGTGGGCTACACACTTGCTTGGGTCCCCTATCTCTGCAGGTCCCACCTTCCCTAGTGGCTGAATCTATTTTTGTGCTATCGCACCCTGCTGAGTGTGAATCCTTCCTAGGGTTAATGTCAAAGTTTTGCTCAACTATGAATTGTGCAGCTGTATCTCCTATTTCTGATGTGACTCGAGGTGTAGAGGGCGGTAGTACAATGCTAGGTAACTGTTTACTTTTTTCATCTAATCCATTTCGGCAAAGGGAATTAGAGGCCCCACCCTATTACCAATGCTCACCTTGGAATACCCATTTTCATTGCTATCCCTACACCACACACCCCAGCACAGCCTTTTGAAACCCACGTTACTCCCTCTTGTTCATAGGAACATTTCCTGAAGGGATCCTGTTGGGCCTTTTTGTTTGAACTTTGGGTGTCCCATTTCTGTTTGTGAATTAGGAGCTCTTTTTTTTCCATTAATTGCTGTAACATGGGTGTAAAACCTGGTGTGTGTGTAAGAAAGAAAACCCAAACAAGGAAGGACTGGGTGGAAGGAAAAGGGGGGCTATTAAAAGGGAGGAATGTGAGAAGGAAGGGATGTAAAACCTAGTTTATTTGTAAGAAAGACAATAAAATTCTGAAATAAAGGAAGCAGGAGGAATGGATGAAAAGAAGTGACTGAAGAAAAAAAATTAGGGTGGCAAGAAAGAAAGAAGGGAAAGAGAATAGAATAAGAATGAGTGGAAAGAAATTCAGGAAGACAATGACAAAAAAAGTAATGGAAAAAAAAGATGGGAAGAGGACAAACTGGGCTTGAAAGAGTGGTAGAAGGAATGAGCTATAGAAGGGACGGAAGAAAGGAAAGCAGTGCAGGAAGAAAATTAATCTATGACCTACTTATTAATTCTAGGATAAAACAATAATCCTTACCATTAAGGTCTGCTTAAGCCTTACGGTGTTTTCTTATCCATATCTAGCTCCCTATTATTGTATTCTTCCCACTCATTTAAAAGATGGCAATCGCTCTGTAATTAATGAAAATGGCAGGGAGTGTTTTGATCCCGAACATTGAATTGTTGTTTGCTGTGCACGCTTTTCTGAGCTTTAGCAGCGCTTGAAGCTTACTGAACATTGTCAGGTGGGATTAACGGGAGACACCTGTATGATTTGAGTTAGGAATTTAAAACCATACCACCTCATTTAGGGTGCTTTGGATGCCAAGCCCATGTCACAAAGCAGGCACACACCGTAACACCTAGTCACTGGAAACCAGAGTGGGGTCTTTTTTGCCTTAAGTTCCATGGAAGGGACTGGCAATGCCTCAAGGTTCTCCACTTTTTGCTGTAGTGCATTATGTGCCAGACCTTCCTTCCCCCTTCTTTTTAGGTTTCGCCTAGCGACGCAGCGCATGTTAGGTCTCGCCTAGCGACGCAGCGCATGCGCGCTGCTCGCCTTAGCGAGACCTATTGTTGACGGTTTAGTGGGCGAAGGGGGACAGGACATGTGCACTTGCCTGGACAGGCGATGTGCACGCGCACAGCGTCTCCTCTCTAGCGATGTAAGCTTTCACACACTCCCACCTTGATTTAGGTTTCAGTTTCACTGCGCGATGCAACTATACAAGGCAGACACATAAATTTCAGCGCTTCACTGCGCGATGCAACTATACAAGGCAGACACATACATTTCAGCGCTTCAGCATATCAAGAACTTTGTGCCGCATGGTATTTACTTTGCTTTTTTTCGCTTTTGTTGCCTCAACACACAACAGTATTGTTCTTGCCTCGGTGTGCTTTTTATCTGCCCCGCACTCTATCCTGCCACTTATCCTCAGGTTTTTAACTCGCCGTGCCTGTTCCTCTGCCCCACACTGTCCTGCCACTTATCCTCAGGTTTTTAACTTTAGGTGCCTGTTCCTCTGCCCCGCACTCTGTCCTAACACTAATCCTCATGTTCTTCAGTTGCGCTATGTCTTCCCACCTATACTCATAGTCTTGCTTCGCCCTGCCTTTCACTCTGCACCGCACTCTGTCCTGCCAGAGCAGAGCTGCTTTAGAGCCATAGAACCAGGTCAGCAGAGCTGCTCTAGAGCCTAAGAACCAGGTCAGTAGAGCTGCTCTAGAGCCAGAGAACCAGGTCAGCAGAGCTGCTGTAGAGCCAGAGAAACCAGGTCAGCAGAGCTGCTTTAGAGGGAGAGAACCAGGTCAGCAGAGCTGCTTTAGAGGGAGAGAACCAGGTCAGCAGAGCTGCTTTAGAGCCAGAGAACCAGGTCAGCAGAGCTGCTTTAGAGCCAGAGAACCAGGTCAGCAGAGCTGCTTTAGAGCCAGAGAACCAGGTCAGCAGAGCCGTTGTAGAGCCAGAGAACCAGGTCAGCAGAGCTGCTCTAGAGCCTAAGAACCAGGTCAGCAGAGCTTCTCTAGAGCCAGAGAACCAGGTCAGCAGAGCTGCTGTAGAGCCAGAGAAACCAGGTCAGCAGAGCTGCTTTAGAGGGAGAGAACCAGGTCAGCAGCGCTGCTTTAGAGCCAGAGAACCAGGTCAGCAGCGCTGCTTTAGAGCCAGAGAACCAGGTCAGCAGCGCTGCTTTAGAGCCAGAGAACCAGGTCAGCAGAGCTGCTTTAGAGCCAGAGAACCAGGTCAGCAGAGCTGCTTTAGAGCCAGAGAACCAGGTCAGCAGAGCTGCTTTAGAGCCAGAGAACCAGGTCAGCAGAGCTGCTTTAGAGCCAGAGAACCAGGTCAGCAGAGCTGCTCTAGAGCCAGAGAACCAGGTCAGCAGAGCTGCTGTAGAGCCAGAGAAACCAGGTCAGCAGAGCTGCTTTAGAGCCAGAGAACCATGTCAGCAGAGCTGCTCTAGAGTCAGAGAACCAGGTCAGCAGAGCTGCTTTAGAGCCATAGAACCAGGTCAGCAGAGCTGCTTTAGAGCCATAGAACCAGGTCAGCAGAGCTGCTTTAGAGCCATAGAACCAGGTCAGCAGAGCTGCTTTAGAGCCAGAGAACCAGGTCAGCAGAGCTGCTTTAGAGCCAGAGAACCAGGTCAGCAGAGCTGCTCTAGAGCCAGAGAACCAGGTCAGCAGAGCTGCTCTAGAGCCAGAGAACCAGGTCAGCAGAGCTGCGCTCTAGAGCCAGAGAACCAGGTCAGCAGAGCTGCTGTAGAGCCAGAAAACCAGGTCAGCAGAGCTGCTTTAGAGCCAGAGAACCAGGTCAGCAGAGCTGCTTTAGAGCCAGAGAACCAGGTCAGCAGAGCTGCTCTAGAGCCAGAGAACCAGGTCAGCAGAGCTGCTTTAGAGCCAGAGAACCAGGTCAGCAGAGCTGCTCTAGAGCCAGAGAACCAGGTCAGCAGAGCTGCTCTAGAGCCAGAGAACCAGGTCAGCAGAGCTGCTCTAGAGCCAGAGAACCAGGTCAGCAGAGCTGCTTTAGAGCCAGAGAACCAGGTCAGCAGAGCTGCTTTAGAGCCAGAGAACCAGGTTAGCAGAGCTACTTTAGAGCCAGAGAACCAGGTCAGCAGAGGCGTTGTAGAGCCAGAGAACCAGGTCAGCAGAGCTGCTCTAGAGCCTAAGAACCAAGTCAGCAGAGCTGCTTTAGAGCCAGAGAACCAGGTCAGCAGAGCTGCTTTAGAGCCAGAGAACCAGGTCAGCAGAGCTGCTTTAGAGCCAGAGAACCAGGTCAGCAGAGCTGCTCTAGAGCCTAAGAACCAGGCCAGCAGAGCTGCTGTAGAGCCAGAGAAACCAGGTCAGCAGAGCTGCTTTTGAGCCAGAGAACCAGGTCAGCAGAGCTGCTTTTGAGCCAGAGAACCAGGTCAGCAGAGCTGCTTTTGAGCCAGAGAACCAGGTCAGCAGAGCTGCTCTAGAGCCAGAGAACCAGTTCAGCAGAGCTGCTCTAGAGCCAGAGAACCAGTTCAGCAGAGCTGCTCTAGAGCCAGAGAACCAGGTCAGCAGAGCTGCTCTAGAGCCAGAGAACCAGGTCAGCAGAGCTGCTCTAGAGCCAGAGAACCAGGTCAACAGAGCTTCTTCAAAGCCAGAGAACCAGGTCAGCAGAGCTGCTCTAGAGCCTAAGAACCAGGTCAGCAGAGCTGCTCTAGAGCCAGAGAACCAGGTCAGCAGAGCTGCTCTAGAGCCAGAGAACCAGGTCAGCAGAGCTGCTCTAGAGCCAGAGAACCAGGTCAGCAGAGCTGCTCTAGAGCCAGAGAACCAGGTCAGCAGAGCTGCTCTAGAGCCAGAGAACCAGGTCAGCAGAGCTGCTCTAGAGCCAGAGAACCAGGTCAGCAGAGCTGCTCTAGAGCCAGAGAACCAGGTCAGCAGAGCTGCTCTAGAGCCAGAGAACCAGGTCAGCAGAGCTGCTCTAGAGCCAGAGAACCAGGTCAGCAGAGCTGCTCTAGAGCCAGAGAACCAGGTCAGCAGAGCTGCTCTAGAGCCAGAGAACCAGGTCAGCAGAGCTGCTGTAGAGCCAGAGAACCAGGTCAGCAGAGCTGCTTTAGAGCCAGAGAACCAGGTCAGCAGAGGTGCTGTAGAGCCAGAGAACCAGGTCAGCAGAGCCGTTGTAGAGCCAGAGAACTAGGTCAGCAGAGCTGCTGTAGAGCCAGAGAACTAGGTCAGCAGAGCTGCTGTAGAGCCAGAGAACCAGGTTAGCAGAGCCGCTCTAGAGCCACAGAACCAGGTCAGCAGAGCTGCTTTAGAGCCAGAGAACCAGGTCAACAGAGCCGCTGTAGAGCCAAAGAACCAGTCAGCAGAGCTGCTTTAGAGCCAGAGTACCAGGTCAGCAGAGCCGTTGTAGAGCCAGAGAACCAGGTCAGCAAAGCTGCTTTAGAGCCAGAGAAACAGGACATTGGGGCTTATTTACAAGCCCCTTGCGCCGCCGCTGCGTCACTTTTTCCCACACAAAAGTGAAGCACCGGCAGTGCAAGGGACTTGTAAATAAGCCCCATTGTGCCCATTCGAACGCAATAAAACTGTTTCGTAACCTTCACACCACGGAAAAGGTGAAATAAAGCACCAGTTTCTAAAGTTATTGCTCTTTCCACAGTTACTGGTAACTCAAGTCTCCTGCCTGAGGTCTACTACATTTATTGTAATTTAAAACTTCAGGTATCAAAATACAAAGTTGTGTGAGCTATTAGCCTTACACTGGCTGAACAACTGCCTCCTACCATAGGACTGTTACGAGTGTCTACAAATCTAAGATTGTATTTTGGGAAGTAGATGATGCACCTCATGCCTGCAACATAAAACAAGCATTTGCAATGCAATAGGGCTGGCATTACTAAATGTTTGAGCTATTGGCGTTGCAAATGATAATGTTTGTTAGTTTTTGTTAAAAATATTCCAGCAGTAGCATAAGTAATGAAATAAAATCCACGTAGACCTCCACCAACACCACCAGTACCAACACCACCAGTACCACCGCCACCAGTACCAATACCACCACCACTACCACCACCGCTACAACCACCACAAGTACCATAACCACCACTACAATTATTACTATTACTACTCTGTGGTGATAGTAATAATAATAGTGGTAGTTATGGTACTGGTGGAAAATTACTATTATAAATTACAATACCTGTTAATTTTTCAAAAGGCATTGCCATTTACAATACCAATAGCTCTAAAACTCGCAGTTGCGAGACCTATTGCATTCAACCAAATGTCCAGTTGCTGCAGTCCAGCTCCAGGGCTCGAGTGTTGAGCATTACCTGTGCCATGGCATTTGTATGGCACACACGTTCCCCCTGTGTGCCAATTTTTACGTTTCTTACACAATGACACCGTCTTATTAAACACCCAGCTCTCATTTGATTGAGTGGAGGTTCGGCAGAGGCAAACTGACCTACAGAGAGATCTCTTCTGCTGAAAGCACAAACAGATGAGAGGACTGAGGTACTGGCTTCCTTGATGGGGCTGCAGATCTGTTGGCTGTTCAAACACTCCCATAACAACAAAGCAACGTGTAAAAAACAAAAAAAACGCAGCAGATGCTTTCAAGTGTCAGAAAGCACCAGCACCACCCAAGACACATACCTCCTTGTCATTCACAGATCTATATAAAGAGGGCATGTCAAACGGCTAGTCTTTCACTTGTGTCAGTTGTGAACTTCATTAAGTAGTGAGGGAAGATATGCGCTCTTCTTTCTGGTGAAACTCAAAGTGATCGATGGAGAGACTTTCCACATCTTTCACTACGCCTGAGGATGTGTGGACATGGCGCTATGCAAAATCTTGGCTCCCACTACCATGGACGCACAGCTGCCGATGACTGGGTGGTCTCCCAGCCCAGACACCAGAAAGCATAGGAAAATCAAGGCACATCCTACCCAGGATCAAGTGGCTGCTGAATGAGCAGTAGAGGTAGCATCTCAAGACAGCACAAATCCCTTCGCTCTCCTACGGCGCAATCACTCCTCTGGTTCAGACACAGTCGCTTCCCGATTTTTGTTCACCAGTATTGGCCATGGACCACGTGTGATGCCACGGTCATCTGACTCGTAGTAAGGGTTTCTGTGTGCTCCTGCACCTCCCAGCGCCTTGAAGGGAAGGCTGCCCGGGCATTTCGGTTTATTGTAAACTGTGACTTCAACAGCAGACCTAATAATGAGGGATAGGATCCAGGCCTGGCCGCTGGAGAACCCAAACTATGGACAGCCCATGCCCTCCAAAGAGGACTTGTTTCACTGTTTGCTCAATTTCTATTATTATTGTTTTCAAGTTGGGGAATTATGGCCGGGGACGCAAAAGTCCACTGACCTGTGGGAGGGTTCAGCCACTCAGTGTTACTGTTTATGCTGTTTCTTTCAAGGAGTTTTATTTGGAGTCTACTGGCCGTCATTACTCAATCACAGGAACCAGCTGGCAGAGAGGGGTGGGTTCCACTTGGTGTCAGTTGCCACCCATACAGAACGTCCCACCCGGGCCCCACATTTGCTACACATTTCGTTACCACTTAAAGTGGGAACACACACCATGCAACCTACCCCACAATATAATTTCATTACATGAAAAGTGTGCGGCATGGCTACACTAGCCAAGCGTTACCGCATTTATGCTCATCTCAAACACCACCACACGCATGTTGTTGTGCTACAAGAAACGCATCTTACATTTGCAGAGCTCCATAAGGTCCGCGCACCATGTAAGGGGCAGGTATACAGTACTACTACATGTAATGAGCACTCACTCGTGGGGTGCTTCTCTGGACTGCCCCAGGGGGTCCCGTATGTAGTGGACAATCGGAGGGAACACCAAAGTGCGTTTTGTCATCACAGAAGGACACCTTGATGTGGCTCCCCTCACACTGGTGGCATTGTATGCACCAAACACTAATCAATATGGATTTTTGGACACCCACACTCCTGCACTTTTCCGAGATCTGGAGTCACCAGGACTATGAGGTGGTGATTTTAACTGTGTACCGGACATTGAATGTGACTGCTCTATCCCGCCACTGCGCCATGCCACCTGCTTCCACACATCATAACACTTTCTCAGCTGACTCACTTAACGATGCTTGCACAATGCATGGCGGGTCAGGCACCCATCTAGATTGTGAATTTTCGTTCTACTACACGGTCCATGACCTACATATTAGGTTGGACCTCTTTCTTTGCACCAAACAATTGGGCCCCTAAATAATTCGGTCGGAATATTTGAGTGCGTACCCTCTCGGATAACTGCCCCCTGCAATGGGGAAGACCATGCCCTAAGATTCCCTCTTGGACGCTCCAGACAGAGGCTGTTCTTGGTCCTCCATTTCGGGAGGACCTGGCGCAATGCATTGCCCAGTACTTTGAGCAAAGTAAAGGGTAAACTCGGTCCCGGGCGAACGAATGGGATGCACACGAAGAGATGATACGGGGTTACTGCATGACGCCCATGTGGGGTGTGCACCCTTTGGAGACGGGTGACAAACCCAACCGCGACGGACGAGCAGCTTCAGCAGCTGCGTAAACAGCGCAGCTAGGGAAGCATGATTATCAAAGGCACCTCACAATGTTGCACGCAGAAGGGGAATCGTTAAGGAAGACTGCTAGTCTGGCTAGTGAGAGAGGACCAATGGCGAACCCGGATAGGGGCTCTTAAGTCAGTTTCTGGCGCATTTGCCACAATAGAACCGGCCATCAATGCCGCGTTCCAGGACTATTCTCAATCACTGTATTGTGCAGTAGATCTCTTACCTCCGGAGCGAACGCGTGGCTACTTGAGTGCCCTACCACTGAGTAAGGTGTCCTAGTTGCAGCGTGCCGACCTTGAGGAATCCCTTCAAATGGAGGAAATATGGACGGCCATACCCTAAATTGCCTGCAATAAAACTCCAGGCACGACTGGGCTACTGATTACTCTACTTTTTCCGCCCATGTCACCCAACATTTATTAGAGGTGTACAATGAAACCAGAGCGACAGGCCACCTCCCGGACTCTCTTTGAGAAGCTCTGATCGTGGTCTTACCTAAACCTGGCAGAGACCCACTTGACGTCTGCTCGTATCTCTTCTGAACCTCGATTGCAAAATCCTGGACAGAGTGCTGGAGAATAGACTGCTCCCTATTGTTAGCACCCTCGTCCATGTGGATCAGTTTGGGTTCATCCCTGGGCGCAGAACTTTCCTCAACATCCGACGCTTATTGCGCCTCGTCCAGGACCCCCACCAGGCTTACGATCGGGTGGTGGTGGGCTTGGACATTTAAAAGGTGTTTTATACTTTGAGCTGGGACTTTTTGCTGCTGGCCCTCAAAAGCACAGGGTTTGGTCCAGGTTATCGGAGTTGGATCCGCATAGTGTACAAGAACCCAACTGCGCGGGTCGGAACAGGCCAGACAATATCAGACGGGTTCATAATCCAGAGAGGCACCAGACAAGGGTGTCCGCTTTCCTCACTAATCTTTGCCCCGACGATGGAGCCATTGGCATTCCAGTTTCTTCAACCCACACAACAGTGAGGGATCCTGGATTTAATCGCACATCATATCATCTCACTATATGCTAGTGATGCCCTTGTGTATCTCCGTGAGGCGAGGTCTTCCCTCCCGGGATTGATGCACCTACTGGACGACTTTAGGGACATCTCGGGTCTCAAAGTAAATTGGCCTAAGTCATGCATGTTCCCTCTATGCCTCCGTCCCCGAACTGGACAGGACTGCCCCAACGGGCTGCCGACTTTGGTGGTGCTATGACACGTTTAACTATCTGGGTGTCCAGGTCTACCACTCGGATAAGAACACTCAGGAAAGCAATGTGGACAAAGCAGTGACCTCCATCCGCCCCTTTGTGCCCTTCTGTCGTTTGCTGCCACTCTCGCCGCTGGGCCGGGTAGCAATATCCAAAATGGTGGTACTACCTCGCCACCTGTACTTTTTCGCTGCACTCCCGATTATGCTCCCCTGGATTTTTTTCCATGAACTCCATGGCCTCCTGTTGGAATTGATATGGGGCGAAGCCCGGTGACAGGTGGATCTTGTCACTCTCAAACGCCCTTTGCTTGAGGGCGGGTTTGGAGCGCCTCATTTTAAATTGTACTACATGGCAGCGCAGCTGCAGTGGCCGATGGGCTGGCTGCAGCCAACCCCATCCACCGAACGGGAAACTATTCAGGGGGTCCTGGGGAGGACGAGTGTTTACACACAGCTGACGGACCCAAGCTGTTCGCAACAGGAACTGCACCAGATGACGGTGGCTAGACTGTGCAGGCACAGATTTGTACATGACAAAAGCCCCCATGCCCCGTATTCTCCATCCATAGAGATATGGCAACTACCAGGATTTCATAAGGAGATGGGGAGGAATGACACTGACCCGTGGAAGGTGGCGGGGATCAACCAACTAGGGCTTCCTATAATGAAGGCACCCTCATGACATATCAGGAAGTCATGGATAATTATGGCATAGGGGCTAGCCACTTCCTGAGATACCTTGCCATACAGCACGCATTGCACACCACATGGGAAGCTGGCGATGCGGAACCGCCTACATCCCCTCCCCTGCACTGCACACACTACTCCGGAGACCACACGTCGCTCTTTCACCATCTTATAAACGTCCCTTAAATTTTCTTCCACCGGGTTATGCTGAGGGAGCACAAGCTAAATGGATTGGTGTATTACCACAACCATTATCTTATATGGCTTGGTTTACAGTGCTTCCGCAGGTGAAAGGAGTATTCTTTTTTGGGGGGGGAGAGGAGTTAAATAGCGCAAACTCGACCCGAAGGCATTGCAGCTCTTTACATGAGCACCAGTTGTGTTACAGACAGACGCATTCATTTTGTTAGGCACAGGGAGATTAAGTGATTTGCCCAGAATCACAGGATGTTGAGCGTGCCGAGCCTCAAACCCGGTTTCCCAGCTTCGAGGTTCAGCTTTATGCAATTTAATTATGTCCACCATGCCTACCTCTCTCCACAGTGTTAATCAAATGTTTCCCTCCCTGACCCCCGAGGGCCCCAGATGCAAACTAGTGGATGCTAGCTTTTACCATATGGTGTGGGACTGCCCGACACTGCAGGTGGTCTGGCGCGGGATTACACATACGGTTGCCGAACTCACGGACCATATCCTCTACCCAACGCCTGAGTCCTGCCTCTTAGATCTACGCCCCAGTGCCAAAGGGGACAAACATTTACATAGGTTCATCGACCTTGCTTCTGTTTTACTCAGACAAATAGTAATGTCGTGGAAGGCACCCGCTGCCCCGACCCCCATCGATGGCTGAATATATTACTGTTATGGGTGCACGTGCCGAAGCTAACACTCTTCGAGGGGCGGGGGTGTCAATAGAACTGGCGGCGTGTGTTGGGATGTCTACATCACCAATATCGAGGCGAAAAATTACACGCCCGTCTTGACGAGCTTCATGTAGCTCACTAGATGTGCTCCTGCTTGCGCATTAGGCTTCGAAAAACTTTCTGGACGAACATGAGCATACCACGCACTCCCATATCATGAGACTACCAAACCCTATAGACATATCCCACATAGTTCTGAACATACAGGACACAGACGGTCACTTGGGAATGACGACTGTGCCCTGTGTGGAAGAGACCCCACTCCCCCAACCTGTTGACAGCCATTGTGGTACTCCCTCACACTGTTGTCCGGCACCTGCCATAATTCCTTCGCTTATGCTGGTAGCGATGCAACCTGAACCCATCCCACCCCTACCTCTCTGACTCCTAATTGGATGGTAGCCCCTAAGGATACCAAGTGTGCTGTCCTGCCCACACCATCAGTAGACTCCACAGTTGCAACTGTTATAGTTAGAAACACATTATCTTTATTTGTTATTATGTATTGGCAATTGATTATTGCAATTCGTGTGCTGAAATTTGCGGTCACTCACGATCTGTGCCATGGAATCCATATTGTTTGCTCATCTATTACGATGGCTCTATTTCATGTGAAAACTCAATAAACACATTTTATTAAAAAAAAAGTAGTGAGGGAAGATTATATTGAGGACTTCTCTTCAGAGCAGGGCAAAGGGTCCTGCTGAAAGAGCCAAGCGAGTGTGTACTCGCTGCCCACACACTTCTACCCTCATAGAACACAATCTTGTCTTCAGAGACTAGGAAATACACTTGATGGATTTTTATGGGGTGATAATGCCTATGTTTGAGAAATTTATAGGGGACCTTGTGTCCCTGGCACTCAACGCTAAAATTGCCCTCATCTAAATATCTGCTCAGAAAGAGCACCCTTCCTGAATAGAGGTGTTCTAACTGGACATTTGGTGGTAACGTGTATATAAAATCAACCAATCCCTGCTCTTGTCCGCCAGCATTGATACCTAGCAGCAGATATGCTATACTGCATGGAACAGGGCTCTGCTTATTGTTACGAGGAAGCACATCCTTGCATACTCTTGCTTCTGTCAATTACAGAACTGTTTGTTCTTTTATTTGTTAAAACACAATTATTTAATTGTTTTACATTGCACACTTTGCTGGTTCCTGCAGCCATCCATGCAAGTTGTGTGGGGAACCTCAGTGTTGTAGTGAAACTCAATACCAATGATAGATCCCTTTTGCAAGGCCCTGGCTGACATAACAGCTGGCAGGGCGGTAATAATAGCAAAACAAGCATTGGCATAGCCTTTGGGACATTAGAAGTGTTTAGCCAGAACTATTGGCTTTGCCATTGTCTTTAAGCTATGTTATAGAGCATAGTGGCTGCTGTGCAGCATGTTAAAAATTTCTAATAAAGTATAGTAAAAGTTTTGTTTAACCTATATGTAACCAAGAAGACATTTTGTACAACTGAACGACCCTATTAAAAAAAAAAAAAGAATTACCATAAAAACGGTCTTCTAGTTTTTTTGTCTCTGCAATACCGGCAACTTCTTCCTGCCTGTTCTAATGCTTGGTCGCTATAGCTCTTTTTTTGTGGTTATGGGGGAGGGAGGGCATAAACAACAGGAGGGTGGAGGTGGGGAAATAGTACCTGAATTACAACACGAGCAGCGGACGGACACTAGGGGAGAATCAGCAGATGCCAGATTCTGAGGGCAGACTGTGGTGCTGCTGAGTGATGCTGAGGCGGAGGTGATGCTGAATTATACTTGGGTGGTGCTAAGTGATGCTGAGGTGGTGGTGTGCTGTTGCAGAGGTGATGCTGAGGTGGTGCTGAGTCATGCTGTGGTGCTGAGTCATGCTGAGGTGGTGGTGCTGCACTGGTGCTCAGGTCATGCTGCGATGGGGCTGTGCTGATGCTGAGGTGGTGCTCAGGTTGTCCTGAGAGATGCTGAGGTGGTGCTGAGTGACGCTTTGTTGGTGCTCAGGGGGTGATGTGCTGGTGCTCAGGTAGTGCTGAGGTGATCCTGCACTGGTGCTGAGGTGATCCTGCACTGATGCTGTGGTGGTCCTGCACTGATGCTGTGGTGGGGCTGCACTGGTGCGGAGTTGGTGCTGCGTTGGCCGTGGTGCTGTGCTGATGCTGAGGTGGTGATGCTGTGCTGGTAGTAAGGTGGTGCTGCGCTGGTGCAGACGGGGTGCTGCGCTGGGCCTGAGTGATGCTGAGGTGGTGCTGTGCTGGTGATGGGGTGGTGCTCGGGTGATGCTGAGTGATGCTCAGGTGTTGTTGAGTGACGCTGACTGGTGCTGAAGTGGCGCTGTGTGGATGCTTACATGGTGCTGAGGTGGTGTTGCACTGTCTCCTTGCAGAATATATTAAGTAACCTCACATTACATGTTGTGTTTGGAGAGCACAGGAGCATAGGCATTCCTTGGTATTGGTTTTATTTCACCAACGATTGAAACCTAAAAGAAAGCTTCACATTTTCATAAAATAGAGCAATAGCATCATGTTTACCTCTTTAATCTTGTCAAAATAATCACGCTGTCAAAAGCACAATGTAAATAGGTTGATCCTACTGTCAGCCATCTTCTTAAACTACACTTCTATTAAGTAAGTATATCATTTAAGGTTTGGACATTTGAGCTAATGAAAGCAAACATTTTATAGGATGAAAAACCTAGCCCCCGGCTGAAAAAGCGCTCATGAAACCAAAGACAGTGGAAAACAAGATAAGGACATGATTTGCAGCCCTCAGCTGAGCGCATTCGGAAAGCCAAACAAGCCCAGGCAAAATAAAAAGTAGTGCTCCAAAACTAACTTATATGGCCGATAGTGAAGGGATCCATGTGACAGGGCCGGTCTTCAGGGCGTGACCAAAACAGCAAAAGGAGGGACAAATGTAAACTATTCACCAATGAAAACAAAGGAATTTCGAAAGGCAGATGAAGGAACGAATCGAAACGGATGGGCGTGCTGAAAGTCCATACAACATGTCCCGAGAGACTGCGCATGCGCTACCTAGGCGAGACCTAAAAAAAAAAAACTAATTTCCCACACCCCTACAAGAGGCTTTGCTTATTTCACGGATAAATTGGGTTCTAAAAACAGGACTTAACTGTGTAGGGACTAACCAGTGTTGTCATCTGGTTCAAAAAGACATGGGGTGTTTATGGTAAAAACAAATGTAATCTCACACCAGGTGCAAGCTTTCTCAATTACATAAAAATAGGAGTCTCCTCACGTGAAGCTTCGTACACATGCAATGGGAGGGCAAGGCGCATAGGAGGCAAGTCAAAAACTTCGGAAGATGCTTTCAGGATCAACATTGACGAGGGTTATCCCCACTAGTGGCAAGAAGCAAGGGGCGTGGCCAATTTCATCAAACATAGTGAAATTATCAAGTTATCGCTTGACCCCAGTGGAGAAACACATTTTGAATAAAGGTCTTGGTTTTGTACCAACACCTTCACACGACTTATTTAAATTTCGTTTGGAATTCCGGGATACTGTGCGGAAGGTAAAATTACAGAAGTTCTTCCATGATAAATCGAGAGCCCCTCCCCCCCTTCGTTTTTTTTTCTTTCTTCAGATCTTCTAAAGCCTTCCACTTGTGTAGCCACCCCCACTACCCCCTGTCATCCGTGGGTCCCGAGGTGGTGGTTGTTGAACAACTAGTGTTGGAGAAGGTGGTGGAGTTAGAGAAGACTGATATTAAACATTTCCAGAACAATACGAAAGGTGAAATAGATGTTATAAAAAGGCTACATCCAATGTCCAGATTGTTATAAAACCAGCGGACAAGAGTGGTGCCAATGTGATTATGAATACTTCTGATTTATGATGCCGAAGTGAATCGCCTTCTGAGAGTGAGAAAGAACTGTATCCCTTTGATGAAAGATCCAACTCCGCAGTTAAAACTACTGATTGAACGTATGGTGGATTTCTTCATGTCGCAGATGGTCTTGGGGGGTGGGGGGAACAAATATAAAAGAGTGCTCCTGTTTCTGGCTCGAACACTAGTGAATAGAGATATAGCCAAGGCATGGAAAGCCGAAATCCCCCCCATCTTTTGCAGTGTGGAAAAAAAACAGGATGCAGTGTGGGGAAAAAAATGGATAGATCATTGCATGGGGCTAGGGGTCGCGGTGTATCAGGCGACGGGATGTCCCTAGAAGCATCCTAAAATTTGGCACATGTGGGCGGACTATAGGGGAATTGTTTTGGAACCAGGTCCCCCTGCCAGCTCATATATTGAGGGAGAAATTCAGCTGTACGGGGTTGAAAGAAAGGAGAGTGGGTCTTATGACTAAGGACCAAATTGCTGTAGAAACTGTTTTGCTTGGGTGGGACTGGCGGGGTCGAATGTGCGGGTTTTTGTTAATTTTCTTAGGTATGCTGATTTCATCATTCTGTGTGTATTTGTTGGACTATACGGCCAAGACTTTTTTGTTAAAATCCAATATAACTTGTTTCTTTTTTTTAAAAGCGTATAATGGGTCACAAAGTGAAGTGAATTTCTTCATCAACCTGGATCCACGGGTTCCAACGTTTTTAATGTCCTCCCCAAAATACATAAACCACAGCGACCATCACCCGGAAGACTTGTTGTTTCTGGCATTAACTCTCATTTGGAGCCATTATTTCAGTTTTGTGGATTTCTTGTTGCTAGAATGTGTTCTCTCAGAACCAGCATATATGAAGGATACAATGGATGTTCTGCATCTGATACAGGATATGGAGTTTGACTTCCAAAAGCAATTCTAGGTGACTGTATATTGAGCTTTAGCTGTGCAAATTGGTTTTATGACCCCCCACCCCTCAGACTTTTATATTGCAGTGCATTGAGCTGGCACTTACACAAACCTTTATTCAATATAAAGATCAGTTATTCCTTCAAGTGTCGTGGACTGCGTTTGGAATAACATTTGCTCCCAGTTTTGCCTGCATCTATGTGGGAATGTTTGAATCACATTACATCTTTAATGAGTTGAATCCGTATGGTTCCCATCTTTCCTTGTGGAAATGTTACATCGATGATATAAAGTTTGCACCTTGTGTGATATTACATTTGTTTGGCCCTAAATACCCCTTGTCTGTTTTTTAACCAGATGACGATACTGGTTAGTCCCTGCACAGTGAAGTCCAGTTTTGTGGACCCAATTCATCTGTGAAATAAGAGAAGGGGTGTGGGAAATTATTTTTATTTTATTTTGGTATTAAGGTTTTTAGTGGAGTGCTCCCAAATTTCCTAAATTCCCTCTTTGCTCCCCCTTTTTTAAGATGCCAATAGGGCGGTGGCCTAAGGATTGTCTGAAACTTCAATGTGAGCTGTTTGTGGTTTCCCCTGTCTCCACCCAATGGAGCAGGTGATCTTACTGCTGTACCTTAAAATTCTGATTTTCCATTAATTACCACTAAAAACTATTTAGTAACTATCCCAATAACTCTTGTCAAGATACCTTAAAGTTGAATCGTTGCGAGCATTGTTAGCTGCACATACTGCTCCAAAATGCTGTCCTTTTGCTGCAAACTTTTCAGAAAACTTGCTATATTGGTACTACTTACGGACATAGCTGTCGCTAACACCACAAATGAAGCATCTCTAGCATCATGGAATGTGAGGTTTGCCTTGCACCTAAGTTATGTCTTTCTTTTACTAACCAACCAGGGTCCATGGATATCTTGATTGCTTTAGAGCTTTTAGCACCCCTGCTTTGCCACTGTGTTGTGTACATGATTGTAAGCGTAACCACTAATGGGAATGAATGTGCAAAAAGCAGTGGACGTATTCCCTGTGGAGATTATGGATTTTACATGACTTTTTTCAATATAATGTGTTTTATGTACAAACGACCAATTCTCACACACTTTTTGTCTTATTGTCACTATTTGTTGTTTTCTTCTGTTTTTCTCTCCTTCACCGAATCTTTTAATCTCCTTTGTCTGTGCATCGGTTTCATTTATCACATTAATGTGGCATGACTTCAACTGGGTGTTTTTTATATTTTTATTTTGTTGTGTATGGTAGAGCGACAGTGGAACATGTGGATCCCGGGATTTGGAACAGAAGAAATCAGACCTTACAAGAAAGCCTGCACAACAGAAGCTCACAAGCAGGTGAGGCCTTGTCTGAGAAGAATATGGCACTAAGAAGCCTGGGTTTGTGGGAGCCCCATGACAGGTGGATTAGCAACTACTATAACAAAGGAGGGATCAGAGGTGTTTGTAGGTCCAGCATACGAGCCCCAAAGAACATGAAATGAGAAGATGAGGTATGCAGTTCCTGTTGAGGAGGGGAGAGGAAGCTGGGTCGGTCAACATCCCTACCCTAAGGTGGAGGCGGGGTGTCTCCCAATTTGGGAAGTGGGGCCCTCACACACCTGGTTGGGTGTCATTCTTCATCATAGGGCTTGCTCCTCGTCAAGCCGGCGCTACAATGCCTGACAGGCACCCTATGAGGGGCTCTTTGTCGGAGATCTTTTTCCCAAGCCGTTAGGTGAGGTGCAGGTGTGGGGCCTCGTAGTGTAGATGTGGACAAAGTGTGTGGTGAGATGGTGTGTGGAGTGATAAAATGAGGCGCAGTGGTGCTCCAAAACGAATTTAATCTGTGAGCCCACTGGTCTCAATTAAAAACATCAATGGTGTCACCGCTGATACAATGGTCAGAGGTGGCTAAGCATGAGTGGTCAACATGTTTCTCGCCTAATGTGTAGGAAATCATGTGGTGATTCTTCAGGACCAGAAATACTACACTATCTATACAGTGGTTGGTTACTCCAAATGAACCAAGCACTCTGCAACCTAACTTTGAGGTACCTTTTAATATGTCTAGAATGGACCGACCTATACAAATAAAAACAGGAGAACACAATAACAGAAAACATAATAAAAAAATAGACAATGAACAAAGCAGCCTCCAAAGTAAAAAGCACTCCTAAGCACATGCAAGGGTGGTTAGTGCAACTCAAAGGTGTGTAGCCGGATACCATTGAAAGAAGCAAAATGTGGCAAACGTGGCACATATCATGGTGCTAAGGTGGTGGTAACCAACCTTTGTCAAATGATTGCTGCCAGAGACTCACCCGAATTGGGTTACGGTCAGGCTCCATCAAGTGACAGGCAGAGGATTATGTTACCAAAGTTAACGTCCTGCTGGTCAAAATCAAATGAAAATATTGCCAAAGTTAAGGAGAGCAATATGTATTGTAAATAATGGGCGTACGCCGTGCGGGCATAGAGTAGAGCCCCCAAGTGAGCATCCGTACTTGCAGTTCCGCTGGGAACCGGTGCCGGGAACCTACCCCTCACTCCGCCTGCTCGGAAGAGTGAGGAGGGTGTGTGCAGGTCCGGTTTAAGTATCCGAGAAGCAGCTGAACTCCGTGCGAGTGCCGGAAGCAGCCCGGGCGTGTGTGCTGCAAAGCACGTAAGTTCTCTGGTGTAGCCGGCTCACGTTGGAAGCGGGCGGCGGCCATCTTGAGTGAGGGGAATGCATTCAGATGGCTGCATGGTCCTAATGTGTAATGGCACGGCGTCAAGATCTGGGCAGATCCTCTGGGCATTCAGGGACATTGCCATGCATATTCAAGTATCCTGCTCAAACATAGTATTAAATCACAACCTACAATAATAATATGACAAATTATTTGCTGAGCCCAATTCTTGTTGGCTCACAGTAATTAATTACAGGCAGTTTACTAAAGTGAAACAACCACAAACTTTTTGCCTTTACAAGGGTTTTATTCCATCATATTTAATGCAGCAGTATATACTTTACTGTACGTGACACTGAGAGACAGGGGAAAGGTTGCTCCAGGGAACGTGCAGGAATAGAAAAGTGCTCTAGCTGTGCGAAGGGTGAATAGAATTCAGATAATGCGGTGAATGAATTGGTTAAAATAGTTCATTCATTAGACTGATGGGTAATTCTCAGTCTTTGTTATACCTGGCCACATTTTATCATCCCAAACCAATTTTCATTCGATTTTGAAATACACAATTCAATTCTTGTGTGGCACGTTACAGTCAGGGACTGGTGGTCCAGGTTAGATGTATATGGGCGTCGACGTTTCGACCCGACTTGGGGCTCAAGGGGTAACTGGGGGCCTCGGTCTGCGGGTCTTCCTCAGGACGGTGGGGGCAACCTGAGTGTAGGTGTAGTGTCTTGGTTACACACCCGCTAGTCCTCGCTGGGTTGGGGAACCTCCTGTTTGGTTAGGCGTAGTGTGCGTCCCCATCCATGAGTGAAGGGTAAAGTACTGGCTGCCAGCATCTCGGGCGGATTGATCGCGCCGGACCTTTGTTTGTACAGCTCCAGCATTGATTGCCCATTGACTGCACTGGAACCAATAGCCAGTACTTTACCCTTCACTCATGGATGGGGACGCACACTACGCCTAACCAAACAAGAGGTTCCCCAACCCAGCGAGGACTAGCGGGTGTGTAACCAAGACACTACACCTACACTCAGGTTGCCCCCACCGTCCTGAGGAAGACCCGCAGGCCGAGGCCCCCAGTTACCGCTTGAGCCCCAAGTCGGGTCGAAACGTCGACGCCCATATACATCTAACCTGGACCACCAGTCCCTGACTGTAACGTGCCACACAAGAATTGTATTGTGTATTTCAAAATCGAATGAAAATTGGTTTGGAATGATAAAATGTGGCCAGGTATAACAAAGACTGAGAATTACCCATCAGTCTAATGAATGAACTATTTTAACCAATTCTTTCACCGCATTATCTGAATTCTATTCACCCTTCGCACAGCTAGAGCACTTTTCTATTCCTGCACGTTCCCCTGGAGCAACCTTTCCCCTGTCTCTCAGTGTCACGTACAGTAAAGTATATACTGTTGCATTAAATATGATGGAATAAAACCCTTGTAAAGGAAAAAAGTTTGTGGTTGTTGCACTTTAGTAAACTGCCTGTAATTAATTACTGTGAGCCAACAGGAATTGGGCTCAGCAAATAATTTGTCATATTATTATTGTAGGTTGTGATTCAATTCATCTTTTGAAATTAGGTCTAGGACCATTTTTTTCGTACCACATTAAACCCAGGTCCAGGACCACTGGGTCACCCCATTTTCATAATGGCAAACATAGTATTAGGCTGGGCAGGTTTTGCGGGCGTAATGCACGGGGGTCACTGACCAAGGGAAATAAGCATAAAACATATGGCCAGCTTTATTGGTGTAAAGAACTGGGCAGACACTAAGGAATATTGGTATGCATGTCCTAGTGGCAGTCCATCATAGTAGTGGGCTGGTCGACAGCCGGTGGGCAGATACTGCAAGCATGCAAAGACAAAGTCACATGTTTCGACATGCATAGCATGGGGGGTCACTGACTGAAACAAATCTGTGTCCAAATGCCTCACGGTGTGTGGCAAATCACTGTGCAAGTTACTTGGAACCAATGAGTGGGCTGGAGCGGTCTGGCCAGCATGACCATGTATCACAGGGGGTGTCCAGAGGAAAGGTGTAGCTGACCGAAGGTGCTATGTCTGACCTGAGCTGCTCCATATCATGGGGAGTTCCCAGTAATCAGTGGCATGGCCACAAGGATGTCAATAGGGCTGAGTGAGGGTGAGGTCAAAGTCATCTGTTGACTTCACCCCACAGGATATCCTCGCTGAGTCCATTCCTGTCAAAGGACAGGCGGAAAATCCAACGTTGTTCCTTCTTAAAGAGTGCCTGCTTATTCAGATGCGGGTGTGCCTCTATGATGGTCCATCTCAGACTATCTGGAGAATGACCTTTCTCTGCAAAGTGTTGACAGAGTTTGGTCTGGAGTTTGTGGCTGCGGATGTTACTGCGGTATTCCATAATCCTAGTCTTAGCTACTCTCGTGGTCATGCCTATGTAACGCAAGTTGCAGGGGCAGGTAATTGTGTAAATACATTTCCCTGTGTTGCAGTTGGTGTGCCTCCTCTGAACCCATTTGAAGGTGGGTGATAGTTGGATCTCCTTCGTTGTTCTAGTGAGAGGGCACACCGAGCATGACCCACAGGGGAAGGGGCCTGTAACTGGAGGAAGGCCCCACAGGGAAGGTTGGTTTGTGCGGATGTCAGGTGATGGTCTAGTGTGGAGGAGGAGGTCCTTGAGATTGCTAGTGCTTTTGAATGCAAATCTGGGAGGTGGCAATGTAAGACCCTCCTGTCTGTAGGATACCCCAATGTTTTGTGATTATCTTCTTGATTCTGTTTGAATGTGGGGTAAATGTGGTCACACAAGTCAGGATGTCATTGTCGTCCTTGGGGTTCTTTTCGAGTAGGGCTTCCCTGTTATTGTTGCGAGCCCGTTTCCTGGCTGTGTTAATAGTGTGAGCGGTGGAGTCACGTTGTCTAAGGTTGTGTGCTAGTTGTTCCGCCATCTCATTGTAGTCCTGGACAGTGCTGCAGTTCTGTCTCAGTCGTAGAAACTACCCGAAGGGAAGATTGTCCCTCAGAGCTTTGGGGTGGTGGCTGCCGTAAAGTAGCAAACTGTTAGTCTGTAGGTTTTTTGTGAAGAGTTGTGTGCAGTCTGCCCTCTGTCAAACTTATCTTTAGGTCCAGAAAGGGGATGTGTGTGTCAGAAATGGTGTATGTAAAACGCAAGTATGGGTTGAGAGTGTTGCCCCACCCACAGAACTCCTCGCATGTTGTCCTATCTCCTTTCCAAAACACCAGGATATCATCAATGTACCTGCGCCACAGGAGTATGTTCCTAGAGTAGGAGTTAGAAGTATCAAAAATGCACCTGACCTCGAAAGCTGCCATACAGAGGCATGCCAGGCTCGGGGCGAAGGTGCTCCCCATAGATGTACCCTGGGTCTGGTGGTAGAGTTGCTTCTTAAACTGGAAAAAGTTCTCAGTTAGGGCCAGAGTGGCGCATTCTATAATGAAGTTGATCGGTGTAGAAGAAGCCCAGTCCTCTGACAGGAGTGCTGCCTCTACTACCTCTAAAGTGGCTGTTTGTGGGATGTTAGTGTAGAGGGCCTCCACATCAAGTGTCACTAACAATTCAATCTCGGGGGTAGTGTCAAGCGTATTGATCAGGCGAAATACGTCCCTGGTATCCTGTAGGAAGGAGGGTGTCTTCTGGACAACTGGTTGGAGGAAGTAGCGCAGAAACGTGATAATGGTTCAAGTAGTGAATCTATCCCTGAGACAATTGGACGTCCGGGTGGGGGGGGGGGCGGTCTGGTTTTTGTGGATCTTGGGGAGGATATAAAAGTAAGAAGTCCTTGGTTCCTTCTTGATCAAAAAGTCAGCCTCCATTTGGCTGATCCAACCCTCCGTTTCAGCAGTAAGCACCATGGAAGTGATGCGGGTCGTCAAGACACCCGTGGGGTCCTGGTCAATGGGAGTGTAATACCGGTGATTCGCCAGTTGCCGGTGGCATTGTTTGTCATAATCATCGGTAGACATAATTACGATGGCACCCGATGGTAATGGAAGTGTCATTGGCCATGGTGGTAGTCTTATTGGAGGACAGGTTGTGGAAAGCCGTCTGGTGTCCCCATTGGCTACCTCCTTAAGGACAGCCTGTTGGAATGTGAGAATCTCATTAGGGACTTCGCCAGCATGGGGGGTGAATCTCGATGGGTTATGTAGGCCTGAGTCGTTACGTGGTTGTTCGGGTTTATCTTGGAAAATTGCCTTCAGGCGTATTTTCCTGAAGAAATAGTGTAGATCACAAGATTCCCGAAAGTTGTTCAGCTTGGGAGTGGGGACAAATCCTAGACCCTTTTTGAGGACCTTCGTCTCCCTGTCGGTAAGGGGTCTGTGGGACAGATTCACGCTTAGTTTTTCTTGCCCGTCTGACTCCGGGTCTGTACTGGTTGTTGTGGTGGGACCTGCCACTGCACCCGCTTGCTTCCTCTTCTGCGTCCTCATCTTCTCATTTCAGGTGGATTAGCAAAGCAGCATTGAATCCAATTGTGTTTTTTTTTTTTTTTTTTAGGTTTGTAGCAGATAGTCACAAAATTGACAGCATTTTCAGTCCTTTCTGAGGAATACTGTTGATAGACTTCAAAAGCCCAAATTAACTTAGCAGGCCCAGAGCGTCCCAGTTCTTGAAGTTCTCTAATTATCGTCTCTTACTGCAGTGAGTTGCTCTCGGGCCACAAATGGACCCGTGCTTGCAGAGAGCGTTGGACATTGCGGTTGCCATCTGTTTACATGTATAAGAAAGAGAAGAAGCAAGTTGGCACTGGGCAGTGACCATGCTTCATCAAACGAAGGTGCAGGGAATTAGTACTAAAGATGTTTTCGGACAAGAGGTGAAAAGTAGTAAACCTACTTTCTCCTGAACGCTCAAAGTCTTTGTGTTCTAAGCCAGGTTTGATATACTAGGGAAAGAAAGGGGTCAGAATCTGGGGTTAGGGGAAGACACTTTCAACAGGAGGGAATAAGGCAATGGAGCATTTAATGTAACTCCTAGTCCCTACAAATTTAGAAAATGCCACAAGATCGATCTCATCCTTATTGTCTCTCCATGAAAGACCTATTCAGTCAATTGAAAGTGTAGACTTTTTAAGTTGGCACACTTATGTGTTCAATAAAGTGCCATTTATTGGAGTTGCATCTTTTGTAAGTGTCCTGTACTCTTCATAATGATAGCTTTCACCTAATAACCCTATAACATACGTTGATAATAGCGAAGCATAAGGGGGTGTGCATGCATAATTCTGTGCCTATCACAATTGAACAACAATTTTTTTCATCCTGCAGGATTTATAGAAGATTATAAAGGGAATAGTTAAGTTAGCAGAAGACAGTGGTGTGTGAGCTGCAACTCTACATTAAAGCCTTAATTTGATGTATTCATTTGTAGTGCACACTGTGATCCCACTATATCCTACACGCGACCATACCATTAGAAGCCAAATTGTAAAATAGGTTGGAGGAGAAGAGCCAAGCTTTTAACTTAACTCAGTTTTCATAAATCATCACGCACTCTCAGGCTGACTGGGAAGGAGTTCAAACCCTTAACAAAAGTTGCCTGAAAATTGGTCAGTGCTAGTTGTGATGAAGAGGGAGGTTTGTGGAGGTTAACCTAAAACTGCTGTCTTCTACAGGGAAGATGCCCATTCTTCAGCAGTGCTTTACGTAGTCCTCCAGCCTGCGTGGGAACATGAGTCCATAAGGCACCTCTGATGGGCCCGATAAATTATAAAGTATGTCTGGTTGGAATATTTTAGGGAGACAGCTTTTTACTAGAAGGACACTGATGAGGCCTCCCATTCAGTTATTGAATGATCCAGCATGGAAGTGTGGTGCATAGCCAGTGTGTTCCAGATTTTGCTTGGCCAGACTACAACTACATCTCAATCTTCTCTATAATGTAGTTGGCAAGGAGAATGGCAGCAGCTAATAGACAAGACATTTGTTCAGTGTGTTAAATGTACCAGTCCAGACATCACTGCATCTAGCCAGATTCGTGTAGCTCTTTTCCACGAAATTGTGCAATAACAAAAATATAATTTCATTTGGTTGCATCCAAATATCCTCCACTTTTTCGTTAAGACCACTCAATTTTATTGCCTGGTAAAGCTAACGTTCCGGAAGTATATTTTTGACTCTTCTTGTACATCACACTTGACCCTTCAAGCTTGCATTATCACATTTTGAAGGCGTGTGCTACAATCAGTTCGGACAAAGTTACAAATTGCTGCAAGACTCCATTTGTGGAAGTGTGCTGTATAAACGCCAGATGCATTAACATTGTCAATGTAACAGCAAATTATTTAAGTCACCAGAATCTTTGCATATTTCCTGACATGAATGTGCATTCAAACTCACAGGATGATGCTGCAACTTTTCTACAAGCAATCGTTGGCTCCAAGCTGAATCCCGCAAAGCGTTGTACTCTGGTCTTTCGAGCTGAGTATTGGCAGATTATTCAAACCACCATAGCGAGAACAGCCACTAGTAGTGCCTGGAAGGTGCCAATAACACCAGTATCGTGTAAACTGCATCGACTTCCAGTTAGGAGTGAAATCAGATTCAGGATGCATTACCTGATGACCAAGAGTTCATAGAGGTTCACCTGCCTACATCATGTATGCTGAGACGGTATGTCCCATGGCGTTAGTGGAGATCCTGGTGCAAAAGACTAGTATGGTTGTCAGCTGCCGACTCGGGAGCTGGGGATCCTGGGTTTGGGTCTCTGTGTCGGTGCAATGTCCTGTGATTCTGAGCAAATCACTTAATCTCCACGTGCCCATGGACTGCGCCTGGATACCCTCAAGGGTGATAAGCTGCGCTGTATAAATCTACAAACTTTAAGTTTGACCAAGGTATAAAGAGCTAGTATATGGCATTATTTGCTTTGCATGCCATACTACAAAGCTCTGAATTCCGTATATTTGTCCTCTTGCATTACTTTCCAGAAAATACAGACACTGATCTATGGAAAGTATGGAAAAGCCCCATCTTGGCTGCTTTCCTTACTCAAGTATGTGATGCTAGCAAGGATAGCACCATGAGCCAAACTTTTACCGCTCAAACCACGCGGTGATCAGTAAGTCACAAAGCTGAATCTCAGCAAGGCCGACGCTGCTTCCCATCCTCTGTGTGAAGTAAATTGAGTACCATAAGTTGATAATAGTAACATCTGTTATTTACAGCACTTGAAAACGACATAAGTGTGGTATGAAGAGCTACACAAAAACTAGTTGTTGTTATGTCACTGGTAACCAGACACCCTGTCTTAAATACGGGAATACCAGCAAAATCAGAAGATGAATGTCATTGTTACTGTTGCACTCTAACAATCTCTATTTATGACCGCGTCAATCCATCTCCGAGCTGTGCAACTAAAGGGCTTTAGGTTTATCCAACGGCTAAATCATGATTGTTGTAGGTGCTAGCTAGTATCTGCAGAGGACACGTTTTAGTGTTTGTAAATGGTGTAAAGTACATTTAAGATGCCATCATATGGGTACCATCAATGGATGTAGGTTGGTTATCCTAATCCAAGGGATTGCTAAATTTCTTTTTTTTGGAATCTGTACAGGGTGCACAGAACAGTGTCAAAATCCTTGGATGATGCTGAGATTGCCCATTAGAGTAATTAGCTTTTTCAGGAAGGGATGGGTGCTCGACTTGCATGATCCTCTCTTCGTAGACAGTCAGGTGGGTGGCAAGTGACGTGGGTCAAGGAGAGATCTACTACCTCAAGTGATTCAGAGTTTCATGTAGGAAAGATGATGCTCTTCAGAAAAAGTCTTCATAACGGGACTGTCCCCTCTCCACCAGAGACTTTGTAGGCTTAGTTGGTTAAAGTCACCTTATTCGTCAGCTTGTCAAAGGGTGTGCCTTACTGAAGTAAATTAGGTCATGGGAAACGGGGCCAAGCTATTCAGCGGACAGAGTGCATGATGTAGGAGGACCCCTTTTATGAATCGAGGGGGCGTAACATGAAGCCCAGGTGTACATGGATTGAGGGGAGCATGACATGCAATTCTTCGTAGGCCTGCAGTTCGGCATGCAGTGTCCAGCTCTTAATGAACCAGTGGGTGCATGATGTGGGAGGCCATGCTCTTCATGGAGCAAGATCTGATTCCATGTTCTCATGAACTGAGAGGCGCACATGAAGCCTAGCTCTTCGTGGGTAGAGTGGTGTATGACATGCGATGACCACCTTTTTGTACGTAAAGGTGCATGAATTGTGATGCCCAGGTCCTCTTCAATAGAGTAGTGCATGATGTGCGGGTCCAGCTTTTTGTAGACAGGGGTGCATGACGTGTTGAGACCTACTTCTTCATGGACACGTGTGCATGACATTTAAGGCTCAGATCTTTATGGACAGATTGTATTGTATTGCAATTGCATTTATATAGCGCTTACTACCACTGACAAGGTGTCTAAACGCTTTTCCGGCGAGTAGCACGCTTCTCCGGAACCCATTAAGGATTATTGGTGAATTAGTATAGTGAAATATGAAAGTAATTTGAGTGGTGGATATGTTAGTCAGTTATTTGGATTGAGAACGATAATGGGGGGATAGAAGAGGGAAAAAAGGTTTGCATTTATATAGCGCTTGCTACCCCTGAAGTGCTTTTTCGGCGAGTAGCACGCTACTCCGGAACCCATAAAGGATTATGGATCAAGTCGGGAAGTCCTCTGTCTAGACGAGGGGTCTCCACCATTTTCAATAGTGACTTTTACTTTTGATCATTGAAAACTACCCTAGCTACTGTCTAATTGATAGATTAATTAAGGATACATATAGGCGAAGAGACCAATGCCGAGCACACCGCTTTAATGCCACATGAGTTGTATCATGACCGGATTATCTGTGGTGTGTTCAAGTACCGTTTTTGTCCTTTTGCGTTTATGAATTACCTTTGAGAGGTGACAATCTGCCTGGGATTTGTGGTCTCATGGTCATGCGATACATGGAATCCAATGCTCTGGTTAGAAGAGCTAGTACCCGAAAGACTTCCATAATCTAACGAACTGCCCTAAAGTCCATTGGTTGATGTCGAGAAGCTGGTGTGTCTCTTGGTGGTAGGAACATTACAAGGATTATTCGCAAGGCCGGTCCTATAGTTTTCGGTGCCGTAGGAGAAAACGCCCATGTACTTCTCAACATGCACAAATTCACACAATTAAATCGGTTATTCTTAAACATGTACCTTGCACTAGGACCTTTAGCAGTAGGCACCTGCAGGCTAGCTAGCACTCAACAAGCAAACGCGGCTGCAGACATCCCCTCCCTTTGGGTATACCAGTGAGGCAATGTGAAATGCACATTAACAAAGGGAAAGATTGCTGTAGGAAATGGAGTACTTTTAACAAAAGGAGAGGATAGAAAAAGGAGAGAAAGAAGGAAAAAATTAGTTTGAATGGAAGCAAGGAAAGAAGGAAGGAATGAGAAGAAGAAAGGAAAGCAGGGTGAATAAGGACAGAAAGAGGACTGGGGGCGAGAAAGGATGGAAGGGCAGAGTGAGCGGAAGGAAAGAGAAAACAGGAAGGAATAAAAACAATAAAAGAAAAAAGCGGGGAATGAAAGTGAGGCTGAAAAATAGAAGGAACGAAGGAAGCATAGGGAAAATGAAAGATGTAAAGGGAAGAAGGAAATGATAAATGAAGAAAAGGAAAGAAGGAACAAATAGAAGGAAATAAAGAATGATGGAAAGGAACAAAGGAGAGAAAGATGGAAGAAAAGGAAGGAGCTAAGGAAAGTAAATAAGGATTGAAAAAGAAAATGAAAGTAAACACGTCATGAAGCTGAGAAGTAGGAAAGGCAACAAGGAATAAAGGAGAAAAGGAAAGATTGTGAGATAGTGACAAGTAAGAAAGGAGAGAATGAAAGAAAAAAGAAACAGGCCAGGAGAGAAGCAAAGTAAAGAAGGGTAAAGGAATGAGAGGAAGGAAAGAAAAAAATGATAAAGGAGTAAAGGGACACAGGACCGAGATAAAGGAGAGAAAAAAGAAACTAACACGAAGAAGGAATAAATATACAGTCAGGATAGCAAGAAAGGAGAGCGAAAGAAATGAGACTACAGAAACTTTTTTTTTTATTAACTGAAATATATGTTAATGCTGTGGTATTCAGTAATGCGTCTTTGTGGATGTTGTTTAATAGCCTTCGAATGTTTTACTGCGTTTTTACCTTTATTAAATAAGTCTCTGACTTGGACTCATGGTTAGAAGATTATAAGTTTATGTAAGCATTATTTTTCTCGGGATGATTTTCAGAGATTTATTGAAACAGCATGCTCTGATCTGGGGTACTTGCCAAGCTTCTTGTCCGCAGCAAGGCGATGCTCCTGCATTATCAGCAATCCTCGGTTTTAAAGTCCTGAACTCGAGTTACCGACAGAGAGCTACTCAGACATCCTGCGAGGTAGCTCGTGACCGGCCCGACAAAGAATCCTGCTGTTCTAGACTCTAGATGAAGAGCAACAGAGGCAGGGCTCAGCCTTTCATGGACACAAGGGTGTACGTTATGCAGGAAGCCCATCCCTTCATGGATAGTGTGGTGCATGATATGCATGGCCAAGCTGTTTCTGGGCAGATGGACCTGACTGGAGAGGCCCATCTTTTCATGGACAGGGATGTACATGGCATGGAGTATTTAACTTCTCATTGTCAGAGGTGTGCCCAGCCCTTCATGAACGGTGAACAAGTGTATGTATGTGTGTGTGTGTGTGTGTGTGTGTGTGTGTGTGTGTGTGTGTGTGTGTGTGTGTGTGTGTGTGTGTGTGTGTGTGTGTGTGTGTGTGTGTGTGTGTGTGTGTGTGTGTGTATATATGTGTGTGTGTGTATATATATATATATATATATATATATATATTTTTTTTTTTTTTTTTAAATATATAGATAGATGGAGGTTAAAAAAAAAAATAAGTATGTTATTTCATTTTATCACTGTGGAGTAAAGTGCACCCCTAATTTCTGTTTACTGTATCACTGCATGCAATAAAGACAATTTCTAAGCAGCTGCATCAGCATTGAGATGTGGCCATGAGACAACATGGCACCAAAACGAATACATTAATAAAACTTTTTGGAACAATGTTCACCAGATGCCCTTGTATCCATTCCATTTTAAAGGCATCCTCCGTATTGTATTACTAATCTCTGTATGGAGCTAGGAAAATCCACGAGCAATAGTTCTTCTCGGTGACAATATTATAGTAGTCTTGTGATGTTACAGTAGCATAGAGAGGTACTGCTGTGGTGTCCATAAATCTGTTGCTCCTGTGTAGCTTGTTTGTTCAGACTTCCTGCATCAATGAGTCTTCCAAGCTGTACCTGTCTCTGTGCGCTATTGCTTATTGGGTTAACATAGAACTTTCAGTTCACTGAGTCAGTCTCCTCTGGAAGGTCTTGCATTATACGTAACTATTCCTTTCTCCTTTTTAATTTCAGAGAATGGCTTTGATTCGCAAAACGACAAAGAAATGAGGCCTGGGAATGACTGGGAGAGACGTTCACAGTGCAGTTTGCGATATCTGACTCTGACGCAAAAACTTCAGCGGCATCAAAAGGACCTTCCTGTTTTTTGGTTAATGCTTTACAGAAGAGCATATAGTTTTGACAGCCGCAGCAGCAATACACTTCATGAATTTTGGAGCAGATCTGCCAAAAAAACACTGAATGCCTCCTCCGTTCTGGAAATGAGGAAATGCAATTTGAGAGATGAAGACTCTTATGCGAGACATTGCAATTGGATTATTCTCTTTAGGTGATTGCTCATTGGGGACCACAGCGTGTGCGTGTGGTCTTGTGTGGTGAGAGTATTTGATGTGACAGTAGAGGGTTTTTTTGTCCCCCAAGCCTTCCCCCACCACTTCTCCCCTTCCACCTCCTCCCTCAGACTTTGTATTGTCGGTGTTTATATAAATACGACTTGCATTTGTTTTTCAAGATTAAAAAAAGTTATTAAGCCAGAGGCTGGCTGCCTTTTTCAAGACCAGTGTATCACCATGGATGTGACACCTTGTTACCAAAGGAACTGTAGCTATGTTCAGTGTGCTGCTTTAGTGTTTTCAGGTCTCGCCTAGGCAGCGCTTTCGCTGTCTCTTCGAGACGAGCTCTATTCAGGATACGGGCATGAAGCCCCGACCCACTTTCCGCCCATCTTTTTAATTGGCTTCTCTCACTGTCCTTTTGTAAAGTGGGCATGAAGCTCCGACCCACTTTCCGCCCATCTTCTTAATTGGCTTCTGTCACTGTCCTTTTGTAAATGGTGGCTTTTCATTGGTCAATAGGCTTAGTAGTTCCTCCTTAGTACCACCTTTTCTCTTCTTGTAACCTCCCATGAGGACACCCCCTGTTACATGTGTTGCTACTCAGTACGTTTTAATTATAGCCTTGGAGCACTATTTTCTTAAATGTCCTTCTCCTGCCTGCTGTTGCTGGCAGGACACGCTCTCCCAATACGTTTAAAAAAAATATATATTTAACCAGCGCGCCACGCTTCAGCTGAAATAACGGCGGCCGCACCTTTCTTTTTTTTTTTCTTAATTGCCAATGCTGAAGCGGGCCATGCCTTTTTTTTTTTTTCCTATTTATTAACTTTTCTTACAATGGCGGCAACAGTGCTTTAGCTTTAAACATCTTAAGCTAAAGTGCAGGTGTTGCGATGGCTTCAAAAGTAAAGAAAGAAAAAGAAAAAACAAAGGCACAATTTTTTTTCTATATTTCTTTACTTTTGAAGCAATCGCGGCACCCGCGCTTTAGCTTAAGATGTTTAAAGCTAAAGCACAGGTGCCGGCACAGTAACAAAAGTAAACTAACGGGGGAAAAAAGTATGCAGCTGCCATTTTTTTTCTATTTGTTTACTTTTGTTTCAATCGCGGCACTCTTGCTTTAGCTTTAAACATCTTACGCTAAAGCACGGGCACTGTGATTGCTTCAAAAGTAAAGAAATAGAAAAAAAAAAAATTCTTTTCTTTACTTTTGAAGCAATCGCGGTATCCACACTTTAGCTTAAGATGTTTAAAGCTAAAGCAAGAGTGCCGGGATCCATTTGCAAATCCTGCAGAAATAACTAACAATTGGCGACGGTGCAGAAACAAATCCAGGCATAACAAGGAAACTAAATATTATCCCTATGATCGAGCGAACCCCGCTGATTTAAATACATTTTACCTGCGAGCATTCCTTCAGGCTCTCCGTGTTGAAGCACAGTGAAGCCCTGCCCCACAACTCTAATTCACTGCTTGACACAGCCCTGTTGCCCCGCCCAGCTGCTGTGCACCCTACATCCTTGCAGCACTTCACTTATTTCCAAAGCAACATAATGTAGGATGTCGTGCCCTGGCATCTGGCCGCTCCCTCACTGAACGCTATGATTATGTGAGGTCGATACTGCTATGTGAACGGTGGCTGGTGCCCTGGCAACAGGCGCCTTTCACCCAGTCATCCCAATTTCCTGTGTCGTCTTTGCACATTTGGATTTAGCACCGCGGGCCAAATTTAGCTCTACTGATAGGATTTGGTCTTTAATGTTTTTGAAACACATGACTGAATATGTGAGTTTACTTACTGCGTGTGATGTAAACAGTTGACAACAAATGTCCTTTTGCAGTAATAGGTGTTGCTCTTAACTACTAGCGAATACTCAATGGTATTGTTTGGGGGAAACTGCCCCCCCCTTTAACTCGCGAGAATTTTCATTTGTTTAGTCTTCCAGCGCGACTTTAATAGTTCTGAGTTTGCACTCCACTCTCATCCCGTAGTCAAACTCCCCATCAGGTGAAGATGCACGTGGAAAAACTGGATGTTAGGCATTCTGAAACAAGCATTACAAATGCAGTAGGTCTCGCATTTGTTGGAGTTTGAGTTATTGGCATTATAAATGCCAATGTTTTTTACTTAGCTATGTTGCAAGGTGCAGTACTATATGTGGCCAAAAGAGGTCCCAGAGCACCATGGCTAGGAAAACAAGCATTTGCAATGCAATAGGTCTCGCATTTGCAAACATTTGAGTTATTGGCATTGTAACTGATGCCTTTTATTTGTGTTTTGAAAACTTGCAAGCGGTGCATAAACACGCACTTTGTACTTATAGTTGTTGCTTATGAGAAGTAAGGTTGGCAGTAACTGTGCCTCAGTCCATGCAAGTGATTCCAAATAGCGTAACAGAGCCTGAACATTTTAGACTGAAATTGGGTCAAATAATGACGACAAAATACAAGCGGAAATGAGAGGAAATTGACTAGACTGCATCTCGTAGGAGGCGACCATGTCAGGTTCGGAAACGTTTAGATTTATTTAGATTGCGTTTTTATCCGATTGTCATTTTGCCGGGGGAAGAGATGAGTGACGTCAATGGTTAAGATAAACCAAAGATAGTCATGAAGTCTCACTTCCTGCTAGTGAGACGTTTACATTTAGATGATATTATTGGGTTGAGCTCTCGTTCACTGCTGCATTTCGTGGGATGTTAACGCTACCTTCATCAAAGCAAAAAGAGGCTTTCAAATATGGAAGCACAAAAGGGAAGGATATGCAGTGTGCCAGGAAGCCTGTTACAGCAAGGGGCTCACATCGTAGGAAAGGCTCGTACTGTGCGCTATATAAGTGCAAATAAACAATATCATCATCAAATAGTCCATAATTGCATGATGCAAGCTTTCAGAGAGAGGTTCGGATGAAGTAAACAAACCTGCTGCTGTCCGCCATGTTTGCAGGGGCTCTGGGGATCTCGTAGCTACGTCCAGTCCAGTCGCACAGGTCTCGGCAACAGAACAGCAGAAGCACCCAGCTGCTGACAATAGGCGCACGGGCGCCATTGTTAAAGCGCAGCATTTTTTTTAAAAATGCTTTTTTTTTCTTTTTCTTTTTTTTACTAATGGTCAAGTTTGAGCAGCAGAGCATGTCTGGCGAGGTGCACTTTTTAAAAAGAAAGGCCGGGTCCGCTATTGCCTACTCTGATGAAAACACTGAGCCCGCTCACTGATTGGAAGGGAGTAGGAGGGAGAGAAGAAAGAGAGAGCGGGAGAGAAGAGCATGGGATGGAGAAGCGGGGGCAAAGACACGACAACGAAAGCAAAACCAGCGTGGCGCTCGTAAAACGGGCGCAGCGTTGATAGAAAGAGCTCATATTGCAGTTCTCTGTGGAGACCAGAGCCAGTCCGCTGCAAGGAGCAGGTACAGATAGCAGTGCCCCCCTGCTCTGAGGCAGGCTGCAGCACAACCCTCCCTCTCCGTCCATCTGGCTCCAGTGCTCGGCTGGAGCCTGCTAACTGATAGCACGGGAGGGAGAGCAGAGACAGTGGGATGGAGGAGGGGGGAAAGAGACAACAATGATAGCAAAACCAGTGTGGCGCTTGTGAAATGGGCGCAGCGCTGATAAAGTATGTTCACAATTATTTTAAAAGAAACAGGGTGGGGGCGGGAGGGAAGTGCACGGAACAGAACAGGCGCCCACCAAACGCCTCCGTGGTGAGCAGGAAACAAATGCTGTGTGTGTTAGCTGGGAAGCAAAAAGTGTGCCTGCAACAGCAAGTAGGAGAAAGTCATTTAAGAAAATAGTGCTGAAAGACTAAATAAAGCATACTCTGTAACAACATATGTAAAAGGGCCAGTACTCCCTGGGAGGTGGTAACAGAAAAGAGGGAGGTACTAAGGAGGGACTAATAAGCCTATTCACAAATCAAAAGCCAACATTTACAAAGGACAGTGACAAGCAGCCAATTAAAAAGATGGGTGGAGAGTGGGCGAAGCTTCAAGTCCATAACTGAATACAGCATGTCTCGAAGAGACAGCACAAACGCTGCCTAGGCGAGACTTAAAAACATTGGCATTTATAATGCCAATAACTCCAACAAATGTGAGACCTATTGCATTTGCAATGCTTATTTATATATGTATTTATGGCTGCTCCTGCGTAATTGAGAGCTTTGAACGTTACACATAATTTTCCCATTATTTTTACATTATAACTTCGTAACTTGGATAAAGAACCTATTTCTTTAACTTGGGAGTTTCATTATGGAGAACGGGTGAGGCGCGTCCTGATTGAAAAATCTGTTTTTTCCTATTCTAAATGAGACCGGTATCTTCTGAGATGCGCTGCAGTGAGGAGTCCAATGGATGGTGGGGATAGCTGTTTGGAGGGTAATTCACCACATGGGGGCCCACCACCTTCCAGCTGAGAAATTTCCACCCAGCTCCTCTGTGGGGAATGTCGTGGAAGTGGCCATATAAAGTGTCTTCTGACCTTATTCTCACACGCAGATAAAGAAAGCTTTTACTCTGTGTAATTCTTTTCTGCCTGGTGGATCAAAATTACTGCCTATTTGTGGTGGAGTAGCAGTAAATATTTGCTGTTAAGCCTTTCCCTAAGTTGTAAGATTCAGGATAAACCACGTACTCTTTCGGCATCAGTTCTCTCGGTCACTAAAACTGGGAGGGCTCAACAAATGGATAGCCCTTGTATTAGAAAAATGCATTACCCATTGATCCAGACTCTTTATTTGTCCTACCATTCCTTAACATTCATCATCTTAATGGGGTAGCTGCTCCAAGGAGCAAAGAACCCTACATCATCGGGGTTCAGAAAGAAAGTAATTTGAGACCATTAAGTCTGTATTCAAATAGCACAGACCATTCTTGCAAGTGACTGTGTATCGTAAATCGGCGCCCATTAAAAGCAACTGCATACATTACAGAGTAAGTGCGAAGATTCTACCATTTGATGAAGGGTACTAAGCACCCGATGTATGTTCTTTGGGGGCTGCTGTGAAGAAGCTTGTCTCCCAGGTGTGGGTGGAAGCACATTACTTCTGAATAGGTGATTGAATAATTTTGCCAGCTTATTTAAAAAGAACCAGGGGGTCACTCAATTCTAAAGGCAGGAAAGAGTGTTTATTTCGACCAGACTATCCATAAACACGTACAGCCATTTTACACCCTGTACATACAAAGATATAATATGGTTCCGATAATATGACAGTGTTTCTCAATAGATTACATGCAACTTAAGAAAGTAAATATTGCTCCAAAAATTACAAGAACTAAAGAGATGGTACAGCTAAAATTCCACTAAAGGCAGCCCCTAGGAATTTTATAATTTTTTCCACTTTTCCCAGTTGTGAAGGCATGGGTAAATAACCTAAAAATTGCAACTTTTCTCTTTCATCTGAATTTAGAGTAAATGCCCATAGGCCTTTCTCACTTTTAACACCCTTAGTTCATTGGCTGTGATTACACGTGTTGAATTATGGTAAAATATATTACAGAGAATCTTTTCCAACGGCAAAAGAGGAGTAGTACTGTTCTCCAACGATATATATCCCGATATGACGCGAAAGTCATATCTGAAAGAAGCACGTTAGTGATAGATTCCTTACCTTAGAATTACCCCCAGGCGTCAGACTGGATCCGGAAAGTTTTCGTTAGCAGTCGGAAGGTGACGTCGGTCGGCTCCGCGTCCGTCGTCGGCGTCGTGGTCGCCGGGATGACGTCGCGGCAGCTACTTAGACGCCGCCCTCGTGCTCTGACGTCAGTTCTTTCTTTTTCCGCGCCAGCCAGCGCAGATCCGGGAAGAGCGGTACAAGTCATTTTTTGACTACGTCTTTTGTCGACGTCTTTTTCGAGTCTCACGACTCCATAAGGTGCACGAGGGATGCCAGGATTCAAGGCCTGCGGTTCCTGTAGCCGACTGATGTCGGTGACGGATCCGCACCGCATGTGCCTTTTCTGCCTGGAGCACGACCATGACCCCAAGTCGTGCTCCGACTGCCGGTTGTTGACGCCGAAGGCTTTGCGGGAGCGGTCCCGAAAGCTGCTTGAATGCCGACAGTCGGCTCCGCGCCGTTAGAGGTCCCGGTCCAGAGGGTGGTCGAGGCACCAGTCGCAGAGCCACCATCAGTCGGGATCGAAGTCTTCGCACTCGGGGTCTGGTAAGTCGAAGCACAAAAAGAAGTCGAAGAAGCATCGTCGCTCTTCGACTTCTCCTAGTCGGTCGGCTGACCCGACGAGGCCCGCGGGTGGTGCCCCTCCCGCGGCTCCACGTGCGGAGCCCGAAGAGTCGACTCCGGGTTTCCCTCCCTTTCCGGGACCCGGGGCGACTCCCGCCCAGCTTCGTACGTTCTACGAGGCGATGCATGCCATCTTTGGGCGACCCGAACCCGCCGGCGCGCCTTCGGGCCCCGCGGACTCGGCTGGGGGGCCGGGACCTTCATTGCCGGCGGCCCCGGCGCCGCAGGCCCCCCGTGGATCCAGGCCTGGATCCGGATCGGCACCACTACCGCGCCCAGCGCCGGCCTCCCGACTGGCGTCAACCCCGACCTTCTGGATGAAGACACGGCGCCGGACTGGCACCGGGCGGGTTTTTTGTGCCCCTGTTCACTCCTGGAGTCCCATTTAGGCCAGATTGGCACCCAGAGGACGAGGAGGAGGAGGATTGGGAGGGGTCAGGTGACCCTTTAACGGAACAGCTGGAACAGGACTGGAGAGAGGACCTGGGGGATGCCAGTGGTTTGGACACCTCGCCAGACCTTGGCATGCTGTCTCCTCCTACCGTGGCTGCGGAGGAGGGAGCGTCTTACGCAGTGGTGTTGCGTAGGGCGGCCGAGGCTCTTAACCTCGAGCTTCCTACGGTGGCAGTCAGGACTAACCTCCTGACAGAGGTACTTCAACCGGCAGCGAGCTCTTCGGAGCCCCTGCTGCCTTTTAATGAAGCTATCTCAGATATCCTTTTGGGCACTTGGTCCAAGCCCACCACAGGGTCTCCTGTGGATAGGATGATTGCCCGACGCCACCGCCCGGCTCCGGGCGACCCCTTGTTCCTTTCCCAACACCCTTCCCCTGAGAGCTTGGTGGTCCAAGCCTCTACGTCCCAGAGCGCCTTCCCTACCACACCCCCGGATAGGGATCCAAGAAGCTGGATCACCTTGGGAAGAAGTTGTTTTCTTCCTCCAGCATAGGGCTGCGGTCGGTGAACACCGCATGCCTCTTGGGTCGTTATTCCCACTCTGTGTGGGACTCGGTGGCGCAAGTGCTGCCTCAGTGTCCGGAGGAGGCCCGGACCATGCTCTCCTGTGCTGTTGCTGAGGGGAGAGACGCAGCTAAGTTCGCCATTTGGTGTGGGCTGGATACCGCCGACTCACTGGGTAGAACGATTTCCACGTTGGTGGCAATCACACGCCACGCCTGGTTGAGGACTGGCTTTTCGGGGGATATCCAGAACATCCTGATGGACATGCCTTTTGATGGCCATCGCCTGTTCGGCGACAAGGCGGACAGTGCATTGACGCGTTTCAAGGACTCGCGGGCTACGGCCAAGTCCTTGGGTCTTTCCACCCTGCGTCCTGCACAGTCTGCTTTTCGCCCCTTTCGTGGCCACGGAAGAGGTGCCCCACCACATTCCCTTCAGGGCCACAGGCCGGCGCAAAACTTTCCATCGCAGCGCGGCCGGGGACGTGGGAACCAACGCCGTGGTTCTAGGGGCCAGCGGGCGGGCCAGTCCACCTCCACCCCCTCCGCCGCAGCCTCCAAACCCTCCTAGTCCGACATTTCAGGGCCACCAAACACCAGTGGGCGGCAGGATTCGCCATCACCTCCCCCACTGGTGCAACATCACGTCGGACAGGTGGGTTTTGCAAATCGTCCGAAGGGGCTACTCCCTCCCCTTCGAGACTACCCCTCCCTCCATGCCACCCAAGTACCATCGCATATCGGAGGATCACCTGTCCCTTCTCCAGCAGGAAGTTACGGCTCTCTTGGCCAAGGGAGCCATCGAGCGTGTTCCTGTCCCAGAAGTAGGTCGTGGTTGTTATTCCCACTACTTTCTGGTGCCCAAGAAGGACAAAGGCCTGCGTCCTATCTTGGATCTCAGGAACGTCAACCGCTTCCTCCGGAAGGAGAAGTTCAAGATGTTTTTTTTGTTTTTTTTACATATGTTTATTGATTTTCAGAAACATGGTGACAATCAAATAAATGCGATTCCAATAGCAATACTGATTAATGAACAACCCCCCTTCCCACCCCCCAACAGGACAGGCGACAGTACATCGTGTATTTTGAAGGATTCTGTACATCGTAGACAGGCATGAGTGGAGGATCAGAAACACATTCAAAGATAGGACTCACATGATAGGGCAACCCTCCCCCAAACAGTAAGAGGCCTATATAAAACACTTCATATCAAATCTGGATGGGTGAGCAAATATGCAGTTAAAGGGGCCCATAAATCCTTAGGACGCGAGGCTTCAGGTAGTTCTTCAGCATAGACCTCCAATTGATCCTTGCAATAAAGTAAATCACTGACCCCTTTTTTCACAGTTGGAGTAGTTTTCGCTCCCCAACATAACGCGACAGCTCTTTTGGCAAACAGGGTGGAAATAGCAACAATTCGTCTATTACAGGGCTTTAGGCCTTTCACGTACCCAAGCAAGCAGAGTTCAGGCGTGCAGGTCACCGGTTCTAGCACGATATCAGTGAGCACACTCACCACCTTGGACCAAAATGCAAATATGCCGGCGCACATCCAGGCCACATGCAGGAAATCAGCGTCAGCATGTCGACACCGAACACAATTAGCAGACTCACGCAGACCATACTTACTAAGTTGCAGTGGGGTATAATATAGTTGATGTAAATATTTAAAGTGGATGATACGGAGATTACAATTCGCCGTAAGGCGACCAGTGAGCTCACAGCAAGCTTTCCAAATGTCCAGTGTAAGAACAGGCCCCAGCGCAGTCTGCCATCTAAGATAGGAAGGTTGTTCCCCAAGTTCCCGCTCACGTAGGGAGGCATTATATAATTTAGTGATTAGTCCCTTACGCTCCCCCCCCCTCCCCCCCCCCCCTCAGCATAGCCTGCAGAACCAATAGAGTTGTAGGTTCATCCGGATAATCCGGGTAAATGGTTCTAACAGCTTGCCGGACTCTGACATACGTAAAACTTAACATGAATCCACGAGCTGCAGTCCCCTGTACCTCTTGCAGTGACCTGAACCGGCCCTGTTTATACAGATCTCCCATCCGGGAGATACCCACAGTTGCCAGCTCACGCAGGGCAGGTTTCTCCCTTGCCGCAGAAATGTCAGGGTGCGAAGCCAGTGGCAGCAGTGGAGCATATAGATACGAGAGCCGCGCCCTTTTCGCAAGCATCCTCCAAGCCCATGCAGTACATATCACAGGGTTCATTTCAGTTCTAGGGCCTCCCGATCCCCCAGAAAGGGTCGCTGCCGGCAGGGGCATTGGGAGAACAGCGTCAGATTCGCTAACAAGATGAGGTTGAAACCGTTGTGGAAAATGCCGATAGTGGGCAGCCTGCGCGCACAAATAGTATAGTCGGAGGTCAGGAGCCTCAAACCCACCCCGGTCAAACGGCTGTGTCAACACGTCCCAAATACATCTAGGCTTCTTCCCACCCCATACAAATGTAAGGATTGCGGATTGGAGCGTCTGAAACAGCGCAATATTCAACTTGATTGGAATGTTAACAAAAAAATAAAGCAACTTCGGTAAGAAGGCCATTTTTACAACTGCAATCCGATCTGCGAGGGAGAGGGGCAAGCGAGCCCACCGCTCCGCCTGTTCAGTAATGCGCGTAATAGCCAGACCATAGTTCTCGGATATCACCCTATCGGAGTCTCTGTGCAGCCACACCCCAAGGTATCGCACAGGATCATGAGTCCACGTCAGCGGGAAATCCAGCTCCACCTCCCTAGTACCAGCTGTCAGCGGAAACACCACCGACTTTGCCCAGTTAATACCGAGGCCCGAATATCGCCCAAATTTGACATACTCCCGTAGCAATTCTGGTAAAAAAGTAGCAGGGTCCCGGATATATAAAAGCATGTCGTCGGCATATAAGGAAACCACAAGTGGTCTCTGCCGAAATCGTAATGCCGCAGCCGCATGTCTTTGTCTAAGTTTACAGGCCAGAGGCTCTAGCGCAAGCGAAAAAAGCATTGGCGACAGGGGGCATCCCTGACGCGTGCCCCTGCCTATAGGGAACGCCGAGGACACCTAACCATTGACACTTACACGAGCGACTGGCTCAGTGTACAGTACTCTAAGCCATTGAAGAAAAAACGGGGGTAGTCCCATTCTGGTTAAAACCGTGAACATGAAATCCCAGTGGAGGGAGTCAAAAGCTTTTGCTGCGTCAAGCAGCACTGCCACCGCCTGAAAGTCTGGGTCGAAATGGTGCAACGTAGAGAACGCAGGTTATGTGTAGTAGAGCGCGCAGCTACAAAACCTGACTGGTCAGGTAAAACCAGGAGAGGGATCAACGGTTGTAGCCTAGTGGCAATCATCTTTGCCAGGACCTTGGCGTCTATATTAATGATTGAGAGAGGTCCATAGGATTCACAACGATTGGCGGGCTTATCTGGTTTCAACAAGGTAACCAGCAAGGCCTCTTTAAGGGTAGGTGGAAGTTTCCCCTCCTCGTAGGCCTCCGCAAACAGCCAGCAGCCTATGGGCGAGATCATCCGCATAGGCTTTATAAAATTCGCTGGGAAGCCCGTCCATACCAGCCGCCTTGCAGGTAGGCAATGACATAATAGCCAATTTGATGTCTTCAACATCAAAAGGCTGCATTAAGTATTCCCTGTGCGCGTTTGAAAGCCACCCTAATGCAATGTCTTCAAGATAGGAATCTATCTCTGCAATCGACGGGGCATCCCTGGCCGCATAGAGTGTGGTGTAAAACTTCAAAACTATGTCGCTAATTTCGGGAGTCGAGTAGTGTGGATCTTCGTCCCCGTCTAAGAGTTCCTTAATACACTCTTGACTACGCGGTGCTGCCAATTTCTGCGCTAGGGATCGGCTAGGGCGACCCCCCTCCCCATATAAGTGAGCCGTACTGCGCCTGGAGCGGTGCAACATTTCCTGATCAACGGTTTCATTATGGTCAGTGACGAGGTCTCTTATCTTAGCTAACGTGTGTGGGGAGGGATTCCTCTCATACTCACGCTCAACTGTAGAGATATCAGATGCCAGTTTATTTATTCTACGCGAAGATCTCGTAACACTCCAGACTGCGCTCCTATGCACGCCCCGCGGATAGTCACTTTAAAAGCCTCCCACAGCACTCCGGCACTCCCAACCGAGCCCTCATTTTCTCGAAAGAAATTACGAATTGCCTCGCCAATAGTGTGTTTAAAAACCGAGCCCGTTAATTCAGTAGGCTGAAGCCTCCATGTAAAAGGTGGTCACTCACACGTGGGTATCCGCAATTTAAGAACCACTGGAGAGTGGTCCGAAAGTGTACGAGCCACGTGTCCGACCCCCACCATCCAAGTACAGACGGCTTCGGAGACAAGCCAAAAATCTATGCGGGACCAAGTCCCATGTACCGAGGAGACAAACGTGCTTTCGCGGCCCCCCGGGTGTTGGAGACGCCAAACATCATGTAGTTGACCAGCATCCAATATCCCTAATAGCGACTCCGCTGCCTGCTTAAGCCTCCCTGAGCCACTGCTGGCCCTGTCTAAGGTTATATCTAGACAAACGTTGAAATCGCCCCCCCCAAATTATCTCAGCTGGAGGAAACCCCGAAATTCGACGCCACACATCCGAAAAGGACGGATCGTCAGTATTTGGTCCGTACACATTAACCAACAACACACTCATGCCACCCAATTGCCCATACACAATCGCCACTCGCCCATGCTCATCCGTGTCAGTTTTAATCATAGTGAAGGGGACCCCTTTTTTTAACAAGGGTCAGCACACCCCTCGAATAGGTGGAATATGAAGACGCAACTCTCGCACCTGCCCACCTCGTACCAACTTTATGCGCTGATTCCGTAGTGAGGTGCGTCTCCTGGAGTAAGGCTACTTGCACCCCCAGTCTATCCAATTGTGCCAGAACAGACCTTATCTTTTTCGGAGAATTGACTTCGCGCACATTCCAGGTAATGAACTTAACCATACCACTCATACCATCCACTCAGCATTGTATGAATACCAGCGCTATACATCATGTCATGCATATCTAAAGTGCCATAACTGATCTTTACAACAAATATACAAACTAAATACGACAGCAGCCTGCCCCATCGAATCCCCCATACCCAACCCCCCCGCCCACTTCAGCATCCCAAACTTTGCCAAAGCCATCCCAATTCAACGAAACCCACCCGCAACAAAAACAAGCAAAACGAATTTGCATTTGGGGTACTCCCAACCAGTGGGAGGTGGCCGAGCAATTCTAATACCTATGCCAAAGTATCAAATCCAATCCACAACAGCGCGCATTATAACTTGAGCACAACATCTTCTCGGAGTGGGAGAATCCCCACCGATAAACAACCACCCATACAGAATCGTACACATATTACATCCCTGAGTGAGCAATACAATTGCAGTATCAGTAACAAGGAGCACGGCCATGTATCAATCCTCCTCATCATGAGGTGTGCTGGACTCACGCCGCCTGCGTTTCAGTTGTTTAGCATGCTCGAGGGCAGCATTAGGGTTAGAGAAAATGTTGGAGTCACCATCTGGCCCTATGCGCAGACGTGCAGGATATAGCATGGCGTATGGAACCCCTTCAGATTGTAGGAATTTTTTAACTGCACTAAATTCCCTTCTAGCAGATTGCACAGCCACCGTGAAATCAGGGAAAAAAGCCAAAGTATTGCCCTGGTGTTCGATAGTCCCCTTGTCCCTGGCTAAATGCAAAACAGTGTCACGGTCTCTGTAGTTCAAGAGTCTCGCTATAATGGGACGGGGAGTTGCACCCGGAGCCGGTCTCGCCGCAAGAGAGCGATGAGCCCGGTCAACAATGAACATGTGTGATAGGTGCTCAGTACCAAAAATATCTTTAATAAGGTTCTCAATGTAAGTCTCCATTCTCCCCACATTAGTGGACTCCGGCAGCCCAGTTAGCCGGATGTTGTTGCGCCGGGATCGCGCTTCTAAATTCTCATTCTTGGCTTGGATGATGGACAACACCTTTTCCATATTAAGCGTCTTGCCGGACACCTCACTCAGCCCATCCTCTGTTGCAGAGACACGTTGCTCAACTTCCCCCATACGAGCATTTTGTTTCTCGAGTTGTGCAGATAGATGATCCAGTCGATGGTTCACAGCCGCCATCGTTCCCTCGATGGATTGAAGGCTGCGCTGCATTGCTAGCAGAGTGGCTTCCAGAGTGGGGGGGGTTATCCCCATGTGCGTCCGAGTCCGAGGCAGCCTTCTGTGAGGACTTAGAAGGTTTTGGAGCCTCAAACGTGAGGCGAGGTTGTGTCTTGTCCGTCCTCCCCATAGCAGACACAAGTGGGTGCGCCCACGCGTCGATCAGGCAATACACAGACGTGTAAAAGCGTGCACTGAACAGCCCTGTGACTAATAGCAGGAGGTTTGCCACAAAGAAGGAACCTCGTGAAAATTAGAGAGGGTATGCCAATTACAAGCGCCAGAGATATTGGGCCCACAACAGGCCGTAGGCACCTACAAGTTTTCCACAAAGCGGTACCCAGTCTCAGGCCACACCGCAAGCGTCAGCAGCGCACATATGAAGGGGAACACCAATATCATACACCAGGGGGACAGCGTAAAGCGCAGTCCCAATGTTCAAGTCCATGTAATCCCCACAGGCTACTCGGCAGCCGAATCCGGCAGCTAGCTGTTCAGACACCCCCCTCGCCAGGGACAACAGCCAGGTGCAGGCAAACAAGGACGACAGGGGCTCAGCTTCCCATCAGCAACAGGGGGCCCAGCAGCGGTACTGGTGATGTGGCGGCAGTAGGCAGTGCGGCGGCCCAATCTCACGCGGCGTGTAGAGCCAGCAGCCCCGCCGCACGCACAGCCCCAAAAACCCAAGCAGCAGCTCACAGAGCGCGGCGCCCACCCAGGGCCCCCACCCGCCTCCGCAGCTACGGGCCCCGAAGGCGCAGCACCCCACTCACCACCGCCGGCCTCGGGAACAGCGCGATCGGCAGCCAGGCGCCGTCAGCAGGTCCAATGCGCCTGGGACACAGTCGGGCGGCCTCTGCCCTCCGCTTCCACTCTGCAATTCGAACTCCCACCGCCAAGGCCTGAAGAGGCACGCCCGCCTCTACTTCAGTTCTGCGTCGCCGTCTCGATGTGTAGGAAGCCAAAGCAGAACACAGCTATACCGTAGGGCGCAGCGATCACACAGCGGCTCAGAAGCATTCAGCGGGCGCCATTTTGTGAGCACTCGCTGAGCAATCTATGATCTGTGTTTTTCGGCGCTGCAGTGGTCAAAAGCTCCGCAACTCGCTCCCAGCAGTTGCAGTAGGGCAACACAGCACTGCCCAGTCCAGGTTGGGGAACGGATGCTGCAATTTTAGGCAGATGATGGACGGATTGTGGCCCGGCCGGGCAGAGCAGCACTAGGGTGCGGCCATCTTGCCGTGCACCCTCTAGCGCCCCCCGAAGTTCAAGATGTTGACCCTGGCTCAGGTCTTGTCTGCCCTCGACCCTGGAGACTGGTTGGTAGCGTTAGACCTGCAGGATGCTTATTTTCACATCCCCGTCCTGCCGGCCCACCGGCGTTACCTGCGGTTCACGGTAGGCCACAAGCATTTTCAGTTCACCGTGCTCTCCTTTGGCCTTACCAGCACCACTCCGGTGTTCACGAAAGTGATGGCGGTGGTCGCAGCTCATCTGCGCAGATCAGGGGTTCCAGTCTTCCCCTATCTCGACGACTGGCTGTTGAAGGCGGGCTCGCCCCAGGCTGTCGTCTCCCACCTCCAGACTACGGCTGATCTCCTGCACTTGCTGGGGTTCTCCATCAATGCGCCGAAGTCGCACCTGATTCCCTCTCAGAAGCTCCTCTTCATCGGAGCGGTTATGGACCCAACGCAGTTTTGGGTTTATCCTCCCGAACAGCGAGTCCGGGCTATTCGGGCTATGATTCCGATCTTTCAGCCTCTATCCCGGGTGTCAGTCAGGAAGACCTTGAGGCTGTTGGGACTCATGGCCTCCTGCATCCTGCTGGTCGATCATGCCAGGTGGCATATGCGGGCTCTGCAGTGGGACTTGAAGTTCTAGTAGGCGCAGCATCAGGGGAACCTGCCCGATTGCGTCCAGATCTCGGAGGGCACTGCACGACAATTGCAGTGGTGGCTCACGAACCAGGATTGGGTCAACGGCAGATCCCTCTCCCTTCCCCAAACAGAACAAACTGTGGTGACGGATGCATCCCTTCTGGGATGGGGTGGCCACATGGGGGAGGCGGAGATCAGAAACCTCTTGTCTCTGGCGGAGTCCGGGCTCCACATCAACCTCCTGAAGCTTCGGGCGATCCGTCTTGCACTCAAGGCATTCCTTCCCTCTGTCCGGGGAAGAATAGAGCAGGTGTTCACAGACAACACCACCGCCATGTGGTACTGCAACAAACAGAGCGGGGTCGTGGACCCTATGTCAAGAGGCTCTGCGCCTCTGGACATGGCTGGAACATCAGGGCATATCTCTGGTGGTTCAACACCTGGCAGGTTCCCTGAACGCCAGGGCGGACGAGCTCAGCCGCAGGTGCATGATGCATCACGAATGGCGTCTTCACTCGGAGGTGGCGCAAGGATTCTTTCAACAGTGGGGAGAGCCTTGGTTAGATCTGTTCGCCACCGAAGAGAACGCGCAATGTCAGCAATTCTGCGCGTTGGAATTTCCAAGGCGGCACTCGCTAGGCGACGCTTTTCGTCGCGAGTGGAGTTGCGGTCTTCTGTACGCCTTTCCGCCTATACCACTTCTGCCCAGAGTGCTGAAGAAGATCAGGCGCGACCAGGCCCAAGTCATTCTTGTGGCTCCGGATTGGGCACGAAGAGTATGGTATCCCGAGCTGTTCAACATGGCCATCCATCCTCCGATTCGTCTGCCTCTTCGGGAGGATTTTTTGTCGCAGCAGGGCGGTCCTCAACCCGAACCTGTCCAGCCTCCACCTCCTTGCGTGGAGATTGAGCGGCGGCAACTGACGTTATTTGACCTGCCTCCCGAAGTCTGTGATGTCATCTTGGCAATTCCTATCGCGGAGGACATCGGACCGCTGACGTGACGCTGCCGTCTGTTAATGAACCCCAATTGGTAAAGGGAGTTCTCTGGCGGGTGTAACCAACCTACAAGTTCGAACCGTACATCATAGTCCACGCAAAGTAGAATGGTGACAACCAGTATACCTACTTGAGCCTCAGGCTTACTATTACAACCTTGGGCTGTTAGAAGCATCGTATAAGGGATATATCGATATACAATTCAAATTCGGATACCAACGAGGAGAAGGGAGACAACCGTCCCAATCTTCCATTTTTATTATATGATCCATCTACTATTTAGAAGAGGTCTTTTAAAGGGTTCCAGCAGGAACTAGTTAGGCTTGAAGAGTATAAACATTTCTTGTCTTGAAAAAGATGGTATTATAAATATCTCCATCGAAACGCGTCAACGCCATTCTTAAGAAACACAATCCGTGAAGAGACTGGGGCTTTTGAGTACTTTACATCAGGACAGTACCAAGCGCCAGCTGGCAATATTCAGTTAAAACGGATGTGTATAGTTTTAATGACATATTTCTTTGTCTGTTGTATGTACTCTCGTCTTTTTTAACTTGTGATTATGTTCCTTATGAAATTGTATTTTTCTCTGATATGTTGACTAGATATATTGTCATTTCTGTGAATTTTTAATGTCATTTGATATAATGGCACATTTGCAGATTGATATACCTTGAGATTAATGTACTTTTTAATAAATTGATATATTTTTTCTATAAATTTTTTGTTTGTAGTGTTAGTCTTGGGCATATGGTTATATCTCCCAGTTTTATGAATGTTGAAGGTATGAATGAGTAACGATTGGTGTTAGCTGATACAATCAGTCCTTGTTGGTATGAGCACTGGTATTAAGTTCAAAGGAGCACTTTTTAGTTTATAATGTCATCTTGGCAGCCAGGCGTCCCTCCACTAAGACGGTATACGCCTGTAGATGGAACAAATTTGTGGCATGGTGCATAGCAAAGCCTGTGGATCCCCCTTTCTGACCCTCTTTCTGAGGTTATCTTGTTCCTTCTTTCTTTGGCCCAGCAGGGCTCTGCTCTGGGCACTCTAAAGGGCTATCTTTTGGCCATTTCTGCCTTTCTCAGGCTTCCTGATCAACCTTCTCTTTTTAAGTCCCCGTTGTTAATCGTTTTCTGAAAGGCATAACGCATCTCTTTCCTCCGTTCCTTTCGTTATGCCTCAGTGGGACTTGAACCTGGTCTTGACCTTTTTAATGTGTGCTCCCTTTGAGCCACTTCACAACTGTCCTCTTCGTCTCTTGACGCTTAAGACTGCTTTCCTGGTGGCCCTCACTTCTGCTAGAGTGAGTGAGCTCCAGGCTCTTTCTTCTAAGCCTCCATTTCTGGCTATGCATCCGGACAAAGTGGTCCTACGCACTCGTCCATCCTTTCTTCCAAAGGTGGTTACATCTTTTCATATTGGCCAGACCATCACTTTACCCACCTTCTTTCCGCAACCTTTGAGAGAGGAAGAGAGGCTCCACAGTCTGGACCCAAAATGTGCGCTCTCCTTCTACCTAGACTGCACAAAACAGTTCCGGGTGGATGACCAACTCTTTGTTGGCTACGTGGGCGCCAAGAAAGGTCGGGCTGTACACAAGCGGACCATCTCCAGGTGGGTCGTCTTGTGTATCAAGGCCTGCTACTCTTTGGCTAAAAAGGAGCCTCCAGTTGGGTTGCGCGCCCGTTCCACCAGGGCGACGGCAGCCACCACTGCTTTGGGATGGGGAGTTCCTCTAAGCGACATCTGTCAGGCAGCTACGTGGGCATCGCTGCACACGTTCACCAAGCACTACTGCCTGGACAGCCAAGTCCGGAGAGATGGCTTCTTTGGCCGTTCTGTTCTCCAGGACTTTCTGGTGTGATCTTGGTTCGCAGACCCACCACTTGGGTTGGTATTGCTGGGGTATCTATTCTAAGGTAAGGAATCTATCACTAACGTGTTTCTTTCAGATGCACAAGTTACTTACCTTCGGTAACGATATATCTGTAAGAAACATTAGTTAGTGATAGATTCCTTACCGCCCCACCCATCCTCCCTGTTCTGCGAACTGATTTCTAGGGTTAAGGACATCCCTTCAGGGCCCTAGTTTTGTGCACCAGTGGTCAGTATCTTGCATGGCTCTGCGTTTCTGGCACGGAAAGTCGGTACAGAACTGACGTCAGCGCGCGAGGGCGGCATCTAAGTAGCTGCCGCGACGTCAGCCCGGCGACCACGACGCCGATGACGGACGCGTAGCCGACCGATGCCACCTTCCGACGCGCAGAGGTACTGCTAACGAAAACTTTCCGGATCCAGTCAGACGCCTGGGGGTAATTCTAAGGTAAGGAATCTATCACTAACTAATGTTTCTTACAGATCTATCGTTACCGAAGGGAAGTAACTTGTGCGATAGTGTAGCTCAGACGCCCCAGGGCGCTTCTTTAATATATAGCCCCGTTTATTTTGCAGCTAAGGAATGTAGAATTATTCTTGTTCAAAAGGAAAGTGAAATTCTTACACAATTGGTCTATGCTCTAGAAAATGATGACTCATTGATTGAGAATTAGCAGATACACAAAACCAAAGCTGCTGGCTTTGTTTCTGTCCTGAATCCTTCCATCTTTTAGCGGGAGAGGAGAATGACCGGATCGCTGACCTAAAGCAGGTGTTCTGAGGGAAAGCTCTGACTTTTTATGTACCTTGAAAAATTGAGTAATTGGAACAGCAACCCGATCCTCAAAATGGAGGCTCTGGCTAACTGAATCAGAGTAACCAGTCAGTTGCATATGAGATTCCAGTATTGAAAATTGTCAACATTCGTAAGACCTGCCATATAAATAGGCTTTACTTTGACTGTGGCCAGTGTTACAAGCTAGCCCATCCACCGACTTTGAAGTCCTGAGTATTAACCTAAAATGCTGCCCAGCTGCCTTTTAGGAAGCCTACACAGTCACACATTGGCCTTTACTTTGAGGTGACTCCACTCCTTTAGTTGTGGGAGATGGTGAACTGCTGTCGTTGAACCTCCTCTGTACATCGGTATTAGTGAATTTGTGACCCACTTGGTATTCCATCTGCTGATGAAATCCCGTAGGGCTAATGCCCTCAGAATTGTTTGTTTGGCACTTAATGTAATCCACCTACATCACTCCAGCAGTTTTTAGGAGCAGGTTCTACTCAGTCCTCCTCCATCACGTGATTCTCTCTGATATCCATCCATAAACAGTAGAATCTCTTTGCACACTTTTATTTTTTGATTATGGTGAATTCTGTGATTATTAGGAAAACATTCCAATGCAAGTACATTTTAAAATGTATGTGGCAACTTTTTTTTTTTGTAAAAAAAATACAAACGCAATGATTCAACATTTGATGTAGTAATGCTAAATATTTGATTATAAATTGTCATAATTGAAGCATACAGTTGATGATATCTCAATTTATATACCGAAGGGAACTTAGCAGTTCTACATTAAAAGCTTTAACAATGGCCCGAGATTAATGGCCTAGATGCCCCTACTTTCTCTGTCTGGGGTTTACTGCTCCTGGCCCTGACAACTTTCACCTGGGTTATGCTGGCCCTCTTCCAATCCATCCCGCCTCCCTGTGGTGCTCCTGCAGGCCCACTAAGCTGTCAGAGCCTCTGACTAGGCTTCTACTGGGGGATTTGTTCCAGACACTGGTTTTCTCTACTCAACCTCCTCATGACGCCTTTGCAGCGCCATGTGACTCTCCTCCTGGGCTAGAGGCTTGCTAGTTGCACCTGCGCTGAATTTGAATCTGTTACAGAAAGTGACAGCCTTTCAGAAGACTATGGCCATCGGAGTCAGGACCAGACGTATGGCAAGGGGGTTGTTGGCGGCAGATGCCTTTTACAGGCCTTTGTCTCAGGATAAGAATTGCAGAAGACGTCACAGGCTTTTTGGCTCTGATTCAGATCCTAATCATATAGTCAGTATCTTTTATGACAGCAGCAAGATAGGTAATTTTCTTCCCACTGTGGGCACAGGTAGAGGAGATGGTTTAGTCCTACAGAATGCCAGTGGCTAGGATACCTATCCTTAGGTGGCCTTGGAATGCTTGTTAAGACCCCTCTCATAGAGTAAGTTGTCTCACTCACGGCTGGCCTATGCAAGGCTGTGTAGGTCTGTGAATTACCTTTGCTCACAGAAATCCTGCAAGCAGCATCCTCTGCAGTGGAGCCATAGCTCTCACTCAATATAGCACCCAGGGATCAGATTTTGGTCACCTGAAGAAAACTGGCTTCTGCTCCTGCAGTGAACCACCAGGTCGCCTGTTGCCATTGTCCGGCTCCTGGGAACTTGATATTTTTGAAAGCTCAGCCCTCTCCATAGAGTCTTGTTGTTCAGGCTTTCTTTTCTGTGAAATACAACTATGACACTCTCTCATTTTATCTGCTTCTACAGATAGGGAGTCAAAAAGATTTGAGGCAGTGGGTATTGAGGTAGTCTTTTAATGGAGCCTGGCCCTTTGTTCCATGAATGCGATTTACCTTCTGGCACAAATGGTTGTTCCGAACATCCGAGACCTCCAAAGTGGCCATTTTGCAGAGGTTGTGTGCAATGGGCAAGGCACAGGCAAATTGATCCTCCGCTCAGGCCTGGGCATGGTGGATTTGGTGGCATGATACATGGGCTCTTCTGCAGTAATCCGCAGCCAAGTGTGGATGAGTTCCACCAGTTTTTAGGTGGCGTCCACTCCACCTTAAGGACATGCCTTTTAATGGAAATTGCTACTTTGGCAAGACTGTAACATTTCAAACAGGGTTGGTCTATGTCGCGATCCTTTTGGATTACTTCCTCTCCTTGCTAGTTTCATCCATAGTACTGCAAATTCAGGAGATATTCTCAAGGCTCCCCATTTGATGGTACTGGCCCAGGCAGCCAGTGCAGAAGCTCAACAAGTGTTTTCACAGCTACAAAGGGTGTAGCAGCTCTAGAAATCTTTGAAGGCAGCAGCAGTTCTCTTCTTCTTCCTCCTCCACAAAAAAACAAACTTTACCTCCGGCTTGAGGGAGCACTTGCAGCTTGGAGAGTGTCCTTTTTTAGGTCGAGCCTGGGCAGCGCATGCGCTGCTCTGTGAGGCATGCTGTATTAGAGTATGGACGTGAAGCCCTGCCCACATTTTTCATTGGCTTGTGTCATTGTTCTTCTTAAACGCTGGATTCTGATTGGTTATTAGGCTTTTTAGTCCCACCTTGTCTTCATTTGTAACCTCCCATGAGGACTGGCCTTTTTACTTCTGTTGTTACACAGTAGGTCTTATTTTGTCTGTAAGCACTATTTTCTTTAATGAGTTTCTCCTACTGCAGGCACAACATGATTTCCTGCAACAACAGCTGCTGTCTCGCTCCTCGGCTACAGCTCCACCCCTTCACCCCTCACTGCTTGCCGCCCCAACCACCTCTCTGAGGTCTGTTTATTTTTTTCTTTTAATTTCTCTTCTCCCAACCCCACTTGACCAAGCTGTTTTTTGTATTTTTTTATTTGCATTAGTAGATAAAGTGATTTGATGTTGAGCTAATGCTGAGGCTTCACCACTGGTCCCCAGCTCCTAAGTCGGTAGCTCTGACCGCTGAGCCATAGCCTCTCCCTCTGGGGGCAGCACAATATTATATATATTTGCTTGTTGAAGCATTCTGCCGCGTTGGGAGTAATGAGGCGCGAGGACTAAGTCCAGATAAAAGGACATTATTACTGCACGTTACTTTTGTATCTATCAAGTATTTCTGTATAGCGCTACGCATCTCCTTTCAACCGCTTCGGATTGAGTGCTGTCATTGGTGCGACATAGTGTGTTGGTGGGTGGTCTCTAATACGAAAAAAACATGAGCCCACTGGGTTACATCCAGTCAGAGGGGGAGAGTCTCGTTGGTTGTTGTTTTCAAGCACCCATGCAACTCTTTCATATTAATAGAGGCCATGCCCCTTTCTTTAGACGAGCCGTATCTAAAGAAAGTCCGCGGCCGCTATTAAAGTGAAAACGCGGCATGGGGCGCTTTTAAAAAAATAAAATTTAAAAAAAAAGCATTTGTTTGTCAACTTGACAAATGCTTTTTTTGGTAAAAGCGCCCCATACTAGGCTTTCACTTTAGTAGCGGCCGCAGACCTTTTTTTAGACATGGCTCATCTAAAGAAAGGGGCGTGGCCTCTATTAATGTGAAAGCGCGGCATGGGCGCTTGTAAACAAAAAATATTTGCAATGCAATAGGTCTTTGTTGTAATGAAATGAGGATCCAGCTCCAGGGTAACTTAGGTAGTATTTATTAGGATAGTAAGATCAAGAGTAAAAGTACAAAGAGCCCCACCAGGAGCAGCCTTCCTGCTGCTCAGCCCATACACCAACTGACACTCTCGGTCATCCAACATTCCACAGCATCATCAAGCACCAACATTCCACACTCACTGGCTGAGCAGCAAGTATAACAGTCTTGCTATTTCGAGAATTTAAGCTTTTGTCATTTACAATGCCAATAGCTGAAACTCTCAAGTGCGAGACCTATCGCATTGAAAATGCTTGTCATTTACTGTACCAGCGATTAATCACAAGGTACCAATGGGTCAGACCGTAGTCGCTGCACATCGTCACAGGCCTGAGATCTCTGTATTCCCATACCTCAATGACTGTTTGCGGAAGGTGGGATTGCTGCAGCTTGTGTCAGGCCACAATCTTCCAACTCTTCGACTTGGGTTTTTTGATAATCTTCCTTAAGTCACCCTTCTGTCCCTTCCATAGTCTCCTCTTCATCGGGCAGATATGGAAACTGCCTCTCTTGAGGCCTTCTGCCTCCCAAGTGCATATGGTGCATTCAGGATGGGATCCTGATGTTTCGGAAGGGAGTTCTGCTTCTGTCCCTGACAGTCCTCCGTCTTTTGGCCACACTCGCCATTTGTATCCTACTTGTGCCCCTGCTCGATGGAATATGTATGCTCTCCACTGCGGTCTTGGTTTTCACTAGGTCTAGAACAGGGCAGCCCCAGTGGACCGTATTCAGATTTCCCAAGAGGCAGCTGGAGACCTATGGTGGTGGTGGCTTATGTCAGAACATCACGTTCAGGAATACCTTCTGCTCCTCCTTCACCTCCCACGCCCCTTACCAGCATTGGTCACAATATATACAGGTGCCTCCTCTCTGTGTGGTAGTCATCTTGATGCGTTGGAGATCAGAGGCCTGTGGTTCCTCCTTGTAGTGGAGGTCATACATAAACCTGCTTGAGCTTAGGGTGATCCGCTTGGCTCCTAATGTATTCCTTCCATCTGCAGTTAAGATCAAACCCTGACGGGCAACACAGCTGCTATGTAGTATTCCAGCAAGTAAGGTGTATAGGCTCATGTCACCTGTGTCTTAATACATTGAAGCTGTGGTCTTGGGCTTAGGCTCACAATGTCTGGCTAGTTGTGAAATATCTGGCAGGCTCCCTAAACATGCGAGCAGACTATCTCAGTCAATGTTCGCTTCCTGATCACAAGTGGTTTTAATTCGGATATGGGTTAGTCCATCTTTGCACCCTGGGATCCACTCCAGGGGAAGTCTTCGTCACTCGAGAGAAAACACAATGTCTGCACTTCCTGCATCCTACAGTTCCCCCTCAGAGGACCCATGAGATGCATTCCACCGGAGCTGGGGCTTCATTGCCACTACAAGCTTCCACCCATCCCTCTCATTCCTTGGGTAAAAGGCAAGTTGCATCAGGACCATGTGCAGATGATCTTGCCACACCAGACCGGCTTGGGGGTGTGGTACTCTGATTTGCACCTCCTGTCCCTGTGTCTTCTTCTGCTCAGGGTGGACTCTTGCAATGGGAGGAGCAGATCTCCATCCAGACGCCCAAACGCTCCACATTCACGACTGGAAATTAAGTGAGGCAGCCCAAGTTGCTCTGACCTGTCTGCAAAGGTGGTTTACATAATTCTATTTGCTTGTCACCCCACTACTAAAACTGTTTACTTTGCATGTTGGTCATGTTTTTTGTTTCTTGGTGCTCTGAAGAGAAATTTGATCTTCTCAAGGCACATGTATCTGATGTGTTGCAATTAATGCTTTCCTTGGCCTGGAAAGGCTTTGTTGTGGGCACTATTAAAGGTTATCTGTCAGCCCTTTAGGCTTTTCTGTGCTGGATCAGCCACCGCTGCTCAAGTCTCCTACTGCCAAGTGCTTTCTGAAGGGATGGAAGTTTGGGTGGTTTGAAGTGTCTTTCTCTTCAGCCTCGTGTCCCATGATGTGGAAGTAAGCTCCTACTTTTAAAATCCACAAATGATCCCTGTATTCCTAGCAACTATAGCTCTATTCCACTGCTCCCTCCTAAATTAATTAAGAAGGAGGATAATTGACAAACTCAGCCTTTACCAAATCAGCGGATCGTTTGGATGCCTGTCATGCCAGATGTAGACCACATCATAGTACTGAATCAGCCCTACTTTCAGCTGTTGAAGTTCTCTGTGCTACTCATGATCTATGTGTTAAGGCTGCTCGTCGTGCCAATGTGCAGTAACACATGTTGCAACATTTTTAGTAACTTTTGATCTGTTTGAGGTAAAAACACTTTTTTTTGTTAAAATCTGTAAATTATGCATAAAATGATGGATTATGTGTCAAATGCCACAGTCGCACAATTCCCGTAGCCCTGTAGTAGTATATGCAAGACATTATGATGCCTGCAGCTACAGTTTTGCAAAGCTCTAAAGGGGGGGGAGCATGGCATAGGGAGGGGGGGGGGGGAGAGCATGGCATAGGTTTAACACCAAAAGAGCAAATGAGACTTGCAAGCAGCAAAACAAAGATTAAAAAGGGTGGGGAGGAGAAGCGCTATACTTCCGGCCACACGGCAAAGAGTGAAAAGGTGGGAAGTTACACTGCATGAGTGCATTGAGAGAGACATGATGACAACCAGTTTAAGGCCCTGTTTCGTGTTCCTAAACGAGAGAAATTGCACAGAGTGGTGATCACGAGCACAGTCTGCTGAAGAGTCTCTTACTATTGTGCAAGCATTCAAAGGCTTTTCAACTCTGTGTGCGTGGGATAAAAAGCATACTCTGTAATTTCTCTATATGCAGCATGGTGGCACCACCAGTTGGCAATAGGACTGTACCAATCAAAACAAGCATTTGCAATGCAATAGTTCTCGCGTTTGCGAGAGTTAGAGCTATTGGTGTTCTAAATGACAATGTGTTTTGGTTTGCAGTGGACGCATAAAAAACAAGAAACCAAGGTGGGTGCCATGCTGAAACATGAAGCGTGGTGCCCATGTAGATAAAAGGTATGCGGGTGGTGGCCCGTGAAGCGGGTGCCATGATGACCAAATAAACGGCGTATGGAACTACAAACAGGCACCCACAGTGTAACATGAGCAGGAAATAAAACAAGTAGTCCCCAAAGGAAAACAAACACCTACAGTGTAAGAAAACTGTTGATCCTGAGCGGAAAATGGAAGTGATATATCGGCAGCGCCAACCAATGAGGGGCCAGCAAAGAAGACCGATGTAGGTGTGAACCAATGGTAAGCAGCAGGGGGGATTACACTCCATATAGTGATTACAGCAGGTCTCCCACACAGCGCATGTGAGCTGCCTAGGCTGGACCTAAAAATAATATATAATCCGGGCCAATGGAATTATGCAGCATGAAAATGCAAATTATGCGGCATAATACAGCACATTCTTTGTGATAGTATCAGTTCATTATTTTGTCATTTTTACACGGTAATAGTGTTTGGTCAAAGGTTTTACCTTATTAGTACTAGTTTGACACCCAAATATAGCAATATGCAAATGAAAGGTGAACAGTCAACCTTTGTGAAGTGTCTTTCGCTGCAAGCAACATGTCACCGCAGTTTTAGTAACATTTGGTCGGTTTGAGCTAGAAACTATTTTTCTTGTTAGAATCTGCAAATTATGCAGCAGATGATGGATAGAGTGGCAAATGCGGCAAATTGATAATTATGTGAAAAATGCCACGGCCACAAAGTCCCATAATTCTGGTGGCCCTGCATATAGTATATTTGCAAAGATGCAGCCGTGACTGAGGTGTAGTGAGAGTATTCTTAGATGTGTATCCAGGAGACCTAAATTCTAATCTTAGTTTCAGTCCTTTGCAAATAATGTGAGATTCTGGGCATAACTTAAGCTCCCTGTACCTTACGTTTTAAATATTTATAATGTAGATGATGTCGAAATACGACTGTGCAGTACGCTGCCTAGTGCTGCCCCGATTACTGTCTCCCATCTGCCTGTTTCACCAGTCCTTGAGCTTCACCGCTCCATGACCTGGATGTCCTGCTGCAGTACAAATGTTTTCTGCTTAGTGCGGTCGGACGGACGGACGGACAGATGGTCGGTCTTTATTTTTGATATGCCTGCACTACACATCTCCTTTTAAGCAGTTAAAAGCAGTAGTACCAGTGTCAGTCTTCATCATTCTGAGGTCACTACAATGAGTGCCATTGGAAGTGGGCATTAATACCACCCACCAATCAAGCACTTGAACCGCATTCAGTTTGTGCTGTGCAGTTGTCCAGTATCAGAAAGTGCAATGCTGGTTTTTAGCAGTCTGCAGTGCCTGGGCTGCGAGCCGCACTCAACGCAGTCCAACACAGGCAGCACCCACATACACAACAGAAGGCGTTGAGAAAGTTGTATGTCTCTGCCTGACCCCTGAAGGCTGTCCTTGTATACTTTCCAGTTACACGAAGTTGCTATTTTCCTTCAAGTGACTTGCTGTGAACAGCCCCTGTGTGTGTTTAGCATCAATTCCGTGCATGTTTTGGGAGGCAGGTTGCGGGCTAGAGGTGTGGGGCTGCTTGCTTGTTGCTGGCAGTAATGCAAGCTGTTGGTGTGAAATTGTTAAGGTGGCTGGATTGAGGGTGTGCTGTAGAGATCTGTTCCTACATAGCTCCCAATGATCTAGATTGCTATGTGTGACATTTTCATAATTTCAGTATAATTATGAGTGACATTTCAACAACTATGAGTGACACTTTCTCGCGAGCAGATTCAAGCAATGAAGACGAAGGACCACCACACTGATATGCGTTAGTCTAAAGTTGATACATGGTACTTGGCAGGGCTGCATCATGGAACAGGAAGACAGACCAGGATTTCTGTCCTGGGACACTGTTGATATTTCATCTTTCTTGCGAATCAACATTGACCTCAAGAACTCTCCTTCTTGTCGCTCACCCGTAAACAAACGATACTGCGTGAACTTCACTTATATTATATACTTGTGCGAGCAGCTTGGAGCCACTGGTTTGACATTAAATAATTACCACATAAATCTATTGCTTTTACCTTTGTCAATGCTACAGTTTGTAAAATTATGTTGCTTTCTTTTGTTGTTATTTATTACTACTAGTGGTTTTTGGAAAACAAAATGTCGCCTTTATCTTGTCCTCCAGTGCTTGGGGCAAGGGGCACTAAACTGAAATCGGCACAGGGTAATATGGCTAAGTAGGTTTAAGTCCCTGCTGCAAGGATCAGTGTGAAATATGGATATGGTCTCGGTTCTTCATTTTTTTCTGATGTTGATTGTGTGGGGGTGGTGTGCTGTTTTTTATAGTGCTGCAAAGCTCCACGGATGGTGAGACCTCGAGCACTGTAGAAAACCACATTTTATTATTACTGATATCACAAATCTGTGTCACTGTATGTAAATTGGACTTCAAGGCATGAGTTAAATTTCTTCATGATTTGTGGATGTTTTCCCTCTTTTTTTTACTTATTTCTTACAAGCATGAGCTTTGGTTACTGTGTGTAAAACGAGATTTGTACAAAGTATGGCTCCGGCTACAGGGTAAACATTGTCAAATGGAAGCTGCCCTGCTAAAGGGCAACAGTTCTTGTTAAAATACAATCCTGCTTTTTGAACATAATGTAAAGTGGAATGTCTGCTTGGAAATGTGGGCAAATCGTTCCATGGCTTGTTTCTACCTCCGCAGAATGCCGTTGACCAGGGAGTGTGGAAGTCGTTGACAACAACAGCAGGCCCCAAGCACAGCTCGTCCGTGAGCAGAGGTCTACCAGGAGCTTACTATAACACGCATTGCTTTGCAGCCCGAGGAGAGACCTGCCAGTTCTTTAGCCGTGGATAAAACACTGTTGAGGGTAGATCACCTTATAGATGCCCCACTGATGGAGCCTGGCCTTCGCGTCATTAGCAACTACTATACCAGACTCATGCACACTTCTTTCAAGGGCGGCAATGACTCTCACGCCCCATGATTCTGGCTCAGACTGGACCTAAGCACGGGCTCTCTCCAACTAACTCTCTCTCCCTCCCCTTCCCTACCTTCTCTCTCTTGCGAGCACTGCAGCAGGGAGCTCTCTGCCATATTGCCTGCGGCAGCAGTGTGTGCCAGCAGGTACACGAACCGCTGGTTTGGTCCCTCGCGGAACACTGCCACATGGTGTGAGCTACGCTGCCATTGCCCCAGCAGCTTAGTGCTGGTACCCATGAAAACTTTGAGAACTGCCACCAGCTCCCGCTAATGGGGCTTTGGGGGGGCGGCTGACCGGCAGGGAGGCTCGCACCCCCGGGGTTTTTGGGCCTGGTGGTGCGGCCCGAGCCCAATTGGGCTCGCGCTTGAGCTACCTTTGGGCTGGGGGCGGGGGGTATAAAGCTGGCCATTTCGGGAGCCGTGTCACCATTTTGGAAGGTGACACGGCTGCCGAAATCTCCGTAGTTAGGGAAAGTTTTGTAAAAGTCAGTGTTAGTTTTAGGGGATTTTCCTTTCCTGGGTGATTTCTGTTGCTGCATAGAGCGATGGCCAGAGACGACGCGAGGGTGTAAGAGGCCATGCGGCTCCTGGCTGAAGCCGGCCGCATGGACCTCGTAAAAGGCCCCGTCGAGGGCGCGGCTGGGGGCGTGGCCGCAGCGATCATCGCTTGTTCCCTGCCGAGAGGCGGGGGCAGCAGGCGAAAGGGCACAGAGGTACGTGGGGGGGCCGCGGGGCAAAGGCGGCCCCTGCCAAAAAGGGTAAACGGGGGAAGAGCGCTATGAAGCGCCCCCCCCCCTGGATTTCGTGGAGGGGAAGGGAGGCGCAGTGCGCAAAGGGAAGCGCAATGAGGGCACCGAGGCCTTTGGGGCCTCGGGGCCACAAGGTTTGTTGAGGATGCCTGTGGGAGTGGGGGGCCTGGAGTGGAGGGAGTGGGGGGCCTGGAGTGGAGGGAGGGGCCCCTGAGGTGGGAGGACAGGAGAGGGGGAGGGCTGCGAAGGTAGTTCCTGGGCGGCAGGAGGGCAGGCCCAGTGTCCAGGGAGGGCAGGTGCCACCTAGGGGGCGGGGGCTGGGGTGCTCCATGTGCCTATAGGGGAGGAAGAGGGGGGGGTCCAGAGACGCAGCAGTGGCGGCCCTGGACATCAGGGGGTGGTTGGACAGGGCCCCCTGGGGGGTGAGGGACAAGTGGTCTGTGGAGGGGGGGTGGGCGCAGGGGTCACTGGGAGAGGGAGGGGAGGCCCTCCCGGACCGGCAAAGGGGAAAGCGGTTGGTGTCCCTTTTAGAATGGAGCGAGGGGGAAGAGGAGGGGCTGGGGAGGGTACGTGAGAGATCCTCGCCAGCCAGGGGGGGCTGGGGTGGTAGTGTCAGGAGGGGGGTGGTAATGTCAGGAGGGGGTGGTAGTGTCAGGAGGGGGTGGTAGTGTCAGGAGGGGGTGGGCCCGGCAACACGGGGGGTCACTCAGCGGGGCAGGGGCGGGCCGGAGGGGTGGGGGGGTGCAGAGGGTGCCCAGAGGCACCGCCAAGGGCCGTAGGTATGGGGGGTATTGGCAGAGGTGCCCGGAGCGGGGGCAGGTAGGGACAGTCAGGGACACTAACAACGGCATGCCGGACCTTCCATTTGCGTTGCAGGTACAGCAGGCGCGGGGCTCATGCATGGCGGGCGAGTTGCATGCGCCTCCTCGCTACCGGGAAGAAGTGAAGGCAGGGTCCCGGGCAGCCAGCTGGAGCACGGCGAGGGACCACGGTGGCAAACTTGAACGGAGGTCTGCATTGGTCACGGCGGGGCGACAGCCCAGTGGGGGACAGGTGCCCACTAGGGCGGCGGTGGCAAGAAGCGGAATCAAAGGGCAGGCTGCCGAGGTCGGCCAGATGCCCGATTTGGTAACAAAAAAGGTGATACACGAGGATATGGTCACGAATGGGCGACAGCCCGGAGGGGCAGGGCCCTTCAGGGCGGCGGTGACAGAACACGGGCTGAAGCGGCAGGCTGAAGCCACAATAGACAGGTTGTTGGAAGAGGCCAGGCACACGTGGGTAACGAGAATGGAGGCGGAGGGGGAATGGGAGGACATCCCACTAGATTTTGATGAGGTTAGTTTGGAAGAAGGGGAGATAGTGGACGAAGAAGGGGGAGGGACCAGTAATGTTGTGCCTAGTCTGTTGCAGGAGGCGAGACCGGATGCGGAGTACGCGGCGACGGCTCGGATGGTTCAACCCGCGGCAACACTGGTTAGGCGGTGGGATCCGGTGAGGACACCGACCTTGACGCCAGGTAAGAAAGGAGGACGGAACGGCATGAATTACGCAAAACAGAGGGTGTCCACAGGGGCGGATGCAAGGGGTGAGGAAGTGGACAGCGGGCTCAAACTATGCAAGGGTAGGTACGTTAGAGACACGGGGTGGGTACTGAAGGGCAGACGAGGGTCAAGGAGGCTGAAAAGGAGGGGTCAGGGACGACGACGGACGAAGCGGCACAGACGGACTCAGAAGCGGTTAAGTGCACAGGTAACAAAAGTGAAGGGGGGGCTGGTCAGGTGACGGAAGGCAAGGAGGTCCGATTGCCAAAATTGCCGTACATGGGGGTGACGAAACCATTGGGAGCCACGAAGGAAAAAATATGGAAGGGCGAATATGTATATATGTTGAAGTTGCTACATAGGGAATTGCGCTCTAAGGAGGGATCAAAGGAAGAAGAGCTGGAATTATCCAGGCGACCCAGGGTACCCATGACTATAGAGAACTGGACGGCAGCCTTCTTAATTTTTGCGAGTGTGTACTGTGAGAAGTACCCAGATAGGTCCGTGGCTTTGTTTAAATACATGGATGTAGTAAGGAGGGCACATCTGACGTACGGGGGCTAAGCCTGGTCACACTATGACGAAGAATTTCGTGCCAGGCTCGCTTGGGACCTGGAGGCAAACTGGGGGGAGATCGATGCAGATCTCTACCAGCAGACCATGGGGGCGGTGAAGTTTGGAAAGACAACTTACACGGCCAGCGGTTTGCCATTGGTTTACCGCCCCTTTCAAAACCGTCCCACCCGGGGGTGGGGTTACACACAAAAGCCCGCAGGAGGAGGTCCGGGGGCCTGTTGGGATTATAACAAGGGCACGTGTGGACGAGACTACTGCAGATTTCGGCACGAGTGCTCAAAATGTGCGGGGAGACACCCCCTGGTGCAGTGTTTCGGGCCAGGTTACGCAGGACAAGGTCACGCTGGGGGGCAGGGGCCACAGCAGCAGAATGCCATCAATGGGCAGCAGGGGATGGGAGGTAGGGGGGCGCAGGGCTATATGGGCAAAGACCCATACACCCATTAACTTGGATTGCTTAGAGGCCTGGCTCGCACATTACCCAAACAAGCAGGACGCGCAGATTCTCGGTGCAGGTTTCGGAGAGCGTTTTAGATTGGGTTACGAAGGACCGAGGTTGGCGCGATGGGCGGAGAACCTAAAATCAGTGGCAGGTCACAAAACAGTCGTTTGGGAGAAATTGCAAAAAGAGGTTCGGGAAGGGCCCATGGAGGGGCCATTTGCGATCAGCCCGATCAAGGATTTGATTATTTCCCCGGTCGGGGTGGTTCCCAAAAAAGGAGAGAGGACAGTATCGTCTGATCCAACACTTGTCATGGCCGCAAGGGGGGTCAGTCAACGATTTCATTCCTGATGACTTGGCGTCAGTCTCTTACTCTTCAGTGGACGTAGCAAGGGCGCTGGTAGAAAGGGTAGAACACGGGGCGGAAATGGCAAAATGCGATATTAAGGCTGCTTTCCGGCTCTTGCCAGTACACCCGGAGGACTTCCAGTTGCTGGGCATTCAGGTTGATGGCAGCATTTTTGTGGACAAAGCGTTACCCATGGGGTGCTCCATATCATGTGCGCTGTTTGAGAAGTTCAGCTCATTCTTGCAGTGGGTTTTCTGTTGGAAAACGGGTAAAGATACGTTGACACATTATCTTGATGACTTCTTCTTGTTGGGCCGGCCTTGTTCGACGGACTGCCAGCGGCAGCTGGACAGTTTCCAGAAGCTCATGGGGACATTGGGTGTCCCCTTGGCACCGGAGAAGACGCAAGGTCCAAGCACGGTTTTGTCATTTCTGGGGATTGAACTGGATTCTGTGGCCATTTAGGCCAGGTTGCCGGAGGACAAAAAATTGCACGAGACTGTTGATCGATGACATGCTGGCCAGAAAGAAAGTGACAGTGAGAATGGTCCAAGTTTTACTGGGGCATTTGAATTTTGCATGCAGGGTGGTGAGAGCGGGACGGACATTTTGCAGGAGACTGGGCAGGGCACTGGCAGGCCTCACGCTACCACACCACCTTATGCGTTTGTCGGCAGGGACGAAGGAAGACCTAAGAATGTGGCACAGGTTTTTGGAGGATTTCAATGGGATACCCATGGCAGCTCCAGAAGAGTGGGATTGGGATGCTCAGATATTCTCTGACGCAGCAGGATCAGGAGGTTTCGGTTTGTATTGGCAGGGAAAATGGTGTGCCGAAGAGTGGCCAAATCATTGGAAAAATGGAGGCAGGAGCATTGCTTTCCTGGAATTGTTTCCGCTGGTGGTCGCGGTTACCCTCTGGGGGCGGAGCCTGGTGCACAAAAAGGTCATTTTCAGGGTGGACAACATGGCAGTGGTGCAGGTGGTCAACAGGCAGTCTGCGAGGGACGAGCAGGTCTTGAAGCTATTGCGCATATTCATGTTGGGTTTCTTGCAGTACGACATTCAGTTCAGGGCAAAGCACGTACTGGGTGTAGACAATGACATTGCGGATGCTTTGTCTCGTTTGCAGTGGGAGAGGTTTCATGGGCTGGCCACGGAGGCGGAAACCCACAGTACGCCGGTGCCCGACATGATGTGGTCCGTAGGAGAAAAAGGATGCTGCAACTGGTGGTAGGGTCTTTGGCGCCTTCCACGAGGAAGGCCTATGTGCTCGCGTGGCAGGAGTTTCTGCAGGGAGGTGCGATGAGGAGGGAAGAGGACGTTGTTCAGTTCATTTTGGACTTGATTGGTAAGGGTTTGTCGAGGGTTACCATAGCGGCGAAGCTGGCAGGAATATCTTTCATGGGCAAGCTACTGTGGGGCTATTCTCCAACGGCGGGCGAGCTGGGGAAAAGGTTGATGGAGGGTTGGTCCAGGGAGTCGGGTGGAGGACAGCGGGTCAGGTTGCCAGTGAACATTGTGCTATTAGGCAGATTGATAGCAGTACTGCCAGAGGTGTGCTGCGGTTCGCAGGAGGTGTTACTGTTTTCGGCGCTAATGTCTTGGCTTTACGGTGGAGCTTTCCGCGTATCGGAGTTGCTGGGAAGGAAAGGGGTCCCAGGGCTGCATTGTGAGGAGGTACAGGGTTGTGAAACAGGGAGTGATGCAGTCTCCATCTTCTTGAGGCGCTCGAAGACAGATCAAAGGGGGATGGGGAGGTCGGTGACGATGCAGGCTAGAGGGGATCCGATGACCTGCCCGGTGAGATGGGGGTGCCTTTTACGGGGTGGTGCAAGGAAGGAGGTGGGGCCAGTTTTCTACAGGCCATTAGGGCGTGAAGTCACGGCGGCGCAGCTTCTTTGGGTGATGAGGTGGGCGTTACAGTTAGTAGGGGAGGTGCCTGAGGCTTTTGGCACGCACTCTTTCAGGATTGGGGTGACTTCAGACGCGGCAAGTTTGGGGTGGGGCCCAGAGAGGTTGAAGCAGCTGGGACGATGGTCATCAGATTGTTATAAACGCTACATCAAAGCGGGGAGGAGGGGGAGGGAGGTGGGGAAGTAGAGGGCATGTAAAGCTTTTTCTCACGCATGTGTCTTTTCAGGTGCAGTGGCTGGGCCCGAGTCAGAGGCGATCGCTATCTGGATTGTTGGGCATTCCTTTGTAAAGTGGGTGGAGAGACACAAATGTAAAAAAGGAAAAGGAGTAAATTTGGGATTGGACCCAGGTTTGTTCAAAGTTACTTGGCACTGGAAGGGAGGCATGCGGTGGCACAAGCTTTTCCCTCTTTTAAATAAGTTACTGCGTCGTCACATTTGCCCAGATGTACTGGTTCTTCACTTGGGGGAGAATGATTTGGTGGTTTGCAAAGGGTTGTCTCTGTTGAAGCAAATGAAGAGGGATTTGAGGGAGATCAAGAGGCAGTGGTCTGGGTGTTTTGTAGTTTGGAATGAGTTTATTCCCAGGAGACTTTGGAGAGGGGCTGAGCGGCCGGTGACCATTGATAAGGCCAGGAGGAAGATAAACAGGGAGATGAGGGTGTTTTATAAAGAGGCAGGTTTTGGGAGGGTGGAGCACCCAGAGTTAAAATATGTGGCGGAGGATTATCCGGAGCACAAGTATTCGGCCAAACATTTTTTTCAGGGATGACGGAGTACATTTGTCTCGCTTCGGGATGGAGTTATATTTGATTCAGATAAAAGAAGTTTTAGATTCTGCACTGGACATCAGGCGTTATCCTAAACAAGGCCTAGAGGGTGGGGGTCAGAAATGTCGTAAGGACTATTTCTGAGTGGCGTCGGTTGCCTATTTTGGCCAGTTTGTTACTGTTTCAATTTTGGTTGGGGACAGGTAGGTAATGAGTTTAGGTAGGTTATACTTAGTTAGAGAAGAGGTTACAGGGTTTAAGGGTTAACAGTTATTGATCGAGTAGGTAGATCTTTAGATAGGTTGAGAAGCAGGTTACAAAGTTTTTAAAGAGGTGAAAGTTATTGATTAATTTGGGGATGTTAAATAAAGTGCAATTGTGTTTGGGGAAAACATTAGGGGTGGGGGGAGGTGGATACGTAGATGTATTTTGTATAGTTAGATGTAGTTTTGTAAGGCAAAGGCCAAGGTTATGTTTGTGTAAGGTGCACCTGTCTTCAATAAAGCGGCCTTTTTCACACTTATGGTGAGTCAATTGTGGTTCGTTCCGTACACTTCGGCCCAATGGGGCTTTGGGGGGGCGGCTGACAGGCAGGGAGGCTCGCACCCCCGGGGTTTTTGGGCCGGGTGGTGCGGCCTGAGCCCAATTGGGCTTTTGCTTGGGCTACCTTTGGGCGGGGCGTATATAGCCGGCCATTTCGGGAGCTGTGTCGCCATTTTGGAAGGTGACACGGCTTCCGAAATCTCCGTAGTTAGGGAAAGTGTTTGCCCTCCCACCCACCCAATTTTTAGGGGAGGGGGGGGGGTTCTTTGTTTTTTCTATGGTATATTTTTTCTTGGCACGTTTTCATTGGGTACAGGTGCATCAGGGGGAAATGATATGTATTTCGGCTGTCGCTTGAAGCAGGTGCGTCGTGTCGGTTGCCTATTTTGGCCAGTTTGTTACTGTTTCAATTTTGGTTGGGGACAGGTAGGTAATGAGTTTAGGTAGGTTATACTTAGTTAGAGAAGAGGTTACAGGGTTTAAGGGTTAACAGTTATTGATCGAGTAGGTAGATCTGTAGATAGGTTGAGAAGCAGGTTACAAAGTTTTTAAAGGGGTGAAAGTTATTGATTAATTTGGGGATGTTAAATAAAGTGCAATTGTGTTTGGGGAAAACACTAGGGGTGGGGGGGAGGTGGATACGTAGATGTATTTTGTATAGTTAGATGTAGTTTTGTAAGGCAAAGGCAAAGGTTATGTTTGTGTAAGGTGCACCTGTCTTCAATAAAGCGTCCTTTTTCACACTTGTGGTGAGTCAATTGTGGTTCGTTCCGTACACTTCGGCCCAAAGTTGTGTGCCGCAAACAACACAAAGTCTCGGTAGCCAACCATTGGGCGCTGACTCTGACGTCAGTGAACGCTAATGCCGCACGTGTGTCCTAAGTGTTACATTGTAACACTGTGCAGCTCTAGCAGCTGCGCCAGAGCCCCCAAGCCTGCAAGGAACATCGTGCACCACGCGCTGCCACTGCAGCATGTATGGTACATTATTATATAGCAGCGCTCCGGCTTGACAGCTGAGCAGGCGCTATAATGCGTGACTTGGCATTTCACTACGGTAATGCAGACCACCTAGTCTAACACCTGATGCGTGTTACTTGGCAGGGCTGTTCATACAGTACAGGCCGCAGTTGTCAATCCTGGTGGGCTGCTGTCCACGTGAGATTGTCAAAGAGTTAGTCTTGACTTTGGTGGGACTATATTTCCAACACAGTCCGGATTGTTGATGAAAGTGTTAATCTAAAAGACGGCTCTTCGTATAAACATTTACATGGACATAGTGAAAACAGTAAGTAAATATTTCCCTGTTGATGGAATAAAATCATATTACAAACCCTTGGTGTCACTGCATCATACAATACATACATAACACATGCGTTACAGGGAACATGCCGCCTGTAGCACACAGGGTGAACAGATTCCCTTCTCAGCACACTGCAGAAACGCTTATTATAACACCCTGTTTCTGTTTAGGGCGCTTGATCCGTCCCTGTGGTATTCAAGGCTTGTGCTAATTACACAAAAATGGTTTACATTATATTCACAACAAAATGACATAAATATTGGGAAGAACCTGCTGGGACTCGAATATTTGGCTTTCAAAGCAAACACGCCAAATTGTGAAATAGGCGCTCTACCGAATGAGCTATTTCACCTGCGCAGCGTCAATGCCACCATGCATGGTGTGTGCAGTGTCACAACAAGCACTCCTGGACACTGATTGAGATACATGCGTGTCTCCATATATCACTGACCCCTCAGCAACCCCGTCGACACCTCCCGTCTACTTTAACCTTACGTTCGGCCTGCAAACCTTTGTTTTGTCCGAGGTCAGAGATTAAAGATAAGAGTCTACCATATCCTTCTAATGTACCCAACGACACCAATAAATGGCCAAAACAGTGGAGATCTGATTGTAATATGAGAGAGAAAACAAGGCGTTTGTTAACATGTTCATATTTGTTCTGAGTTCGTTTTGGAACTTGTCGTCGTCCACACTGTTACTGAGATAGCTCTGTGGGTAAATGTGCCAACCTGCTGCCTAAACCGGTGTGCTACCTGCAGGCTTCAAGTAGTAAGCCTGGGTACACCGACTTAGCTTTTAACTGCCCACTGCTGACTCTTGGCCACTAAACATATGTGTAACACCTCAAGAAACAGCTGTGACCGAGACGCACTTACTGGAAATGAGTTTTGAAACACTTTAACGAACAGCGCTTTTATGGAAGCCGTTTATAAAACACTTTACACTCAACGTGTTTGTAATGCAAACCATCACCATCTTCAACTAATGTTATTGATGCAGTTTCTTTCTTTCAGGCCAAGTGTGTGTGAAGAACTTGAGAGACAGAGCATCGTTCACAGAAAAACTGACTTCGAAGCCAAGGGTGGCTGCTCTCAGGAAGCAGTAGTGGGATGGGGTGGGGAGAGGTTAAAAAAAAAAGAATCTTTACCTGCCGGTCGGCTATCACCTCTCTTTCTTCCTCCTGTGAGAACAGGGAGCACCCGGGCTCCCCTAAGCCAATCAGAACGGGCGCAGCGCTCAGACTGGGAGCCTGGGCATGTTCTCCATCCAGGCTGTACAATACAGCCGGTGGAGAACATGCTAAGTGCACATGACTTGTTGGCCGGCCAAACAGTCGTGTACACTTAGAGAGTGCCACCACTCCTCCCCCCCTGCTCTGCCCAGCCCAACCCTTCAAAACTGCCTCAGCACAGAAGAATAAAAAGATAATATCACGTTATTATCCTTTTCTTTTTCTTTTTTTGCAGTGCTGAAAAGCAGTGCGGAAATGCTCCTCCGCCTTAGCGGAGGAACCGCCCCTGTTCAAAGCGCTCTGCAGACACGCCGTATAAAGCACTTTTAACACTTTGGGGCATATTATCAAGAACGGCATTAAAATTATCGCCGCTTTAGCGGCAGAAAACTGCCGCTAAAGCGGCGATAATGGGCTTAATATGCCCTTGCGAATTCCAATAGAAGCCCATGTTAACACCAGAACATGGGCTTCTATTGGAATTCTCAAGGGCATATTATCAAGCCCATTATCGCCGCTTTAGCGGCAGTTTTCTGCCGCTAAAAGCGGCGATAATTTTAACGCCGTTCTTGATAAAATGCCCCTTAGAATTTTCACCTGGGCAGAGTTTAAAGACGCATTGACACAAACTGTTGGCAGAGTGATTTAGAGTTGAAGCATCTTTCACCCAGATATGTCCAAAGTTACAACACCTTTGTTGGACTTGGCCCTTTTATCTGAAAGAAACACGTTAGTTATAGATTCCTTACCTTAGAATTACCCCCAGGTGTCAGACTGGATCTGGAAAGTTTTTTCGTCAGCAGTACCTCTGTGCGTCGGAAGGTGGCGTCGGTCGGCTCCGCGTCCGTCGTCGGCGTCGTGGTCGCCGGGATGACGTCGCGGCAGCTACTTAGACGCTGCCCTCGCACGCTGACGTCAGTTCTTTCTTTTTCCGCGCCAGCCAGCGCAGATCCGGGAAGAGTGGTACCTCAGTCAATTTTTGACTAACTTTTTCTCGACTTTTGTCTACTTCTTTTTCGAGTCTTCGACTCCGAAGGTGCACGAGGGATGTCCGGTTTCAAGGCCTGCGGTTCCTGTCATCGCATGATGTCGGTGACGGATCCGCACCGCGTGTGTCTTTTTTGCCTGGAGCACGACCACGACCCCAAGTCGTGCTCCGACTGCCGGTCGATGGCGCCAAAGGCTGTGCGGGAGCGGTCCCGAAAGCTGCTTGAGCACCGGCAGTCGGCTCCGTGCCGTTCGAGGTCCCGGTTGAGAGGGAGGTTGAGGGACCAGTCGCGGAGCCATCACCATTCCGGTTCGAAATCTTCGAAGTCTTCGCACTCGGGGTCGGGTAAGTCGAAGCATAAGAAGAAGTCGAAGAAGCATCGTCGCTCTTCGACTTCTCCTCGTCGGTCGGCGGATCCGACGAGGCACACGGGTGGTGCCCCTCCCGCGGCTCCGCGCGCGGAGCCCGAAGAGTCGACTCTGCGTTTCCTTTCCTTTCCGGGACCCGGAGCGACTCCCGCCCAGCTTCGTACGTTCTACGAGGCGATGCATGCCATCTTTGGGCGGATCGACCCCACTGGTGCGCCTTCGGGCCCCGCAGACTCGGTTGGGGGGGGTCTAGGCCTTCTCTACCGGCGGTTCCGGCCCCGGAGGCCCCTCTTGGACCCAGGCCTGGATCCGGATCGGCACCGGTTGACCTCGTTACGCCTCCACCGGCGCCGCTTCCGACGGCACCACTACCGCGTTCGACGCTGGTCGGCCCCCCGGCCGGCGTCGACCCCGGCCTTCATCCCCACGTGGACACGGAGCTGGACCGGCGTCGCCCGACGCTGGATCCGGCGCCGAGAGGGGTTTTTGTGCCCCTGTTCACTCCTGGGGCCACTTTTCAACCTGAGTGGCAACCAGAGGATGAGGAAGAGGGCTGGGAGGGGTCAGGTGACCCTCTGACTGACCAGCTGGACAGTGAACAGGACTGGAGAGAGGAACTGGGGGATGCCAGTGGTCTGGACACCTCCCCTGACCTTGGCATGTTGTCTCCTCCTACCGTGGCTACGGAGGAGGGAGCGTCGTACGCAGTGGTGTTGCGTAGGGCGGCCGAGGCTCTCAACCTCGAGCTACCGACGGTGGCGGTCAGGACTAACCTCCTGACGGAGGTGCTTCAACCGGCTGCGAGCTCTTCGGAGCCCTTGCTGCCGTTCAATGAGGCCCTCACCGACGTCCTTTTGGGCACGTGGTCCAGGCCCAACACGGGGGGTCCTGTGGACAGGATGATTGCCCGACGCCACCGCCCGGCTCCGGGCGACCCCACTTTCCTCTCCCAACACCCCACCCCGGAGAGCTTGGTAGTCCAAGCCTCCACTTCCAAAAGCGCTTTCCCTACTGCTCCCCCGGAAAGGGAATCCAAGAAGCTGAACCACCTTGGGAAGAAGATTTTCTCTTCCGCCAGCTTAGGACTGCGGTCGGTAAACACCGCATGTCTCTTGGGCCGTTATTCCCACTCGGTGTGGGATACGGTGGCGCAGGTGCTGCCTCAGTGTCCGGAGGAGGCCCGGGCAGTGCTCTCCCAGGCTGTGGCCGCCGGGAGGGATGCAGCAAAGTTTACCATCCGTTGTGGGCTGGACACCACCGACTCTCTGGGCAGGACCATTTCAACGTCGGTAGCGCTTCGTCGCTACGCCTGGATGAGGTCGACTGGCTTTTCAGGGGATGTCCAGAACACCTTCATGGACATGCCCTTTGATGGGCGTCGCCTTTTTGGCGACAAAGCAGACAACGCTCTAGAGCGTTTCAAGGACTCACGGGCTACGGCCAAGTCCTTGGGCCTCTCCACCCGCCCTGCGCAGTCTGCTTTTCGCCCCTTTCGTGGCTACGGAAGGGGTGACCCGCTACGTCCCGCCCAAAGCCACAGGCCGCAGCAAGTTACCCAACCTTCACGCGGCCGGGGACGTGGGAACAACCGTCGTGGTTCCGGGGGCCAGCGGCCGGGCCAGTCCACCAACCCCCCCCTCCGCAGCAGCCTCCAAACCCTCCTAGTCCGACCTTTCCAGTCCATCCTACGCCAGTGGGCGGAAGGATTCGCCATCACCTCCCCCACTGGCGCACCATCACATCGGACAGGTGTGTTTTGCAAATAGTCCGAAGGGGCTACTCCCTCCCCTTCGAGACTATTCCTCCAGCCATGCCACCAAGATACCACCGCATGTCGGAGGATCATCTGGCCCTTCTCCAGCAGGAAGTTACGGCTCTCTTGGCCAAGGGAGCCATCGAGCGCGTTCCTGTCCCAGAAGTAGGTTGTGGTTGTTACTCCCACTACTTTCTGGTCCCCAAGAAGAACAAGGGCCTGCGTCCTATCTTGGATCTCCGGGACGTCAACCGCTTCCTCCGGAAGGAGAAGTTCAAGATGTTGACGCTTGCTCAGGTCTTGTCTGCCCTCGACCCGCAAGACTGGATGGTAGCGTTGGACTTGCAGGACGCTTATTTTCACATCCCCGTCCTGCCGGCCCACCGGCATTAACGGTAGGCCACGAGCATTTTCAATTTACCGTGCTCCCCTTTGGCCTTACCAGCGCCCCTCGGGTGTTCACGAAAGTGATGGCGGTGGTCGCAGCTCATCTGCGCAGATCAGGGGTTTCAGTCTTCCCCTATCTCGACGACTGGCTGTTGAAGGCGGGCTTGCCCCAGGCAGTCGTCTCCCACCTCCAGACTACGGCCGACCTCCTGCATTCGCTGGGGTTCTCCATCAATGTGCCGAAGTCACACCTGATTCCCTCTCAGAAGCTCCTCTTCATCGGAGCGGTTCTGGACACGACGCGGTTTCGGGTCTATCCTCCCGAGCAGCGAGTCCGGGATATTCAGGCTATGATTCCGATCTTTCAGCCTCTATCCCAGGTTTCGGTCAGAGTGACTCTGAGGCTGCTGGTCCTCATGGCCTCCTGCATCCTGCTGGTCGATCATGCCAGGTGGCATATGTGGGCTCTGCAGTGGGACCTTAAGTTCCAGTGGGCGCAGCATCAGGGGAATCTGTCCGATTGCATCCAGATCTCGGAGGGCACTGCACACCAATTGCAGTGGTGGCTAACGAACCAGGATTGGGTCAATTGCAGATCCCTCTCCCTTCCCCAACCAGACCACACTGTGGTGACGGACGCGTCCCTTCTGGGATGGGGCGGCCACATGGGAGAGGCGGAGATCAGAGGCCTCTGGTCTCCGGCGGAGTCCGGGCTCCACATCAACCTTCTGGAGCTCCGGGCAATTCGTCTTGCACTGAAGGCATTCCTTCCCTCTGTCCGGGGAAGAGTAGTGCAGGTGTTCACGGACAACACCACCGCCATGTGGTACTGCAACAAACAGGGCGGGGTGGGGTCGTGGACCCTCTGTCAAGAGGCCCTCCCCCTCTGGACGTGGCTGGAACGTCAGGGCATATCCCTGGTGGTTCAACACCTGGCAGGTTCCCTGAACGCCAGGGCGGACGAACTCAGCCGCGGGTGCATTATGGATCACGAATGGCGTCTCTATCGGAGGTGGTGCAAGGTCTCTTTCAACAGTGGGGAGAGCCTTGGTTAGATCTATTCGCCACCACAGAGAACGTGCAATGTCAGCAATTCTGCGCGTTGGAATTTCAAAGGCGGCACTCGCTAGGCGACGCTTTTCGTCGCGAGTGGAGTTGCGGTTTGTTGTACGCCTTTACGCCTATACCACTTCTGCCCAGAGTGCTGAAGAAGGTCAGGCGCGACCGGGCCCAAGTCATTCTTGTGGCTCCGGATTGGGCACGAAGAGTCTGGTATCCCGAGCTGTTCAACATGGCCATCCATCCTCCGATCAGACTGCCTCTTCGGGAGGATCGCCTGTCGCAGCAGCAGGAGACGGTCCTCCACCCGAACCTGTCCAGTCTCCACCTCCTTGCGTGGAGATTGAGCGGTGGCAGTTGACGTCTTTCGACCTGCCTCCCGAAGTCTGTGATGTTATCTTGGCAGCAGGCGTCCCTCCACTAAGACGGTATACGCCTGCCGGTGGAACAAGTTTGTGGCATGGTGCACAGCAAAGGCTGTGGATCCCCTTTCTGCCCCTCTTTCTGAAGTTCTCTTGTTCCTTCTTTCTTTAGCCCAGCAGGGCTCTGCTCTGGGTACTATCAAGGGCTATCTTTCAGCCATTTCTGCATTCCTTCGGCTGCCGGATCAGCCTTCTCTTTTCAAGTCCCCGGTAGTTAACCGTTTCTTGAAGGGCTTAACTCATCTCTTTCCTCCAATCCCCTTCGTTATGCCTCAGTGGGACTTGAATCTTGTTCTTACCTATTTAATGTGCGCTCCCTTTGAGCCGCTACATAACTGTCCTTTGAGACTCTTGACTCTGAAGACTACTTTCCTGGTAGCCATCACTTCTGCTAGAAGGGTGAGTGAGCTCCAGGCCCTTTCTTCCAAACCTCCTTTCCTTTCTGTCCATCCGGACAAGGTGGTTCTCAGGACCCGTCCATCCTTCCTTCCTAAGGTGGTCACTGCCTTTCACAGCGGGCAGACCATTACTTTGCCCACTTTCTTTCCACCTCCGCATCCTTCGAAGGAGGAAGAGAGGCTCCACCGTCTGGACCCAAAACGTGCGCTCTCTTTCTATCTGTATCGCACAAAACAGTTCCGGGTGGATGACCAACTCTTTGTTGGCTACGTGGGCGCCAAGAAAGGTCGGGCCGTACACAAACGCACCATTTCTCGATGGGTCGCTTTGTGTATTAAGGCATGCTATTCTCTGGCTAAAAAGGAGCCTCTGGATGGGCTACGTGCCCATTCCACCAGGGCGATGGCAGCCACTACTGCCTTGGGGAGAGGAGTTCCTCTAAATGACATCTGTCAGGCAGCTACGTGGGCATCGCTGCACATGTTTACGAAACACTACTGTCTGGACAGCCAAGTCCGCAGAGACGGCTTCTTTGGCCGTTCTGTTCTCCAGGACTTTCTGGTGTGATCTTGGTTCGTAGACCCACCACCGGGGTTGGTATTACTGGGGTATCTATTCTAAGGTAAGCAATCTATAACTAACGTGTTTCTTTCAGATGAACAAGTTACTTACCTTCGGTAACGATATATCTGTAAGAAACATTAGTTAGTTATAGATTCCTTACCGCCTCACCCATCCTCCATGTTCTGCGAACTGATTTCTAGGGTTAAGGACATCCTTTCATGGCCCTAGTTTTGTGCACCAGTGGTCAGTGTCTTGCATGGCTCTGCGTTTCTGGCGCGGAAAGTCGTGTACAGAACTGACGTCAGCGCGGCGTTTAAGTAGCTGCCGCGACGTCATCCCGGCGACCACGACGCCGACGACGGACGCGGAGCCGACCAACGCCACCTTCCGAAGCGCAGAGGTACTGCTGACGAAAAAACTTTCCGGATCCAGTCTGACGCCAGGGGGTAATTCTAAGGTAAGAAATCTATAACTAACTAATGTTTCTTACAGATATATTGTTACCGAAGGTAAGTAACTTGTTCTAAAGGGTCATCCCTGAACTTTTTGCCTTCCTCCTAGTCTTTTTTCTGAACTGGTGTTGGTGGTTTTAGGACTCTGGGCACTTTAGCACTGCTGTCCAGTGTAAAGTGCGTGTGCTCTCTGTGGTAAACATGGTAAGATTGGTCTACACCTGTTTGGCGTATTTAATTTACCTATCAGTCCCCAGTAATGTGGTATCTTATATACCCGGGGCCAGTAAATTAAATGCTACTGGTGGGCTTGCAGCGCTGCTTGCGCCACCACCAAAGTAGCCTTTCAAACCTGTCTCAGGCCTCTGCCATTGCAGGGCCTGTGCGTGCAGTGTTACTGCCGCTGTGACGTGACACCTAAAGTGTGTGCCACGTCTGTGACCCCCCTTTTACTGCATGTCAATCACCCCTAAGGTAGGCGCTAGCTAGCCCTATGGGCAGGGTGCATTGGAGGTAAAAGGTAGGACATGTACCTTAAGGGTGTGACATGTCTTGGTAGTGACAAACAGCCATTTTGGTTTCTCACTGCTGTGAGGCTGCCCTCTCATAGGAATGCATTGGGGATTCCCTGATAAGTGTTTCAGTGGTAATTCCTGAAATGAGAGGAGCAGCGTGGTCAACTTTGGTATGTTTGGAATAGTGATAATAAATGCTGCGTAATGGTGTGCGCAGATTTATGATCACTATTTTAGAAATGCCACTTTTAGAAGTTGGCATTTCTGTGTGCTATGTGTCTGCCTGCCTGATGTGTATTGCATGTCTGTCTCTGGAGTGACAGGGGCTGGTGAGGTGTGTGGCTCCAGGGAGGGCAGGGTGAGTCAGCGCTAGGCTGAATAGGAGATCTGCATTTGGAGTAGTGGGAGTAGTCCCCTGACCCTGAATAGGTCTGTGCCTGCCTGAGTGAATGCTGGCTCCGCCCCCCTGTGGTGTGTCTAATGACCGAGCCCTCACCTAACAAAGGGGAGTAGGAGCACTGTACACAAAGTGCTCCAGTACCCCCCAGAACCAGTTGAGGCTGGTTCCCCAAGCCCTGTGCCAGGGCAGAACAAAGAGAAAGGGTGTATAAATATTGGGGCTGTGACCCCATGTAAAGTGTGCTGCTTGGTGTGGACCTGGAACTGGTGGCCGGCAGGCTGCTGGACGGCCAGGAGGAACCGCCGTGGGACCCAGCTGCTGTTCTTAGGGGTCCCTGCGTGCTGGCCTGCCTGGCTGCGCCCTGCTGGAGTGTCTTCAGCCCCAGGAACTTTTTATTATTCCTGCTTTGACTGTGCCCAGTGCTGGCCCTGGAGACTCTGGGGCTCAGCCCAGGAGAAGCGCTTTCCTCAGCAAATGAGAACCTGCTAGCGCTGCCTGCTCCCTGTTCTGTCTGCAGGCGGGAGACAGGCGAGGCGTTTTCTGCGTGGTGCCCCTTCCCTCTGTTGAGGAGAAAGCGGGGAACGAGCCGCTGTGCCGTGGTAGGCACCACCGAGGAGAGGCAGATCGCCGCAAAACCGGAAGTCAGGCGGGACTTGCCTGGTTGTAGGCAGGGCCGGCAGGAGAGACGACGCCGGAGCCTCGCGTGCTGCTGCTTCCTTAGGGAGGAAGTCAGGCTGCTGTAGCCTAGTCGTGGGCGGGGCTCCCGTGAGCTGGAGAGAGCCCCACATGCTGCCCGAGAGTGAGGCCCACTAAGGACCAGAGAGGAACGGCGGTGCGAGGCCATCGGAGGCCAAGATTGGGCTGTTCGACCCCGCCGGGATGAGGCTTCACCCAAGACACAGGTGAACGTGCTGGGAACCGGAGCTGGGGAGGAAGCTGCTCCGGAGGCCGGAAGTCAGGCGCAGCCTACGCCTGGTTGTGGGCAGGACCAGGGAGGATCGTGCTCCAGACCGCGAGGTGGAGGAGAGGAGCACCGGAGTCTGGCCCATCGGTGGAGGGACGGCTGCCACTTGAAATCGCTCAGCCCCCAAAGAATGGTGAGTGGGGCTGAGCTTCGTTGCAGTAAGCTTCGGTCGCCGTGAGGGCGGGAGCATCCTTTGTTTTGAGTCAAGGGAGAGGAGGGGGAGCAAGGGGACGGCTTCCCTCCCCCTGAGACTGCCCCGAGTCACTTCTTATGCTGCCCCGAGTTTGAGGCGAGAATTGGTGTACGCAGCTGCACCGCCAGATCGTGGGCAGCTGCTTGAAGAACCCATAAGTAGGCAGAGTCTTTGCCTTTGGAAACGGGGCATTGCGGGGTGAGCCCAGGACAGGGCCCCCGCCTGAGAATGTCCTGGTAATGGGGACCTACTGATGATGCGCAGTGATGGTGCATTGGTACCCAGATGTATTGGCATAAGAGGGTACACGGTGCCATGTTGTGTTGTTGATGCCTAAATGTGGTTTGATAATATGGTTCATACCTAATGTGTGTTGCATAATGCGTTTATGCCTAATGTCATGCTATGATGTTTATGCCTAAGGTGTGGTGCTAAGAGCACCTTGGCCAGTAGCTACTGGTTATTTCTCTAACTGTACAATTGTGAGTTGTGATGGTTCTGACAGTGGCCCGATTGGCCCTGTCATGTATATAATCCCCTGTGAAATATTGCCTAGTGCCAGGTGGCACAGTGTACATTTGTGATTATGATTCTAATGTGTTTATGAGTAATACAAAGGCTATTTTTATATAACCTTGTGTGGAGTTTCTTTTGTGGTGTGCCTAGTGTGTTGCTGTTGTGTGTGTGTTGCGCAAACGCTTTACACATTGCCTCTGGGATAAGCCTGACTGCTCGTGCCAAGCTACCAAGGGGGTGAGCAGGGGTTATCTTCAGCGTGTAACTCCCTTGCCCTGACTAGAGTGGTGGTTTCTGCCTGGCTTAGGCGCATGCCCTAGCCAACCAGAAATCCCATTTCTAACAACCTTCTATACAAACTATTTAAAGCACTTTAAGATTCAATGCGCCCAAGTGGTGTTTCTTTAAGCATTTTAGACCTATAGCGGACTTTTTAATAAAAAATAACTGCGAGCACTTCAGAGACACTGCGCCTTTCATGCGTTATTATCGTACGCAAATTACAGACACGTTTCCATTCATAGAAACTCCTCCCAAACATCTCATGGATGCAGCGACTTTTATACAAACTGTAGAAAGCACTTTAAAGGTATCGCTGTCTGCAAGGAAAACGTAAAGGCAATGCACAGAAAACAAGTAGTGTTGTGAAGGTGCAGGCCACAGGCTGTCACTAGGTGTCCCGTGGGACCTCTTTTGGCCACATATGGTACTGAACCCTGCAGTATGGCCTAGGCAAAGGATGTGGTGCAGAGATGAGAGCTGCCGACTGCTGAGCTGGGGATCCCGTTTCGAGTCTGCTTTTATTACAGCTGATGGGCTGATTGTTTAATTTCCCCGAGCCCATGGCTAGGTGCGCTATATATATAAAAGCCTATACAAAGCAAAAAAACGAGCAAAACAGCAGTGGCCTCAGAGGGATGGTGGGGGGGCCTGCGAGCAGTATTGTGGGAGGGGTAAGGGAGAGGCACGGGGAGATTAAGAGATATGAAGCAACTGAAACAGTGTTGTGGGAGGGGTGAAGGGGAGGCACAGGAGATAAATGAAGGGGAAGCAAATGATGCAACAGAAGTTTCACTGCACAAGTAAACAGAACAGTTAAAGAGCAAATAGGCAGGCCAACTAAAAAAAGAGTTCTCTCTAAGTATTAACAACCTGAACAATAAGAACGAAGAACGCATGTAAGAGGGGCAGTCCTCATGGGAGGATACAAAATTCCAAAAGAAGGGACTACTAAGTGTATTCACCAATGAAAAGGCAGCATTTCTACAGGACAGCAACAGGAACCAATGAAAAAGGTGGGTGTTTTTTCACGCTCATATCCTAGATACAGCATGTCTCGAAGAGACAGCGCAAGTGCTGCCTAGGTGAGACCTCAAAAAAGAAATCCACAAATTTTAACTACATGCATCCCAGTTATATGCACTAGCACTTCTTGAACCCACTCAAGCCCCCAAAATATCTGACTGCTGATGGAGTTTTGAAGTACCCAAGTGCCATGCTTACACCTCAAAATCATAAGTTGGCAAACTATCAATCAGTTTCAATTCAATATCTTCACTGTTCAACCGATCTTCACTGCAAGGGTACCATAAATACCCTATATTAACATAGTTTGCAATTGATGCAGAAAATTCTATCCATTTTCTAGCTGTTAAAAGTATTTTGTAATTCATGAACAATAAATAAGCTGAAAGTACGGCTTACTGTCATAAATATGTATGCCGAGCAGCGGTCGTTGGTGTAGTGATATAGTAAACATGCATCTGTAATAAATGTGTAAACACTCTATTAGTTTTCTTTTATGATCCTCAGTAGTCAGCAAAGCATCAAGAGGACAAGTATTTGGGAAACCCTTTGCTATACAAATACCCAGTAAAATAACATAATCCCTGTAGTAAGAAAGGTACATGACTACTCTATTGTAATGTTATTACAGTTGCGTTGTAACATCACAGTGCCAGTGTCAGAGACCACAAACAATGTGAAAGGGAGACCACTGATCGAAATACAAGTGTTTGTTAAACGAAGTAAGAGATTGTCAGCTTTTTAGTTCTTTTTCATGTAAGTCCCTCCCTACCTTTCATTGGTCCATAAGATATTTATGTGAGTTAGTTTATCTATTAAACTGCTGGAGTTCACTAGAAGAACGCAAGACTCTATCTGCAGGTTACCACACATTCAAAACTACAGCTGATTTTGACAATGGCTTACATTAAACTGCTTAACTAACAAATACATCTGGAACGAGTTATAAACTGCACGTTGGTGTGTTTATTTTCACAGTACAGATTCCATATTTGTTCTACATATCAGCAGCCAGATGAGGTCTGTCATAGAAAGAGTGAAAAGATTAAGGGGGTTATTTACTAATGGTTGTGCAAATACTAAGGTGGCACTGAGCCGTTTTGTGGTGTACCGCTAGGCGTCTATAATGGTAAGTATATTGACACAAAACTTTTGCGCCACATGAGCGGCCTTGCAAAATCTTACAAAATAACCCCATATAAATGTAGAAGAGAGTCGGTGGGGGAGGGTGTGTATGTTTATATGTGTAAAGAAGAATAAAATAGCTACTTTGCTGTATTATAAAGATACTGCAAGCCACCTTGGAGTTCGCTGACCTTGTGAATGAACTCTTCTTTCTTCTACATTGTCACTGAACTCCTCTGTGATTTGCCATTACGTTGTAACATATGTCAGCGGGTACTTTATAGTTATTGGGTTCTGCTGACATGCTGTTCCTTGACCATATAGGGCCTAGTTTAATCTGCCCAGTGTGCAATGAGATTTTGTCTCGCAGGACAGATTTATCCCCTTCTCCTCACCATCATGCGATGACCATGTAACAGCGCTCAGTGTGGAATATTGTTCCTCTAAATTAAGACTAAACACCGACATGTAAATTGTTTTAGCTCAACCCACACACTTCAGTGGCATTTCAGTACTTAAACATGCCAAACTTGCCTGAAAACAAATACCTGAAAATATTCCCTTTTGCTCCCTGCATTTCAGTACAATATTTACACACGCTTGCGCACACTCCGAAGGTTGATCGCTCCATGTGACCGAGTACGACATTAGTAGCATGCTCAGTTTCCCAAAAGATGTCCCAGAGTTGAGTCAAAGGAGAGCTAAATACCAAACTAGAAGAGGAAGAATACAAGCCGAGCCTAAACATGATGGGCCTTATTTACAACAAACTGACTCAGCGCGGTGCCGCAAACCATTTGGCTGCGCCGCACTGAGTCACTTACAAAGCACAGGGTTGCGTCATATCTACAACGATATGACGGATTCCTGTGCTGGCGCACAATTGGCTGCCATGAAGGTGGACCAAGACTACACCTCGCAGAATGCATTTATTTGTCAAATTAAAATCCTAGCCAGAATCATGGTGTCACACACACATGAAGGGATAAGGCAACACGCCTCACATTCACCCACCAACTGCACCCACACACGGGCACCGGACAGGAGTATATCCTGAAAGTGCAGACTCCAACTACATCTCTACCGACCTAGGTGTTGTAAAGCCATAGGGAGCACCTCGAGAGGACATGGGAATATAGAAAAACTCTCTAAGCCTTTAGATCATGTGGCCATTTCATGTTTATTGTTCTTGAGGGGTGAGTTTACTACAGGAAGCAGGAGGAAGAACATCTGTCCACGAACAAATTTGAGCCTAAATTGTAGTCCACCATGTGTAGCTGTTCTGATTCCAAGCTGAGTTTCCACCCATCCTTTTCTAGGCTTGTATTCTTTCTCAGATCAGCAAGCAGTGCTCTTGAAGTGGTCAGCAGAATTCCCTTTTAGCCAATGCCAACTTCTGGACCAGAGAGAAGTCGTAACACGCTTGCCATGTCCGCAAGCTAAGAAGTAGATTTTGAACAGCGTTTCACCTTGGGACATTCAGCGCCTGGATACCCTTGCGGATGATTAGCTGCGCTTTAAAAATCCTGTTTGATTTATTGATTATTATTAGTGCTACCTTGCATCCTATTGCATGTGTTGTAGCCCCGTCACTGTTGTCATTCTGCTATAAGTTCCTGTCTGCCTAGGCAACCATATTTCTGTAACATTACTTGTTCCCTTGCGTCTCTTCTAGTTACTGCAACCCTGCTACCATGATATCTGTCTGATTGCCCTTCGTAGCGGTGTTGGAAGAACCACCTACTTTTTGTCAGTGTTGGGATGCCCCCTCAATCATACCTCTGCAGTGTTGGGGGTGACTCCTTAAGCTTCCCATTGTAATGCTGTGGTGTCCTCCTTGCTCCATCTATTACTTTCTTCTGGAGCCCAATCAGTTGTACCACTGCGGTGTTGGGACGGGTCACTCAATAAATCCACTGTAATATTGATTTACCAACTTAATCTCATTGTTGCCATCCTGGGGTGCTCACTCAAGCCTAAGAATGTCTGGGAACTTCCTTCAATATACTACTTGCTGCGGACATGGCTGAAAACTGGGCTGTACACATCAGCTCTGCCTATTGGGCGTTGGCCAATGCTGATGGCTTTTCACCTACATTGGTTCTTCAATTTCTCCTCCTTATTCCCACAAAAAAAGGTATTAGGTGTTGCCACGAGAACAGACCTGCTCTACGCATCATCTCATTGCCCTGGGGTCAAAACATGCTCTTTGGGAGTTGGTCACCCTTGTGTTTTCACCAGCATTGGCACTTCCATTTTCTCTGTCTTTGCCATGAACAGAGCCTTTGGTGATACCTGCCGCTAGGGGTTCCCTTTGAGTCACAATGTACCTGCCGCCCCAGAGCACCATATGTACAGTGGTTCCTGGTTGTGCCTGTTTGCGTTTTCACCAGCATTGACACTTCCGCTTCTTCTCCTCCTGTGCCAAGGATAGGGAATTTGGTGTCACCGTTGCTATGGCTACCCTGCTCTTCACCCCGTCCCAGTCCTCTTGGGGCACCATCTGCCCATTTTGCACAGCCCCGTAGATCTCGCGAGTCAGCAGTTCGAAGGCGGCCTCCACGTTGCTGTTGGTCTTAGCGGAGGTTTCCAGGTACTTAAGCCCCAGTGAACTGGCCATCTTTTCAGCCTCCTCGCGCCGCACCTGTCGTTCGGCCACAAGGTCACTTTTATGGCCCACGAGGATGAAGATGGGGCTGAATGGTTGAACTCGTTCACTGACCTCCCGATGCCAATCCCGGATGCTCTCCAGGGACTTCCGGTTGGTGAGGTCAAACATCAGTAGACCGCCTGCGGAATTCCGGTAGTATGAACGGGTCACAGACCTGGTGCAAAGGGAAAGAAAAGAGAAGGAAACATCAAATATCGTACAAACTGATATTGGCTTATATAAATCAAATGAACCTGCTGACAGCTGTTGCTTCACTCAAAAACATAGCTAGTCGAAAAGCTCAGTGGGTTAATGTGACTGTTGCACAAATATGTTAGAAACTTAAAATCTCAGAGGAGACAACACAGCCTTTCAAAAATCATCAAATTAGGCAGTACCCCCTGTTACTTAAACATTAGGAAGTTGCAAACTCTATGTAAAAACCAAGCACTGGCAAAGTCAACAGGTCTCGGTTTTTCGGCCTATTTACTTTGCCAATACTTTTTGGTGATGTGGAACAGCACCGGCAAAAAGCATTCCTCTTCCCACTGCTGTTTAGTACTGGAAACAAAAAAGGCATGAGGACACAGCTGTTGGTGGTCTCGTCGTTATGTAGTCGCAGATGCACCACTAAGCGTGCGCGCACCTACAGAATGACACAGGAGCCATATTCTTTTACTTTTTATTAACTGATCTAAGATGGCGGACACTACTTCGATGGGCCAATAAAAAGAAAACAAAATTGTTTGTGCATGAAAGCGCATTTGCCGTGGGACAGCACCTTTTGCTGTTTGGCCCTCCAATAAAAGATGTATTTAAAAAATATATTTTAAAAAAGAACAGCAGATGTGTTGTAGACAAAGAAGCGGGTGGACAGAGCAGAATGGGGAAGAGCAATGTGGAGTGGACGGGGCATGGAGGTGAGAGTAACACAGGGGTGGGGTGAAGCACACAAGGGAGACAGCAATACAGGGTTGGGGGAGAAGCACAAGAGGGAGACAGCAACACAGAGCGCAGAGGGGACGTGGGGAAAGAACTAGATGGGAGAGCGAACAGCCAGCCAGGAGAGAGAGGAAACACAGAGCATGGGACGGGTATTTGTGGGGGTGGGAGGAGAGAGCTGGAAAACACATGCATTCTGATAGAGTGCTTAACCAAAAAGAAAAAATAGTTCCCTAGAAGTGAGCAGTGGAAGGACACAAGTCAGCCAGTCAAGAGGGTGGTGAAGAGGCTATTCTCCACGGGAGGGACGAACATAAGATGGGCAAGGAAAGTCATCACATAAGAATCAACTAAGAGTGACAAACTCAACCAGTGGTAAGCAATGTAAGTTTTTGGTAAACCCTCAATAGGTCTTTCACAAACAGATAACTTGTACTGTCTGGGAGGCTTCAGCTAGCAAGTAATTATTGTGAGCCCAACTCTTGAGCCCAGATTCACTAACACTGCACTGGGAAGCGCAAAGTGTTGTGCATTTACATTCCAGCCCAAATCATAATTTGCATTGGAAAGTTGTCTAAAGTAAGGCAAAGTAGTTCTATGCCCCCACGAGGTAGACGCAACAGTGGAGAAAAATGTAAAACTCTTCATATTTTTCCAAATTTGCATGTGTGCTGCACTTTACAGCACACATACAAAGTGGAAAATGAATTAAAGCATTGTTTTTTACTGGACGGGTCACCATCTGTAGGAAGGTGCAGTATTATGTAATGATGCTGATTAGGCTTCCCTATGCAATACTATCACAGTACCCCAAAGATGGTCCTTGGGTTCACAATAATAAATCCTTAGCTCAGTCCTAGTAGAGTGGCACAGAACAGTCAGACTTTACTAGAGGAACATGATAGGCATTTCAGAGTACCAACATGGATGAAAAGTAATTGACGTGACAGGAAAGAAATCCAACACCAATTTATAAACGTAAGACAGATTTTTATATAAATTTCGACCCCAAAACGAAGTAAATCAGATAAGTACAACCGGATTTATAGATTGTAGAAGCAATAATAAATCACTGCAAATCAATACTACAAAACTTTAGCATTGCGGTGAATGGGAAAAATCACTAGTGTCAATCAGTCCCTGGCAGGTCATGTTGCGTGGAACCCAAGGAGGGTAAAAGTGATGCGGGTCCAGTGCTTAATTTGAGCCAGTGGTTTCCGGTGCTCAGCACCGGCACTTATGACAGCTGCCACATGGTGGTGCTGTTTGTGTAAGTTGGAGATGAGCAGAACAGTTGCTTATTCATTCAATATGCATTAAAAACAACTAATACCTGTTGCCCAAGCCACTCTTATAGCTTTGGGGGCCTCGAACAGTCTGTATTGTCACACTTGTAGCAGTGTGCTGGTTAGTAGTTGTGTAGGTACTGTCATTGGCAGCGCTGGCAGTGGCAATGGGAGGTGCAAGCTGCGGTGACCTCCTGACGAGGCACTTATTTTTTAACAAATTAAGCAATGTGCGGGTCCCAGGACCAAGCCACGACAGTTGGTTCGATTTTATCTGGCTCGAGAAGCCCCGGTGCAGAGTTGTCCTGGCTGTCCCTGGTGCTGAAGTGGGAGCTGGTTTTACAGCTTACATGGTGCTGGTGAGGAAATGGGAGCTAAAAGTCGACAATGAAGCCACTGCTGACGTCGGATGAAGGTTTTGCGGTGTTCCATCAAGGTGCCGTTTCGAGTAAAGATGGTGGTTGCTGGACTGGCCACCAACAAGCCTTGGCAGCGGTAAGCTTAGCAGAAAGTTATTGCGATGTCCGAGGGAAAACGGCAGCCGCCTGAAACTTGCTGAAGGTCAGGACTACGTTTTCCACAATGCACTGGACCATCTACTTTTGGGCTATCCCTCGGAAAGCCCAATGGCCAGCAATTCTTTGCTTGCGGTACATTGTTGGTAGGTTGAGCCTGGGCAGTGCATGCACTACTCTGCAAAGCAAACACAAGGAGATGATGGACGGAGCACTGAAACTTTTCCAACACTCACCCCCAGTCACAGATCTGGGTTGAATCGATCATCGTTCTTTAGCTCACTTCGCCACCCCAGTTCAGACCCAGCCATATGCAAATCAGTCTTGACCCTGTTTCTCATGGGAACAGTCCAGCCCGAACTGCCAAGCCAGGTAATCCCTGGACCAGAAAAAAGGATCCTGGGACAGGTTTCTGGGTAACACCCCTCATCAGCCAGGCTAGCTTGAGTCCAGTGGTAAAGTGAGCGAGGGACCCACATCTGGGCATACCCTGTCAACATAGGGCGAACAAAGCAAGCACAAGGAGATGATGGACGGAGTGCTGAAACTTTTCAGACACTCGCCCCCAGTCACAGATCTGGGTTGAATCCATCATCGTTCTTTAGCTCACTTCGCCACCCCTGTTCAGACCCAGCCATATGCAAATCAGTCTTGACCCTGTTCCTCATGGGAACAGTCCAGCCCAAACTGCCAAGCCCGGGCTTCCCTGGACCGGAAAGAAGCATCCTGGGACCTTTTTGGGGTAACACCCCTCATCAGCCAGGCTAGCTTGAATCCAGTGGCAAAGTGAGCAAGGGACTAATCTGCGAGGCATGCTGTATTCAGTCTATGGGTTTTCAACATGCCCAGCACTTCTGGTTGGTTGGTTGGTTGACCTGGGTTTCGAAATTCCTTTACTCTAGTTGGTCAATAGTGTCCATCTGTCCCGCCTTTGGGTGCTTGGTTCCCTCCCAGCGGACTTCACCAATTTTTTCTTTTGGTTGGCCAACTCTGGCCATCTGTTGCCTCCTCGCTTGCACCCTCTCCCTCCCGTCATTGCTCCCGTCTCTTAATCTACCCAGTGCCAGCCCCACACCACCACCTCCCATCATCACTGCTTGTGTTAGCTTTTTTTCCCCCAGCGGACTTCACCGATTGTTTCTTTTGGTTGGCCACCTCTGGCCAACTGTGTTTTACGTAAGCATGCACTAGATTTCTACGTTGGTGGAGCCTCTCCCTCAAAGTATTATCCTGTCTCCTTACAAGCACCCTCCGACAACGGGTCCAGTCTTGAAATGTTCACATGGGTCGTTTGGAAATTAAATCAACTAGCTAATTTAATTAAATCTAGATACAGAATATTCTAGCGATTTATCCTAGTTGAATGCTTAAGTAGAAAGGCTCACGGAGGACGTGATCCTCGGTTTGTTAAGAATATGTGTTGTTCTCCGTTTCCATTGCAGTTAAATGCAGTCGCTCTTCTTGCATGGACTCCGCCTTTCATCAAGCTCCTTAGGTTAATTTTCCTGCTTGTTGGTATTGGCAGATACAGCACTCTTCCATTAACCCTTTCCAGGTTGAATTCTAAATGCATGTTTTCAGTAAAAAACAGTTTTTATTATTTTTGTTTAATTTACTGCACTTTTACAAACGTCAGAAAAGCAGGGTCTCTCCCTCCACACCCAAAAAATATATTGATTTTCTGCAAGTAGGTTAAAAATATGCTTCAATGTATTCCAATTTTAAAAGGTTTACTTTCTGAATCTACCAAAATGTCATCTGGTTAAACCTGTTTAAAGCGGTCAGAGAACGTGTGTACATGTTTGCTTATGAGCATAATGATCGCCTGCTGAATTTGAATACAGCGCCACGTCTGCGTGTCAGAGTTTGGGAAGCACTTGAGAAGTGACGTGTTCTGTCCCCGGTTGTTTAGCATAATGTATTTAGGCCATTTTCTGTGCTTGGTAATGGGCCCTGCAGGATGGTTGTACACGTGCCAGGAGTGCAGCTCACCACTGCGGTTGAAGCGCCGCTCCCTTCTTGAAGTGCCAGGATCTGGCCAAGATCACACCGGGGCCTGTAATTATGTACTAGCACTAGGGTCGTTTTTGCGACTGTTTACCTGCAAACACTCGTAGGGAGACTACTGTGGATTATGGCAGCTCTGGGGCTTTATTCAGGTCTGTGGCCTAGAAGGAAAAGGTCAAAGGGCACCCAATCTGCCTGTCACACAGCCTGGCAGGAGGACAAAGTTCGCGGGGGCTTGATCACTCGACGGGTACAAGTGAGGTCAAAGGTCTTGTGACAACGCAAATTGATAACAATGCCAATTGATAAAGGTGAGGATTGCACCAGAGCCTCTCTACGCACGTCCTTCCGATAAGGGTGCTCGAAGGTGGTGCTGTGCCATGCCAGGGTGGCACCGATGCCCAGCTGCAGAGTTCACGCTCGGCGATGCTGCTGTGTCATGGTGTCACCGGTGCCCAGCTGCAGTCTTCACTGTCGGCAGTGCTTCTGTGCCCTGCCAGGGTGGCACTGGTGCCCAGCTGCAGTGTGTTCAAGCTAGGCGATGCTGCTGTGCCATGCCAGGGTGGCTGGCACCGGTGCCCAGCTGCAGAGTTCACGCTCGGCGATGCTGCTGTGTCATGGTGTCACCGGTGCCCAGCTGCAGTCTTCACTGTCGGCAGTGCTTCTGTGCCCTGCCAGGGTGGCACTGGTGCCCAGCTGCAGTGTGTTCAAGCTAGGCGATGCTGCTGTGCCATGCCAGGGTGGCTGGCACCGGTGCCCAGCTGCAGAGTTCACGCTCGGCGATGCTGCTGTGTCATGGTGTCACCGGTGCCCAGCTGCAGTCTTCACTGTCGGCAGTGCTTCTGTGCCCTGCCAGGGTGGCACTGGTGCCCAGCTGCAGTGTGTTCAAGCTAGGCGATGCTGCTGTGCCATGCCAGGGTGGCTGGCACCGGTGCCCAGCTGCAGTGTTCCTATTCGGCGATGCTCCTGTGCCATGTCAGGGTGGCACGGGTATCCAGCTGCAGTGCTAGGCAATGATGCTGAATAACAAGGCGGGGTAACATTAAGTTGTGTCCCTGTGGATTATGAGTTTGTATACCATTTCATTTTGTGCAATGAAAGCATCAAAAATGTAATGCATAAGCACCGTGGCATTGAAAATAAACGTGGTCCAATAATGTGTAATTTAGAACTGTACTAACAAATACACATCCGTACTACAGTGCAAAGATAACATTCTTACCATCACAGTCAAGAGAAATCGAAATGAGAAACCTGCTTACTGGTTCGCAGAGTCCATGTAACAATTACTTTAAAGAGGGAAGTAACTGTGCTGTAGTCAGGAGGCCTCTTCAATGTGATTTTACCGTACTGCACAAATTTAACCCCTTCCATCCTGGTTTTGTACAGAGGGATGCAATAATTTTAGGGCTTTGCCTGTAACAAGATGCACAAATACAATGCCTCACAGTGAGCTGAAGATTGGAGATCTGGGTCCCTGGGGCAAGAGCGAGTGGTCACAGGCAAGCCCTTTTCCTCCGGTGACCCCTGGTTTGTACACCTTTTTAATAGTTTAAAATGCAATCTAATATCCGTACAAACACAATAATTACAAAACAGGTTAGAACAAGTTCTAAATTAAGGTTCTACCGCAAAAACATTCTACTCTTCTAGAAGATCTACAACTGCAACTTGTCCCTCTTGCTTTATCAGAAAATGTTTTGATCCTGTGGGGTCACCGTACACAAACAAGCAGTCACAACTGTGAGTGGGAGCTCTATATTAATACTGGGTGGTGTAGTCCTGTTTTGTTTCCACTGATCTGACTAGATTAACACACCTGAAAACAGAGATCTGTAGGTGAAAAGTTCAGAACTGGAGACGGTGTCTGGAGTGCAGTTGTTACCATAGGAGGCATATATCATAGACACCCCATTCATGTCTGGGCCCTCTCACACTTTTTAGGTCGAGCCTGGGCAGCGCATGCGCTGCTTTGCGAGGCATGCTGTATTCATTCTATGGATTTTCAACACGCCCAGCGCTTCTGGTTGGTTGGTTGGCCTGGCTTTCGAAAATCCTTTACTCTGGTTAGTCAGTAGTGTCCATCTGTCCCGCCTTTGGGTGCTTGGTTCCCACCCAGCGGACTTCACCAATTGTTTCTTTTGGGCGGCCAGCTCTGGCCATCTGTTACCTCCTTGCTTGTACCCCCTCCCCGTCATTGCTGCCATCATTTAATCTCCCCAATGCCGTCCCCACACCACCACCTCCCATCGTCGCTGCCTTTTCTTTAAACACTCGAGTAGCGGAAATGTAGACCTTCCGTTATGCTCTTCTTTCAAGAAATATGGTGGCATCGGGAAGCCAGCGCTTTTAGTGCACGGGGTAAAACTTGCACACGCGCCGCGCTTCATTTTTCATGACGGCGCCCGCTTTCATCAAATGAGGAGGCTTTGGGAGGCTGGGCGCTTTTAATGCACAGCGTAAAAATGTTCTCTACAGGGACGCCGCGCTTCATTTTTCAGCACAGCGCCCACTTTCATCAAATGCAGCAGCTCTGGGACGCCGGGCGCGTTTAATGCACCAGTAAATGTTACTGTACCCACAATAATGTGCTGCATGGCTAAATACTTAGGTCCCAAAGGTGAGACCGATTGCATTGCAAATGCTGGTTTTTCCCTGCGGTGTGCAAGGGACTAGTGCCACTAGTCCAGGGGAGTCTGGAGTTGTCTTTGGCTCTCAAAGGGGTCCCTCTGTCTGAGGCAACCAGTCTTTAATCCAGGATGAGTCGCAGTCATGCAGTTCCAGGAAGGTTGCCACAGGTGCAGAATATCACGCCTTTGCTTTGTGCAGATCCAATTGTCGTAGACACAGATCTCTTCTTTGTCCTTTGTTGCAAGTCTGATCAGAACTGAGGTTCTGATGCCCCGGTGCCCCTTAAATCCTAGCTTTAGGGGTGTGGGTGCAAGTGGCCAATGGGCTACTAGCCCCAGTGGCTAATCCGCCCCTGAGGTGACCATATCCCGGGGTGTGGGTCACCTTTTCTACCCAGAACCCTTTATTCTGCCACTTTTAAAAATGGCAGAAACGTTCCTTAACTGTACAGACCAGGTAGACAATCTTAGAGGTGTGGCTAGCCTTCTGGGGGTGTACACCTCTTGACTACATCATTTTCCCTCCTGCCTGGGTGCAAATGTGCCTGGGGCAGAGGGAGAGCTGTTTCCTCTTTTGGGAGGCCGTCTGCTTGCATATTATAGGCGGTGTAAGCTTTGAAGCTCACTGCCTTGATGAGCCACTTCACTAGCCATCCTGTCAGGGAGGGTAGGTATGACCTCCTTCCCATCCAAGCCATTGTTTTTGACTCCTAGGAGAGTTCACACCTCCTGGCAGGGGGTCAGATTCCTGTCTTGGTGGCAGCAGCTGCGAACAGGCAGCCAGAGCACAGGAAAGGCTGGGGCAACCAGGTGGGCAACCTCTAAGGAAGCCACCTGGGTGCATGCCACATCATCCTCAACACAAGAATCATTTCAGGGGTGATGAAGCACGTTGTTTGATCCCAAACATGACATATTTCGGCTGTACCATAATGGAGCTGGCGTCCTCAAGTTTGCCCAGGTGGCAGCCATGTTATCCTGTGGACCGCTGATCACTTATAGTAGCCTTTAATGGAAAAGGGCATTATAGGGACATATAAGCTTGCACTTATATGTTCACACCTTTAATATAATGCACCCTGGGCTCAGTAGGCCTTCCTTAGGGGGGGTGACTCATATGTATTAAAAATAGTGCTTTGACCTTGCCACACAAGGTGAGGTTAAAGTTGAGTTTGAGCCGTTTGCACTGCTCCTGCAGTCTGCAATGGCAGGACTGCTGTCATCAGTTTACTTGGGTCACTCAGGGTGGCACATACACTGCTTCAGGATCTGGTGAGCCCTTTAACTCTCATGCCCTGGATACCACTGGAACCATTTACAAGGGAGTTATAAGCTGGTTAAAGTCCTTGCCAATTTAGCTTACCAATGTACATGTATCAGTTTTAGGGAGGCAGCACTGGCACTGGGGCCTGGTTAGAAGGCTTCAGTGCACTGTCAGAGTCGAAAACCAGCATCTAGTACTCCAAATGGGGGCAAAAAGTGGGGGGACACCTGCAAAAAGCCTGTTTTCTTACACCATTCAGAGCAAAACGGGTGTGTGGTTCGGTGCAAGGCAGCCTAAAGTGTGCCAACACCGGGGGAAGAGAAAAACAACACCATATCACCTGTTTTTCTCTGAATCTTTGATGCAACACAGTGCAGCGACTTTGGTAGATGTTCTGAAACCTTTATTCTTTATATCATTCCCAAAAATTATTTAGCTGTGCCAGGTGATTTTCCACTCATGTTAGTCACATCTCACCTTTTTGAGTAAACAAAGTAAATATAATTTTTAATGTATTCTTCATTAAGACATTTTTCGCGATGATCATAAAATCGTGGGGCATATTATCAAGGAATAGCGATATTTATCGCTAACCGCGCTTAGCGCGACTTTGTTTAACGCCGCCTTTTGCTGGAAAATATCGCTGAGATAACACCCTATTAACAAGGTTTATCTCCATAGCGATAAAATTTCCAGCGATAGCGGCAAAATGTGAGAATATCGCTGGAAAAGCAGCGATATTCTCGCATTATCGCTAAGGTGGATTCAGCATTAGACTCCACCTCCTATATTTTAAACAGGTAAGTCATCCTCACTAGCAGGTGATAAAATCTAGCGATAAACGCGCTTAGCGCAAATTATTTTATCGCTTCGCCTGCCTTGCTAATAGGGGTAGTGGTGTTAGCGACTGTTTTCAGTCGCTTTAGTAGGGAACGCCTTCCTTGCATGTCATTAGCGATAATTATCGCTGACATGCAAGGCGATGTGAATCCCGGCCGCTAACGCTTAAAAGCTGTCGCTAACGCCTGTTAGCGACAGCTTGCTAATAGGGCGATAAAAATATCGCCGCTTTAGCGGCAAAAGTGCCGCTAAAGCGGCGATAAAGCCCTTGATAATATGCCTCGATGTCTTTATAGAAATCAAAATTACATGATGCTTTCCATGAAGTTACAAATAACTTTCTGACAAAACCTAGGGGCATATTAGCAAGACCCACGTTAAAATTATCGCCGTTTTAGCGGCAGGAAACTGCCGCTAAAACGGCGATAATGGGCTTGCTAATATGCGTTATGGAATTCCAATAGAAGCCCAGGTTAGATGTCCTGCACATCTAACCTGGGCTTCTATTGAATTCTATAACGCATATTAGCAAGCCCATTATCGCCGTTTTAGCGGCAGTTTCCTGCCGCTAAAACGGCGATAATTTTAATGTGGGTCTTGCTAATATGCCCCCTAATTTCTACAGATTTTAACAGTCCAAACCACAGAACTAAATTGTTTTCTTTTTTTGTTTCGATACAAGGTTCCATTATAACCCAACTCAAAGACACTATTTTATTGCTCTTGGAAGAAAAACAGTTTAATTTGCGCTCCTGAGATGCAAACCTGTGGCCTTCAGGTGAAACACACATGTATGTGGCTTGTGCATGAACCAACCAAGCTGTCTTAGTGACTATTCCACTTATTTGGAGTCTTTCTCTATGCACTGATAATGGCATGCCCATGTCACCTGGTTCGTAGGTCAGTGTCTTTTTGATAATCAGGTAAGAATGGAGATTACTACATGTCGTCAGCGAGGGAAAGGTGGGGTGTGGGCGTCTAGGACCACGTTACCTGCACACAGAAAGGATTCCCAGATCCCCATAAATTCATCCTCTGTACGTGTACAGGTATTGATATCACGCTCCTTCACTGCCATCTTGACCGCTATGCCGTGTCTTTCAATGGCCTTCTAAAATGTAAACAATTGAGGCTTGGCACCAACTATGGGCACCATCAGGCTTAGGACTAACCACAGGCATTGCCAGGGTTAGGACAGGTCATGGTCTCCTCCAGGCTTAGGGCCCGCCCTGGGCACCACCTGGCTAGGGATCAGCAAAAGCCACAATCAGAACTCCAGGCAACGGTTCTTAAACTTTTGACTTCTGAACGCCACCACCCCCACCACCCCCCATCTACTGAATCACTACTGGAACCCGCAAAGCCCGGCCTAAGTAATTTCTATGATTTTAACCTCCAAACAATCCGCAAAAAAAGAAACGAGTAAACGTCAAACACATACACAAATTATTAAATATTTTAATTTTGAAACCAAAAAATATGGAAAAATTAATTTTGATTTTAATAGAAAGTTGGAGCTTTTAAAATGTGGTTTTATTTCTAAAAGACAAACAAAATGCTACACTGTAGCATGTAGCTCTGTCTTTTTTTGCTCCTAATGCATGCTCTCTTTTTGTCTGTGCATACCGGTGCTTAATTATTTCCTTTGTAGGAGCCACTATCCTTCTGTGTTCCATAACAAAATATGGAAATGTCCCACACTCTTTTCCCACTGGACACCACTTAACACAATTTATGTGCACACAGGATTTTACAACGGTAAGTAAACAGATGCTATCTTTTGTGTACTGTTGTGATACTCACGTGCCTGTGCGCATCTTTCGTACATTTGGATTTTTGAAACATCAGGAAAGTCGCAGCACCATCTAATTTTTCATGAAGTGACAAGAGATAGAGTGCAGGCTTCTTTTTTATTTGCGGTATGGCCACCCAATGCTACCCTTAACTCCTAATAGCATCATCGCGGGGGTCATTTTGAACTGTTGACCGATGATTGTATCCAAAAATTTCCCAATCTCTTGCATAAAGGGGCTTAATACTGTGCATGAGAAAAATATATGTACGATCTCCGCCTGGTCCGCCCGCACCGATGGCAATTACCATTGGGCCTACTACCCCATTTGTACAATTTGGCCAGAGTATAGTACAAATCAAATATTGTTTTAAAATGCTGACTTTTTAATCCAGCCGTCAAAAAAACCTTCCACAAAATGTCTACAGGCTCTTGGAGCAGAGCCCTTAACACCCAAAGCATGGTTTCCAATTTGCTATTTTAAGCCTCTAAATCGTCTGGCGGCACTTGCATCAATAGATTGTAAATAACTCCAATCTTGGCTCCCTTAATACTGGCTTCTATTAGGGGGACAGGACAGACCTAGATCTGACTCCTATCTAATTTACAAAGAAAATCTTGTATCTTTAAAAATGTTGAAAAATCTCCACTGGTTAAGCCAAAGATATCCTGCAACTCGCTACAAGAGAGTAACTGCCCCTCCACATAAAGATCGCCCAATACAATGATACCATTCCGTGCCCATATCTTGCCTGTTCCGTCATGGAATATACTTCGGAGCACCGGCGAACCCCATAGAGGTGATAGCGATTAAGTTTAGTAACCCCAGCTATCCGTGCTACCTGTCTCCATACCCTAAACCCTCCCCTTAATATTTTAAATCTGGTCTTCTTTTAATAACTGGGTGCAAGAGTCTTCAGGAGGAAACCTAGCCTCTGTCCCTAAAATTAACTCATAGATTTTAGGTGTCTCGGCAGTGTCCAGTCTAGCAGTCCCGCCCGAAAAAAGAATCCCCTATGCCGAAACATACAGGCCCAAAAATAAAACATGAGGTTGGGTACCCCCAAACCCCTCTGCTTTTTGGGAGAGCCATATATTTTGCTGCCTTTCTAGGTTTCTTAAATTCCCACACAAAGCTGGAACAAAGGCTTTTGAATTTAGTCAGCCAGGACCTATTAATCTCCATGGAAACCGTTTTGGTAATATCGTCATTTTTAGCACTTTGCACCTCCCCATTAATGACAGGTGAAAATGACTGATTTTCATAAGTTGCTGCCTGATATTACTCAGTTACGGGGCTAAACTGGTTTCTACTAGATGATCCAAAGCCGCGGTTATTCTGATACCTAAGTACATCGCCTCTTCCACCACTTGATGATCATCCAAATCCACTGCTTTAGAGCAGATGACCTGTGTCTTCCCCTCATTTACTCTATAGCCAGAGAGTGTGCCAAAATACTTAGCGGCTTTTTCTATTTCAAGAATAGCGCTGAGAGGGGGGTCCATTGTAACCACTGCTATGTCATCTGCATAGGACAGTACTTCATACTCTGCTTGCTCGGTCACTGCAGGCTTTACTAGTTTGTTGCTCTCTAGCATTGTTATAAAGGGATCAATATAGAGGGCGAACAGCAGCCGTGTATAGGGACAGCATTGCCTTATCCTTCTAGTGATCGACATACGATCAGATTCAGTCCCCATTATCCGCAGTTTCGTGGGTGCCTGAGATTTAATAAAACTCGTGCCAAGACCTTTCCAAGCTAAAACAAGCCCCACAAGACCCGATCAAACACTTTTTCAGCGTCCAGTAATATCAAGCCCATATGTGTCCTCATAGCCTCAGCAATATCAAACAGGGCTATTACCCTCGTCACATGATCAGCTGTCCCCCACCCAGGAATAAAACCATGTTGTTGCAGTGATACCACAGAAGAAAAAACTGCCTAGCCTATTTAAACTGTGTTTAATAGGGACTGTGCACTTCGTTTTTTGGCTAGGAGAGGGAGTAAAGTTTTATCCAAACAGTATTGTTAGATTTTAAGTTTGTGAGGCCTTTTACCTGCAGAAGTCCAATGTGTGGATTGAGCCTGTCTGCCTCCTAGGAGATTCTGGACAGGAGAAGCAGCTCCCCGAGCCCCCAGGCCAGCAGGCCTAGGACTGGGGATTGGCTATTCAGCTACCAGGCAACTCTGAGCCCTCCCCTCACACCTGCCCAGGCCCCTTAAGGCTTTGCTGGGTGCACCCCAAATCATTCTCCTCCATCTTGTGAGTTGCAGCCTACCTGTGCCCCAGATTGCAGTGAGCAGAGTCCAGGAAGTGGTAAGGGGGCAGACTAGTTCTGTCTCTTCCCCCAACAAGTTTTTAAAAAAACGATTTTCCCTTTCTGTGATTACTGTCTTTGCCTGTGGTTGTTACAGTTTAAAATTGTAGTTTTAACCTGCCTGTGATTGCATATTTTATCACCTGTTTTGTGTGTTAAACTTGTGGTTTTCCTGCCCATGATTGCTTCCATTTAACGTGTTGAATTGTGGGATTTGCAGTCCAAACTCTGTAGTTTTTCCCTCTCACTCCTGGTGACTATTCAGTTTTCCCTCCAAATTTCTCCTTTGCTCTGTGCTAAGACCTGTATGTTCAACAGTGCACCCCCAGCCACCATTTTGTGTTATCAAGCCAGTGAAACCAGCCCCCCCTGCCTCCCCCCCAGCAACAGGGATATTCTACATCAGAGGGTGCTTCTGTGAGCTGCTTAAACTGTGTTTAATAGGGACTGTGCACTTCGTTTTTTGGCCAGGAGAGGGAGTAAAGTTGTATTCAAACAGTAGTGTTAGATTTCAAGTTTGTGAGGCCTTTACCTGCAGTAGTCCAAAGTGTGGATTCTGAACAGGAGAAGCAGCTTCCAACTCCCTGGCCAACAAACCTTGTCTGAGGTTGCTGGGACCTTATATAGTCTGCTAGTGGTTGGTACATGTATACACTGATTGGTGGTTGTATCTGATGTTTCTATTGGATATGGGTTAGTGTCCTCATTGGTTGGGTATTTGAGGGTTCTGATTGGTTTCTGGGTCTGTGATTCAATCAATGTAGGGTTGGGACTAGGGATAGGTTTATGATTTCTATTGGAAGTAGGGACTAGGGCTTCCTGTGTTATTGGTTGTTGGGACTAAGGTGGAACTAGGGCTAGGGTTAGGCCTTTAATTGGAAGTAGCGATTAGGGCTTCTGGTGTTATTGGTTGCTGGACTAGGTGTGGGACTAAGAGTAGGGTTATTCTTTCTATTGGAAGTAGGGACTAGGGCTTCCTGTCCCATTGGTTGCTTGGACTAGGGTTGGGACTACTGGTAGGGCTAGGGCCTCTATTGGACGTAGAGATCAGGGTTTTGAACTGATTGGATGCTTGGACTAGGGCTAAGATTGGCTGTAAGGTCCTGGTCTCCTATTGGTTCTAGATTTTTAGGGCTAGTGTTGTGATAGGATAGTGTTAGGGTTCCCATTGGCTGACGGGGTCACCTGATTACTAGGGCTATAAAAGGCCAGGGTTAGGGCGTCTCAGCCTGGGCGTCGAGGCTAAGGGCAGAGAGGACAAGGGCAGTTGCCTGTTTGAGCCTGTTAAGGGCAGAGAGGACAAGGGCAGTTGCCTGTTTGAGCCTGTTAAGGGCAGAGAGGACAAGGGCAGTTGCCTGTTTGAGCCTGTTAAGGGCAGAGAGGACATGGGCAGTTGCCTGTTTGAGCCTGTTCGAGACTGGCCAGGGCCAGAAATGCTGCCCATTTTCCCATTTAGCAACACCCAGCCCACACCATCCACAAACAGAGCAACACACTCACACCAAATGTACACCACGCACAAGACTATGCACAGATTAATGTACCAGCATGCACTACTAACCCAACCAAACCACATCTATACACCCTATCCCAACTACCACACATATGCACCATCACCTACAAACAGTACACAACCCTATCCTATACCACTAACCAATACACTCATCACTAGCACAACGCCAATCGACACCATACATAACTACATCCCATCCAGAAACACGCTCCCTGCTGTAATTACACCTAACATACCACCTTTTATCACTAACAAACATATAATCATCCTTCCATCATTTGTCCAACAAACACCCTCCTCTCCCTTCTACCATAATAACACTAACGTACAACACACACACTGCAGACCACCACACTTTTTAACTCTTGCAACAAACCAGTCTAAGACAAACACTCTTACCTCTACGTCATTCCCACCTACACACATCATACACTCTACTCATAAACACATCACCACCCCCTCTACCGTACAACCTCCTCTCACAAACAATACTATATACAACCAAATCCATTGCATGAAACATATACATCAGCACCCCTTTTCACTACTCCTCAAAAACAAAACATATCACACACACCAGCACAAGATCTTCAAAGCACAACACCCCATAATACTTACCATCACAAAATACAAACATACACCCACCTTTCAAACAACACAAAGGAACCAACTCCAATGCCAAGCTTTCTCTCTTCCACCACACCTAACACAGATACAGCAACACAGCAACTCTCTTCTAACCGCCTCTCATCCATTGGACAATTTAGAACCTTACTACATGACCCACATGCTGCACCACCACCCCTGACTCATACACCTTCCGCATTAAACACACGCAAACAATATAAGCAACATGCCATACCTCACAACTTCGCTTCCCCATGTCTACTTCACAACAATGTTACACCACGAAAACAACACAGCACTCCAACTCACTCTCAAACACCATCTCCACCACATACACACGCAGACCCATCAAAATGCCTTCTTAGCATGCTGGATGAGGAACATGATACAGAACAGCTACACAATTGCTATCCTAATACAGCTAATACCAGCTCTAAAAACACACCTGCTACAAACCCACACAATACTGACCACTCTTCTACCAAACAAAGTCTCACTATCACCAAAAGCTACTCTCTAAACTGTCTACTAATAAATGCTCGATCCCTCTCTAAAACAAGCATCACATCTACGACCTTCTCACAGATGCAAAACCAGACATACTATTCATAACCGAATCATGGTTGGGAGAGGATATGGCCCCAGTCCTGCATGAAGCCATTCCTCTAGGCTATCAAACAATCACCCAAAATCGTATAGCCATAAAAGGAGGTGGTCTAGCTGTTGTATTCAGGCAAACAATACATATCACTAAAATTGACAACATCTCCATAAAGAATTGTGAGGCTCTTCTAACAAGATGCAATCCTACACCGTCTGCCTCCTGTAACTTCCTGCTCCTTTACAGACCTCCACCTAGCAAGGCGACATTCCCAGACACTTCTAGACACAGTTTCAAACCTGATAACAATACATTCCAACCTATGCGTTCTGGGTGACCTCAACATTTGGTTTGACAAACCCAATATGACCCATCCAAAAACAATAATCACTGGCCTAGACGCACTGAACCTCCATCAGATTGTCCACAAACCGACACACACCGCTGGACATATCCTAGATGTCATTTTTGCTAATACTGCACTAGTTACCTTTCAAACTATAACTCCAGTCACATGGTCAGACCACCACTTGCTTGCTTTCCAACATAAAACAACACTAAGCGACTCACCTAAAACTACCTTACATCCATCCACCTATCGGCCGTGGAACAAACTCAATTTGGAACATTTAGAAACACAACTAACATCAAGTACAAATCTGGAAACAATAAATTCTGTTCAAAAACTATATGAGTGGCTACAAGAAGCTTTTGACATCCTGATACCACTCAAAACCACACAACAGAACAAAAGAAAAAAAGCACCTTGGAGAAACATAGAAATAAAAGACATAAAACAACAAATTAGAAAGCTGCAACGTACCTGGCTCAAAACAAACGCCTAACAAGACAAACTTCACCTACAAAAAATTAACAGATTATACAAGTCGGCTATCAAAAAAGCTAAGAAAAGGTACTATTCAGACAGAATTCAAAACGCTAAATGTGCAAATAAAGAATTCTATAAAATACTCAATGAATTTCGCAAACCAAATTGCCTAGAAGGAACTCATCCTGTTACTCAAGATTTCACAGACAAACTGGCAAATCATTACACGGACACAGCAGACACGTTGGACTCGTACTTAAAACAGAAACAAAGCACCAGCACTAACCCTTGTACAAAACAACAATCCAAGAATACTCTAACCAAGCCTCTCCGTTCCTTCCAACACATCTCACACAATGAATTTATGGACCTGGTCAAAGCAAGCAGGCCTGCCGGCAGCCCTTCTGACCCCTGTCCACCACAAACTTTCAAGACAATTCTTTTAACAACCTCTGCTGCCACTCCAGTAAGAAGAATCATCAACGATTCCTTAACTACCGGAATATTTCCAGAAGAACTCAAAAAATCACACATACGCCCTTTACTGAAGAAAACAAACTCGGACCCGCTGAACCCTGACAACTACAGACCCATTACAAATGGACCTTTCCTGGGCAAACTGATAGAAAGAGCAGCGTTCGCCCAGATGTCACAATTCATTGAAGAGAATGACGTACTCTCAGACTTCCAAACAGGATTCCGTCCGGGAAGAGGCACTGAATCTGCCCTCCTTGCCATCTGGGATGACCTGAAAAATACAGTTGACCGCAACGGAGTTGCTCCGCTACTCCTCTTGGACCTCTCGGCTGCCTTTGACATGGTTGACCATGACACTCTGAAACAAAGACTCTATGAAGCCGGCATAGAGGGAACTGCTCTAGACTGGATCGCGTCCTACCTTCGAAACAGAACTAATGTCATCCATACCCCACCTTTCTCGTCCAAACCGTACTCCACAAAAGCAGGGGTCCCTCAAGGTTCTATCATCTCGCCCATGCTTTTCAACATTTACATGAAGTCATTACCAGTACTGATCAATCAATTTCACCTCACGTGCTATAACTATGCAGATGACACGCAAATACTCCTTCAACTGGAATGCCCCAAAGACATTGGAAAATCACCAATTTTCAGCTGTCTCAAAGCCGTGGATCAGTGGATGACTTGGAGCCATCTCAAATTGAATGCTTCAAAAACGGAAATACTCACATGTGGCGATTGGAAACATTACAACCCGCTTGCCGCATGGCCTAATGAACTGGGATCACCACCTAAAGTATCGAAGGAAGTAAGAAACCTCGGAATGACCATGGACTCCAAGCTGTCGATGAATGCCCAAGTGGACAAACTAGCAAGATCAAGCTTTGTCACTATAAAAACGCTGCGACGAATTTTCCCTCATTTGGGATTTTTGCACAAGGTCCAAGCTACCATCTCCCTTGTTCTGTCCAAACTCGATTACGCCAATAGCCTCTACCACGGATCACCTTTAACAACCATGAAAAGACTACAACGGATTCAGAACTCGGCTGCCAGACTACTCTTGCATATCAAACCGCAAGACCACATCTCCCCTGCCTTGAAAGCCCTGCATTGGTTACCGGTTGCCAGAAGATCCACGTTCAAGCTGCTTTGTATCACCCACAAAGCAATACATGGAATGGGACCGCTCTTCATCAGGAATAAAATCACCAAACACATTCAACAGAGGAACCTACGCTCTAAAGGAGCATCTCGCCTCAAAATCCCAAGATACAAGAAAAAAACCATGGGTGGCACATCCTTCTCTGTTCAAGCAGCCAAACTATGGAACTCTTTAACCCCCAACATAAGATCCACCGACAACCACCTTATCTTCAGAAAACTACTCAAGAATTGGCTCTTCCCCACATAAGCACCATACGCAAACAGAAATTTACAGCATATCCCTCTGTATATAAGCATTTGTTTTCACTATAGACATGTACCTATCTTTGTGTATTGCTTTGTATAAACATGTAGAATAATTATGTTGTTGAGAGGGGGAAAAATAAAAATAAATAAATAATAATAATAAATAAATAATAAATAAATAAATAAAAATCATCCTTGGTCTACATGTACTTGCTTCCATTGTGCATCTATGTACCTTCCATGTACTTGGATCTGTGTCTCTGTTACTTTTCTCCTGAAAAAGCATATCCAATGCACTACCCTATTTCTCATCCTGTGCCTCTATCAATATCTTTAATCTACATATACTTACCTCCTTTATGTATCTATATACTTTCAATGTACTTATGGATCTATATATTTATCACTTTCTTCTAATTTAGCATTTCCAAGGCACTACCCTATTTCTCAGCCTATATTTCTCTCAATATATCTTCTAGCCCAACCTTCTGACTCATCTCAAATTTCTCTCTACTACTCTACTCTACTCTCTCTACTACACTAATACTTATGGGTTCCAGAGTAGCGTGCTACTTGCGCTTCAAAACCCCATCAGGGGTAGCAAGCGCTATATAAATGCAAACCTCTTTCCCTCTTCTATCCCGCCACCTACCCTTCTCTACCCAAATAACTGAATAACATATTAACTACTCAAATTACTTCATATTTTACTATACTAATTTTCAACACTAATCCTAATGGGTTCCGGAGTGGCGTGCTACTCGCCAGAAAAGCGCTTCAACACCCATCACGGGTAACAAGTGCTATATGAATGCAAACCTTTCTTCCCTTTTTATCCCTCCGCTATCCTTCTCACTCCAAATAACTGACTAATATCCACCACTGAAATTACTTTCATATTTCACCATATTAATTCACCACTAATCCTTTATGGGCTTCCGGAGTAGCGTGCTTCAACACCCCATCAGGGGTAACAAGCGCTATATAAATACAAACCATTTTTCCTCCTCTATCCTTCTGCTATCATTCCAAATCCAAATAACTGACTAACTATCCACCACTTAAAATGTACTTGCATGTTTCACTATACTAATTCAACACTAATCCTCTATGGGTCCCGGAGTAGCGTGCTACTCGCCGAAAAAGCGCTTCGACGCCTCGTCAGGGGTAGTAAGCGCTATATAAATGCAATTACAATACAATACAATTAGCCAGCACCTTCGCGTACATTTTTGCATCTGCGTTTATTAGTAAAATGGGCCTATAGGACCCAGGGCTAAGTGAGGGGGGGAGGTTGTCTTTCTTTCTAAATATGATAATAGTAGCTGTTTCCCATGATGGAGGGATTACCCCAGACTGCGCTTTAAAGAACACAGAAAGGAAGTCCTTACAAAGTATACTAAAAAAGGTTTTAAAGAACTAAAGAGGCAGATTATCAGGTCCCCTAGCTTTGCCTGACGCAAGTGAATTGAGTGCCTCCAGTATTTCATCAGAAGTGATTGGTGCTTTCAACACTGTGCCCTCCTCTGCACTCAGCTTGGCGCTATTTAAAGTGTCCAGTAAAGCCTCATATCCATTCACGGGGGTTAGTATCCTCAGTATATAGATTCTCATAGTAATCACTGAAGACCCGGGCAATATCTGCCGGAGAGGTCACTTTGTATCCCTTGGAATCACAGATAGCCGCAATATCGCTCTCAGACTGATTTTATTGAATACGCAGCGCGAGTAGACGACCCGTGTTCTCCCCATATTCATAGCATTGTAATCTATGGAGATGATATTTCACTGCGACCTCTTTGCTAAAATATTGGGTGATCCTAGCCCTCGGTACAGCAATCCTGTGACTAACCTCTGTACCATCTAGACTATCACCTATTAAATTGGCCAAGTTATCCTCTAGCAGTGACAGCTCTTTATATAGCTCCTGAATTTCAGCCCACTTCTGTTTCTTTTGAGACAAGCTATAGCTTAAGGTTTCGCCCCTGATGCCAGCTTTTAACGCATCCCACAAACTATTGCAGAGACTGTACCCCTATTAAACCCCAAAAACTGATCATTCCACTTGTGCATATGGTCTAAATACAAGTCATCAAGCAAAAGCTTCTTATCAAATGACCAATCCCCTGTGGTTTGCCAAGACCCTTGTATGAAATTTCCACCACCAAGGGATTATGATCTGATAAAGCTCTAGGGAACTTTTCAATTACTACCTGGTCACCAAGGGATGCGGACACAAAAACATAATCCAAGCGTACTAGTTTGTGGTGTGGGTAAGAAAAAAATGTGTATCCTGGATCAGGTGCCTTTAGCTTATCCCATACATCAATAAGCCCCTGATCCTAAATAAGCATTTGGAGTGCCCTGTAGACTGATGGCTTCCTGCCATCATAGGGTTCGGACTCCCCACCCCCTTTTTTTAATATCTAAATGTATGTTCAGATCCTCACATAAAATTATATGGGTAGGCCAGGACAAGAGCTCTATATTCAACTGTTCAAATATCTTGGCCTCGTCCAGGTTTGATCCCTAGATAGTACACAAGGTAAATCTCCCTTCATTCACATGGCATTCTAAAATAACCCACTGAACCACATTGTCGGCAGTGCATCGGACCGCCAAACATCTAGCTTTATTGGGTAGCATCGGGTGCAATGGTCCTTTGCATAAAGAGGCGTATTTGCTATTTGCTGCTCTAGCCATGGCACGCCTGTGTATCACATGAGGGTGTCTTGGATCGGAACCACCTACCTTTGCGGTATGGACAGTGCTTAATTTGACTATTACCTGGCGCCCAAGTCATTCTTAAAGGTTTGGGGGCCTGGAATAGTCCGAATTGTCACACTTATAGGAGTGTGATTGTTAGTATTTGTGTTGGTTCTATCATTGGCAGCACTGGCAGAGGCAATGTGTGGTGCAAGCTTCAGTGGCCTCCTGACGAGGGCCCTGGCACGTTTTTTTTTTTTTTTTTTTTTTACAAATTAAGCACTGGGTATGGAGGTCCTGGTTTCTGGAGACATATAATATGGAGGTTAATTTATATGCATGTGAGGGGCATAAGTCCCAGAACGGGGAGCTAGAATCTCTTTGTCTGCAATTAAGTGGATTGATACTATGAATTGCTAATGCCACTTGCACCCACACTTTATAAGCTGCCTCGTATATTTGGTGTATTTTGTCAGTTTCCGTGTGGATTGTTTTACTGCTGCATTCATGTATTCAGCACCAGCTGATATTCAAGTCTCTTAGCTTGTCTTATATTTATTCTGTATTGTATTTATACCTCTGATTGCTTCTGTAATACGTACATGCCTTACAGGTTGTTTATATCAATGCACTTCATTGCTCTTTGCACAGATTTTGTACTGTATTTGCTCCTCTGCTTGCTGCTATGATGTCAATCATTGTATTATTGTGATGAAGCCCTTTTCCCTCTCTCCTCATTAATGAAAAATGTAAATTTAAAAAAATGAGATGTGGCCACATTGCATTTGTAATAACAGGTTTGCGATCTAGGTAAGCAGCATGTCATGTGATGAGCAGCACATCATATCTGGTGTTTTACACTCCTGTTACGTTTACAGAGGCGGATTTATCAAGACTTTGTGCTGCTGCAAAGTGTCACAAAGTCTCAAAAGAGTATCTTCTTTACCTTTTTTTGCGCTGGAAAAGTCCCTTTTCGCCAGAGCAAATAGTGCTTTGCGCGGCATTGCACCACTTTGCATGAAGAGGGTGTAACATCGGTGGTACTTGGGTGTTCCTGCACAAGCACCCATGTTTTCGGACAGAAGGCCCTAAAATTGTCAGAGCAGGCTTGGCGTCTCCTTGAGACAGTCACAAAAATATGTTTATGCTACGCTGTAAAGCACACATACAATGTGTGAAATATTTAAAAACTTGTCTAGGCATAAGGTTCTGTACTGGAAGGATATTCCTCCAGTACAAAACCTATGCTAGACATCACGCACGCACCTTTGCGTCATGGTGCACAGGTGTGTGTGTGTGGCACTAGGCAGCCTGTTTACTCAGCAGGGGAAGACAGCAGCTTGCTTCCCCCTTAGGTTGCTGGCCTGCACTGCAATGTATTTTAGGAAATCTACCCCCTAGTGGTCATGGTGTGTCCGAGTGCAATCTGAGTCCAGGGGGGATATTTACAATAAAATGTCAGAGCACGGTGTTACTCCAAAATTGGTAACGCCGCGCTCCAACATTTTTTAAACGCAGGGATGTGCCGTATTGACAAAAATACGGCGCTCCCCTGTGTTTCTCCTAGTGCTGGCGCTAAAAAAGCTGCCTAGCACCAGCGCAGGCACCCTTGCGCCATGTTGTAAGGGTGCCTGCGCTGCAGAGGCGATTGTTTATGTGCAGGAAGGGACACCTTCCTGCACATAAACAATCTTTAAAGGCGATTTGCTGTTTCAAGTGTGCTGCAGAATGCAGCACAAATAGAAAGAGCAGAATATGCGGACAAATTAATAATTTCTCCTCGTATCGCCATCCTAAGACCAGGTTTTACCTGGCCTTTTTGGCACTGCCCCATCCTTGTGAAAATGGGGCAGCGTTAAAAAGCAATGGGTGTTACGGATGAACGCCCACTGCAACACCAATTGCACCCCGTTTCACGCTAAGTGAAGCATGAAAAGGGGCCTTGTTTACAAGGCGGCAGCCACATTAAGTGGCTTAACGCCGCTTTGTAAATAAGGAGAAAGGGATATCGCCACCAGAACGTCACTAAAAGTGACGTTCTGGTGGCGAAATCCCCTTGTAAAAATACCCCCTGATCCCCAATCCTTTAACGAAAAAATATGGGGCGGGAATAAATGCTATAAAATCATGAGTCAGCTATATGTGTGGGTTCACATTTCTCTCCCAGAGCACCAAAGCTCTGGGAGAGAGAGTCACATGCCGCCATCAAAGTGCAGCTCTACACAACGTATTTATAAACCTTGCATCCACAAAGTAGGTGGAAAATATTATTTTATTGTATTTATTTTCCTTTAATTGTAAGGCAGGGTCTATGGGAGGCACACACGTTTTTTTTAAGCAAAGTTACGTAAAGTTCAAACATTTTTACTGGATATAAAAGCAATTGAAACAGAGAGGCGAAAAGTTCACAGTTAAAGTGAAAAACATGTAAACAAAGTCATAGCACAAACCCGTGACATGAACCGAGCAAAGGAAAAATAAGCTAAAGGTTATGAGCAATGACAGTTCAGTCATATAGGAGTGGGGTGATGTTGGTTCATGGCACATGCAAGCTAAAAGGATGGCCACATTGCACCAAGGCAGCGAGGTGAGCCCTCTACATATGGGACAAGTGTGTGGAGGGGAGGGGGGAGGGAATCACTTTCCTAAAGATAGCTATCATTTTAAAGTCCAAATGGTTCTCTATACACCACTGTTTTCTGAATAAACTGCCTAAAAACCCATATGTTTTGCTAGCAGTTCTTGAATTATAGAAATATTTAAGAGTCTGGCAAAGTAACCAGGAGCACTAGTTCTCGGGGGTATCAATCACATATGTATCTGTAAGTAATCTGTGTGTCCCTAACTCACAGTGGACGAAGGACCCCGTGGTCCATTCACAGCTGAAAGCAGCCTCTTGTCCTCCATAGACGTGTACTGCCCTTTGGTATCCTCCTAGTTTCCACCCCTCCTTCCGCTAGGCCCTCAGCAGCAAGTAGAGGGCCTAAGAGTGGTACAGTGTCAACCCTGCAAATGTTTTCGGCTGTCTACAATGGGAGTTTCTATATAACCGTTTTTATGCAAAGTGTTTTTTTGTTGGGGCCGGAGTGCCCCATGCAAAGTGTGCACACCTTCCCCGAGTGCCCAACTGCATGCGAATCATAACTTTTTGTTTGGCCCTGGCATCATGCTAATCTAATGTGTGTGCAGAGGCCTGGGCCTGTCCATTGTAATGTGAGGTCCAAAACCAGAGCTGTCACCTGGAGATCCACCAAGCATGCCCTCATCGCAGGAGAAGGACTACTACCTATGTCCTGAGTAAGTTAGGTAAAGCAGCAGTGGCAGCATACCAAGTTGTGTGAGTATTTAGTGTGACCAGACTTTTTTGTCTGTGTAAGGAAAGAATGCGGTCTATTGAACACTCGCGAGTAAAGTGTCATTTTAATGTGAAGCCCAGACCTTGCACTGACACTCTGTGTGTGTTGAGCATGTGTATGTGCAGCGTGTGTAGCACATGCATGGCAGTACATGTATTGCGGTGACAATGTAAGTACTTGGATCAGTGAGATCCACTTTGGATAGCCCGTGGTTTAGCCTGGCACAAGTTGGAGGGTGGGTACCGCTCCCCCAGACAGTGAAAGTGTACTGACTACTCCCCTGTATTTGGCAGATTAGGATCCAGACACTGAAGTGAGGGAGGAGGGACACAGGGCTACCCTAGCAAAGTCAATAAGGTCCTTCGTAGGCTTGCCCTTTTGTCTGTCCCTGATTACTGCTTCAGAAAGGCTGATGACAACCAGGTGCCGAGGTCTCACACTTAATTGTGCCCTTGTCTTGGCATACTCCTGCTTGGACCAAGAATCAATGCTACTTGTTGTGAGAGCCAATACCGTGCACAAAGGCTGAGTCTGAGGAGCAACTCAAACTGGTTCTGAAACCTTAGACAATGGATCCATGTCCCCTGTCTGGAAGATGAGTTCAAAAGTGAAATCAAAATCACAATACTTTTTCCAGTTCCAAATTCTTGACCTAGGAAGGGAGTGCTCCACAGTGTACCTGTGTGACCAGGGCTGGTGTCTGCATGACAGCCAGTCTCCCAGAGGTGTATTGTTTTGTGAAGGGGTCACCTGGTCTGCCAGAAGTACGTCAAAGCTTTAAAGTGCCACGCATCATCATATTGTTTAGCAGTTGACCTTGTGTCCAAGAGAATGGTTTCGCTGCTGCAGACATAAGAGCCTCCTTGTCGCTGCTAATGTGGAAAAACTAATCGGCACAGATGCCATAACTGCCAAAAGACACCCCCACTGACAGCCAGTCGGAGGCCACCCACTGTGTTGAATCACCCATCTGCACGCAGCCTGGGAGATCACTACTGCTTAAAGACGAGTACTGCAGTGTAGGCCCGCTGTGCTGATTCTGCCCAGTGGCTGAGTACCAAGTGAGGTTGCCAATGCGGCCCCCTTTGGTTAGAAGGCCTGCCGCCGCAGAAGCAGATACACTGAATGCACCCAAAGCAAACACAAGGAGATGATGGACGGAGTGCTGAAACTTTTCAAACACTCACCCCCAGTCACAGTTCTGGGTTGAATCCATCATCATTCTTTTGCTCACTTTGCCAACCCAGTTCAGACACAGCTATATGCAAATCAGTCTTGATCATGTGCCTCATGGGAACAGTCCAGCCCGAACTGCCAAGCCATGTCTTCCCTGGACGGGAAACAAGCATCCTGGGACCAGTTTCGGGCTAACAGCCCTCATCAGCCAGGCTAGCTTGAATCCAGTGGCAAAGTGAGCAAGGGACCCACGTCTGGGCATACCCTGCCAACTTAGGGTGAACAAAGCAAACACAAGGAGATGATGGACGGAGTGCTGAAACTTTTCAAACACTCACCCCCAGTCACAGATCTGGGTTGAATCCATCATCATTCTTTAGCTCTCTTTGCCACCCCAGTTCAGACACAGCTATATGCAAATCAGTCTTGACCCTGTGCCTCATGGGAACAGTCCAGCCCGAACTGCCAAGCCATGTCTTTCCTGGACCGGAAACAAGCATCCTGGGACCGGTTTCGGGCTAACAGCCCTCATCAGCCAGGCTAGCTTGAATCCAGTGGCAAAGTGAGCAAGGGACCCACGTCTGGGCATACCCTGCCAACTTAGGGCGAACAAAGCTGAATGCACCCACCCACAATATTTGAACTGCATGTACAGTGAGGAAGTAAGCGCGGGGCCTAGCAGTATTTCGAATGAGAGGTTGGAAGTGAAGAAGAACTCTGCTGTACAAACTTAAGACTTTTCCTGGGTGTACTTGAATTGGTGAAAGCTATTTTAACTGATTTGTGTATTTAGACATTGTGGTATGGCAAGTGAACTGCACCTGTGTCTAATCAATGCTTATGCTCATGCTATACAGGGAGGGCTGTAGACATTGGAAAACTCCAATAGCAGGGAGAGGGCACCCACAGGGTTTAGTGCCTCACTGAAGATCGGAAATAAGATTACAACCCTGTACCTGAAAACCATAATGAGCGGGGCAGTATTATGTTTTGCTGTGAGATTTAAATACTTTATTTTAACTAAAAGCTAAGCACTAAGCTGGTCAATATGTCACTGAGTCCATTGGTTGACTGTTGCGTTCTGAGCTCAGGTCCCAGCACTACCTTCTTGAGAAGCCTTTGACTGCTTCCCTCACTTCCCAGAGAGCCAAATGTGAGAAGGGTGTACTGGGCCCAGTAGGCAGAGGCAGAGTAGGACGGGCCCCAGGACACCACCATGACTGAGGCCCAGTAGTAACCCCGGTCTGCCAAATGTACCCCAAGGCCCCGCTCCACCGGGGTCTGACGGTGTTCTTGACAGTACCAGCTCCATTTCACCAAAGGCGCTACTCACAAAAATGAAATGACATATGTATTTAATAGGTGGGGTGAAATCTTTGGACATGGCAGGTGATGTCAAAAAGCAGTCTGCTGGAGATATTGATAGTTTTCCCAATAGATTGATGCTTCCCAAAGGTTTACAGGGCTGGAAAAGAGTTGGTCACATCCAGGGATTCAACAGAGTTAGTAACTTCAGGGACAGACCAGTGCCTTAACATGGCTCACCGGAGTGTGGGGGGAGGGGCTTGTCGAAGAGGGAAAGAGTCAGTCAGTCAGTCATATGTCAGCGATAGATCAGTGAAGGCTGGTCCAGCAGTGGCAGTCAATGGTGCTAGATAGTCCCCTCTGATCCCCTTTTTCAATCTCTCCCCTCTCCATCAGAGCTGCAGTCTCTCCTTGGTCGAGTGCTTTAAGGAGGCTTTCAGTTGGCATAATACGGAAAAAAATAATGGAATAAGTAATTGCCTCTCAAAGCTCCGTTGGGGTGGGGAAAAACAGTTACAAGTCAGGAACAGCTGCTACGTGACTGACTCTCACAGCACCGGACTCTCCCTATATACATACTTATAGGGAACTAAAGCAACGCAGCACAGCAAGTAAAGTTGGTGCTCTACATTGCATGAAAGGGAGAGAGTAGAACAGAGCCATATCTAGTAAGATTTGGTGCTGCTCTCCTCTCTGTCTGCGCAGGCGCACTTTTGACTGCCATGCGCCAACTATGTTTTAAGGCGTCTCCCGCATTATAAGTGTGCTGTACAATGCAGCACACATGCAAAGTGGGAAAAACAAGGATAAATTGAAACATTTATCCTCATTACACCTGCCTCGAGAAGGAGCAGAATTTGGGTGCCCTACATCCTCGATCCCGGACGCCGCAACAAACACTACCACCGCGCCAACCCATGCTCCACGTTAGGACCTTTCACCTGCACCCATTGCCATTTCACCTGCCACAGCACACACATCAGCCCACCGACCAGCCCCACCCAGAATACACCACAGACACCACCTGAACAAAAACTCCAACTCGAATGCGGCCTTCTCAACACACACTCACTATGCAAACACACCACTGAGATTTGGGACTTCTCCACCCTCACACCCGACGTCATCTTCTTCACTATGACCTGGCTCAACCCCACTTCTGCGCACGACATTGCCACTGCAGTACCCGAAGTATACAAGATCACCTACCGTGACCGCATCAACAAGCCTGGCGGAGGGATCGCCATCGTACACAAGGAATCCATCCAATGCACCACCACAAATGACGACATCACCCCAGCCATGGAACACCTCAACTTCCGACTCCAAACAGACAGCAAAAACCACCATCGGGCACCCTTGCCTAACATCATCCAGGACCATGTCCAGTCTTCTGCAACTTAATCACCGACTTCATTGCCCCCCTCGCCATAGACTCCAACAACTACATTTTCCTCGGCGACCTCAACATCCATCTCGACGACCACAATGACATCAACATTACCAACCTCCTCAACAGCATGAACAACATCGGAAATACCCAACTCCTCCACGAACCCACGCACACCGCAGGCCACATGCTAGACCCCATCTTCACCCCAAGCGACCGCATCAGGTACAGCCACACCACGGAATTCACCTGGACCGACCACTCCATCATCCACTTCAACATCGCCAGCTCACGGACCTCCGCCCCCAGTCTGCCAAAGCCCCCCACCGCAGCTGGAGCAAAGTCTCAAAGGACACACGATCAACAATCTCAACATCACCTACCCCATCTCCTCCAACAACCTAGACCAAAACGACAGAAACTTCAACAATTAGATCACCAACTTCGCCGACAGCATCGCTCCCATTGGCAACAACACCCACAGAAGGTCCAACAAGCAGACTAGCTGATACACTGATGACATCAGAACCGCTAAACGACAATGGAAACAACTGGAAAAAAGATGGCGCACCAGTAAGGACAAGACCGCCTTCAAGATAGCCCTCAACCTCTACCACAGACAGTTGAGAGAATTGAAGAAAAAGGCCTTAGCCTCATGCATCGAATCAAGCGCCAATAACAGCAAAGAACTCTTCAACATAGTCAAAGAATTCTCAAACCCCTTAGCTGCAACAAACCACATTACCTCCTCACAGGAACTCTGCGACAGCCTTGCAAGCTTCTACCACAACAAGATCACCAACATCTACAGAAACTTCAAACACCAGCCCAAGACCACTGACTTCTTCAAGCAACACAACGACCCCGCCACCACCACAGACATCCGACTAACCGAATGAAGGCAGCTCACCCCACAGGACACTACCTCCATCATGAACTCGGTCCACTCAGGAACCCCAAGAGACTCATGCCCTCATCACATCTACAACTTAGGCGAAGCCAGAATCAGCCACTTACCACCTTGTTCAACACCTTAATTGTCACGGCCACCTTCCCCGGGGACTGTAAACATGCAGAAGTCAACGCCCTACTAAAGAAGATCATCAGTAGAACCCAGCAAACTCAACAACTACCGACCAATCTCCCATTCCCAGCCAAAGTATTAGAAAAAGCCAACAACTCTCCTCACATCTGGAAAGGAACCTCCTACTCAACCCCTCTGAAAACCCAGATTCCGCAGCAACCACAGGACCGAGACAGCCCTCATCGCGGCTACCGATGACATCTGAGCCCTACTCGACCGACACAAGACTGCAGCTCTGATCCTCCTAGACCTCTCGGCAGCCTTCAATATGGTCTCCCACCACACACTCATCACAAGGCTTCACAACATAGGCATCTAGGGAGCAGCTCTCAGATGGATTGCCTCTTTCCTCAGCGGAAGAACGCAAAAAGTCCACCTTCCACCCTTAACCACCGAACCCAAGGAAATCATCTGTGGAGTGCCCCAAGGATCCTTGCTCAGACCCACCCTCTTCAACACTTATGTGACACCTCTGGCCAGTATCACCAAAACCCACAGACTCAACATCATATCCTACGCCGACGACACACAACTCATCCTCTCCCTCTCCGAAGACCAACTTCGACAACTGCTTGACAGACGTCGCCAACTGGATGAAGGACAACTGCCTAAAGCTCAACATGGACAAGACAGAGGTACTGATTTTCGGAAACAAAAGCTCCACATGGGACGCATCCTGGTGGCCCTCAGAACTCATACCTAATGCTACCTCCACTGAGCACGCCAGGAATATAAGCATCATTCTGGACAACAAGCAAACCATGATGACTCATGTCAACTCCGCCTCCTCCTCCTGCTTCTTTAACCCCTGCATGCTTCGTAAGATATTCAAATGGCTACCCCAAAGCTCAAGGCTCACCATCACCCAGGCCCTCATCTACAGCCGACTGGACAACGGCAATGCTCTCTAAGCAGGGATCGCAGCTCACCTCCTCCTCCGACTGCAGACCATACAGAACATCGCAGTCAGACTCGACCTGGATCTCCCTAGACAAACCCACATCACCCCCTACCTCAGGGAACTCCACTGGCTCCCTGTACAGAAAAGATGCCAGTTTGAGCTCCTGACCCATGCATACAAGGCCCTATACAACTGCGGACCTGGCTACTTGAACCACCGCCTGAACTTCCAGCAGCCCACTAGACACCTATGATCCACGTCCCTTTCTCTAACCCTCACTGCCCGCACCAGACGTAGCAGATGCAGAGGTCTTCCTTCTCCTAACTAGCAGCAAAGACATGGAATGAGCTACTCTTTCATCTACGGACCTCCCCATCTCTTCCAGAGTTCGGAAAGTCCCTGCAGACCTGGCTATTTGGCTAGTCAACTGGACCCTGCCAGCGCCTGGATACCCTCACGTGTGACAAGTAGCGCTCTACTAATATACTGATTGATTGTCCACAGATCTTTGTAGATAGGGCTTTGCTTCAAAAGTCATGGGTGGTTGCATGGGAACACCCATGCACCCTCCCCCCATTGAAAACCCCTTGATGCAAAGTCATGTGCATTACTTTGGGTTACCTGAACGCAAATCACAATTTGTGTTGTAATGTAAATCCCACAATACTTAGCGTCAGATTATTGTTAAAAAAGTAACACAAACCTGACGCAGAGTTTGTACATCTGTGCCAAAGTTTGGAAAGCTCCTGGTTTCCAAGTAGGGTGATTTGCCTGTTCTAATGTCACTTTACAGGTAAGCATTAACCTGGCAAGATAACTCAGTTAACCTGGCAAGATAACTCAGTTAACCTGGCAAGATAACTCAGTGGGTTGAGTGTATTGTGCAAATATCTGTGTGTAACCTGTAGGGGCAAACACAACACTTTCACCTTGCTTGGTTGACAAACTGATTGCCAATGAGTTCCGTAGCACCAAGACTTATATGGAAGCAGTGACATACAGCAGTTTACACTTAGCATTACATAAAATAACACGTAAAATCAAAGCTGGGCATTACACACCCGTGACGTGACCAGCGTACACACCTGAACCTCTCCTGTCCAGCCGTGTCCCAGAACTGCAGCTTGACCCGGCGGCCCGGCTCTACCTCCACAAACTGGACGTAAAAGTCGACGCCCACAGTCTGGTTGATGATGTCCAGGAAGACTCCCTCGGTGTAGCGCTTGAGGAGCGAGGACTTGCCCACGGTGGAGTCCCCCAGGAGAATGATCCGGAACTGATAGTGCCAGAAGGAATCCATGGAGGGCAGAGTGGGACCGGACTGCGGGGAGGCGAGGGCCGGGAGAGGGTATGGAGGAAGCACCTGTTGGCTGAAGGCCTCAAGCCTTGGAACGAAGTCAAAAAAATAACAAAAACTTAAGTTCTGGCGGCTCCAGGTCGAACAAATGGCATGTGGCGTCGACGACACCCGAGCAACAGCGTTGAGACTCCTCGATAGGAATTTAGGATTAAAATTAGAGAGATCGTATAAGGCTAGCTGAGGCATGCAACAGCCTGCTTCCGAAGGGCCCCAGGAGACGACGTGCTGGGCCCACGTCTGGGCAGGCCTCCCCTGCACAGCGGCAGCACAGCCCCAGCACCAAGATCCTGCCGACTCCAGCCGTGGGCACCGAACGACCCGGAGAGATGTTTATGGAAACCGCAAGAGGTGTGGACGAAAACCAGAACCATTGTTTATCGTAAACCTGACGTCAAGCGGGCCGTATCCCCGGCCCTCTCCCCCGCTCCCCCAAAAGAAAAACACGCTTTATATTTTTTATAGAAGCAAAAATAAGACACAAAGATTTGCAAAACCGCGGCCCAGGCCCGGAAAGCACCAGCAGAGAGAATTTATAGCCGAGTTAATGTACAACGTTTCCTCATTTCGCGAACGTCTCGCTACCTCAACTAGGTCAGGGAGGGCGGCAGGCCTCGTGCTTCTGACTGAAAAGAAGGTCGAGCATGCTGTACCCACGCACTGCCGCTTCCCCATCTTAGTTGGCATCGGCTTACAGAGGAAGCCTGGAACAATGTGTTTTCACCACAAAGTATCGGCTTACCTTTTGGTTTCGAGCATTTGCACTTTCTTGTTGTGATAGAATCAATCCCCCTGTAAGTTTGTTAAGGTGAAGTAAGTTGATAACAGTGCTCAGTGGGTTAACGCACCTGCTGTGGAGATGTGTGCGTGTCTGTGTGTTCGTCCTGCAGATCTTAGGTTCTGAACGATTGCCAGCGGTCAATAGACCCGATTCAGGCGGGAGACTACCGATTTTTCAAGCCAAAAATGGCTTTATTTTAGCTGTCTCCCGCCTGAAATTGCATTTTCTACAATAGAAGTCAATGGGGAATTTTCGTTCTCCCGATTTTTTATTTTAAATCTCCCACGTCCCTGTCCTAAAATGTTGGCATGTATGTGTTTTGTCTGCTAGAGGCTGAGGGGTTGGTCAAATTGAATACACAATTGAAGGGCTGCCAAGGTTCCCAGGTCCATGCGTGAAGTACTGCGCCAATTCAGTTTTTTTTCTTTGAATTGTGGTACTTATAGTCCAAATCTGCCCGCTTTTGGCTCCCTATATTACTGTGAGTACATGGTATAAATTTAATTTACAACTACAATTACATAAGGAATTGGTACTCTGCGTTAATGTAAGCATTGGGGTTGATCCGGGCACAAGTCTTCAAAAAGAAGTGGGGGAACTAACCAAGTTAGGCGGTATGCAAGTGACATTATGACGCATGACATCAGGGCACGTGACATCGCACATGGCATGACAAGAAGTGACATCAGAAAGAAGTGACATCAGATCTTAAGACCTCACACACATTTAGCAGGTCTATCATGAGTACATTTAAGCGTATTACACAATTTAACAAGTGAGATTTTGCATCAGGTTTTGCCAAAAAAAAGTGACGCATTGCAAAACATGGGCCTCAACTTATTTATTTTTTAAAGGCTGCCACAAATTGGCAACAAGGAGAAATGTGGCAGTAAATCTGTTCTTGTGAAGTAACAAGCTGTATGCCTTTGTTTCCCCTCTACTGCATTTTTATCTAGGTGTGAAGCTCAGATAGTTCCCAGCCAGGATGCTCCCTCCAATAAAAGGAAACATGATGGCCCCTTAAATTCGGTCTTTGTTTTGGGCCCAACAGGAATCTGAAAAAACAAAGCCCTCTCGCCGCCTACACAGTGCAGCTCAGAAGTAAAGATGACAACGCAGACACACTGCTGAATATGTCCTGGTGTCTGAAAATTACACAAGACGAGTTCAGCATATTTCAGTGCAGTCCAACTTCTTGACAGTGGACAGCGTCCACCCTGTGAAAATAGTGGGTGGATGCCCTCGACCTGTGTGTACCCCCGGCTTGTGCCTTGGGGTTGATTGACCAAACACAATACCTCAAAGAAGTTATTGTGCAGTAACTATGAAGGCGAGTGGATAAAGACTGGGAGTATCAGAAAGTAAAGTTCTTCTAACTGAGTTGTACGAATTTAAAATCTCATCAACTTCATGAAGTTCACTTTGTCTGCAGGCGACATTTCCTGCAAATTAACATTTTTTTGTGAGAGATTTTGCCAGCAAAAACTATTTCTTGTGTGAGATCTCTGCCACAAAAAGTAGATTTGTATGTTTTTCTCCTGCAAAACCTACTTGTGTGGGATTTATCACCTTTTCTTTTTAGACCTAGCCAACTTTGTGGTGTTTTTCAAGTTAGTAAAACAAAAAAACACACATGCACCATAACATACCTATTATGAAGACCGGCCATTGACCATAATGACGTGTGTGTATATTTTCTCTCTCTCTCCCCCACCCCCCCACCCACACACACACAAAGAGGGGTATCAGGGAAGAGCAGAATTAGTGGAAGTCCCTGAAAATGTGTATTCATGAATACTTCGTATTGTTGAGAGTCTCCACTACTCCAAGTAGGTGTCAGACCAATCAACACAAACAGCCCAAGGTCGCCCTTTCTGCCTTCCAAACATGCCCCATATTCCTTGGACGGGAGGAATGCGACTCAGCTCACATTACAAGCCCTAGGCTGTAAGGCTGAGGGCCGCACCCTGAGCGGTGAGGGCTGTGTGTAAGGAATGTCAACAGGCTCCTGAGGGCAGCCTCTGCCGTGGGGCATCTGCTTGAGCAGGAAGTACAGTGACTGAGGCCTGCTTCCCTCTGTTAATGCCCCTCAGTATGGACAGAGAGTTATGTAGTGCTGCATTGTCCTTTAGCAGGGCCTCTCAGCACTGTCAGGTACACGCATGCCCTTGTCGCTAGCATTACATCACAGACTGGAGTTTGTTTTCCTTTGGGGTAGGATTATCAGTAGTGTGGGTGCAGTTGATATTTCATGTCATGTGTATGGTGGTTGGGTGTGGTGCGCAGCTGGATATCTTTATCAAATCGAGTATGTGTCATCAGAGTTGGGTGTAAGCGTTGCCCTGTTTGAGGAATGTATGTGAAATAAATATAATTATGGTGTCTAGTTGGAGTCCACAGTTTCCCTTCAAGTCAGTCTAGCTGTGGTTGTTGGTTTAGCCTGTGGTGTTGTCTGGGAGAGGACTGTAGTCCTGGGTGTTGCTGGATGTGTGCCCTGCGGGTGACTAAGGAGGGTTTGTGTTTAATTAAGGCAACATTAAGCATCTACCTAGGCTTCCACCAGCAAAGGGTCACCAGTTTGCCTCTACAAGAATTAAATATGGGACAAGAATTAAATATGGCTACAGAGGGTGAATGGAGCAGCAAAATAACACTTGAAAAAAATTCTTTTTATTCACCTTTTCAGATCATTACTTGTCATGTGTTACTTTCAGTGAATAGGTATAAGGCATAAGGAAAACGATATTACAATGAGAACCACTTAATACATGTAAGCAAGAACTGTAAAGAAAATAAAAAACAAAGACAGTGCAGCAGCAGTATTATCGTGTATCGACACATTGTGTGCAGAGGGATCAGAGGGAAAATGTCAAACTCAGGGGGGGGGGGGAGAGGGTGGAGAGGGTGGAAGGGGGGAGGAGAAATTCAAACACAATCAGTTAAGTATCATAGAGGTGACTACAGCAGTTTGTCTTGGAGAACCCAACACTGACAGGAGAACTAAGGGGGGACCCTTCCCCAATCAGCAGCCTCCCTAAGGCCCTAAAGCCCCCAAAGTGACCCGTCCTCATCAGTAGGTACAGGAGAATGGGGGAGGAGGAACAGCCAGTCCGCTCAACTCTGTCTGATCAGCAGCCAAGGTGTGGGCAGTAGCAGTCTCGCCCTTCAGGGAATTGGTGGCAGAACTGTCGTCTATCTCAGTGTCATGGTCGTTCAGTCCGTCTATCATGCCTCCCCGGAGTTCCAAATCCTGTTCCGCGTTATCGTCAGTGCGGACTATCCTAAGTCGGCATTCTACCGCTACTGCCCATTCCACGAAGTCAGTCTGCCATTTAGTCTTAATCGGGGGGTTGGGCTAGCCCAGTGAATGGCAATGCATTGATAGGCCAGCACCAATTCCAGCTGAGTGAATCTGTGCTGCATTTGTTTACCATTTTTGCAAAAAGGCAGCAGACCCAGTAGGCGATGTCTGAGGGAGCAGGAAAGCAGAGTCAGCCTGAAAATACTCATCCAGGAGATCATCCGGTCCTGGACAGTTCCTCTGGCCATATCCCGGAGCAAAATAACACTTTACCTAACAGACCAAAAATCCTTTCACTTGCTGCAGCACTGTTTGCTAGAGAGACTGGTGGCAGCGGCACATCTAGGTCAGGAGGAGGAAAGCAAATCCGTGAACCCATGTTACTGGTCGCATCTGGACACCTGCTTCAGAGAATAACTAGGTTATACACACCGCCACCATCCGAAACAGTGACACAAACTGCGTCACACTCCTCTATCTAGAAGAAAAACAAATCCCAAATACAGCTTTTACTGAAGCTTTTTCAATCCATTTCTAAGTGTTATAAATAAAAATTACTGGGATGCATCTTTCCCTCAAATTACCTAAGTGCGAGTGAATCTTATAACCTGACTTTCTTTTGGACCCAACACCCACAAAATCTTGCATGCCCACTAAGGCCTAGACACGAAATGGACCCTGACACCCAGAGCCTAGATCTGAGTTTTAGTGGGGACATCAAAAAAATACCCCTGGCCCACACAAGACTGAAGTTTGTGTCTCTGGGACATGTACAGTGAGCAGTGGTGGTAGCAACTGAACCCAGTGCCTTCCCGCCACTCGTGTAAAGTTCAGCTCATGTTTCATGCCCAGACCCCGCCCTGACATCTCTACATGAGCGTTGAATGGGTGTTGTACCTTTGGTACCTGCTAACAGCACTCCATGTTGATTGTGTGAGTTTGTATGCTGTAACCCAGTGGGATCCATTTTGAACTGCCCATGGCTCTGACCTGGCACAAGATGGAGGTGTTGATAGAGCCTCCCCAGGCAGTGAAAGTGTATTACCTGCATTCCTGAGCTGTAGGGTTTAGCCCTAGACACATAAGTGCGGAGGAATGGCAACGGGGCTACCTTTAGATAGTCAATGTGACCTATTTACCAAGGAGTTCCTGATTAGTCCTTCCTAAGCACTAACATTTTCGTATTGGTAGGGGAATGTAGCTGACTCGGCAGATTTTGACGTTAGTGGGAGAGAAGTTTGTAGGCAACGCATGGTCCTTTTGGCTTCTCCCGAGTAGCCTGAGTCTACACTCATTGTACTCATGTTATAAGTACTTTTGCTTGGAGTCAGCATCGTCACTACCTGCTGTGACAGCCATCATTTTCCACAAAGAATTGTCTGCACTACAGAAGGAAGACGAGTTTCTGAATTGGACCCCCAGCTGCATCCCTGACTGGAGCCAGGGGGTACTCCAGAAAGTACAAGAAGAGTTGCTGTGATCCCGGGCTGGTTTCGCTGGCAGCCAGTCTCCCAGAGGCAAGAGGACATTGCCTGAAACTGCTCATCATGCTGGAGAAGCTGTGAGCGTGCCTGAGACCTGCCTGCCTGCTGAGAGAGCTGTGTCCCGCAGGAGCCCCTTGCCCAAGGAGGAGAAGCCCTGCTACAAAGGACAGAAGAGGTGCAGTCCAGAAGAGCCAGTCTGTTCAAGGAAAGGTATCAGAGCACAAAGACCACATTAGTCATCAAGGAGATTCACCTTCGAGCTCACTCCTGCGGCCGCCACAGAGGAAGCTGAAGGGCCTGTGCTGGCTTTACCTTCACCGACATACAAGTCACAGTCTGCGGGAATTCTCCCCCATTTTAGCCATAATGGGGCCTACACCTGTGTTTAAATCGGTTTTACTGTGTGGGAGGCCCTGTAGATTCCCTAGTGATCATTCTACTGATCCTACCCCCGTTTTAATGAACTGTATTATTTTTTCATGTGATTACAGTATTTCTCTTTTCAAAAAGCACTGGGCGGGATATTTGCTTATTGGGTCTGATGTGGTATTGTTGAGATCTAAGTCTCTAGCCCCACCCCACACCCTTAGATGCTTCGGACTGCTCACCCTCACTACCCTGAGAGCCAAGTGTGGCAGGGGTGTACTTGGCCCAGGCTGCAGTGCCATAGAAGGATGAGCCCCAGGACATCACTCACAAGAACTCAACCACTACGTTTGGGGCCCAGTATTCCCGTGTGCCTTGTGGCCCCTGAATGGTTTTCGACACAGGTGCTGTTATTACACAATTTTATTGAACTCAATTTGTTAACCACAGAAGGATGAAAAGCTGTGTTGGTCTTGTGGAGATACTAACTTGCGACTTGCTGATCATAAAGACATCAGCAACAAGCTCTTTACTCACTGAGCCTTCTTGCTGGCACCCTTACTTCAGTGACAATGTATTAGTGGTCCTCAGCCCTTCTTCCTGCAAAATGTTTGGATATCTAGTATAGAAATCATAGCATTTGAAGTCTCAGCAAATGCATGACCCGACCCTACGTATGCCCATCCAAAGTGCAGCTGCCACTCCAAATATAGACATCAGCAAGGGTCGGTGCTACGTTAGGCTTATTTTCAGTGGCGTCACAAAATCTCAGGGGGCCCCCCGCAAGGTGAGGGGGCCCCTCTACCCATTCCCTAACTACATTGCCCCTGTATTTTTCTCCTACCACAATGTACACTCTTTGGAAAACCGATCCTCAAAATAATTTATTGATTTAATGAAAATCTGGTATTCATGAATTTTCCCCAAAAAGAAACCCTTTTCATCAGGATGAATTTTCTTTAACACAATCCCACATTGGTTCAGAGACATGGCTGTCCAGAGAAGACGAACACCTAAAGCATCGCGACCTTGAGCGCAGTAAGTGTATACCACTGTGATGGATGGAAACAGCCATGTATCATATCAGAGTAGGGGAGGTCTGTAAATAAACGAAGCATCTACCATTCTAGAGCGGAGTACGTTATTTCACGATATGGAAATATCCCAAACATTTGTTATCCTAAGGGCTGCCTGCTTTCACCCATATATTGCCAGCATGTGTGGCAGATATTATTTTAGGAGAGGTGTTTAAATTACAAAAAAAAGCACCCCACACAAAGAGCTACATAAATTTACCTCTGTACCATGTCCTAGGAACAGGCCATATATTATCTGGGTGTACATCAATAAATAATGAAAGATGAGAGCTGGATATTTCGAACCATATAGTGTCTGTGGAAAGCATATATTAGGACAAGATAACTCTGTGAGCACCACAGTTATACCCCCTAAAGGGCCTGGAATTGAACTGCATATTATTGTTGCAATGGGAGGTGCGTGAACAGCCAACGCATCTGACATCCTATGAGTTGATAGTATTGACACAATCGCAACGTGAGCGGTCTCCCACCACCTTTCTTCCCTGCACCTTTTATCCAGCACATCTCCATCTGGGGTCCATTTCATTCAAAAAAAAAAAAAAGAGAAAAATTCTGCTTTCAAAATGCAAAACTATAAAATGCAAGGAAACAGTGTCTTGGATATAATGAAAACGAAAGCTGGAAATATCCAAACTCCCTGCCCCAAGTCCCATGAGGCTGAACTCTCAACTTTCCCACAAGGCCTGGCCTTCCTTCCTTGCTACTGGGCATAAGATGCACTCATTACCTATCTGGGGACTCACTCACAGCCTTTGCTGCAGTGTTTAATGTGTAATAAAAAAAGAGTAGGTACCGAAAACTTCTCAGCGGCCACTAAGTACTTCCTAAACTAGTGCCGTACACTGCGTTCATGGACAATGCCCAAAGCCGGATTGCAGTGAGCCTTCCTCAAGAGAGTTCGGGCGGAGGTTCTCCCCAATTAAAATTTTGAAAGAATTGGGTCAAAAAGAGCACTTTACTTCCTAGTTTTCACTTTAAATTGGTAAAAACATCGTAGACTCTGAAAGAGCACTTTGAAGCTGAAACATTTTATTTGTTTTAATTTGCAACTAGCAGAGCATACTTTTTTTTAGAAAAACATAGGTGATGTTGCGACTCAGCCAGCTTTGCAAATTTGCACACAGCTATCTGCACCATAAACAGTCTTTTCAGTGGCACAATGAACAGCAGACGTCATGGAGTAGGAACGTTCCTAGCCCTGATGATGAATGCTGCTTCCTTAATAGAAAGAGAGACCCAGCTCATGATAGCCAAAAACAAAAGCATCCGCAACCAAACATTTAAATCATATTTTAACCACTTTCTTGCTTGAATCATCCAAATTAACAGTGCAATTTAATGCATTCTAACTCAAAATTCAAGTTTGACCACAACTTCTAGGGTGACCAGTTAAAGTCAACCTTCTCGCATCACCTCTACAGCTTTGCATCTTCTTAACGCACTCGCTCAGAGTCCTGTCCACTATTGCTTTCTAACAACATCACAACAGCTCCTCGCTTTTTTTATATGTAAATCATTTGCATGGTCATTTTATTTTGCTAAATAATTAGCATTTTCCTTACCTTTCCAGTCTTCTACCTCACATTGAGCACATTTTCCTAACCTGTTTCTCAAGCAATGCGGCTCACTTTCCCGCCAACACCTTTTTTTATCACCTGTCAGGTGATTGTCAAAGGACCTACATGTGCCTGACTAAGTCCCTTACACCACTAAAGAAAAACCTTTAGTAACAATGTACCCTTCAAATCTTTCCATCCAGTTGCCATCATATTATTTATGTGGCTTTAGGTTCCACAGGGGAGTGATGATTCAATGGTGATGGCATTTGACAGGATTCACAGCTCCCTCGTGCTTGCTGTGGGCAGTGCAAATATGACGCACATTTCTGACCGCAAGTAAGCACGTCATCATACATATTTCCCTGCTCTGAAAAATACGGTCTGCACTATAAAACGTTGCACACTCATCCCTGCCAAGTGAAACAGAAACTTTTTAACTGTGTGAGATGTTGTCTACTTGTGCATCAGGAGCAGCCTGCAATAATGGCACAGTACACTGCCAAGAGCTCTTTTCCTAGTGCTTTATACAGTGACAGAGCTGTAGGCGCTATCAGAGATGCTCCTTTCCCAAAGACAGCCTGTTTCTGCTTCATAGCGGGCAACGCCACTCTCAGTAAAAAATATTTCTTTTAATACAACTTCAGTCCAGACTTGTGGAGTGTGGTGAAGGGTCTCAAACTCAGCACACTGTTAGAATGATGCACATATTCATGGAATCAGGGCACAGATATCTCGAACACTAACCTCTCTCCACCCAATCCAGGTTGCTGTGCAGGGGTCACAGATAGAGGCAAGGAGAATACGACTATCTATTACACTCCGACACAAGTATGGACACGTTTTGTTTTCTCGTTTAACACAGCGTGAACTCGACCTGAAGGTATTGGAGCACATTACATGAGCACCAGTTAGATTACACAAGGACACATAATTTAATGTTTTTTACGCATGGGGAGATTAAGTGATTTGCCCAGAATCAGAGGACATTGAGCCCACGCCGAGACGCGAACTTAGGGGCTTATTTATCAGAGCCCTGCGTCACTTTTGCACCACGTAAACTGCTACATGCATGACGCAGGAGTCTCATAAAGATTTATGAAGCCACGCAAAGCCACCCTGCGTGGCTTTGAGTGGTCTCATAAATCATGAATAAGACGATGCAACACAAATTGATGCGTTGCCTTACTCTGCGCCCGGGAGGCGTTCCATGGGCTTTGCAATGGGTTTTCCCACGCAACACCCATGGAATGTGATGTTGGCCCAGGTTTACAAAGTGATTTCTCCTAATTTTTTCCTCTTTCCATCTGTGCGGCCTTATGCAGCACAGATGAAAAGAGGAAATCATCTCATAGGAATGTTTTTGTGCAGGAAGGTGCCCCTTCCTGCACAAAAATAATCTTGCCTGCAACAGAGGTACCCTTGCCCCATGGTGCAAGGGTGTCCCCGCTGGCGCTAGGCTGCCAAAATGGCGCCAGCGCAGGCAGAAAGGACAGGAATGCACTATATTGCTTAAATACGGTGCATTCCTACCCTTTCAATTTGGCATAGGGCAGTGCAGCAAGGTGCCTTGTTGCGCTGCTGCCCTAAGTCAAAATGCCATAAATGAAGTCCAAAGTTTCCAATTTGGCAGCTCTGGACATTACGCCAAATGAGGACTGTTTAAAAGTCAGCCATAAACTTGCCAGAGATGTTTATAATACTGGTGAGCTACAGTCTGTTTGCGCTCACCTTTCCATCTACTTTGTTTCCTATGCAATCGTCTTACAGAATATATTTACTTAATGCACAATTATGAAAATAAATTCAGCAAAATGATTGTATTTAGAGGAAAGCAAAATAAACTGGGAGCACGGCACACATTTGATTCACTTGCACTAATTACTTAAATGAGCAAAATCATTTCTTTTCACGCTTACAGTAGTTGTTGCTTTTGATTGTGAATATGTGCTTGTTGCAGCCAGGTCATCACGATCAGCAGGCTTGATCACCGAGCTTTGTGTGGGCGTTTAGGGAGGTGTCAGCTGCAGTGATCAGGCAAGCAGGCCCAGAGGGTGCGATGCGAGGGCCAGGGACATTTTAAGGATTTTGGGGGCCCCGTGCCGAACATAATTTGGGGCCCCCTGCTTGGAACAACTTGGAATTTATTTTCCATTTTCAGCTCATCTAAGCCCTAAGCAACTATGGTCTGATCATTGACAATCCTCTTCGTTGGCCCCCAAACATTTAAGGAGACCCCAGTCCTTTAGGGGGGACTCATTCAGTGTAAAGCCTTTGGATATTTACGATATATTGAAGATCTGGCAGCCCCTTTTAATATTGTGAAGGGGGCCCCATCATTTTTGCGCTATTCCACTATCTGGGACAGTTCTGAAAGCTTAATGATGAGACCCCTAGAAAGGTGGGGGCCCTGGGCCAGAGCCCACTTTGCCCATGCCTTAAAACATCTCTGGCGAGGGCCATGGAGAGAGGCCCATCTGCAGGGTCTCTATAACGTGATCTGATACCAAACAGGTCTAATTCTCCTCAATGGACCCCTTTCTCCCAGGAGAAGTGGAAACATAGGGGGAAAGGTAGCACATGCCCACTGTATTAGGACTGCGCTGGCCGCTAGTAATCGTGCGGATGGCACGAGCATGATAATGTCACATCATCATGTGCTAACCGCATGCCATTCAGAGAAGGTCTTTTGGTATGGCAGGCAACAGAAGATGGTCCTGCAAGGGCCTAGAGAGAGCAATGCTGAAGCATATTCCTAGATTTTTTTATCAGTACGTTTAGTGGATCAGCAGGACCACCTAACAGGGCGAGGAACAGAAAAAGTGCCAGTCCCCAGAATATAGTGCTGGTGAGGGCCCTTCGAGATAAATGAATCACTGCTTGTGGTCTGTGAAGTGTATGCAGACAAGATGCTTCAGCCTTGCTGCTTCTGAGTGTTTTATTTGTTTGCAGCTGGCCAGCCCAAGGGGGCCCCCCCATGAGGTAAATGGTGGGGGCACCATGGGGGCCTCTGTTACGCGCTTGCTTAATAGAAGGCAGCACTCGCACTACATCCCAAGAAATGTCCATAAGATGACATCAGATTTCAACAAATGTCCTAAAAACTAAGGGGCTTATTTACAAGAGGACTGCGCCGCCTGAACGTCATTTTTTTTTTACGCTCCGTCGGCTCAAGCCTCTCAATCATATCTATGAGGCAACACAATGCCACCCTGATAAGGAGTAAGGCAAGGCAGCAAAAAGCTGCTGTATTGCCTTACTCTGCGTCAAGGAGGCGTTGCAGTGGGTGTTCCCACGCAACACCCATGGATTTTGACGCTGTCCATATTTACAAAATCGTGTAAACCTGGGGAAGCACTAAAGCCTTACGCCTCCCCAGAGTAGGCATAACAAGGAGAAATGTTTTAATTTCTCCTCGTTTTTTCGTCTTTCCATGTGTGCTGCATTGTGCAGCACACATAGAAAGAGGAAAATGCCTCTCAGTATTCTTTTGGTGCAGGAATTGGCGTAGGGCAGTACAGCAAGACGACTTGCAGCGCTGCCCTATGCCAATTTCTAGTAAATGAGGCCCTGAGTTTCCTAGAGAAAAGGGAGTGCTCCAAAGAAAAAAATATACATTTGCTGGGGGAGGGTAAAAAAAGAAAAAATCCTTGCCCCAGAGCTGCGGTTAGTTTCTCCTCACTGTCCATTTTTAAAGTTCAGGCAACTACACATGTGTAGTGCAGGGTTGGCGGGTGCTTATTTGGGAGGACGAGAAATCAAGGATTGCCCGAGTCATTACATCAAATTAATTTTACTTATTGGTGCAATTTGTTGCCATTCATGTAGGCAACTTGGAAGCATTAACATCATCCATATTTGAAATCCGGGAGAAAATGAGCAGCATAACAAGAGGCCCAGTGTCCAACTAAATATCTTCCTTGATATAGCTTAACCGAACAGGGGAGGCAGTTCTTAGCCGTCATTCATCAAATACTGCTTATTGATGGCATCGACAGCAGCCCAAGAGGCCACGTCGCAATTTCTTCTAAGTCTAATATGGCGCTAAAAGACAATCAAGTCACTTGGGCCTAAACCACATAAGGATTTGTGCATTCTGGTCGACAAATGTCTTGATGCCTCTGACACTTAGATTTTTTTGATTTTTTTATTGTAAAGAGTTATATACTACCTTCCAGCTGCCTTTGCGATGAGAGGAGAGGCAAGGAGGATAGCATGTTCGATTGTGTGGTGCTGTTCTGCTCTCTCCATGCACTGGCTCACTGTATGCTGCCAATGCAGACACCATTGCACCATAATGCAAGGGTGCCTGCGATGTGGTCAGCATAGGTTTTGAGTAGGAAGGTGTATATACCTTCCTACACAAAAACTAAGCTGAAAGGCAATTTCCTCCTTGTATGTATGCGGCAGAATTCTTTTTTTTATAGGGGCATCTTATAAATGCTTTTAGTCAGACTTCTTCATTTATTGATCTGGTGCTGTGTCATTCCCATTTTACTTCTGCCCACTGCAGCATGGGCAGTGGGTCAGCCATTGGCTAACACACTGTGAGTGACTGCGTTCTGGCAATGTGCATTGTTTTGAGACAAAAATAATTTTGCTTTTAGCTATTTTATTTTTATCCTGGTGAGCCTGGCAGCTCCATCAAAAATAAAGTTTTACTAAGACCAGAACAAAACAAGCACTGGGGAAGGACAGGATAAACCCCAATACCCCATGCACTAATTCAAGGGAAAAATAATCAAATATTTCCTGATAACTGCCAGAGTGAGCCTAGCTAATTACCCCAATCCCCCTAGACATATGCTGGGCAAAAGTTTACCATATTTACATAGTGGAGAAATTGACAGCAATATTAGCCGATAAAATGCACACATTTGATAGATGGAAAGACATATATTAAACAAGCTTTGTCAAAGCCAATTGGTCTTGGCAATGAGAGAGCTATTGGCTTTGACAATGTCAAATGTGCTTCAGCATTGCATGGCCAGATGGTAAGTGTTCCCCAGGCACATGCAACACCTAAGCGCCCTCAGCTGATGTGCTGTTACTCCTTTGTTTAACTACAGGTATACATGAACAAAGCATCCCAAAATAAGCAGCAAAACACAATATGAAATGTGTCCATTCCCTTTAAAGAGTGCTGCCAAAATTATCTAGTAAAATCATGATACTTATTTTGTTCACCTCTCTAGAACAAAAGGTACCATCTGCCTTAGTGCAATTTACACTTGTGACTTTCATGTTACACACACATGCCTGCTGCAGGCACTCAACCCACTGAGCTATCTGACTGGCTAGAAGTATCACGGCCAACAATCATCAAAATGCAGAGATCATTGCATGCGTAGATTCAAATTCAGGAATCTTTATTAAATCTATTCCCTCTTCCTCCTACATGGTGTTTTGTGGGTCACTTTTGTGTCTATCTGGTTTGACATAAACATGGTATAGTCTGACCATACCTCCCATCCAGTCAGTGAATTGGATTTACAACGACCACCTAGATGTCAAGCCCATCGCAAGAAAGTTGTAAGCCCGTTCATTAGGCCGCTGTACTGTTATCACTGGGTCACATGGCCGGATCCTGGTAGGGCTAACTCGGCCGTTGGATGTTCTGAGGTTGATAAAATGAATCCTGTTAATTTGTGTAACAGTAACGAATTCTTGCAGTACTTCGATACGTCCGCCTCAAAGTATTAAGTGATAGTATTGCATTATTTTTTACCACTGTTGTTATTATGGTTCGCACAGGGCTTAGAGCCCATGTACGTGCAAAGTGCCTCTTTGGTGCCCCTGGTGGGTTGCAGTTTCAAAATCTACAGTAATGTGAATTTACTTGGGTTCTGGCATCAACATTTACCAAACCATCTCAAAGGCGGGGTGCCATCTGTTGAAAATACCTTTGTTTATTTTATCTTGCAATAAGCCTTTTACTGATCATCTGATTTTAACCACTAATTCTGCAACATAACAAACCATGTGCTTGCTTATGTACTGTGTGCTGTATTCTACACCACAAAACGCTCACTACACAGCTGCACTCGAGCGCCTAGGAGTGCAGTTGGTGGCATGTGGCGCTTTACAATGACCATCCAGTGAATTGAAACAAGCACTTCCCGCAGCTTGTTTTATTAGTAACCAGCCAGCCTGTTATAACTTGTTCCTGTTTTTTGTAACTTCCTCAGGGGTGGGGAGGGGGTGAGATTGAGTGAATGAAGGCCAGCAGAAATAAAGCGGTCATGTGACCTTGCATGGCAATGGAGACCATGGAGGGGATTGCTGATGTACTGTAAGCTGTATTGTAAACCATCAAACACTCAAAATTCAGATGCACTCCAGCGCCTAGGAGCGCAGTTGGTAGAATGTGGCACTTTACAATGACCATCCAGTGAATGAAACGAGCCCTTCCCGCAGCCTGTTATATTAGTAACCACCGAGCCTAATATGACTTTTTCCTGTTCGTGTAACTCTCTCTGGGGTGGGGGTGAGAATGAGTGAGTGAAGGGCAGCTGAAACATAGCCGTCACGTGACCTTGCAAGGCAATGGCGACCATAGAGGGAATGGCTGACAGGCAGAATTGCATACCCTAGGTGACCTTTACGTCGAGGGTGCCCTTATATCTTTTGAGAGTTTGGCGGAAGATTAGAATTCACCCGCAGGTCAATTCTTATTATATACCTCTATTCTGCGGTCACTTACTGCAGCATGGGGTGACGTTAGTGCCGAATTGGAAACACACTTACTAATGCAATACCTGCACGTTATGGGTAATGGGTCCCATATCATTCACTGGTTGGCGGAAGAATTGCTTACGCACACTATACAACCACTGACGTCGCTCCGTGTCAAATGGGAAGCAGACAGAGGCACCCCTTGGACAGACAGCGAATGGGCCCGGATCTTAGTCACCCCCACGAACATACCACGCAACTCCAGATTCAGGCTCATACAAACATATATTGCGCATAGAGCATACCTTTCCTCTGATAAAATAAATACATACTTTCACACGACTACATCAGCATGTCCCCGCTGTTTGCAGGTGAATGCAAATTTTTTACATATGCTGTGGTTTTGTGCTTCTTTGCGCGCATACTGGCAGGAGGTTACCACGGCGCTTGCGGCGTGTACTGAAAGGGCGATACCGCAGACATGGGAGGTGTGCATACTGGGTTTATATCCTAGACCCAAGAAACACAGAGTCACATCCAGGTTCATTGACCTAGGCCTCATTGTTGCTAAAAGGTTAATCACTAACCACTGGAAGCACGCCGACCCTCCCGTAATGGCCGGTTGGAGGAACTCTCGCTTAGTGCGGGCGCAGGCGGAAAGCACATCCCTGCATAGGGAGGAAATAGCGGGACTGCGTAAATACCCTATTGCCCAGCCATGGGATGCTATACCGACAGATTTGATGTGTGCAGACGAGGAGAGGGGAAGCGGCTCCACCCGGGAGGGTAGTAGATCCGATAGGGTTGACTGAGGGGAAGCAGGTACACCTGACTTTTCCATGAGCCAAAGAAGCGATAACACAATCATTGATCCTTATACTCACCCAGTGGATGGGGGAACCACCTAATTCAGTATGGCTATGTAGAAGGTTCATTTGCTCTACACACACTGATCAGGGCGTGACGATGTAATGACGATTTTCTTTGTTTGTTGTTTCCTTTTTATGTTTCGCTATAAGATTTCGAAAACGACAATTTGTACCTGATTTTGTTACCATTTAGCACTGAGACGAATAGCCAAGTGCAGTCATGGACGTGTGAAGTTGAGACAGGATGGAACATTCTATCTGCTTGGTATAGACACTTACAGGTGATCTTCAAAATAGCTGGTGCATTAAACATACAATCTGTGGTCAGCCCATGGCCACGTGAATTTACTATACACTACAGCTCATGAATGCATCAGAACTGACTGTTAGCAATTTACTGTACCTGTACTACTTACCTGTCTATTATGCCATCTGTACGAAAGAAATTATCCGTCTCCATTTTCCCCTTTCCCTTCCTATCCTTTTTCATCTGCGTTCATTGTAATTTGTTTGTTTAACAAAATGCAAATAAAGATAATTTAAAAAAAAAAAAAAAAATGGAGGGAATTGCTGACTTTCTCTCTCCCGCAAATGCTCTCTTGAGATTGAAAACCATGATGTGGCTTGAAAAACAAGATAAGAACATGATTTACAGGCCTGTTTCATTTCGGTCGGAGAAGCACAGGGCATGCAGCCAAGATGGCGCAGGAGGGAACAAGTGACAGCGGGAGGAGGGTGATTGAGGGACAGGATAAGAAAAAATGCGGAGAGGGGGAGAGCAATTTCACAATAGTCGGAGAAGCATAGGGCAAGCAGACACGGGGGTGCAGGATGGAGAAAGCAATAGCAGGAGGAGGGTGATTAGGGAACGGGACAAGAAAAGAGATAAGAACATGATTTACAGGCATGTTTACAGAACCAGCGCGGCGCTCAGAGCGAATGAAAACACGACCGATCCTAAAGTGAGCTCTTAAACAAAGGAAAAAAAAGTTCCTAAATTTGTCATTAAATGGGAGGAGTGGGTGGATAGTAGTAATTGGTCTATGCTCCGGGGAGGGCTAAATACAGGAAGAGGCATGACGCATGCATGCCATTGACAAATGGGGAAAAAGATTAGGAGAGCGACAAAGGAGCCAGCAAATGGGAAGCCTATGGGTAGGCTGAAGCCTACAAAGTAAATACAACGTCTCGTACAAGACAGCGCATGCACTGTCTAGAGTGAATACCTAAAAATAGACGGAGTTGGAGAATGGTAAGTCATGTTCTAGTTATGGTCAGAAGGGGGTGGCTACACAAAATGTCTGGATCTTACACAGATTACAAAACAGAAACCAAACTGGCTTAGGTGGCTGGAGGGCCCTGCCAGGGTCATTAGTTATCCTTCCCTTGAAATCTTTGGGCAACTCCATAATTGAATGAAAGTATGTAACTGTTGCCTTCCCTCCAGCAATTCAAGCTTTCATGACTTTTTTTTCTTTCTTCTTTTCTACTCCCCTCTCTTCAAAGAGCCCCTTCCTCCCCGAATGCCCAAGTCTGGTTATTTTATTTCGACTTGTGTATTTGAAAACGTAAATAAAGTGTTAAAAAGCATGCACTGACATAGTCCAATTCCAATTTATTTATTTAGTTATGGAACTCCTACGGAGGTCCACAAAAACACACCAACAGATTAAAAAAGACAAACTTTACATACAATACAAAATTCTTCCTTATACTTTGCTGTAAAAATTCTTATATCAAACATACTGAGAGATGTGCAAATAGTTCTATAAATACATGAAGCAATCAAATAACCAACCAATCAATATTATATCATGAAAATAGAATTACTGTTTAAAAAATGTCCTAGTAAATAGGCAGAAATGTTTTAAAAAATTGATATATCTTAAAACAAACCATTTCATTCGGAGGGGACAAAACCAAAGATCGTGCCTCCTGGGCAGAGTGAATATTAAATTTGATAAAAACTGGCTTTAAGAACACTCGCCTAGCACTTTGCAACTTTGAACATACAAATAAAACATGATTTAGATCTTGGATTTGTAACTGGCACAATTCGCAAATTCTCTTCTGTCTTGGTGTTTTATCCCAGATACCAGTGACATCTCTTAGAGGCAGCAAATTAAATCTCAGTAGGAGAATCAGCCTTCTAATCCCGTGAGGGAAATTCCAAGTTAAATAAGGCTGTGGTTTATTCCCCAAGGCACTCCCACTGACCGCCTCATTACTAGACCTGGACTGACTTGAGGCAACGTCTCTCGCCAAACTGATAGGGGATCTAGACTTCTTTAAAAACTGTTTCAGTACAGATTTAGGAATAGGAGAAGCGGGGTTCAAACTAAGACCGAATGTATCACTTGCACATACAAAGGACCTAAAAAACTTTGATTTTTCTTTTAGCGTGTCAAAAATTTCTATTCTCAGGGCAGCCCTAAGTGTACCCTCCTCCCCCCAAAAGAGGGAGTTACCCCACCTGAGAACAGCTGCCAGGGACAAAATGAAGGACGAGACTAATCCAAATTCAAGGCGCAGTACATGTGGGGCAGCCAAAGAATTTAAATTGCAAATTTGACGCAGGCTTCGCCCTTCCGCCTTATCGAAAGAGAGCCAATATTTCATGTCCAACACCTCGGCAGCATATATTAACGAGGGAGGGATTTTGACCTTAAAAACAGATAAAACATGGCCAAAATGGCGTCTCCTGCAAGTTTTATAAAATCTGTTTAATGGGGGGGGCGTGGCCGGGCAAGATGGCCGACCAGACGTAACTCGACTCGGCTCCCGGTCCGCGCTCAGCTCTGGAACAGATAATTGCTGTTTCTCGGCGATCCTTTGGTCGAGAAGTACACCGATGGCAAGCTGAACCTGTGGGGCACAAACTGAGCAGCTTCACTCTCCGCTAATGTGCCTCCGGCCGCGCCGGTGCAGCCCGGTAGTTGAACCCCAGCACTCGCTAAGATGGCGCCCGACCCCTTGCGGGGGATGGTAGTTCTGGAGGTCCGGTGAAACTCTAGCAGACCTGTTGTGGCTGCTTCGGGCCACTGGACGGGGCCGCTGGAGAGGCTCTCTGACACCGTGATCACCGGGACTCATGCGTTGCACCGTACCTGACGCATTACCGGAGCAGACCCGGTGAGGATCGCGCGACGCCTCAGGTTCGTCGGAGGTGTGACTAAGAGGTGAAAGTCCTGGAGAGCACCGAGTGTCCTGTCATTAGTGATACACCTCCTACCAAACGTTTCCCCTTCAACGGCGGCTGAATACCACAAATACGGCCTCTGCCACTCGTACTGCCTGACTCTAACATGGCGGCCAGGTTTTGAAAATAGGCGTCACTATCGGACTATCTCCGACTCGCTGCCTTGCTCCCTACAAGTAACACCTTGGCATATGGGACCCTGCGCTCCCCCTTGTCCAGCAAGCGACCCTAGAGTCCCCACAGCATACTCTTTGCCGCTAGGAGGAGAAACTTGTTCGACGACTTCAGTGCTCACTAACAAGGTGCTGCTGGGATTAACGGCCATGCGGCTGACTGGCCCGGGAAACTTCCTCTATAGTTCAAGGTCAGGTCAGTCACTGCCAATGAGACTACCGGGGGGCAACGTCGCGGTGGAGTCGCTACCGTGATCGTGCTCCGGCTCCAGATTATCCAGGGACGCGGGATAAGAGGAGGGGGCAAACACAGCTCCTTGCTGTAGAGAGCGAGACGGCCCGCACCCTGAACTACTGCCACTTGAACGGTGACGACAGCGGGAAACCGATGTGAGTTTAAGTGCACGCCGTGCCAGATTCTGTGGCGGCGAACCAGGTGTGAACAAGGTCCCCCAAGAGGAGTTCCCACTGCATCGCGGCCAGCAGCTTGCCTGGGCTTGCCTATATGCCGCCAAAGAAGGGGACTACTAAGGCCACGAATAAAGTGTCTGACTTCTTCACGGTCTCAGACAAAAGCCAATCAGCGGTGCGAGGCGAGGGATCGGGAGCCATGGCCCTCACAAAAAGTGACCTCCTGGCCACGTTAAAAGATTTCAAGACGGAACTGCGGAATGAACTGGGACAGGATCTTAAGGCCTCGATCGACCAATTGAAATCTGATCTCACTGGACGACTCGCTTCACTTCAGCAAGACGTGGACTCAGTGGGCACGAGAGTGGTGGATCTGGAAGCACAGACCCAAGATCTAGATAAACACACCACCAACATGCGAGAAGACATCCGCACCCTCCAAGACCAACTGCTCCAATCGCAACTAAAAGCCGAGGACCTCGAAAACAGGGCACGGAGGGAGAATCTACGAATCCGGGACTTGGAGGAGGGGGCGGAGGGAACGGACCATGAGGCATTCCTGGAGGGCCTCTTCGTGGAAATCCTGAGCCCGCAGACCCTCAAGATAAAACTGGACAGAGTGCACAGAGTCGGTGGTCTGGTGTCCGGTGAAAGGAAGCGCCCACGCGATGTGCTCGCCAAATTCCACTCCTATAAAACGAAAGAAGCCGTCCTACACGCCGCCAGGAAAAAGGGGACAGTCTCTTTTCAGGACCACTCATGCACCATCTTCCAGGACCTGGCGCCGGCCACGTTAGCCAGGAGGCAGCTATTCCGACCCATCACATCGAAACTGCGGGACGACAACATCAGATACAGATGGACATTTCCATTCGGCCTTTTCTTCGAGTTTAACAACAAACCACGTCACATCTCTGACTTGCAAGAAGGATTAGATCTTTTAGGCCTTTCCGCGGATACCCTCGAACCCACACAGAGCAGAACGCAGGACTCATCGAGAGGTGGCCCTTCGATACGCCAATGGTCCAATGGCTCCCGGAGAAACGGCAGACGAGACCCGTAGGGCCTACATAACACTGGTGCCCCAGCTTTGGAACACGCTCTGGCAGTAAACACAGATCCACTTGGGGCTGTTCTCTCCTGGAGCAGCCGTATGCAGCGACTCCTCACGGCAGAGCCGACCCCCCTAATGATCACGATCCTGGGGGGACTCACTTCCGGTCCTGCAATCTTTTCTACTTCACTCTAAAGATCTGCTGTGGCAAGCACATCTCTACGAACATCCTTGCGACAGTGATGTCCTACACCCGGCTTGCCGACCTCTGAAAGATACACTTTCTGACCGATGTTCTACGAGCTGTTCGGAGTGGGCGCGGACGGGGACCCAGGTCCTACAGTTCCCCCACCGCTCGCATCGAGGACACCTGACTTTTGTTTGGGACATTTTCCGCGTTGGGTGACTTGATGCTGTTGGTAATGTTGAGTTTTCTTTTCTTTTTGGGGTGGGAGGGGGTGGGTTCTGGGAGAGGTTGTGTTTTTTTTAAATATGTCCCATTGACACAGGTTTTACACAAGAGACTCGTTCTATATTCGCTTCATATGCTCCACACACGATATTGGGCAGGAGCAACTGCATCTCGATGCCTGCACCACAGGTCTAGAAGGAGGGCGGGGGGGTTACCTGAGGCCCGATGGTACTCACAATAGGCTCCTGGAATGTGAAGGGTCTCAACTCCCCTCAGAAAAGACAGAAGATCTGGAAATATCTCACAGATCACCATCTTGATATAGTAGCACTCCAGGAAACTCATCTTGCCCGCGCAGAGGACACTCGACTTCGCCACCAACACTACCCACTGATTTATCGTTCCTCCGCACTGACTAAACATCGGGGAGTTGCTCTCCTCTTTCACAATTCCATGAAATTCCAACCTAGCGACATTCAGACGGACAAAGACGGGCGACTAGTTATGGTTAAAGGCATTTTACAGGGCACACTCTGCACTTTTGTAGCACCCTACGCCCCTAACACGGGGCAGACACCCTTTTTACATAAGATACTTGGACAAATTCGAGACTTTGCAGAAGGGAAAACGGTACTCCTAGGTGACTTCAACTTGACGTGGCAAGCAGATTTGGATACACTAGCACAGGGCAGATTCTCACTCCTTTCCGGAGGTCACTAAACAACGATTCCAGGACATGGGCTTTCTAGATGCTTGGCGCACCCTCTACCCGCAGACACAAGACTACACTTTCTATTCCCATGTACACACTCTTATTCGAGACTTGATTACATCTTCATTAGCCAAAACTTGAGGGGTTCCCTAAGAGAGGCCAAGATTTTTCCTCTCTCTATCTCGGATCATTGTCTGGTCTCGATTTGCATGTCCTGTGACCGTATTGCACCCACTTCACCCAAATGGTACTTTTCGACCTCCCTCACCCGAGATAAAGTGCTTTGCACTGCAGTACGAGAAGCCATCGCAGACTTTTTTAATTCAAATAAGCCCGAAGACACCACTATTTTTAATAACTGGGATGCATTCAAGGCAGTGTTCTGGGGGAAATGTATTGCCCTTAATTCCACCCTGAACAAGCAGAGAGTCAAGGAAAGGAAAAATCTAGAATCCGAACTAGCAATAGCTGAAAACCAACATAAAGCTAAACCCACCAGGGAATCCCTATGCACTCTCACGGCTATTCGCGGAAAACTAAAAGCTATCTATAATAACAGGGCAGAATTCACCCTCTTAAAACTTCGGCAAATGTCTTATTCCCAAGGTAATAAGATAGGTAAACATTTGGCCAGACAATTAAAAGAGAAGCGCGACCGAGAATACATAGGGGGCATTGTCAACAAAGAGGGCACACTAACACATCAAGATGCCGAAAAAGCTGCTGCCTTCGGGTCCTTCTACAAGGCTTTGTACCAGGGTGAATCAAGAGACCTGGAACTGCAGGAGGGTTATCTCCAAACATCACTACTCCCTCAGGTATCACAGGAACAGAATGACAATCTAACAGCGCCCATTACCTCTGAAGAAATAGCCGCAGTCATAAAGTCCCTCAAAATACACAAGGCCCCTGGGCCCGATGGGCTTACAGCGTACTTTTATAAAACATTCGCCTCAGATATCTTGCCCCACCTCACATGCCTTTTTAACGAGATGGCCACGACTGGTATGGCCCCCCCCTCAATGACCGAAGCCCTAATTTCATTAATCCCCAAGCCAGGGAAGAACACACAACTCTGCTCCTCGTACCGCCCCATAGCTTTGTTAAATCTCGACGTGAAACTCTACTCGGCTATCCTGGCTGCCCGGCTAAATGATCTCATGCCAGATCTAATCCACCCTGATCAATCCGGATTCATTAAGGGGCGCCAGACCCACGACAATACCAGACGCATAGTACATCTGATTGAGAAGGCCACCAAACGGAAAATACCAGTGGTGCTCGTGGGTCTGGACGCCGAGAAGGCTTTTGATAGGGTGGATTGGTCCTTTCTTTTTAAAACCCTTACCCGCTTTGGCTTCAAGGATGACTTTTTAACTATGCTTAGAGCTAACTATGCACAGCCTCACTCTAGGGTACAGGTGAACGGGATAACTTCAGCCCCCTTCCTCCACACCCGAGGAACACGCCAGGAGTGCCCGTTGTCCCCCCTACTTTTTGCCCTCAGCATTGAGCCATTGGCGGTGGCCATACGGAAAGCACCGGGGATCAAGGGGATTCCCTTTAGTGGAGAAAGCCATAAAATCTCGCTCTTTGCGGACGATATACTCCTGTCCCTCACTGAGCCAGCCTGCTCCCTCCCCAACCTCCAGTTGGAATTAGCGCGATTTGAGGCAGTAGCAGGTTTTAAAATTAACTTGGACAAATCATACATACTCAACTTAACTATCCCGGAGAAGGAGGTGGGGGAGCTACAGCAACATACCTTGCTCCAATGGACGTCCCGTTCCTTGCAATACCTGGGGATACAACTAACGCCACGTGTCGAAGGGCTCTTCAAAGCTAACTTCCCAGCTACCCTCTGCAAACTCCAGGCCGATCATGTTCGATGGAAACCTCTTTATTTCATGGCTAGGTCGCGTCCACGCGATCAAAATGACCGTGCTGCCCAAACTCCTATACCTGTTCCAGGCCCTACCCATAGAACTCGACAGGGACTTCCTCCCGAAAATTAAATCTTTGATATTAAAATTCATCTGGCAAGGTGGCCGGGCACGCTTCTCTTACTCAATGCTACGACGCTTACGATCTGAGGGCGGGGTGGGCCTACCCGATTTTGGCCTTTATTACAAAGCGGCACAACTACGAGTGGTAACTGAATGGTCCAAGCGCGAGTCAGAGAAACACTGGCTACACATGGATCGCTCCGTCACGGGTCAGACTATTTGGGATCTCATATGGCGCCCCAAGAAAGATAGATCAAAGAATGCCTATATTAGCACCCCCACTCGCACCACTCTGACAGTCTGGGACACTCTTTCTAACAACGACCAGTAGACCACCTTCCCCTCCCCCTACACCCCACTCCACTTTAACCCAGACTTTCCACCGGCTCTTCCTGAGGGGCCCTTTGATGCCTGGAAAGAAGGTGGATGTCGGGCACTGACATCTCTTTCATAACGCCGACATACTTACCTTCGAGAATTGCAGGAGGGACTACGGTTTGGAGCAGTCAGAACACTTTCGATACCTCCAACTAAAACACTGGGCCACCACCCCCCACATACGCGAAGCAGCTCCACGGCCACTCACACAATTTGAAACATATGTCCAGAGTGCCAACTCCATGAGAGGGGTGATCTCCTTCCTTTACAAATATCTACTCCACTCCATACATTCCCCAAGACCTCGATATACACACATGTGGGAGGAACTTCTTCAACTTGCAATCTCTGACAGGGAATGGGAGGGACTGTGGTCAGACATCACAAAATGTAATCATTCCGTGGAACTGCGTGAGGCTCATCCTAAAACTATGATGGACTGGTACCTATACCCCTCTAAACTTAAACGCATTTTCCCAAACACATCGGATCTGTGCTGGAGGGGTTGTGGCCTAGTGGGGGATTTTCATCACATTTGGTGGGACTGCCCCACTATCCGGCCATTTTGGGAAGAAATACTTGCTCACATTAAAGAGATACTGGGCTACCCCATCCCGACTTCTATGGCTGAGACACTGCTGGGTCTCCGTGACCCTTCTTTAGAACATCAAACCAAGGCCGATAAGGCCATCATGTGGACCTGTATTGGGGCGGCGAAAACAGCAATAGCGGCGGCCTGGAAGAAAAAGGAGGCACCCGCTATCTCACTGTGGCACTCTCGCCTCTGGAGGCTATTAAGTCTCGAGAGGATGTCTGACATCTTCCGAGACGACTACAAAAACTTTGAATATAAATGAGGCCCGCTAGTCACCTTCCTTACGTGGGGACTTCCACAAGCGGTCTGCCCCCCCTCCATCAGAAGTATGAACCTCTTCCAATTTTAACAATATTCATAATTGATTAGTTCCTGTGTCATCCAGGCGATTGATCGCCGCCATTTTGTGGGTGGGTTTTGCGGGTGGGTTTTTCTTTTCTCCTAATTTAGTTTTGGGGTTTTACTTTGTTCTGTTTTTGAGTTTCCTATTTCTCTTTTACGGTTCTCTCCCTGTTGGAGAGTGACATGTCCAAACTACGTCACAAAAGAAAGACGGACTGCATGCAACGATTGTTTATTTGATCTACTCGGAGCTCTAGAGACTAGAGCCAACGAAAACTGTACCCTGCTCTTAGATAACAGTGTATGAGAAAGCTTTGAGTGCCTACTTTGTACTACAAGACAGCCCTACATAGAAGGTGTTACATTGTTATGATCTATGTTGCTTAACGCTCTCCTTATAATGTACTGCATTTACTGATATGACGCCAATAAAAATACGTTTGGAAAAAAAAAAATAATCTGTTTAATGCACTTGCCAGGGAGACAGCTTTACTAACACAGTGTTTAATATGCTCCAAATCTCGGCCTATTTTAGAAAAAAACCTTCCCTAAATATAGGTACGAGTCAACCAGTTCCAATTTGTCAGAACCAAGCATCCATTTTAGACATCTTTGTTCTGAGCCCCTTCTTACGAAAAACCAAAATCTTGCTTTTTGCAATATTAATTTTCAAGAAGTGAGCCTCTGCATATTTACTTAGGGCATCCAGCCGACGTTGCAGGCCAATAGGCGTTAGATCGAATATTGCAACATCATCTGCATATAATAGAGAGCCAACGGGCATTGTACCAATTTTGGGGGCATCCCCCCTTACAGAATTCAGAACGCCGGGGAGATCAACAATGTACAAAGAAAATAAAAGTGGTGCTAATAGGCAATCCTGCTTAAGCCCATTGTGCGTTCTAATTTTACATGATAATCCCCGCGAACCTCCCATCAGAACCTGGCACCAGGTGTCTGTATGCAATTCCATAATCAGACCCAAAAGGTGATGTGGTATGCCAAGGAAGACAAGCTTTCTCCACAGCGTCTGGCGGTCTACTTTGTCAAACGCCGTGGAGACATCAATAAAAGCTGTATACATTGGCATACCTCGGGAGAAAACATATTTCTCTACAATTGTCTGAACAACCGCTATATTATCCAGGGTTCCATGGTTCTTTCTAAAACCAGCTTGTTCCGGTGGAAGAATATTCTGATCATAAGCCCATTGTTGTAGATGACATAATATGCTTTTTGCAAATAGTTTGCCTGAGGCATCCAGAAGGGCAATCTGTCTAAAACTAGCCGGCGCCGTTTTCGGTCCTTTTTTATACAGGGGGACTATAATGCTACCCTTCCAAGAGGGGGGGATTTTATTCATAGAAAACAATATTTAAAAAGTGGCTCTAGAAAATCGGCCCATGCTTCTGGCTCCTTTTTGATTAGTGCAATCGGGATTCCGTCTGGCCCTTGTGCGCCGGAGGTTCTAGCATTCTTTATATAACTGACCACTTCCTCTCCTGACGGGGGGCCAAATTCAGTAGATGCGGGTTTAACCCCATCTGTCATCACGAGAGAAACTGGGCTATTATTTCCATATAATAGGGAGATGTAATCCATCCAGTCCTTTTCTGGAATCGGTATGGGTAGAGCCCTCTGCCTTGAATCACAGTATTCCGCGATCAAGTGCCAATACTTTCTTGAGTCTTTGGCCCTTGCGGCTTTCCTCAGCCCAATCCACTTAGCATCACACTCCCTTCTTTTGTCACTGCGCATAAAACGTCTTCTCACTCGCTTAAGGCAATTGATTTCCTGCTGCCGACCAGTGAGGAAATGTATATGCTGTTTTCGGACGAGATGGTTAATTGCTTGTTTTAAAGATATCATATGGGACGTATCCTGTTTATGCATGCGAGGTTCAGAAGATGTAAAGCTTAAATTACAAATCTTCTCCATTTGAGCCTCAAAGAAGGGTATAATATTAGAGTGAGTAAAACCCTGCTTTTCTACATAAGCCATCTTCACAATCGAGCCTACTTCAAAGATGTTTTTTTGCGTCCAGAAGGACCGACCATTTGCTTTGTTAAAAGTGGCCATGCCCTGACCAGCATTCCCCGAATCCAATGTGGGTAAATCAAAAGCCACTGTCATACCCACTATGCTATGGTCGCTCCATATCGACGGGCGGACGAAGAAATTATCACAAGCCCCAAACATTTTATAAGAAACAATCACATAGTCTAAAAGGCTGAGTGTGTTGAGAGTGAAAGGTGAAATGTGCTATTTTATCAGCGGGCACTCTCACATTTAGAATAACAAAATCTAGGCTTCTGATGCTATCAAGCAGAAGAAACCCCCGCTTATCTGTTTTTACTTTATTTGGTAATAAAATCTCGGGAATGTGCCAAATTTCCTCTTTGTCAGTATTGGCATAAATCCCCGAAGCAGAGTTCGAAATCTTAGCATTTAAGTCCCCCACTAATGACACTAGGGGGCATTCTTCCCTGATAGCTATATCCTGAATAAAAGAGAAAAATACACGCAAAAGATGATCAAAATTTTTCCCTGGGGGGATATACAAGTTTGCCACAAGGAAGGAAGTGGACCTGCCAGGATCTCCCAGACCCGCCAACTTCACACATATACATAGGTTTGAAGGGTGGCAGAAGACCTTCTGATTCCAATTAATGGAAGTTTTAAGCAAAATAGAGACCCCCCCCACTAGCGTGTCCCCTTTCCGAATGCTTAGCAAGGCAAGACTAAACAAAATAGACATCACATTCAAACTCTTTACAGGACCATGTTTCTTGTAAGCATATAATTAAAGAGTTCATAATTTTCAAGGAATTCAGTTTTGTTTCATTGGGTCCGAGACCGGCCATATTCCAAGACAAGAGTAGCCCACCCAGGCTACCTCAACGGAGCATTCCTTACTGCTTCCGGGTGAGTGTTATTCAGGGCTCTTGCAACCCAACTCCACTGGGCGAATTCATCTTCTATGTCTGGAGTCTGAGGGGCAACTGCCACACTGGACACAACATTTATTGAACGCCCCCTCCTGTCCACGGAAACCACTATATCTTTGGAATTGCCCACAAATACTCTGTATCGGGGGCCAATGCATCTAGCGCCACTGAATTTAGTAGCCCTAGAAACTTTCAAATGATGGGTTTTGGGGCCCGCAGTTTGATATTCCTCATATTTATTAACAGGTGTCACATCAAGCCCTCGTTTCAAAAAGTGCTCACAATTCTTCAGAACCAAGTTGGCCACAATCGGGGAGCAAAAAGTGACCCTTGAATACGGAACAGTGTCATGTACATTAATCATCACATTTAAAATATCCTTGCTTGCTATCAATTTTAATGCCTCTAGTTCCGAGAATAAGCTAAGAATGTATCCTCTGTTTACCTGAGTGGATTCATTATCAAATAGTCAGGTAAAATCCACCATGGGAGATACACCGGTCTGTACCCCGCTAGTTTTCTTTGGAACATCTCTCCAGGGGATCCATAAAGGGACCCTATCCGTAAAGCTGGCAACTTGTGTACCACCATGGTGTTGAATATTCGAGTATGAAACAGTCTTGGGAGTTGGGGCCTCAATATTTCTATCAGACGAAGATGAGGTCCCTATATGGGTTCTATTCGGCCCAACCTGCGAAATAATTAGAGCTTGGGGCCCTCCCTCTATGTTACCGTCCACCCTGGGATCAGTGGAGTCAATGGCCCCAGTCCCTGTCTGCAGCAATGGGACCCCATAACCCATTTGCATTTCCCCTCCCGATGGATCCACTAACTCATTAGAGGGGGGGATGGATTACTTGGAGGGACTGCGACAGCCGGGTTAGAGAAAATACTCCCGGTCCAGAGTCCCCCAAACTCCCAGTTAATGCCATAGGCACTCTGATGGATTCTCTTGGGTTGCCATCTGCTAACGGTGTTTTAGGGCCTCCCTTCTCCGTTATTAAGTGGGTATCACTCTGGCTTTCCAAAATCCGGGAAAAGTGCAATTTTGACACTTCCCGTTTAGAAAATCGTCTCTTTTTTTATGTTTCTTTTTCATATTTTCCCCCTTATGTTTTGATACCAGACTATCCCTCTTACCTACTTTCAGTCCTCCCTTCCCTAATAATGTGGGGGAGTATACCTGAGTAGTAGGAGAGATTAACGCCTCCCCCTCCTCACCCACCCACCCCAACTGCTTAGTTTGCTTGGCATGGCCCCGGATTTTCTCAATTTCTCCGGCGCCCTCCATTCTACCCTTCTTAAACAGAGGGAAGATTTTCAAGATGGACTTCTCCAAAGGGGGACTCAGTTCGGCCTCCTCAAATAATGTGCTTAAACATAACTCTTCCTTTTCAAGATTACACACGGGAGCCATGGGGGGCACCAGGAAAAGAGGGGTTCCTGCCTGTACGGAGGCGCCTCTCGACTCTCCAGAGGGAAGGTATGGTGCAGGCCTATCACTTGGCCGTTCTCCCATCTGGGGGAGGATCGTAGAGATAGGTTTAGTTGAAACAGACTTATTTACCTTTTGCACTTCAAATAACATTACAGAAATCATTTCCAATATGTGGTCAGAACTTAGTACAGATTTCTCTAATAAGGACAGTATGGAATTTAAACATTTTTCAATACAAACAAGATATTCTGAGGGCACACCATCTCTCTCATTTCCCCATTTCGGTTGAGAATCAGGCAAGAATACATCATGGGCAGACTCCATAGAGGTACCAATCAAATGACTTGTACTACAGTATAAGAGAGGCATAGAAAGACGCCTGGGAGAGGAGCTTACAATTGGAGTGTTTTCTCCCCTGTGTCCACTCATTAACTGATTGTCCTTATGCCTACAGTCAAAATGGTCTCCCCAGTCCCTTTTTTGAGCTTCTATATCAATGTCCGGGAGTGTAAAGTCTTCCCCTGGCGTGGACTCTTCACATAACTTTGCCTTCTCCACCATGGGAGCGCCAAGGCGATCATCCAGACCGCCGTCCCCACCTGATCCCTTATGGGAGTCCGCCCGGGCTGGTGAAACAACCGGTATAACCTCAATCATATTGTCATTCCTTGACTGCTTTGTCCTATTTAATAAAATGATTGGCTGGCTCTGCTGGATGGCAAGAAGATCAGAATCCAAAGGAGCACCAGGAGGTGCTTCAAACGGTTGCTCACTGGAACCATCCTCCACTCTTTCAGTAATCTGATCCACTAGACTGCATCTGACATAGTCAAAAGTCTTGCAGCCAACATCAGACCTATGGGCTTTATCAACGCTTGTTTTACATTTGGGCCATTGAGGAAAGGCCATGTTATGTATGGCTTCCACATTACCCTTCTGCCCCAGCATAGCAATTATTATTATTATGTAGGACTAGTAGTGCGCACAGCTAACCCGAGGGGTCTCCTGGCGCAGGAAAGAGGCAGCAGATGGGAGCCGCAGCGGACTGCTAAAAAAGCCATGTCTTCAGATTCTTACAAATGGTAAGTAGGGAGTGAGAGTTCTTAAGAGAGACCGGGAGAGAGTTCCAGAGTTTCGGGCCCAGGTAGGCAAACGAGCGTCCCTTCATGCGAGCAAGATGGAACCTGGGCATTCCGAACGGTGAGAGATTGGATGATCTCAGCTGTCGGGTAGACACATAGGGTGTCACCAGATCTTGAATGTATGAGGGGGCCAAACCATGACAGGCCCTGAACATATAGCACAAAGCCTTGAATACAATACGCTTATCAATCTTAAGCCAGTGCAGTTCGTGAATCAGAGGAGCAGCTGAGACATGCTTCGGCAGCCGGAAGAGAAGGCGGTCTGCCGAATTCTGAATGATCTGCAAAATACGAATCGAAGATTTGTCAGCGCCCAAGTACAGTGCATTGCCATAATCCAATCTAGGGTATCACCAGAGCTTGAATCACTGTTTTCTGGGCGGCCAGAGGAATTAGCCAAAGGATCTTCTAGAGCCACTTGAGTACAGAGAAGCAGGTGGCAGTGACCTTTGACACCTGAGGTTTCAGGGAGAGCTTTTCGTCAATGATAAAGCAGAAATTCTATTACAGGACCGGAGGCTTCAGATTATGCTTTCTCTCTCTTTACTGCAAAATTAACAGCAGCCAATAAGAACATTCAAAACATATTGAAAGTAAAACATTCCCAGAATGCTTAGCGTCACATTGTAAACACCATAGAGACTAGCCCTATAAGTAACTGTCCACACCGGAACACTTCCTCTTTCTTTGCTGCTCCTCCCAGGGTTAAGTGCTCGATATTATTCTTGCCATAACTCATACTAAATGAATTGCTTTATATTGCTTATACTTCCGTTATGATTAATTGTCTTGAATACTGTGATTGTCAAATGAATGCACTGTTTTTCTCGTTGCGCGCAGATGTATTAAAAAATTGTGGTTGACATTGCCTCACGGTGACGCTTGTATTGGGCTCTTGGAAGGTGACGGTTGCCTTTAAAGACGTGCTCTCACCTTCCGATTGCCTGGATCCTTTCACCAGACTCACCGCGCGCCTTCCTCGCGGTGCGCGGAGCCTTCCCTCATCGGGCCCGCGTTGTTGCAGAGCCTCCTGTCGCGTAGCCCAATTGGGCTTGTTTTGGGCTCCTTTTGGGCTACGCGACGCTAGTGATCGTTCCTCCTCGTTCCGCACTTCTTTTCAAACGCGGTCTGGAGCGCAAGCTTGTCCTTCCTGTGCCCTGACAGACGCCTACCCTGGGCTGAAGAATAAGGCAGGCCATAGCCGGGTGCAGGCTATTATATTATATTATATATTAAATTGTTTTGGCTCTTTATGCCCTTTGGGCTGTTTAGGACTACAGCTTTGCTGAGGAGCGTTTAAACTGCTAACTTTACTCTTGCACCAGGGTTGCTCCCCCTTGACAGATTCCTTTGGGATCTTGCTGAATTATAGACAGTCTCTCGCCTTAAGGGTAGCGATGGAAGACTGGGCCTATTTCGAGGAGGATGAGTATGGGTACTATGAGGAGGAGCATGGGCCCCTCCTGGAGGACAACCTTGTTAATGCCCTTGATGCTTCTGTTCAAGATTCCGTCAGTAAGGCGGTGGAAGTAGCGGTCCCTAAGACTGTTAACAAGGCGCTTGCGGCCGCTTTGAAGCCCATTACGGCTCAATTGGAAAATTTCGCCAAACGACATGGCATGCTCCAGCAGGATGCTGGGAAGTCCTCCACGTCCTCCCAGGGAGGTAGCGCCGCTAATGCCAGGTCGTCCAGTTGGCCGCACGCACAGGCTTTGTCCAAGCTCCCTCCGCCTTCTACACGTGATCATCCTTATGCTGGAGACTCCAACCCTTTCCCTTCATCATCTAAAGTATTTACTGATACCGACACTGGTACGGACACAGATTCAACTGCTCATACAGCATCTCCCAAGAAGAAGAAGGCCAAGAGGTCTTCTATCCGTACCCAATCCCCCCCAGTCTATCAGCCCGCCAATCCTTTTGACTTCAACCCACAAGAGATCATACATCTGAGGTCATCTGATTGGGCACCTCCTCCGGAGGTCACAGATTACATACACCAGAATTTGAGGCGCTCCTTCGACAGAGAAGTCAGGAACGGACTTCGGTCGGAATGCCCGCGCCCGGATGTACCTGACAAAGTCGCAGAAACTCCCGATATTGACCCAAATATGCTGGCTTTCCTTAAATTCCAGAAAGACCCTAAGAAAGGCATTGATAGGGCCTGGCGAGGGTGCCAGGATAAGTTGTTAGATACCATCGGGCCCCTGTCCAAGATCCTTGAGTTAGCCCTGTTGGCCAAGGAGTCCGGCGATCCAATTGACCCGGATATGCTCGCTGGTTGGACGCAGCGTGCCATCTGTTTTTTGGGCAATGCGAATTGCGCCATATCAGCAGAGCGCAGAAAGTCACTTTTGATGCGCATGGATACCAACTTAACCGAGTTAGCATCTGCTGAACCAGGTCCCTTAGCGGATGGCCTCTTGTTCGGGGAGCGTTTTGTAAAAGATGTCTCCAAATATGTAGGGACTTTCACTTCATTGGACAAGGCCCAGACGAATATCAGAAGGGTGTTTCACACGGGCCTTTTTGGACGGGCCGGGCGAGGCAGGGGCCGCTCGCCAGGCCGTCAATACCAGCAAGGTCCCCCCAGAGGGGGTTACGGCCGCGGTCGCGGCGACTACCAGGATCCCACCAGAGGAGGCACATTTTACCCAACAAGGCGTTTCAACCGGCGCCGTTTCCATCGAGGAGGCCAGAGGGGAAACTTCCAGCCTCAAATTACAGCAGGTAAGCCCTCTGTCTCTCTATCCTTTGGGGGGTCGGATTTGCCACTTTCTGCACAATTGGCGCGTCATGACTCAGGACGCCTGGGTTCTCCAGACAGTGCAGGGTTTTCGAATAGATTTCTTTCAAACCCCCTCACAGGAGTATCTCCCGTCCCCTCTGTATTTTTCCCAACAAGACGAACTTTTTATAGATCGCGAGATAGAAGACTTGCTGGAGAAGCACGCGGTCGCCTACTGCGAAGGGGGGCCTGCAGGCTTCTGCAGCAACGTCTTTCTGGTGCAGAAGAGGGGCGGCGGTTACAGGTTGGTATGAAACCTGAAAGACTTCAATTCCTTTGTGCTTTACCGTCACTTCAAGATGGAGGGGATCCATCTCCTAGCAGACATCTTAAGACAAGCAGATTGGTTGGTCCGTCTCGATCTCAAAGATGCGTACCTGGCGGTTCCCATCTTTCCGCCTCATCGCAGGTTCCTTCAGTTTCAATGGCGCGGCAGACGCCTGGAATATTTGGTCCTGCCTTTCGGTCTCTCCTCAGCTCCTTGGTGCTTCACCAAGTTATTGAAACCGGTGATTGCAAACCTTCGGGAGCAAGGAATACGCTTAATAGTTTACCTCGACGACATCCTGATAATGGCTCCTTCGGCTTCCCTAGCGACCCTTCACCTGCAGATAACCATGACATTGTTAGAGGGTCTGGGATTTGTCATAAACAAGTCGAAGTCTGTTCTGGTTCCGACACAGTCCTTGGAATTTTTGGGATTTGTGATCCACTCTCAGTCGGCCCAGCTTCAGTTGCCCAAGCAGAAGCTGAGGGACCTGAAGAAGGAGTTGAGGAAAACTCTAGACACACAAATGATGTCCTTACGGGCGATCGCTCGCTTGGTGAGCCTACTGGCATCATCCATACAGGCGATTTTCCCGGGTCCTTTACATTACCGAGCCCTTCAACGTCTCAAGATCAGACACCTACAAAAGGGCCTATCTTACTCGGATCGAGTCCCGCTGTCGGACGATGCCCGAGCGGAGATTCAATGGTGGTTGACACACGTCGATGCATGGAATGGTCGGGCGATCTTCGGATCTCTCCCGGAAGTGATCATAGAGTCCGATGCCAGCAGGTCAGGTTGGGGAGCCCGCTGCGGGGAAGTGACCACGGGGGGCAGATGGTCTCTCCAGGAGTTGGAGTTGCATATCAATTGCCTCGAACTCCTGGCGGGTTCATTTGCGATTCGCACTCTCTCACCCAGGAAGGTATTGTGTTGTATTCTGTTACGAATGGACAATATCTCAGCTGTGAGGTATATAAACAAACTGGGGGGTACCAGGTCCCCGATGCTGGCGGAGATCACCAAGGATTTCTGGCACCATTGCCTAGCACATCAGATCACAGTGATTGCGAGTACCTTCCAGGTCGAGACAATGCAGTAGCGGACTGGCAATCCCGTCATCTGAAAGATTACAGCGACTGGAAACTTCAGCCGTCTCTGTTTCGCCAGATCCAGTCGCTGTGGGGTCCGTTCCAAATAGATCTCTTTGCCTCTCGGCTGAATCATCAACTAGACTCTTTCTTCAGTTGGAGGCCGGATCCTCTAGCGAGAGCGACCGATGCCTTCACTCAGGACTGGTCTCAGAACACCCAGTATGCATTTCCTCCGTTCATCCTAATTCCCAGGGTTGCGAATCAAGTGGTTCGACAAGAAGCGGAGATTGTGATGGTCACTCCGATTTGGAAGTCGCAGCCATGGTTCCCTGTCCTGTTGGAGATGGCGTGCGACTGTCCAATTCCTCTCCCGTGCGTCCCGAGGATACTCCAGGGCCCTCAGGGGGAGCTCCACCCGTTAGTCCTCGCGGGACAGCTGTCCCTGATGGCCTGGAGGCTTTCCGGCAACAGTGGTCGTTGCCAGGAATTTCGGAGCAAGCTTCCAGTTTTATCCAACAAGCCTGGGCTCCATCTACCAGGAAGAGATACGGCTCCGCATGGAAGGCTTGGTTGGGTTGGTGCTTGGAGAGGCACCTGCATTCCGTGGAAGCAGATATCTCTCACATTTTAAATTTTTTATCACAAAAAGCAGCGGAAGGTTTATCCTATAGATCGGTGAACAATTTCCGGTCCGCTATTTCCGCGGGCCATGCACATCTAGAAGGCAGGCCTGTTGGTATGCATCCGATAGTGTGTAAACTCCTCAAAGGGATACGTTTAGCGAACCCTCCTAAGGCTAAGTATACCTCTTTATGGGATGTATCTAAGGTTTTGCAGTTATTTGAACAATGGCCTGGTAATGAATTATTGTCCAGAAAACAATTGTCAGCTAAGTTGGCCATGCTGTTATGTTTATCTGCATGTCGCAGGGTTTCTGACATTAAAGTGTTAGACTTGGAGGGTAGAATATTTTCGCCTGAAGGTGTATCGTTTGTGATAACTGCTCGCACTAAAACTTTTTCCAAATCTATTGATTACAATGCTTTTCCATTAAACGAAAAACTCTGTGTGGTCAAATGCCTTAAAGTATATGAAGAGTCTACACGGTCACTCAGACCAGATGTCTGTTCAAGGTTGCTAATCGCTTTGCAAAAACCTTTCAAACCGGTTACCTCTGCTACGATTGCCAGGTGGCTTAGATATGTAATGTCAGAGGCCGGTATTGACACTGATTTATTTGGAGCGCATTCAGTAAGAGGCGCTATGGCATCCAAATCATTTATGTTAGGTACTAGTATACAAGATATCATGAAAGCAGCTGATTGGTCTTCTAGTTCTACTTTCAAACAGTTTTATTACAAACCTGTGGCGGATGTTGCTTCTGTGGTTTTGGATAAGCGTTAAACTAGCATAATCTGAAGCCTCCGGTCCTGTAATAGAATAAAAAATTTGCTAGCATTCGCGCCAAGAATTTTCAATTCTATTAAGGACACGGAGGCGAAGATTATCCCGCCCAGGGTACTGATTATGATGCATAACTGTCATGAGACCCACCCTGAGATGTAAGTTAAAACAATTGTTACGAGTACGTCTTTTTTTGTTTCAGGCAATGATCAGAAAGGCGATTAAAGCACCATGGTGCGCGTTTGGAATGGAAGGGTCTTCGACCGTCATAGACACGTTCTACAGTTCCTGTTGGATCTCCGGTCTGCTGTGATCAGGATATGTTTTGCTGTTTTGGGACTATAATTCTGTTCAAGTTGGACTCTGCTCGTTGGGCAAAGAAAGAGGAAGTGTTCCGGTGTGGACAGTTACTTATAGGGCTAGTCTCTATGGTGTTTACAATGTGACGCTAAGCATTCTGGGAATGTTTTACTTTCAATATGTTTTGAATGTTCTTATTGGCTGCTGTTAATTTTGCAGTAAAGAGAGAGAAAGCATAATCTTCGCCTCCGTGTCCTTAATAGAATTGAAAATTCTTGGCGCGAATGCTAGCAAATTTTTTATTCTTGACCTTCGTCGCCGGAGTTGGTAGCGGCCCATGTGAATCCAGCCAATGATTGGCTCCCCAGAGCTCAGGGTTGTTTCCCAGAACCAAGACTTCAGTTTTATCACCATTAAGCTTCAGTGCGTTTTTATTCATCCAGAGGGAAACATTCCTCAGACCCAGATGGAGCAAGGAGGGATCTTGATGTTGGGCGGCTGATAACGAAAAGATGATCTGAGTGTCATCAGCATATGAAAAGAGGGTGAGCCCATGCTTCTCAATTACATCTGCCAATGGCAACCATAACTGTTGAAGAGCAGTGGGCTCAGAATAGATCCCTGAGGAACACCATAGGTCAGAGCTAATGTCTTAGATCTTACATTGGCCGAGGAGACCTGGAAGCAATTGAAAGCAAAAGCATGTGTTTTTGGGGGCCATACATAAGGTAAAAATATAGAGGAGTAAAAAGTGAGTAACAGAGATCTTTTTCACCTTGGGGCTCTGAGTGACATTATAGACAACCTGAGTCTCACTCAGAACTCTATGGTGGAAAACATCCCCGTTATTCACTCTTACTCATCTATAATTCAATATCTTTAGCAGAAATTTCACAACATTAACAGGACATGTCATTAGGTCCCCATCTGCCTCAAAACTGCCAACAGTTCCCTCTAGAATTTTCAATACACGCAAGGTTCTAAGCTACGCACGCTGGCAAGAGGACAGGACGACCATATATAGGAGAGAGAGGAAGGGACGGTGGAAGGATGGCAAGCAGATGAAGAAACAGCTTTGAACAAAGCCAGTAGTAGCCATGGGCTCCATGCAAATTTCTAAGTAACTGAGGTTTGTGATGTGGAGCATAGATACAAACAAGCCTTTTTAAATGAAATAAACAACTGTTCCTGGGCCCAGAAACACTGCAGCCCAGATTCACAATGAAGAAACGCAATGTAGTGCAAGTAAAGTTGCTGCGCTGCACTGCGTGAAAGGGAGAGAGCAGCACGGCTTCACATCTATTAAGACGTGGCGCTGTTTTCCCTCCCTAATCTAGGGCAATTTAGTCAGCCATGTGCCAATGCAGCCACCCTTATAACCTAGTGTAAGGGAGTCTGTGTTATCTGAAACATAGATTTTGTACTGGAAGGGGCCAGTTACAGTACAAAATGTATGACTCAAGGCTTTTCCCTCTTTGTATGTGTGCTGTACAAGGCAGCAGACATGGTAAGAAGGAAAAACATGGATACATTTACTTTCTATATATACAATGGAGAGAGCAATTTATGAAAGAAAGGGAAAGAAATCGAAGCTGCTGGGACAGTGCATCTGGGCTCCTTTAACAAAATGGAAGGAAAAGAATAATTAAAGCCAACCAGGGGGGAAACGTAATTTGATGCTGGTATAAATTGGTCAAAGTAAATTTAAAAAATGTTTGTGCTTTATGAAATATGGTTTCTGTTAATGGCTAACCGAGTTGATGGTTTTTTTTTCTTATGTTTTTTAATTATTTGTCCGTTTTTGTGATTTATTTCCTTTCTCTCAAACCTCGCATCTTCTTTTGATTTTCTTTTTTGATTGATATGTATTTGTGCTGATACTCTTGCAGGAAAATGCGAAAATCTTAATAAAGATATATAATAAAAATAAAAAAAACATTTCTCCTATTTGCCCCGGCCTTGAGGAGGCATATGGTTTTGGTACAAATCCCGGTCTTTGATTCTTTGTAGATAAGAATTTGCATCAAAGCCAATGGGTGGATACATAGGAACACCCACCCGCCAGTCATAGACCCACCCCTTGACACATTGTAGAAGTTAGAGTTTATACTAGAACTTTGGAGGGAGGTTGGAGAAAATGGTTTGCTGGGAACGTTTGAGAGAGGGTGTTGACTGGTGGTTCTTACGATACTTTAATACATTTCACTTGATGGAATGCAGGCTTGTTTACGTCCAGGTTGTGTGTATAATAGTGACAAGTGGGTACTGGGGGAGCAATTTGTATGCCAGTGAAACCTGAAATTGGCCAGTTAGGCGATTTCTCTGGAGGCCTTTGTTTCTTCATAACGCGTTTTGATGGTAAATCCATAGTGACAGACTATGTGCAAAATTTGAAACTGCTGGCTTTCTTGGGTCAGAATCAGACCACCTGAATGCATCTGTGCGTGAGTGAGCTGCCCGATTCTTTTTAGTTAGCCTTGAGTCACATCTCATTCTTACGTTAACGCATATGTGTGAAGCAGCCATATTGGATTGGGGACAGAACAAGCCTTGAGTCGTACTATGCATGACGTGTGAAGTGGCCATAAGATCTGTACAGAAATCTGGCAGTCGCAGTGCATTTGACTATTTCACACGTGTGCAGGGAAAGGAATCGGTTTTGAAATGATACCGTCTAATTTTATCACAAACTCCATGGTTTGGAAACAATATACTTTTACACCCTTCTTCCTATATTTTTACCATTGCAAATGTAATTATATTACAATGTGGAAAGTGTTTCTATCATTTGCCTAAGGAAAATAAATGTGTTTCTGAAGGAAAAGAACGAAAAATCAAACCTGACATCAAGTTTTTTTTTGTCACTTCCTTGTCAGAAATATCAAGTATTCAACCCCCAGGCCCATTCGTTCAACATTCTGGCAAATTGAATGGGCCATGAACTTGTATTTGTTTGAGGCATATATAAAAGTGACGGTAGGACTTAACAGTGAACCACAAAGGAAATGTTCCTGATTGAAATGACAATTGTGTGCTGCACCCCTCAAAGAATTCACATATTTACCACGTTTAGACAATGCATATTAAGCCCCTGATGTTTATAAATATGTTATGCACACAAATACAAGCATAATTTTGAAAAAAGACTAATACAGTATTAGTACGCTTAAAATTCTACTCTTGTAGAAAATAAATAGCTGTAGGCATTGACAGTTATTCAGGGGAAATTGGCCACTGCGCATCATTTTGAAAGTATGAACTATGATCAATTAATCAGGGTTTAAATTCTTATGAAATCAAGTAAGCAAGCTCATGGTCTGGTACAGAAATCACTTTTAATGCTACTATAGAGGAAGCTCGAAGGAAAGAGCAGTCCGAGAAATACCCTGATGAAATTCAAGCAACAAGTTCTGTGACGGTGAATGCCCTACTGAAGAAATCTCCAGCAAAAACTAAACAATTAGACAAAGCAAGAAAGGTAACACACAAGAGGAAGAAAACAACATGTTTCCCTTGTGGGAGTCTTTCACATTTGGTCAGCTATAAGTTCTGTCCCACAATGGATAAACTCTGCAACAGGTGTGGCCTCAAAGGTCATTTTGGTAGAGTATGCATGGACATTAGGAAAACAGGAGTCAGTTGTATTAATGGACAAGACAATACCTCGGGATGTGAATGTTCAAGCAGCAATATGGTATTATACCCAAGTAATTAATGGCAGTACAAATGGCAAAAGGTTGCTTCATTCTAATATTAGTGTTGATGGCAACCAAGTGAATGTCATGGTAGATTGAGGGGTGTAGTATAGCATTGCTGAAAAACTGGTAAATACATTGTGGGGTTCCAGAGTACTACACCAAGTTCACATATGCCATGGGCGCTAAACAGAGCCTAAATTAGATTTTACAGTGTACTTTTGGGCAAGTTATAAAGGGAAAAGATCAAGGGGGATGTTTATGTGATGAAAAAAAGAGAAGAATGATATGGGTGGTCACACCAAGAGGATATGGAATTAAATTAGAGCCTACTAAGGAACAATGAGGTTAAGGTCTTGCAGAAGGACATGTAATGAATGATGTGAATCACAACCATGAAGGCAAGTGCAAAAACGTATTTAGTGATACTTTAGGCACTCTCGTAAAGTTTAGACATAACAAAATTCTAAGGAAAAATAATATTCCAGACGGGCATCACATTAGAAGTGTTCCACCAACTTATAGCACCAGATTAAATACTTTTAGGATTTATAATCAAAGGGTTTAATTGAACCCTTTGAATCGTCGGACTGGCTGTCCTAGGTGGCATTTCTCTAAACCCTATGGCAAACTAAAGCTGTGTGTTGATCTCAGGAGCATGAATTAGTGCATGTGTGTGGATAGTCAGACAAGCTTAATTCAAGCCTGGCTGGTGCTATAGTTTTTTCTACTTTGGATCTGGTGCATGCATATTATCAGGTGGAACTAAAAGAGTAAAAACATCTTACAGCCTTTATAACACTGGAAGGCTCATTCCAATATATAAGGAGGCCACATGAGTTAGCTAGTGTGGCAACCATATGCCAGAGTATGATGTACAAATTGCTTGGAAATCAGAGGGGTGCTACTGCCTTGCAAGGTTAACATTTTACTATTTTGAAGGAAAAGGGGGGGCAATTTTTATAATCTTATGTTAGTTTTCGCTATTTTAGAAACTATTGGACGTACCTTGAAGTTAAGTAAATATAGCAAACTGTGACAGAACTCATTATTTAGGATACATGATTTCTGCTAATGGAAATGAACTCTAAAGGAGTCTTGTGGATGATATCTTAAAAGCACCAGAGCTTGACACCAAAGAACAACTTATTTAATTTCTTGGGCTTGCTGTGTTTTAGTCAAAATTTGGGACAGACCTTGCAGGCAAACCAGAACCTTTTAGACCTTTGCTCAAGAAGAATGCCAAATTTTCATTAGAACAATTACAACGACATCCTTTCATGTATATAAAAAAATATATTGTTATGTAGATCTCCCACAGAGAGTCATTAGTGTGAATGTCACATTCTAAATGTGATAATTCACTGCTGTGATGTAGCAACAGTGGGTTTGCAGATCTCACAACTCACTATTGCTACGTCATAAAAGAATTCCAGGCTGCTTTGTCTCGGCTCTGTGAGAGCAAGTCAGAACAGCGCTGGAACGCAGGGAGCAAGGCTTCTGAAGGAGAGGGAAGGAAAGGCACAGAGTGGAGTGATGGGGGTGGATGACAGGAGGCCCAGTACTTTTTTTTTTTTTTTTTACAATTTGGGACAATGAGGAGAGGTCATAATATGTACGGCTTCCCCATTACTCCTCTGGCACAACGTAGCAGTTGAAGGCAGACGTAGATGATATGGGGGAGAAGGGGGCATACATAACATAAGATTATAGATGTGTAAAAAGTGAATTACTGCAATAATTTTCACCTTGGGGTTCTTAGTGACATCAAACACAACTTCATCAATTAGTAGACTTGTAAAGCGCTCCTCGTCACCCATCAGGGTATCCAAGCGCTTCTTTTCACCCGTAAGGGCATCCAGGCGCTGCTATGCTTTCGTTCTCCATCTCATGTCATTCAGAACCTCTTGATGAAAAACATCCCCACAATTCACTGTTACCCATCTATAATTCTATATGTTATGTATGGAGTCCATGGGAAGCCTCCATTGTCAACACCAGATTCTAAATCTGGTAATTCACTGCTATGACGCAGCAACGGTTGATAACAAAACTCATTACCCATTGTTGCTATGTCATAAAGGCCTTCCAGGCCAGGTGACAGGCCTCCCTGAGAGCCAATCAGCGCAGCTCTGCTTGTCTGCTTTGGCAGAAAGCACAGCTGCAGGAGCTGTAAGAAAGACAGGGAAGGTTGAGGCGTTGGTTAAGGACGGCAGGTAAGGTATTTTTTTCACATTCGGATCAGGAAGGAGAGGCCATGTTACGGGTGGCTGCATTACTCCTCCTAGCATAGCAGCTAAAAGCTGGGGCAGGTGACTTTGGGGGCCATACATAAAATGATAGATGAGTAAAAAGTGAATTACGGGGATGCTTTTCATCTCTGGGTTCTGAGTGATATAGACAACTCTAGATTTGCTTGGTCCTATTTGATGTCACTCAGAATCCCTTGATGAAAAAATCCCTGTAATTCACTATTAACCATCTATAATTCTATATATTAAAGGGCCATGTTTGAAGCCATTTGTATTGGGAGAAAATTAATTTTGTCAGCTGATGCAAGCAACTACTGTTTTGGGGCTGGCTTGTCACAGCAATGTGGAGGGGTAATAGAGTGCACATTTTTATGGAGAAGGAGGTTTGTCATTCACACAGACCACAAACCTTGGTTAATATTCTTTCTCCCAGCGAGGATAGTACCTATACAGCCAGACAGGCAGCAAAGTGCAAGCTTTTTCATTTAACATTGAGTATATTTAGAGTAAGAACAAAGTACTGACTGACTGCATGTTGCATCTGCCGGTTGATGAATCATTTATGTTGATTTCCAGGAAGAGTGGGAGTGTGAGAATGCATTTACTGGTGGAGATCTTGGGAATATGCAATTGAATGGGCAGAGTGTGTTTTCTCATATAGAGGTGGCGGTTGGAATCCAATATTCATCAATGACTAGTCAAGTTTAGAAAGGACACCGAGGGTGAACGTAATAGTTTTCCTAAGATTAAGAATTGGCCATGGAGAAAGGTGTGGTGGAATGTTTGGATAAAGAAGTTCCTCCTTTAAGTTTCGGAAAATAATTATCAAGAAGGCACGTTTGTAACATTTTAGGTACTGTCTTGTGGCTCATGGCCTGCCTGGCTACGTTGGCACAGGCCTGGCTGCCATGATGACTTTTGCGCACGTTACTCTTAAACTGTTGTTCTGTCGCCCTCTCCTACTGCCAAGTTATTTTACAACTGTCTGCATTTTCTGTTTCTCACCTTTTCTCCTATTCCCTTTTGGGCTCAGTCTGAACAACAGTTACAAGGTCGAATAACAAATCCCTGGTTCCTACTGATTTGGCCCGTCCCTCGCACCGAGACATAACACCATGTACAGCTGCCATTGAGAAATTAGTGTGCTTTTAATAATGCGGTCGCCTGCTCTAGATAGCACTTGGAGACGAACTTTCCAGAGAGAAGAGCTGTGATTGTCTGCTGATGTAGTTTTGCATATAGAGACTGAGGTATGGGGGTTCGCTAGTCAAAGCCCAAAGGTCTTCTATTCTCATAATAAACTGGCTTCCAGCACGGGGAGGGTGGTAATGTTAGTTAGACATATATCCACTGCTTTATGAGATGCTTTCCCCGTTCGTATTCTATGGAGTAGTAACTATGCTGATTATATTATTCATATGTATTATGCTATTAGTACTGACACGTGTACTGTATCTTAGAGCACGTAAGTTGAAATAAATATTTTGAACTATACAGTGTCTCTTCTTACGCATGTTGTGGACAGGTACGAGTGTGACGAAAGAGTGTTCTTGCCTCTGCGAGTCCTGAGTGAGAGAGAGATACCGTGTTCTAGGTTGTCTAATCATTGGTACATTAGTGCTAATGGGACGCTAAGGCTAGTTGGGTTGGGGTTTTGGGTGCTAAGGTCTATGGTTGGCTCACCACTATATTCCAAGGTCCTATTATCCTGTGCATAGCTCTGTATGTGCAGAAACCTTATGACATGGCGCAACCAACGAGTGGGGCAGCTTACTTGCGAGACGCTTGAGTAGTACTTGTGCTTGTCCACAAACCCCTCACGTACGCTTCCGGAAGCGTGTGTGACGGCGATACCTCCTATATTGCAGATTTTGTAGGTTCTTTCAAGCTTGATGTTATTAAAAAGGTTTCTTAAATATAACCCTTTTTGTGCTGCCTCGTGTAAGATTGTTGAATAGACCCGTTAGTAATGGCGGGTATAGACATAGCGGCGCATAGCCGCACAGCACTCCGGGATCACTTACGGGTGTATGGAGTGCCAGACGCGGGAGTTGAACTAGTCTTTGTGGTTCAAGCCGATCCGGCTTTCCACTTTGAAGTGTTCTACTCTTGGATCACTTTTCCAGCGGTGAACGTGAACGATAATCTGTTCCATGAATATGAACCCACCGCTGTTCCTGCTGTCTATAGACCTTATACTAATCTTGAAGTACCGCTCACGGCTTGGCAACACCGTGTTTGGTTTAATGGCGCCCTCCCACAACCGACTACCACGGTTCGTTTAGGCCCCTTATCAATTGAGGGGGCCACTTGGCCTGTTTTGGCCGGGTACACCCCACATCCGCGTTATATGACAATACCAGTCGCGGAACTGCGCACTATGTATGCGGCCTTGGTGCAGGTGCATCGAGCTTTAGTGCGGTATGTTACAGGCAGCCTCCATGGAGCCGCTCCTGGAGTTGCCGGCCAACCAGCTGCTGCAGGCGGAGTGACCATAAGTCCTGTCATGGTGAATTCGGTGATGGGCAAACGTCCACAAAATAAGGATGATTTTCCTTATTGGCTTGCAGAAAAGTTTGATCAGTTGGAGGCAGTTTTTCCACATACAACACCCGTGGATAAACATCGTATTTTAACGATTAGTTTGCCAAAAGACTTAATTCCCGAGTTGACAGCATGTGACAACTGGGGTAAGGTATTCGCAGCAGTATATTCTAAATGTTATGGTACTCCTTCCATGACGGTTCTCCCCTCTGTAATTAAAAAAGTACAGGACGAACATGGCCCTGAAGCGGCTGTGGAATTAGGGATGAGACTGGTGGGAGTGTTTGAAGTAGTAGCTGAGCTGATCCTTGCGAATGTCAAGGGCGATGCAGTGAACTTTCAAGTAGCTAACGCTTTGGCTTTAGTCCCAGAATTGGACAAGCCTCGCGAATTACCGAAAATTATTACCCAGGCTTACAAAACTATTGGTAGAAATAGCCTGGGTAACAAGCCTTTTGCAAAACAGCAAACACAATCGCAACCACAACAGCAACAAACCAAATCTCAATCTGAGAAAGATGAGAAACCAGTCTTCACTAAAAAGAGCTGGAGGCTGAAAAAACAGGGTAAGCAACAAAAGAAGCCGGGGTCGCGAGGCGCATCCCCGGTTTCAGTTTCTTCTGAACGCACTTATGATTTACGCGATAGAGCGAGAATTAAGTCACCGGATAGGTTTCAGATCCCTGATACGCGTTCTCCTCGTTCTTCACAGGCACAGACTTCGTCACAGGCCGGTGGAGGAGACCGCCAGGATAGAGGAAGGGACCGAGAGGCCCCCAGGGACGAGACCAGCCTCGACAACAAGTCAGAGGAAAAGCGGAAGACGCTCAACGTTTTCGACCACAATTTCAGAAGAAGAAAGTTGCCGCTGTAACAGCGAAATATGCCACAGACGGTGAGAACGAGGCTCCTGAATTGGACGTGGGCAGTAACCCTCCTAGACAGCGCCGCGGAAGTTACCATAGTGCGGGAGGCGCTACGTCCTCATATGGAGGCGACAGCAACTGAAACATTCATTACTGTTGAAACAGCAGACACCAGAGTGGCACCCCCTGACAGACTATTTAATATTGTCATTCAAATTGAAGGTGATATACAGCGTGTAATTAAAGGGATTTTTTGGGAAAATCTGACCTCTTCATATGACATTTTGTTAGCAGAGGCGGATTGGCCACCCCCATTCGTTCTTGCTGCGCGTAAAGGGGAGGAGGTAATCCTTCCGAGCTTTTCTCGACATGTCCCAAAGGACAAAGCGGAGGCTCTTGCAGCAGAGTGGGCTGTGTCCCTGGCTCCAGCGTTATTCCGCAATCACGTGGGTTGGGACGAAGATTCTCCCCCATGAAATACCTTTGCGGTCACTACCGCAGCCACAAGCCCAATATCCCATAAAACGTGAAGCCAAAGGCCACGTTTCCGAAATTCTGACTCAGTTGGAATATCAGGGAGTAATTGAACCCTGTGTATCACCTATGAACAACCCCCTTTTCGCGGTTTCTAAACCCGATGGATCGTACCGCTTAGTATTGGATTACCGGCATTTGAACTCACATTGTCGGACCTTCGCGGTGCAAAATACCCATAGTTCTGCGCTTGTAGACAGTCTTGTTCGTAAAAAATATAAAACGACACTTGACCTTTCAAATGGATTCTACACGCACAACTTGGCCCCGGAAAGTGGCCAATGGTGTGCTTTTACTTCCGGTGGTAAAATGTTCAAATTCAGGCGTCTTCCTATGGGCTACAAAAATAGTCCAGGCGTGTTCGCCGCTCGTGTTGTCTCTTTATTAGACGGCATTGATATAGACGCCTGTTCGTACGTGGATGACATTTATCTGACGGACGACGAATTGTTTCCGCATCTGACCCGAGTAGACCGCATTATTCTTGAATTCGCGGTTCAGGGATACAAAATTAACTTTGCCAAATCTCATATTGCTGAATTTACCGTTTTGTTCTTGGGCTATGAGCTCAACAATGAAGGTAAGGGTTTAGCCCCCATTTTCTGGAGAAATGTGCACTTCTGTGCCCTCCTACTAATCTGAAGAAGCTTCAGTCTTTGCTGGGTTTTCTGAACTTCGGACGTACATATATTCCCGAATACGCCCAGCGTATTAAGCCACTGTATGCCTTGATACAACCTACTTATTCGAAGTCTTGCTGGCTTCCGGAGCATACCTCCATTCTGCAGTCTTTGCAAACAGACCTTCTTGAGTCTAAATACCTTTTGACGCGTGATAACCACACAAACTTGGTGATTAGAATCATCCCAGGGGCAGTGGGTTTCACGTATTTAACCTTTAATGAAGGTGATACAGTACCCATCGCATACAAGTCACATCTGTACACCTCCGCAGAAATGCGGTTCTCATCTGTGGAGAAAGTGCTAACAGCAGTGCAAATGGCGATCCTGAAGGAGCGCGCACTGGCACAGGGAAAACGCATTTTGGTGGTAACACCATATCCTGCTCTAGAGGCAGTGACCAAAGCAAGTGTACCGAACTCTAAAGCTTTGCACCCCCGTTGGATTCAATGGGCAACATCTTTGACGTCTCCGGATGTCACTTTCATTTTTGACTCTTCTCTTCAGACTCAGGAGTTTTTACAGTATGAATTCTTTCATCCTCCTCCTTTGTCTTTATTGCCGCTTGAGGATTACGACTGTGTGATCTACACCGATGGTTCGGCACAACCGGCCACGGGTTCCAAGCATGCTTATTCAGCCGCATGTGCTATTGTTGCAGGTACGTTTGTGAACGGAAAGTTCAAATCCACTGTGGTGCATACACAGACACTCGGGGACAGTACCGCACAATTGGCCGAGTTGCGTGCATTGGTGCTTGCGCTTGAGTTCGTAAATCCTGATGTGACCACTTTAATCGTGTGCGATTCTTACTACTGTGTTCAATCATACAATGACAATCTGTTCTTTTGGTCGCAAAATGACTATAGAGACGCTAAAGGCAACACAATCAAGCATAAAATGCTTTGGGTTAGAGTGGCAGAATTACAAAGACGTCTGCCACTCACACAGGTGGTACACACCCTAGGCCATCAGCGAGTGGGCGCACACGCTGTTGGTAACAGTCTGGCGGATGAAGCTGCCAGATCAGCAGTACTCACGTGTACAGTAGCAGCAGTTACTAGATCCATGTCTAAAATAGACACTGATATCTTGGCAGCTATTGCTGCAACAAAAGAAGGAATGAATTACCCTAGAGGTTTCCCTTCTAAATATTCTTACCAGATAGGTCCCGATCAGGCTCCTTATGTAACAATACCTGACGTTGGTGATCGGCTGATCCCCAACGCGGACCGCAGACTTTCCTTAATGGCAGCGGCACACGAAGGCATGGCTTCGGCTCATGCTGGTGTGTCTGCGACAATTTCCATTTTGCAGCAGCGTTACTGGTGGCGTGGGTTATATAAAGATACACGTACTTATGTGCTTTCCTGTGACGTTTGTCAACAGATCAAGCCTTCAACAGCCACAAGACCACCGCAGACCTCGCTTGCAATTTCAAACAGACCCTTTGGGTGTGTTTACTTGGATCACTGCGGTCCATTTTCTTCAGACACTGCCTATAAATATATCTTAGTGGCAGTGGACTCGTGCACACGGTTCATCTGGGTCTGGCCACAACGGAGTGCTGACGCTCGAAATGTCATAAGGGATTTGCGAGTCTTTGTGGGAATTTTTGCATGCGGCACCTTCCATTCTGACCAAGGTCCGGCGTTTGCCTCTAAGGCTTACAAGGACGCAATGGGCTCCTTAGGGGTGCGGGTGAAATTTTCGTCTCCGTATAGGCCTGAGGGCAACTCTATCGTTGAACGAATGAACCGTGACTTAAAGCAATCCTTGACAGCTAGAGTTATAGGTACTGGCAGGAACTGGCTGGCCCACTTGTATACCGTTCAGCGTGCACTTAATAATCTCCCTAGAAGGCCTCTGGGTGGGCGGACCCCTTACGAAATGCTCTTTGGCATACGAATGTTTGTGCCTGACCTTGATGGTCTAGACATGGCGGCGCAATCCGCCAAGTTTGATGTAGATAATCATTCTACTATGTTACAGGACTTACAAGAAGCCCGAGACAAACTTGCAATTGCACATTTGCCTTCAGCCACAGACCCTGCTCTGCAGATTCCGGTTGCCGGCTGGCTTCCGAAGATTGGCGACCTGGTACGAGAGAAGGTGGAGAACAAAAAAGAATTCGGCCCCTCTTTTCGTGCACCGGTTCCAGTCCTGGGCTTGAAGGGAACACGTACAGTCATCTTACCACCGCTTCCCGGTCGCAAGGAAAACAGATACATCTCAGTGGAAAATGTCAAGCTACAACATCTGGCCGATCCTGAATAGTGTCACACCAGCGGTCTCTTGTCCTGCCATTTATCGGACATGTGTCCGCGGCACGCCTGCACGAACAGTCACTGATGTTACCATGGAGATGGTTGATTTGCCTGAAAATATATTTGAACCCCTGCATCCCCCTGCATTGATGAGGACGAATATACTTATCCCGCCACAGAGTCGGTGGCACACCAACCAACAACGCCACTGAGCCCGACACGTTATTCCTTTGACTCGGATTCCAACTCATCAAAGGCCCCGTCCAAGTTTAGTCTTTTTGTATCCTGGTTTAGAGACAATTTTTTGATTCCACCTTGGACATATATTTGGATGGTACTTTTCTTGGTTTTTTTGTTCATGTCCATTGGCTTTGTCACGGTGTTTTTTCTACTCATCAATGGTCACTATTTACCTGAACGCTCTGCTGTGAACAGTGTGGCTGGGACTTTGGCTCCACATTCCTCTTCACACATCATGAAGCGTGACCACACATTTGTGAACATTTCAGCGTTTCCAGTTGCAGATGGCATCGTATGGGATGCGGTAAACTTTCAAATCCATGGCCCGACGGAAATTATTAATGTACCAAATGTCCTTCGAGTCTCGATGGGTGATGTAGTAAAAAGTAATATTCATTCTGATGATTGGGATGTGCATGCCGTTGAAGCATTGTTTGCTGATTTAAAATATTATGCTTCCTTTAATGCTGAGGACTTGTATATGAATTCTGCGAATTATGCCGATTTGTATTGCTACCAGCATTGGGGCAATCATTTTCTCCACAAACCAAGTGCACTACGTAGCCCTGTTACTTACACCCAATGGGAACATTGCCCAAACCCCATACCAGGTAGCTCCCAGACTCTTCGAAATAAATTCACCTATTTTACTGATTTCAATCGATCGAACCCTGGGTCCTATTATTTTAAATTAAAAACCCCATTGACTCAAAAAATAATGTTGACCCACACTAAATTACTTTATTCGGGTTCCTTTTTGAGCGCCTTGGCGGTGGGTGGTTATGAGTATTGGAAAGACACAGTGGATTTAAAATCAATCTGGGGTTCGAAGCCATGGCAGGTGCAAGGCACTGAGGCGTTGCACCGCGCTTGCCTTATCCCAGCCCAAATTATGTTTTTAAATGCTTCCATTTATCAGACCACGTGTTGGGGGTTGTCTTCCGTTAAACAACTAAACACGCCAGCCATCCCATTCTTGTCGAGTTCGCCAAATGACAGTTTACGATTTAATATGTCCCTTTTGCAGTTACAGGCTCAGTTCCAAAATAATTCCTTTAACGTTTCTGCACTGATACAGTCACCCTGGTTGGCATGGCCCATATCATCGAATGCATGCCAGCTGCGTTTCCATGGCACAGTTCCTGGCTACATACAGGACAAGCCTGATCCAAGATTTACTGCAACTCGTACTGTCACCACGTATTCGGTTGGTAAATTATGTAAACAATGGTTACAACATTCGTCCTTAGACTCTGTTAAGAAACATTTGTCTCTCCTATCAGGCACTATTGATTTATCTGACTTTATCTTGGGACCTCGTGGTCCCCGACCGAAGAGATTCATTTATGAAGCGTATAATGAACTCTGGAAGCTGTCACAAATGGAAGCTGCTTCCCGCCTTCGGGAAATAGACCAAGCAAATTTGGAAAAGGTGCTTGCTGTTGTTGACAATAGTATAAATACCCTGTCTTCCCGCATTTACACATTAGAGAATATTGTATCCTCTGTTGTTGATATTGTACAAGATGATGTCTCTATGTTGTATCATGGTCAGAATCAGTTGCGCTCAGTGATGCAGTTTGCCTGGACTTTGCAAACCCTTAAATTAGGTAAAGTTCCTTGGAATCTCTTGAACACCACTGCCCTTTTTCTGCCTTTTAATTTGACGGAAAAACAGCAGTTCATGTCCATGAAAGATGCATCTTACACCTTGTTACATATCGAGAAAGTTGATCCTTTACCATTCTCTGTAGCGGAACTAGATTCTGCGGTGTGGCTAGTTCATGGGGTTATCGCTTTACCTTTTTCCCTGTTTGAATTTAGCTCGTGCATGAGACATTATCCTGTGGGCCGTTTCCAGCCTTTGGGTAGTGCTTTCCTGCATGAACTCTGGTCCTTGCCTTTCATGTATAAATGCCTTAGAGAAGGCAAGGAAGTGTTTCTCACGGGGGAGTCTTGTGATTCAACTGTGGGTCATTCGCTTATTTGTAAACATATTAAATTGCACGGGGCTTGTAGCGTTTCAGTTCCGAATCTGGCATGTGTGCTAAAGGGTATTCCTGCTCCTGCTATTTCTCCTACTTTTACTTTGCTTACTAACGGTAGCTATTTGCTTTTAAATAACGAAGACTGTTGTGGCCTACAAGCTGGCATTCCGTATATTGTTACGGTCTCACACAGAGTTGTCTGCTGCAAGAATGTGCTTTTTCCTCCCCCTCACGACATCGTTGATAACTCTATTTGGCCTTCCATTCCTACCATGGAGGCAGATTTCAATAAGTTGAGCAGAATAAAGGCCCTATTATTGAATAAGGAGGTTATGCTCACATCCGCCCGGGAGACATTCATTCTCCAGGTGGCTAGTACCCACAGTGAAATACAGGCCCTTTTGAACACTGACCTCCCCCAACATTTTGGGGAGTTGATTCATCGTATTTTTAACGCATCAAACACTGAGGGTCTGGTGCACTTTTTTAAAATTGTGGGGTCTGGCCTGGTGTCCACCTTCCAAACTATTTTCGGTGTGATACCGGCGTTCATTCATTCTATTTTTTCTAGCGTCTTTGGTGGTTTCCCATTAATCCTCGCTTTGGCGGCTGGTGTCTTGCTGTTGGTCTGTTTTCTGCGCAATGGCTGCACACCACTGGGCCCTTCTCGATCCCGAACGCCTCCAACTGCTCCGTGAGCGACTTCTGGTTGGCTTCGATGTTCTGCCCTTGGCAACTATCAGTGTGTCCTACACCCTTTCCTTTCGCTTTGCGTATTTCACTTGCGTGCAACCTGTGATGTCTTGCATCCGGTGTCCGTTCACATGGACCATGGATTATTGCCTCTCCAATTCGTCATTGTCTGTTCCGGATTTTGTCCAGTTGGTGGGTCCCTTAGAGGCCCATGAACGGGACTGTTCCGCTGCTGGCTTTATGATGCGTGCGGCTGCACTGGGGATTTTGGCACAATGGGATATCTGGGCGGCTGCTCAGAATCTCCTACAACAAAGTTATATTGAATATCACGCAAGCTGTCCCGCATTGCTTCTAGATGCTCCATCCTCTGAGGAACATTCCTGCAGCTTTGATCTGTTGGATTGGATGGCGTCTACGTTTTTTGACGATTCCAATGATGTACTCTTGGACGGTATAGCATTTTTCTGCTCTTCCACGTTTTTGGATTGACTTGCCGTTCACTGTCAGTGGACTGCCTCGTTTCTGCTCAGGTGTTTGGAACTCTGTCTTCATTTTCATCTTGGCCGATGGACTGTCCAGGGGAGGGTGTCTTGTGGCTCATGGCCTGCCTGGCTACGTTGGTACAGGCCTGGCTGCCATGATGACTTTTGCGCACGTTACTCTTAAACTGTTGTTCTGTCGCCCTCTGCTACTGCCAAGTTATTTTACAACTGTCTGCATTTTCTGTTTCTCACCTTTTCTCCTATTCCCTTTTGGGCTCAGTCTGAACAACAGTTACAAGGTCGAATAACAAATCCCTGGTTCCTACTGATTTGGCCCGTCCCTCGCACCTAGACATAACACCATGTACAGCTGCCATTGAGAAATTAGTGTGCTTTTAATAATGCGGTCGCCTGCTCTAGATAGCACTTGGAGACGAACTTTCCAGAGAGAAGAGCTGTGATTGTCTGCTGATGTAGTTTTGCATCTAGAGACTGAGGTATGGGGGTTCGCTAGTCAAAGCCCAAAGGTCTTCTATTCTCATAATAAACTGGCTTCCAGCACGGGGAGGGTGGTAATGTTAGTTAGACATATATCCACTGCTTTATGAGATGCTTTCCCCGTTCGTATTCTATGGAGTAGTAACTATGCTGATTATATTATTCATATGTATTATGCTATTAGTACTGACATGTGTACTGTATCTTAGAGCACGTAAGTTGAAATAAATATTTTGAACTATACAGTGTCTCTTCTTACGCATGTTGTGGACAGGTACGAGTGTGACGAAAGAGTGTTCTTGCCTCTGCGAGTTCTGAGTGAGAGAGATACCGTGTTCTAGGTTGTCTAATCATTGGTACATTAGTGCTAATGGGACGCTAAGGCTAGTTGGGGTTTTGGGTGCTAAGGTCTATGGTTGGCTCACCACTATATTCCAAGGTCCTATTATCCTGTGCATAGCTCTGTATGTGCAGAAACCTTATGACAGTACGTCATGCATGAGAAGTAGAATTTCTCACAGGTCTGCAAAAGCGTTTTAAGTCCCTGCTGTTACAGTTGATTTACTATGGTGTAAATTGGCCAATATAATGGGTCCTTGTGTTGCTTTGTCATGCAGTGTGTCATATGCTCTGGTGCTACATCTTTTAAAATGGCCTGAGGTGAAACTGGTAAGGCAGGTGGATAATGATGCTGCAATCGATTCTTTGGAAGATGTTTTCTGTAGGGAGGGTATTCCTCAGAAATTGGTATCCGACCAGGGCCGGACTGGGAACCGAAACCAGCCCTGGCAAACTGCTCGGCCGGCTCCCCTGTGGGGCAGGGGGGTGCGGCCGAGCTGTTTGCTAGGGCCGGTTTCTGCCGATTTTCTTACAGGGGGGGGTCGATATTGCCGGCCCTCAGTAACAAAAATGGCCCCCAGGTGCCCAAAATCAGCCCTCACCCAAGCAGCCCACCGGGGAAACACCCGGTGCCCGCTACGGCCAGTCCGGCCCTGTATCCGACAATGGTGTCCATTATTTGTGAGAGAAATCCACATTTCTAAGTGATTCAGGAACTGTACATAGGAGGTCTTGTTCAAATCAAATCAGTTTATTGATTTAGACCTCATCAGAGATCTTGTTGTATCACCCAAAAGGGAAGGCAATAGACAGGTAGGATACATAAATCGTATAAAAAGCAGGCTATTCATTGGCGGTGAATGCTAAATTGTATTGGAGGAAGGCACTTCAAAATATATTGTTGGAATGTGGAGCAACCCCACAAACACTGATAGGAAAGACACCCTTGGAGTTATTCAGAGGGAGGACAGCAGACACAAATTTGTGTGCTTGGTAGGTGTTTGTAAAGTCTTTTCCTAACAAATGTCTTAGATTTGAGATTATTGCTCATAATTAGGGAGAATGACAGACGTAAATGGCGGAGCTCATGAATCACAGGTGGGTTGTGAAAGTGAGGGGATGTGGAGTGGAATTTCAGGTTAGACAGTGGGATGGTGTGAAGAAGCTGTGTAAAATAGCAAAGGTTTTAGCTTTATGAAGGTGGTTGAAGTGATGGGAAATTCTGTGAGGCTAGAGGGTGAAAGTGTGGAACCTGGGAAGGACATTGACTCACAAGGAGATAGGGAGTAGGCGAGACGGAAACAATGTCTGAAGAAGTAAGATTTTATTACAGTTTATAAAAACCATAACCATCACAATATATTGACTGTGCAAGCAAGTTGACAGCAGATAATCTTAATTCGCCAATATACAAAATTCCCCCCCCCCAAAAAACCTCTGAAGTGTGGAATAAATAAAAAGTAGCAGGGCTTTCCCGCCAGAGATAAACTTTCTATCACACACATTTGATGACGTGTTATTAAGATGTGGCGTCAAGTTAGGGCTAAATTGCTAAAGTGCAGAAGCAGATGACATCCTTTTAGAGCAACATATTTGAAGGCCCTATGAATCGAACGTGGTAGTGCTAAAGTGCTGCAATTTAAAACCTACATCACTAAAGTGCCATGTGTAAATAAAATCCTTTTAAAGCATCTTGTCAGCTTTAATCCTCTAAACTAGAGCGCTGCTGATCAGCAGCATTCTGTATAAAAGTGAAAGAAAACATTACTAAAACAATGGTGCAGATATACTGGTTACGACCTCTGTTCGTTCAATGCGGATTAGACCTTGCGGCCAAGCTATCATTTTTTGCTTGAGGGGTGACTTTCTGATGGTGACAGTTTGCTTTATTAAATTCATGGGAGCAAAACAAAGCGTCTTTTATGTGGCATCAACCGGTTACTGGCAGTACAGATTTAGCTGGGTCAATTCTGCAGCCCTTGAGCACACTATAGAATGGATGTGTTATTCGGCGATTTAGTCACTCTGTCTAAATTGTATAATATCTTTTAGTCTTTCGCTTAGATAATGTGTCAAAGTCTCTATCGGCACTTTAGCGAACTAGCTCTTAATTAGCTGTACCACCTATAAATGTGTCACCATTATAGGTTTTAAAGGAAAGGTAACCTTGTTAAGAAAGGATTATATAATGACTGGGCATTAATTACTGATTTGTCTGAAGGAGGAGTGTATGATGATGGAGTTGGGTCCCACGGTTTGAGTTGCAGAGATGCGCACGGCACTCGTTTCGATTTTGTGAGCGCCTTGTTAGATGAAATAAATGATGCTCCATCACCGCAACTTCCCTTTGATGACAATGATCTTTCATAGCAGAGTGGTGAGGAGTTGGGAGTTCAAGGTAGAAGAACTTGGTGTTTTGTCATGGCACATTAAGCTGTGTTTTGTGGGTTTGTTAGTGTATGTGTGTGTGATGGCACCTGTGCTCACTTGGTCGTGGTTTTGTCTGGTCCTCTTTTTCCCATCAAGGGGGAGGTGTGTGGTAGGGTGTATGCTAGAATTCAGAGTTTAGAACGTCATACTAGAACTTCAATTGGAGACTAAAACTCAGTTGGGGAGAGTGGTTGAAAGAAAGTGTGGTTGTTCTTATGACATTTATGGGTAATTCCCTTACTGAAATAAAAGCTTGTTTTACTATGTTGTGTGTAAACGCTTTTACAACATTAAAATATCCTGATCATGTCCCCGTTGTTAGACTCACAGGTCAGACTCTTGTGTCTGTCAAACTTGCTGCTCAGGGTCCCCACAGAATGATGGAACACGCTGAGAATATTGAAGAAAGTTCAGTAAGACAGCAGAACCCATGACGTTGCATGTTACATTAAAGGTTAAAAGGCATAGTGATTATTCAAGATTTATTAGCGTGAATAAATAGGAAACCCACACACATGAAGCCGCATCATAAATTGCCACTGGGAATTAACAAACGAACAACTAGAACACAACAGCTGTGGCTGGAGCCTGCTTTGGCATTCTTAAAATGCTGCGAAAATTCCTGGACTTACCCCCATTAGATGCCAAACGAACCATTGTACAGGCCCTTGTCACGTCCCGTCTAGATTATTGCAACATCCTGTACTTAGGGGGTGACCACAAGAAATCTGAACATCCTGCAGAAGGTTCAGAATGCTGCAGCTCAGTTAATTCTGAATATTCCTAGGCGGGCCTCGGTGGGGGAGACCTTGAGGAAATTACATTGGCTCCCCATACAGGCTAGAGTCACCTTTAAGGCCTTGTGTTTTGGCCACAGGATCTTCAACAAGAAAGGTCCAAGTTTTTTTGCACCCCCTTCCCACCGCATATATTGTATTGTAATTGCATTTGTATAGCGCTTACTACCCCTGACGAGGCGTTGAAGCGCTTTTCGGCGAGTTGCATGCTACTCCGGGACCCATAGAAGATTAGTGTTGAAATAGTATAGTGAAACATGCAAGTACATTTTAAGTAGTGGATATGTTAGTCAGTTATTTGGATTCGGAAGGATAGCAGAAGGATAGAAGAGGAAAAAAGGTTTGTATTTATATAGACCTGCTCGTCACCTTAGTTCCTTGGGCACCGCAAAGATGATTGTGCCTAAGGTGCGGAAGGTACGGGCTGGAGAGAGCTCATTTGGCTTCCTTGCGGCTAAGGCCTGGAATGACCTACCTGTTAACTTAAGGACGTGCTCATCGGAGATTTTGTTCCGGAAAAAACTAAAAACTTGGCTCTTCCAGACCCCCCTGGGGAGCCGGAAGTAGGCCTTTGTACCTGTTCTTCTGGGGACTCAGGCTGGAGGGAGGCTTAGGCCTGCTGTCAAGGCATTGTTGGTGTTCTAGCGCGGGGACACTCCGTTGGAGTAACCAGGCGCTCTATAAGCTGAATAATAACAAAAAAAAAACAATCCTGATTGATTCTCCAAGATGGAGTCCTTGTATTTGCAAATATGTTTACTCTTTCAGCAATAGGATAATTGAACTCAAAATTATTCTGACCATCAGAAGTACCACAATGCTCTCCGAAAACTCCTGACCTCCAATATCGGGCTCTTGTTGGTGGTTGGCTACCCTTTCCCCAGTGGGTGAAGGAACCCTCAGAACATTGGGTCTCGGCTAATAGGAAATTCTCCTGTGCATTTATACTCCCTCTCACAAGCTTTTATGAATTGGGAAATCATTTTAACATTCCCATCTCGAGTGACAACACTTTTCTTAAAGAGTTTATTCATTCTGTAAGGGCGGGAGAATTTAGATCAAATTCTTTTCTAATCTTGGATAGTCACCAACAGCAAAATTGGGAGTTTTGACTCATTTGGCAATATTAAAGCATTCCTTAGTGTCGGTCACTTGAGTGGGCTACGGGTAAAGTGGGGAAAAGTCGTGGGCAGGTAACTCACTAATGCAGAGTGGCATAAGACCTTGCAGTATCCTAAAAAGTTCTCTCAGAACACGCGCTTAAAGTACATTCAGTTTAACTATACACACGTCCTTCATGACGCCACATCAACTTAATGTGACCTGGGGGGGGGGGGGTGGGAGAAGTCCGACAATGCCCCAGATGTGCACACCCAGACGCAGACTTTGGACACATGATCTGGGACTGTCAGTACTTGCGCTCGTTTTGGGAGGCTGTGCTAGGTAAGATTAAAAGCGCATCAGGCAGGGTGTTGGCCCACACGGCACAGGTGTGCTTACTGGGCCTTTTCCCCAGGCCGCCGAAGCGTAAAGTTGGGAACAGATTGATAGATCTCACACTGGGACTTGCTAAGCGCAGAATAGCGATGGAATGGAAGTCAGCGAGGGGGGCCCAGTTTGAAACCTGGAACAAAGATGTCATCACGTGGGCTGGGGCAGAAGGCAGAGTACTAAGCTGGGAAGAGGCCAAGAGAACGAGGAAGCGCCCAATAGCCGAACAATGGAGGGAGGCGATGGTGTCATGGGAGAAGCCAGTGGGCACAAGTAGTGAGGAGGAAGGGCCGGGACAAGGGACCCAGTACGGAAGCGCTGAACATAACAACCTCCTGCACCTCCCAGGGAGCCCAGGGGACTGATACGAGTTGGAGACGCACACAGGCTATTGAATGTAAGGGAACTGATAACTAGGAGAATGGGTAAGGGCAGCGGTGATAGGCCCCTCTATGGCCCACTTGCGGGCTATTCGCACTGGGACCCCCTTAAGGCGATACTAGTTAGGATCGTTTACACCACTCTTCTGCACAAGTTTTTTTCTTTGTTTTGTGTTAAGTAATTAGAAGAGCATTTGAATAACCATGAGTGGTATGATAGTATATTGTACCGATGTTGAAAGCTACCCACCTGAATGATGTAGTAAAAATGTAAATGTGGAGCAAGTACTAGATAGCACAGTCATGCAATAGGGATGTGGAAAATTTACTGGACTACTGCTCCTGCCTGCTATGTACTGAGCTGGATATTAGACATGTATAAAGTTTGCTGCAAGAAAGCATCAGTAAGCATAATTACTAGCAGTGCCTAAAGAAAAAAGACAGAAACCAATACTTGTAGAACTGGAAAATTACCATTGTAATGTTTATTATGTGTGATGATATACACAAAATGCCAATAAAGGAAAATGCTACTTACCCAGTATGCATCTGTTCTTGGCATATAGAGCTGTAGAGTCATATGCTTTAGCATAGATCGCCATCTGGTGTTGGGCCTGGATGTTTGCACTTTGTTTTTGTTCGAAGAAGTCTTGTAGTCAGGAGGTAGGCGACTCCTCCTTTCGGTGATAGTGCACATGGGCATAGACTCCATCCTTAGATTGTTTTGCCATAAAGGGTGATGGCGTTAATAAAGTAGTAAAGATAGATGTCCATGTAAGTTGTATCTAAGTAAGGTATCACTGCAACAGGTAAAGGTACCCGGGGAGGCGGGTGGGCGCATATAACTCTACAGCTCTATATGCCAAGAACAGATGCATACTGGGTAAGTAGCATTTTTCGTTCAAGGCATATGAGCTGTAGGTCATATGCTTTAGCATAGACTATAAAGCAGTTATTTCTGAAGCGGTGGCTAACCTGTAGCTGTTGCAGTGGTTTGAAATAGTGTTCGTAAAACTGCCTGGCCCACACTATGTTGTTGTCTTGCGAACACATCAACACAATAGTGTTTTGTGAATGTGTGTGGTGTAGACCATGTTGCAGCTTTGCAGATGTCATCTATGGGTATGTTTCCTAAGAATGCCATAGAAGCCCCCAGTTTGCGTGTAGAGTGTGCTCTAGGGGGAATTGTTAATGTGCGTTTAGCTTTAATGTAGCATATTTGAATGCACTTAACTATCCACCTTGCAATGCCCGATTTTGATATGGGATTGCCTTTATGTGGTGGAGCAAAAGCAACAAAAAGTTGTTTGGTTTTCCTAAAAGGTTTTGTTCTTTCTATGTAGTATAGTAGTGCTCTTTTGACATCTAATGTGCGAAGGGCACGTTCTGCCACTGAATCTGGTTGAGGGAAGAACACAGGCAACTCAACAGATTGGTTGATATGAAAGGCAGATATGACTTTAGGTAAAAAGTTGGGGTTAGTCCCAAGAATCACTTTGTTTTGGTGTATTTGTAAAAATGGTTCCTCTATTGTTAGTGCCTGAAGCTCACCGACTCTTAGAGAAGTGATGGCTATATGGAAGGCTAACTTCCAGGTGAGAAATTGTATTTCACATTTGTGCAATGGCTCAAAGGGTGGCCCCATGAGTCTTGTAAGGACTATGTTGAGATTCCACACTGGAGAAGGTGGAAGTCTGGGGGGGCAATGAGTCTTTTAAGTCCTTCCATAAAAGCTTTAATAGCAGGCACTCTAAAAAGAGACAAGTGCTGTCTATTTTGCAGATATGCAGCTATTGCAGCGAGATGTAAGCGAATGGATGTATACGCTAAATTGGAACGTTGTAGGTGCAATAGATAGCAAATGACGTTTTGGATTGAAGCATCTAGTGGATTGATCTGAGTGTTGTTACAGTAAACGACAAACCTCTTCCACTTTGCTGCGTAGCATGCTCTTGTGGTAGGGCGTCTAGCCTCTTTGATAACATTCATACAGTCTGGCGGAAGATTAAGGTAGCCAAACTCTAGGATTTCAGGTGCCAGATCGCAAGGTTGAGCTGATTGGGATCTGGATGTCTTATCTCTCCATGGTTCTGAGTAAGAAACCTGGGGAAAAGGTGTAGTTTTTGGTGGGGAACTACTGATAGCTCCAACAGAGTTGTGAACCAGGGTTGTCGGGCCCATGTGGCAGCAACTAGGATAAGCGTCAGGGAGTGCTGTTTGAGTTTCCGAACCACTAAACGGAATGAGTGGGAGAGGTGGAAAAGCGTAAGCAAATATCCCTGACCAATTCATCCATAGTGCATTGCCTTTGGACAATGGGTGTGGATGCCTGGACACGAAGTTTGGGCATTTTGCGTTTATGTGGGTGGCGAACAGATCTATCTCTGGGAAGCCCCACATTTGGAAGAATGGGAGGAGAACTTGAGGGTGGAGTTCCCATTCGTGGATCTGCTGTCGTTGACGACTGAGCAGGTCTGCAATTTGGTTGTTTACTCCTGGAAGATGTTCTGCAAGGAGATATATTTTTTGAGGTGTGACCCATCTCCAAATGCTCTGTGCCAACTGTGAGAGCTGGGGAGAGTGCGTCCCCCCACTTGCTTTTGTATGTAGTACATCGCTGTCATGTTGTCTGTGCGAACCAGGACAGCTTTGCCTATTAGATGAAGTTGAAAGGCTTTCAATGCTAGAAAAATTGCTAGCAGTTCGAAATGGTTTATGTGGAGTGGTTTCTGTTGCAGAGTCCACATGCCCTGAATGGTATGTTTTTCCAAATGAGCTCCCCAACCAGTGAGCGATGCGTCTGCTGTTAGCACTATCTGTGGAACCGGGTCGAGGAATGGCCGCCCCTTGGAATGGTTTTGTACGTTCCACCACTGCAGAGAGCGAGGAGTACAGCCATCTACCAACACCAGATCTGATAGCTGACCTTGAGCCTGGTTCCACTGATGTGCTAAACATTCCTGTAGAGGACGCATTTGAAGTCTTGCATATGGGACGATTAAAATGCAAGAAGCCATCATTCCGATCAATTGCATGAACACTCGGGCTGGTAATGAGTGTTGAGGCTGAAACTGTGATATTAGAGCTTGCATGTTTTATTTTTTTTATTTTTATTTAATTTATTTAAACAGTTTTATATAGCGCTGGCTAGACCCGAAGGTATCAGAGCGCTTTACATAAGGTCAGCACAGTTACAACAGTAATATAAATTGCACGTTCCATCCAATATTTGAGATACATTAAACGGGAGAGGAGAGACCAGTAGAGCGGGAAGGGGGAGAGGGGGAGTGAGATGGGAGAGGACGAGGGGGATGACGGATTAAGAGACAGAGGTAAAGTCAGTCCAAAGACCAAATGGGTAGGTGACGGCCAGGGAGGTAGTCCCAGGCCAGTCTCCCCTATAGCTCTCATGGAAGCTCCAACGGGTCTCGGCCAGAAAGGTGTGTAGAGGGGAGACAAGTAAGAGAAATGCAAATATATAACGAAGGGGGGGGGAGTAACTGAGTCCAAGGTCCGGCTGGGCAGGTGACGGTCAGGGGGTGAACCAAGTCCGATCTCCTCATTAGCTGATAGAGCAGCTCCACCGGGCGTCGGACAGAATGCTCGGATTCCGCTGTCAGGATAGAGGTCAAGTGTACATCGGGGTAGTCAGGGTAGTGCGGGGTGGGGGGGAGCCATGTTCCAAAAGAATTTTAGGAGTCCTCATGATGTCAGGCGCAGTCTTGGAAGGGTTGAGAATGTGAAGGTTCGGCAAGGGGGAGAAAGACACCTTTGTCGGCCATGTTGGGGTCAGGAATCCTGGGACCCTTTTGATGAGAAAAGCCGCCAGTGGAGGGGTAACTGCCATTACGCGCTTCCCCCAATTGTGACTTCGGGTGATGGCGGGGGGGCCGTAGGTGCCTGCCACTTGTCACTGGTGATCCTAGGGGGGGGCATACTGAGCTTGGCCGCCCCTCCGGAGTTTGGGAGCCGTTTTACTCCGAGCCGATGCTACCGGCCGCCATTTTGCCCCGGCGGTCCCTCAGAGAAATGGAGACCCATCAGTCCACAGCCTTGCCTCCCCACATCGGCCCCGTGATCGGGACCGTCAGCAATAGCAGTGATCCAAGCGCTGTGAGGGAATTCCGCCTCAGATCTCCGGCGGTAGCTCGAGTGCCCAACCAGTAGGAGGGGGGCGGGGGCGAGGGTCGCTGCACCCGCACCACAAGGGGGGGGGGGGGTCACCAACAAACTCCTCAAAATTGATACCCCCAGGGGGCCAGCCGACCGGATTGCACTACTAGGGGGAGGGAGGCAGAGAGGACCGCCGCTGGGAGTTCAATTGCTAGATTAGCGGCATCGGATCCTGACTGGGTTGGGATACGCTAGAGCTTTGCGAGTGTCTATTGTGGCCCCTAGATACAGTTGTGTGTTGGATGGCTGGAGGTGAGACTTGGTGAAGTTTACAGTGAATCCCAAGTCGTGAAGCAGTTGGACTCTCTTTCGAGTGTGGTGTAGGCAGCTTTGTTGTGATCTGGCTTTTATCAGCCAGTCGTCTAGGTAAGGGAAGACATGAATGTGCTGTCTTCTTAGCTGAGCTGCGACTACTGCCAGGCACTTGGTGAAAACCCTGGGTGCTGTAGTTACCCCGAATGGGAGAACTTTGAACTGGTAATGTCCGTCCACCACAAACCTGAGATATTTTCTGTGAGCAGGGTGAATGGGAATATGGAAATAGGCATCCTTTAAGGCCAGAGTGGCCAGAAAGTCGCCTTGTTGAACTAGTGGGAGCACCTGTTGGAGTGTGACCATGTGAAAGTGGTCCGATTGTATGTACAGATTTAGCTGTCTGAGGTCTAGTATAGGCCTGAGAGAGCCGTCCTTTTCGGGAATTAAGAAATACAGGGAGTATACCCCAGTCCCTTGATATTTAATGGGACTGGTTCTATAGCATGTTTTTCCAAGAGAGATAGAACCTCCTGCTTTAAGAGGGTGAGATGTTCTGGTGACATTGCATGTGCTCTTGGAAGAATATTTTGGGGGAGTGCTTGTAAGTTCCAGGCAGTAACCATATTGGATAATTTGTAGCACCCACTTGTCTGAGGTGATTGAATTCCAGACAGGTCAGAATTGGGAGAGACGTCCCCCGACAGGAGTGGAATGATCGGGGGATAGCAGAAGGAAGTCACTGTTTGTTTGCGGGGGAAGTGCGTGTGGAATTGCCTCTATTTCTTCCCCTACCATTGTTCCCTCTAAAACCTCCTCTAGAATAACCTCTGGGCGAGGTGGATTGGATATTGCCCTTGTAAGAGGAGGAGGGATTATCAGTGGACGCCGTTTTTGAACCACCCCTGTAAAATAAGCGGCGAAAAGAACCTCTACTGGCAGGTAACTGTAAAGCCCCCATGGACTTTGCGACCTCAGTGTCTTTTTTCATCTTTTCCAGCAAGGTATCAACAGCTGGGCCAAAAAGATGCTCTTTATCAAAGGGTTGGTTAAGTATGGAGGTTTGCACCTCCGGCTTAAATCCAGAAATTCTGAGCCAAGCGTGTCTGCGTAATAGTACGCTGGTGTTGATTGCACAAGCTGCTGTGTCTGCTGCATCTAGCGCACAGCTAATGGAGGTGTTGGTAATGAGTTTACCTTCCTGAATAAGGTCATTAGCCTTAGATTTATATTGGTCAGGCAAATGTTGCATGATTTTTTCTAGCTCATCGCAATGAGCCCTGTCATAACGAGCTAGCAGCGCCTGGGCGTTGGCAATGCGCCAGGTGTTTGCTGCATGTGAAGCCACTCTTTTGCCGGAGGTATCAATAAGCTTGGACTCATTGTCAGAAGGAGGGGCGTCTCCTGTGGCTTGTGAGTTAGCTCTCTTACGTGCGTTGGAGACTACAAGAGAGTCTAAGGGGAGCTGACCTTTAATATAAACAGGGTCGGCAGGAGCGGATTTGTATTTTTTATCCACTCTAGGTGCGATTATTCTTGCCCTAACAGGATCTTTAAATACCTCGCCTGTGTGTTTTAACATGCCTTTTAGCATGGGCAATGTATGAGTGGCTCTTTGGGATGAAGCAAGGTTCTCAAAGAGGAAATCCTCTTCTAAAGGCTGTTTATGAAGTTCTACCCCATGATAATGAGCAGCCCTGTTTAGGAGCTCGACATAGCCAATGTTGTCATCAGGTCGGGAGGGTCTGGAGGGATCCAAATCAGGGTCATTATCTGTATTTGGATCTGTGTGGTAATCCTCCCAAGGGTCAGTGTCTTGTGGTGCATCCTGATCCCCATCCCCTTCATCCTGTGGGTCAGGTGTAAGTGGTGGTGAATTTAATGGTGTGATAGTCAAGTTAGGATTAGGAGGAGAAGGAGGTGGAATATAAGGAGGAGAAGGGTTAGTACCCACATTCTTCTTCTTAAGAGGGATGTGATAGTCCTCGGATAGGTCAATGTTCCGTTTTTTTGGAAGAGTTGCCTGAATAGGTCCTGTTTTAGGGTTTATCACCAGCTTTTTCTGTTTCGGGTCCAAAGGTGACTCATCGGGCCGAGGCTCTTTGGGGAGAGTGTCTTTTTCCCTACTTGGTGATTTCGGCGCCGAGCCTTTGGGCATCAAAGGTTTCGGCTCCGAGTGTTTGGACTTGGAGGGTTTCTGCTCTGAATGTTTGGTTTTGGAGGATTTCGGCTCAGAGTCTTTGGCCTTGTGGGGTTTTGGTTCCGAATCTTTGGCCTTAGAAGGTTTCGGCTCCGAACCTTTCGGTGTGGAAGGTTTCGGGTCTGAACTTTTCGGCGTCGAAGGTAAGTTGACCAATAGATGTTTGGTCTTATGTCTTGGTGCCAAAGGTGTCGGTTCGACCTCAGAACGGGGCTGGCTCGAGCCCGAGCCAGAAGGCTTCTCTTTCTGTTTCGGAGCCGGGCCGGAGGGCGGGGCATCGGAAACGATTTGTCGGTGCCGACCTGAACCAGAGGGTGAAGGAGGGCCCGGAGCCTTGGTCTCATGTTGAATGAGCACAGGGGGATCTGTACTTACAGTACGCTGACCCGGAGTGATGTCTTGTTCTTCTTCCATGTCGGAGTCGGCTTCGGACACGGAGATCTGCTCTTCTTCCTCTACCCCTTGAGCTGGTTGTTGGGTATCGAAATCTTCGCCGAAGATGTCCGGAACAGCGTTGGTCTGATGTTGCATCTCGTGGCATCGAGCCTGACGATCACGAAGTGTCTTTTTCGATCGGAATGATCGACACGCGTCGCAGTCCTTTTCGACGTGTCCCGGGGACAAGCAGAGATTGCACACCTTGTGCAAGTCGGTGCGTGGAAATTTAGCACGACACCCGGGACATAGCTTGAATGGAGTCCGTTCCATCTACTGCTAGCGCGGTCGGCACGGGTAGGCCCGACGGCCTGCCACGAGTTTCCCCGATAGAAAGTTTTCCGAAGTGAGACGATGCGCGCCGAATGAGGAACCGCGATCGATAACAATACCGTCGAGAGTAATGAATTGCACGAAGGGGTCCGAAAACGGTACTGAACCGGAGCGCAGCAATACACATCCGAACCCGTTGGCGGAAAAAAACAATCCAAGGATGAAGTCGATGCCCATGCGCACTATCACCGAAAGGAGGAGTCACCTACCTCGAGACAAGACTTCTTCGAACAAAAACAAAGTGCAAACATCCGGGCCCAACACCAAATGGCGATCTATGCTAAAGCATATGATCTGCAGCTCATAGGCCTCGAACAATACATTTAAAAAAAAATAAAGCATTCCTTAGTGTGAGTCTGTTGAAACTCTACTTGCCTCCTGACTTCAAGGATGTTGGGTTTAGAAACATGGGATGTGCACTGAGACAACTTACACTTAAATTTTTTTATTTTTAAAACAGATCATTATGGATATTTCAAGTAATACAAACCTAATGAGACAACTTACAGTTGAGCCACCATGGACATACTTCAGAAGTGGGCTGCCGCCCTCTCATAAGAAGGGCTGGTAACCGTGGCACTGTTGGAGGCTATCCTGTAAGCCCAAAGCTGCTCACTGATGGCTATGGAAAAGGGAGTGGTACCATTGGCAAGCTAGGTATACACAGTCCTTAAGAGCATGATTAAATTGTTCAACCTGTTCATTTCACTGCGGGTGTAAAGGTCAATCCTCAAGTGGGTTATATCATAAAGACAGAGGAAATCTATCATTTCGGTAAGTTGCATCCAATTATCTGTAACAAGCGTGTCAGGGAAACCCTCCTTGCTACATACTTCTTTGAGGAATTCTAAAAGTTTCTGAAATGGTTGCTCTCTCAAAAATGTAACCTCTGGCTATTTAGAATGATAATCGATGAGGACCAGAGCATAGTGCATGTAAGCGGTAAGCATGAGAAAGGGTCCAGCCATATCAAACTCCAACTTTTGCCATGCAAATTTAGACCAGCAAACGGGTTGTACAAGGGTACCTAATGTCTTCAGATTTTTATCGCTGAACAAGCAAACCTGACTCTCTCGGATATAGCGATCGGCATCCATATCCATTCTTGGCCACCTGAAATGCACCCTACTGATCCACTAAGGGCTAACATTCCCTTATGCCCCTTGTGGCAAGAAGTATACAAGCAAAAGCCCATGGGAGGGACACATACATCGTTACGAAAGACAAATTTGTTCACTTCACTTAATTCTGCACTCACTTGGGCAAAGGAATGTACAGGACCACTTAGCATATCCAAGAAGGGGCCAACCTTCCAGCACATATTTCTTCACCAAATCCAACTCACCAAAGTTGCTTATCTCCATAACCAGATGGGAGGGTGCAAACATCACTATAATGTGCCACCACATCCATATCCACCTGGCCCTGTTAGTCTCCGTTCTGACATGATATGCGAGATTAAAAAAGCCTGCAGGTGGATAGTTCCTTCCAGGGACATAATGAGGGTCACAACAATACTCCTGTAGATGACACCTCAATCTGTCAATCAGTGCAAAATGTGGACAGGTTTATGGTCCATTTGCAACTTGAACTTCTTTCCCCAGATGAAATTGCAAAAATGATTGACAGTCCAAAAACAAGAAAAGTTCCCTTGCGAAGATAGATCTCTGCTCTGTCACATTAAGGGTCCTGGAGGCAACGGGTACGATCCATTCTTTACTTCTATGTTTTTTGGGATAAGATAGTTTCTAAGCTGTATGTGCTGGCACCCACTAAGATGGGGCACTGCCTTTCAATAGCCTTAAATTAATAAGATTTTGATACTACATCTTCTGCTAAAATTGAGGGCCCCAAGTACTCAAAATGCAGTTTGAATAACGTAAATTTTTCAAGAGACAAAGTTAAGCCTTTCGACGCTAATCCTGAAGAAACCTCATACAGAACAATTCAATGCTCTTCTTCATTTTTGATGAAAACCAAAATGTTATCCTGGAAGCATTTGACATTTTTTTACATGTCTTTGAAGAGGTGAAAGAAAGCACGCCAAAACGCAGACGCTAGACCAAACTGTATTCTACAGAATTGGAACAGTCCAAACGGCGCCAGGAAGGCATTGAGAGAATTTGACACCTCTGTAAGCTTAACATGATGATAGGATTCACGGAGGTCAAGGGTGGAAAATGCCATGCACTATCCAGGAGCGCAAGGATTTCATTTACTCTAGATAAGGGGCGGCTGTCAATGACATTTGACGGTCTCAAGGAATGAAGATTGACACAAGCGCAAGTTGCCATCCTTTTTGGCCAAGACTATGGGGAAACTTAATTCAAAGCTTCAGTTCCTCTATCCACGGACAATGGATATTGCTGAATGGAATAGCTCAAAACCCTGTACTGGGAGGAGACACATTTGGCATAGAAAGTTGGATTAATCCGTAGATAAAGTTGTAGGATGTAAGTGAACACAGAAGTTTTTGTCTGTGGTATATAGATATAGCTTTTTTTACATGTAACATGCAAAATGAAGACATAAAAAAAACCAAAATCAGTTCCCCTATGATCTTAACTTTCCTGAGCTCATCTAGCAGTTGTTATAGATCGTCCCTCAGAGAAAGAGGTATGCCTCTTAACTTTTGCTGGACTGGATGGGTTCCTTTTTAGAGCTTAATTAAGTGAACGTATTCTTCAAGCTTTCCACCATCTTTGTAGAACACTGGTGGAAATGCTTTGAAGATCTGCAGTCCTCAATCAGATATGTTGATATCTAATACTGGTTCAGCAGCACAGAGATCTAGAGTTATTGGAGCAACTGTTGATCTTTCCATCCAAGAACACGTACCCCTTAAGGAGACTTACACATCTTAATTGTAGTTGTACGGTCCTTGAAGACTACATTGACGGACAAATACCATAGGAAGTCTTTTTGACAACCATCAAAGGTCACAGCCTCGATTTCAGCTGCAAGTAGATGGTCACTTAGCTCACCAAGACAGTTTCAAAACATTCTTTAGTAATAATCCTGAATGAGGTCCCACAGTAAGTTTTTCCTGTAGGACACGCAACATATACAGTTGGCCTGTCTGAACTGTCTTCCTCTATTATGCTCACATTTTGTACCACCAGCATCATATTGTCAGCCTTGATGCTGGACTTATCGTCATAGGTGCCTGGGACGTCTTCGGATATCATCACTACTTTATTTTTTGGGTACTTTTTATCATCACAACACACCCTGGAGCAGTGACTCAATCTGACACAATTGCTAGGTTCGCGGTTTAATGCTGGATATCGCTTGAATGAGGATACGTGGTTACTGTTGCCACAGCGATAGCAAGCAATTCTATTCTCATGCTTCTTGCTTTTGTCTTGTTTATCCCTTCTCGTTTTTACATTACCAACATCATGGTTGTGTTTTTTTCAGTTTTGTCTTCATTTATCTCTTTGCCCCATGACACAGATTGCTTATAAGTCTTTGATGTCTTCATGATCTCCACTAGTGAGGGGGCACCTGGTGCCTCTAGTCTTTCCTGCATTCTTCTACTTGTGGTGTTGACAATGAGTTGGTCTCTTAGCATTTAATCACTGGATGTTCCAAAGTAGCATCTTTGTAAAGTGATGGTCACTGCAGGCCCGCAGTTATTTTCTAGTGTTAACATTGCCTCCTCATAGTCATCATATGCTTCCTAAGAAGGCTCAATTTTGGGGATAGTCTTAAAAATCTCCTTACCTTTTGAGCCCAAGCAATGTAGAAAAATTAATTTTCTAGGCTCGACAAGCATTTTATTAGCATCACTAGCAACACGGTAAGTTAAGAACTCCATCCATCACGCCTATGGACTAGGAGGTTCTCCTTGGCACTGCAGAAATGTTGGTGGTGGCTTCGACTGCATTTTGGATAGAGAGTAGAATATCAAAGTTCCAGATAATCGATGACAGCAAGGATCCAAAATGGATAAGAGCCGAAGAGATGCAGGAAGAGTTAGCAGTGTATCGCTATTCTGCAAGTTATTAAATGAATTTAATAGCACCTGAAAAGAGGCAAAAGCACATGTGGAAAATTCAAATAATCGGGTGAAAAGTACTAAACCCCTAAATCCCAAAGGTTGACGAGCCAATGGTAAACTGTGCACACTACGATGGCCTCTGCATGCACTGGAACACTCAAACCCAGAGAAAACACTTACATTTTAAAATGCCCTCATGGATTAGAAGTGAAGGTTGGTAAGCCAGGCATGCTGAGCAGAAACATGGCCAAGAAGTGTGCAGGATGGGCCCACCAGCCATTCTTGAAGGAGGCGACTTGGAGTAACTCCATTTGATGGGCGTGACGCAGCCGGTCGTTGCACCTCAGTAGAGTACACGCCGCGTCGACTGTAGGGACAGGCGGACAGAAATGGCTTCGCCCTGGAGCAGGAATAAAACATTCAGGAGAGGCGCAAGCCGAAGGAGGCATACTAGAGCAGTGATGGGGTGAGGAATGTAGCAGCTCCTGAAGGGCACACTAGTCAGGATCACCTGGGCAGATGTGTTAGAGACTCAGAAGGCATTAAAAAACGAGTGTACAATTGGCCACAGAGTGTGCTAGGCTCTGTACGAAGATGGTAGCACTTAGGAGGCCTATGCATCCCACTCTCGTCTCCATAATTTAACTGCTACATTAAAGGCTACAAGGCGTAGCGAATAATCATGATTTATTAGCATGAATAAATAAGAACTAATACGCACAACGCTTTATCATGAAATGGCACTGGGAAATGAGATCAGGACAATTAGAATGTTCATGAGGTTCTATGGGCACAACCAAGGGAGAACGGGGGAGGGAAATAAAGAAAAGAAAGGGGGATGTGATATAACAGTGTATGATGCTGCCCGAGTCAAGTCATTCAAACGACAGAAGATTCGTTAGGGTTTCACCAGCACATAAACTAATGTGCACCTGAACCCATAACATTAAACTTTCTATGTAGAAGAAATACAGTGTGCAAGGAAACAGGCTTTTTGTGCCCTCACCCCACACACACACTTTTTGCCCCATTTCAGCCCTAATGCTGATGGTTTTAGCTCTGAAAGTGCACTGGAGCCTGCTAACCAAGCCCCTTAAATATCATGCCTGTGAACTGGTAACCCCAATTGGCAAGAACTTTAACCCCCTTATAAGTCCTTGGTAAGTGGTACCAGAGGTACCCAGGGCATTGGAGTTAAAGGGGTCACTAGGCCCTGAAGGACTGATTGTGCTACCCTGAGTGACTCAAGTAAACATATGACAGCAGGCATGCCCTCGACTTTGACCTCACTATGAGTGGGAAAGTCATAGCACTATTTTTAATATATGTCAGTCACCCTTAAGACAGGCTTCCTGAGCCCAGGAGGCAGGGTACATTATATTAAAGTTGTGGACATAAGTGAAAGCTTATGTCCCTATAGTAGCCTCTTTCTATTAAGGCCTACTATAAGTGTTCAGGGGTCCATAGGATAACATGGGCTGGCACCTGGGCACCCCCAGGATGCCAGCGCCATTATGGTTCCACTGAAAAGTGTCAGGTTTGGTATCAAATAACTTGTCTCATCAAATCGTAGTTTCCCCCAAAGCCAGATTTAATGTGACATGCACCCAGGTGGCTACCTTCGAGGTTGCCCACCTGGCTGCCATAGCCTTTCCTATGCCCTGGCTGACAGCCTACAGCTGCTGCAGCCAAGACATGAATCGGAGCCTCTGTCAGGAGGGGAGAACACACCTAGGAGTCAGAAACAAAGGCCTGTTGGGGAAGGAGGTGACACCTCCCTCCCGACAGGATGGTTAGTGAAGTGGCACATCAAGGCGGTAAGCTTCAAAGCTTACACCGCCTCAGATATGCATCGAGGCTGCCTCCCAGAGGAAACAGTCAACCCCCTGCCCCAAGGCACATTAGCTCCCGGGCGGGGGGGCAATTAGGTGGTCAGGAGGTGTACACCCCAGAATGCTAGCCACACCCCTAGGGTGGGCTACCTGGGATGTACAGACAAGAAAGGGTTCCAACACTTTTAAGAGTGGCAGAATGAAGGGTTTTGGGTAGAAAAGGTGGCACATCCCCCCCCTGGATGTGTTCACCTCAGGGGTGGATTAGCCGTTGGGGCAAGTAGCCCATAGGCTACTTGCACCCACACCCCTAACACCAATAAATCTAGGATTTAAGGGGCACCCCAGGCACCAGAACCTCAGATCTGAATCGACTTGCAACCAAGGACAAAGAAGAGACCCGAGTCTATGATGCCAGAACCTGCACAAAGCAAAGGCGCGATACCCTGCACCTGTGACAACCACCCTGCAATTGCATGACTGCGACTCGTTCCGGGCCAGAGACCGGTTCCACAGGAAAGAGGAACCCCTGCAGAGCCAAAGGCAACCCCAGAGCTTCCTTCTACTAGACGTACTAGTCCCCTGCAGCCCGCAGGCATATCTCACTCCTGGAACCAAAGAATCACTGGCTGTCAGGCCCACCGAGGGATCGCCCAATAGTAAAGGGTCTTGTGCATTGTGGTAAATTAAATCCTGACCTCCAGCAAGTTTCAGGCGGCTCTGCCTTCTGCCAGACTCCAGTAACCAAACATTGTTTGCTGCTACCAAGGCTTGTTGGTGGGCAGCACGTCTACCACTACCTTTACTCGATGCTGCACCTCAAGGGAACTCTGCAACACCTTTAACCAGATGCCCCAGTGGCCCTGTTGTTGAGCTTTTGCACCCTTTTCCTCACCAACACTGTCCAAGCAGCAAAACCAGCTCCCGCATTCAGCCCCAGGGACAGCCGGCATTACTCTGCACCAGGGCCCTACGAGCAAGGTAAAATTCAACTGACTTCCGTGGCCTGGTTCTGGGACCTGCATCACATTATTTCCCAGTGGTTTCCACTGGACTCGACCTGCAAGTGACCAGTTGTCACTAGTGCTTTTCCCTATTGACCGCAATGTTAAAGTTTCTGATTTATTGTTTTATAAATTGGTGTTGGATTTCTTTCGAGTTGTGACAATTACTTATCGTCCATGCTCTTTAAGATGTAAATAATTTAAAGAGCGAAAATTGCCTTGAAAACTGCCAATTCGCTCATTTGCCAACCTAAAGAGCGAAATACTTGTTGGATATATCAATGTAGCAGCACGGGGCCCAACTATATTGATGTAATAACTTGACACCCATTGATGAAGTGGATATAATAATTTTTAAATACTGAAGTGGAAAAATATGGAACCATACACTGTAATATGATAATCACAACCATGATACCTTCTGCTACAGTAATATTCAGACTTGTGAAAAGAAACTAAAAAAGGATAATTCATTCGACGGGTGCTCCGAGATGTTTCTGTAAAAATTGATGAGCATTCATTTTAAGCCAACAGGTTGATGTTCGCCGAATTGTTTTTCCTTACACCTACTTTGTGACTGGATAAAGAAGCCACTCTCCTAAAAGGCGAAATAAACCACTATATGGATAAAGAAACAAGGCAATCAAATCATATAATTGATGATTGTGCAACAAGGAAGGGACTCAGATCTTTAGGATCTGAAGCATACGCCGCACAAGAAATAACCGATTTACTGCTGCTTACACATAAATCATCCAGGTACCTGAAAACAAGCTTCTTTAAACTACTTATTCCAGAGTGGCTTTGGCAGTACTTTGTCAATCCAAAGATATAATAGTGTGCCTGGTCTGATCACCCTACATTATATAACTTGCCACCAACACAACCATAGCGAAGGCTATACTTGGGCTTTGCTGTAAAATGCTGAGGCAGAGTGGGGTGCTAGAGATGAGGAGCGAGGCACAGGGAGGGGTGAGATAATGAGGGACAGAGGTAGGGAGATGTGTACTGAAAGGCAGATGAGGTAGAGAAAACAGATATAGATGGAGATTACGTTTAGAGAGATCAAGGATCAGATTTCAAACTTCTTTCTCCTCATTACTTGAATAGGAAGAGTGGGAATACTTTTGTATTAACGAGTCTCTTGGAGCAAATAACTGCAGCCTCTTTAGGATCACAACTAGAACTCAGCATAAACATCACAGCTGAAACAATATCTGTAAACCTACCTACCTACCTATTACTACTACCGCCGACTCCTTTGGCTAAGGCCAGATAATTTGCTTTTGAACCTCTCTTTGTTTTTCCACATTCAGAGGTTGGCCTGTGTCGGGTGGAGTGATGCATCTAGTATAAACATTTTGGCCTCCGTGGCAATACATGTATCTTGCCTGGAGTTGCAATAGCTGAGACAGGGTCTCTTCATCTATTGAGGACCATAAACAACCAATAGGTTGCGTGTGAGGCTAGGGGAGACAACTCAGAAATGAAGAAACCAACAGGCATTGGGCACTATAAATGCATTACCAATTTTTGCCATCATGGTGGAAGCAACCTCAGTCTCCAACCTAGGACCTCTGCCTCCTCCTAGAGCCCAGACATAGATATGGGTCAGGAGCTCTCCAGACTTACCCCATTCACTGCTGGAGTATAATTTCCATACATTTTAGGCAGCCCTTATACTGGCTGTGGCAATTGCCAAGGCCCTTCAGTGTTTCATATATTGGAGAATGAAAATCAATCAGGGAATTGTAAGCGCGCTACTCACCCGTGAGGGTCTCTAGGTGCGGGGGGGGAAGGGGGGAGAAGGGGTCAGAAGCTCTGATTAGCCGAAGAGCCAGGTCTTGAGAGCCTTCCTGAAGGTGTTCAGGGAGGGGGCGCGTCTGATGCCTGCCGGGAGCTCATTCCAGGTCTTGGCCGCAATGTGGGAGAAGGATCTTCCGCCCGTTCTGGCTCTCTGGATGCGCGGGTTTCAGCCAGTGCGAGGTTGGAGGATCAGAGGTTTCTTTTGGGTACGTGGAAGTGGATTCTGTCGTTGAGGTATTTGGGTCCGGTGTTGTGTAGGCATTTGTAGGCGTGGGTGAGGATCTTGAAGGTGACTTTTCACCACGGGGAGCCAGTGGAGCTTTCGTAGGTGTTGGCTGATGTGTTCGTGCCGGGGGATGCCGAGGACGAGTCTGGAAGCGGTGTTCTGTATCGTCTGGAGCTTGCGGAGTAGGGACTTGTTTATGCCGGCATAGAGCGCGTTTCCATAATCCAGTCTGCTGGTGATGAGTGCGTGGGCGACTGTTTTTCTTGACTCAGGGGGGATCCACTTGAAAGTTTTGCGGAGGGTGCGGAGGTTGTTGAAGCAGCTGGTGGTGGTGGTGACGGCGTTGGCCTGTCGGGTTCATAGGGAGGGATGAGTCGAGTACCATGCCGAGGTTTTTGGTGTGGTCTGAGGGTGTCGGTGGGCTTCCAAGGGCGGTTGGCAACCAGGTGTTGTCCCATGCTGAAGGGGTGGTTCCAAGGAGGAGGACTTCTGTCTTTTCGGCGTTGAGCTTTAGGCAGCTGTTGGCCATCCAGACTGCGACGTCCTGCATCCCTTTCTGGAAGTTGAGCCTGGCGGTGAAAGATCCTCAAAAGCAATCCTTCAGTGTCTCCTTCGAGTCTCCCCTTGTTTCAATGCTGTAGTGAGACCCATCAGCAGTAAGTGGTAGTGTCTCTGTCCTGGGACCCGTGATGGATGTGCAAGCACAGACTCAGCTGTGTGGATTAAGCAGGAAATCTGTAAAACAAACTCCTCAAATACAATATGGTACTTTGGGAGGCTGCATTACAAGTCAACAACAAGAACATGCGTCTGAGGCGTAGGCTGATGTGGTGGAACAGCTTAAAAGATTGGGGAATCTTGCCCAGGGCACTAGAAGAATAGGTGGTCAGTTAGACCCACGTTACAGATTCGGTTCAATTCAGGTCTAAATGCAAACTCTTGTTTGCACAGAGATCAAAATGCCAAAGATTTGTGGCAAACAACGCATGACAATTTTCCCCCCGATGAACTTTGGCAGGTCAAACCTGGTGCGTTAAATACCTCACCCTTTCCTGGCCCACTTATAAATCAAGGTATAAACATGATAGGAGGAAGGAAGAGACTGGTGGTGGGAATGGAGCACCTACTGCGACTCCGGAAGGAGGACCTAGAAGAGGAACGCACTCTAGGTCTGGAGTAGTAGTTTAAAGGGGAGTGAGCAGAGAACAATGAGCACAGAAGTGAGTGTAGCATGCGTATTTCCAGATGCTGTCTCCATCGGAACTCAGAAGTTGATCTTGAGGTTCATGTGTCAGATATCCCAAAGGAAACTCTCTGTGTAACAGGGGAGAAGTTTTAGCATGCCCCGCATGTTTCCAACCTGATGGATGCCTGCTTCACGAAACCTTTCTCAACTGGTGATCGGGCCCACACATCAAACCTTATTCTATCATCCTTCGACAGCATTTGCCACACCAATGGTGTTCCCTTGCTATGGACCAATTGTATTCAACTTTCTTTCACTCCAAGACTGAACTTCCATGCCGCTCATTCCTTACTCAGGTCCCCGACACTGGCAAACTCTGAAATCTAATCTCTCGGTTGCAGAGGTTCTCTTCAGCTGGGAGGCAACAGCTCTCACCACTTGTCCCTTCCCCACCACCGTTGCACAGAGTAGCTTCTGATGGCATCATTAGATGATAAGTCTCCCTTTAGGTAAGGGGGATACCTCTGCCATGGTCCTTCTCTGCAGCATCTGGCTCCCTCTTCGGTCTTTTCACTGCCTCTGATCGGTGAGAGCGAGACTGTGCCCACATTTGCGTGCGAATGTACCAAGAAGGTCTTTGTTCTGTCTTTCTGCTGCTTCTACACGCCACTACCTTATGAGAACCCTCGGGTTGGCTCTCACACTAAACCCGTTCAAGGTCTATTTCACCCCTTTTACCAACCTCATGCACTCTTTCACACTTTCTACTGCTATGTAGCCAACACCCACCACTTTCCACTCAAGCCTGCACTTCTTAAAGTTCTCAGAATCAGTACCGGTCCCCTCCCATCCCGGAAGCAACGCCCCATTACTCGAGGAAGGTGTACTGCATTTAAGGGTAGCCCTAGACTTAAATATTCTGCCAGATCGAATGACCATCACTGCAATCATGTTAGTAATTTCAATTTAAGACAACAAAAATATTTTTTATTGGTTAGCAGGACCGGTCCATTCAGTGAGATTCCGGAGATTTGACAGGCTCCTGATTCAAATCGCTCAAGCTTGAACCACCTTAATTTATATGATGTAGTAACTTTCAGGTGGTTTGGCCTCCATCCCAAGTTATCTACCGAAACTGCTCGTATGGATTTTTTTTTTTTTTACAAATAATAATGTATCTCCACCCTTCCATGGAGAGATGCAGAGATCCACCAGCCTTAGATACGGATGACTCAAGGGTGACTCAAGGGTGACCCAGTTTGTTGCAGCCATCACATTTTTACCCAATGGTTTACGGGTAGGGCTCGGTAACCCAACACTGCAGCTGTATACTGGTAAGTGGGGGTTGATGACTGAGCAGCATGCGTTGGAGGTTGCTCAGCAGGAAAGGCTCTTTGTTCCCTCATTATTCTATCGTCCCCAAACAGTCAAGAAGCTAACTCTTGTAGCAGAGTGCTTTCTAAATACCATTACTTCAGTTTCTCCTTCTAAAAAAAGAGAGAAGATGCAGCTATCGATTGGGTTTTTACTGCTTAGCTTGTTTGGTTGAAGTAGTTACTAAAAACTGGTCTCAATACTGCTCTAAGCAAGACCACAAGCGGTTGTAGGCACACTGCAGGCTTTATGCCTTCCACACTAGGTCTAGTGGTGTAACCTTCTACCCTAGAATAGTGGATATGAACTGCATATTTCGTGTCAGCGTCATAAAATGGTATAACGGACTCTAGTGCACACAAGAAAAACGAGCCTATTTACAGCCAAAATCACCCGTGCACCTGCTCCACTAAGGATAACCCCAAAAACAGGCAGATAGATATGAGTAAGATACTTCAACAGACAGTAAAATATTTGATCACAATACAGCCAGGCTATGAAGATTGTAGGTTTATTCGGAAAGATAGTGGATCCGCCACACCATACAAAATAAGATCATTAAAATATAAAAACTCCTGTGGTACATCGGTTTCACATTTTAGGACAGAGGAGAAACAGCAACGCAGAAACACAAAAAAAATACAGTCATTAAATATAAAAGTTTTGCCAAATAGGATTTCTCCAAAGGCTGAAAGTTTGTTCACATAACAAAAGAAAATCACAGTAAATTGATTCGAGCGTCCTCGGAGATCTTTCAAGTTGGGTTCAAGTCCCAGGGAAGGCTAAAGAAGGCGTGGAGGACAAAAATGCAAAGTCTAGATTAACAGAGTTCCAAATAACTTGAACAAACCATTAGGTTGCACTGGTATGACGCTTTACTTTGAACCAATGCAACACAGCAAATAGGCTTTTTTTTTTTTTTTTCCAACACTACCCCCGTCTTACTTTTTGTCAAAACAATGCAACTTTCATTCATACGCCATACCCAAGCTAGGCAGTGCAGGCTTTAAAGGAAAGCTCACCTGCCACATCACAGCTCAAGCCATCCCTCAGAGTCTACACCAACTATCCTGCTACTACAACCCGGTCACGTCCCACGCAGACAGCACATACATACAACCTCTTGCGCCAGCCACCCCAGCACTGAGCACTCTGCCAAGAACTCCATTCTATGCCAACGGGGGCTTCATTAGCACCCACCAGTGACCTGTTCCCAAGAGCCCTAGATATGACACTACTGGGACCTTCACTCCGGCCATCACACCAGAAGGGTCTTCAGCTAAACACCCAACTGGGGCCTCACTCCCACCATCCTTCCTGGTTCTTATCGTAGCAGCACAAAGAGGAACCCCCTTTCATGGAGATGGCCCAGCAGGCACGTCGGTGAAAGGTTCTCCCTCCCACTTATATTAAAATACATGGATTGTGGATCCATAAAATTATAAAATAAATATTAATAACAGTTTATAAAAAATGCTGTAGTGTAAACATCATCCCGACTGCACAGGCTTACCCCGCTTATTTATACAGCTGGAGGTGGTCCTGGCCACCTTGCTTACAGTTATTGCTATCAATGTTCATTGCCAACTCTTTTCAACTATCTCTCTTGGCACTACACTTCTTCAGCAAGCGTCCGGTGCTAGCAACATGTGATGAACTGCACTTCTTTCCAACTAGCATTCAACAGAAGTGTCCCAGCATAATCCCACTCAGCACTGGCACTGGTTTGCAGTCTTTTCTTTCTTGGGGGTGAAGTTATGGACCCTAAAAACCACCTTCACTCCATCCCAGCCTTCGGACGGGACCACCATACCGCGGTCTACAGCCCCGTGGGTGACAGCATCATAGATTTTGGTGGCAAGGGTGTGGAATAGGTGGTCTACATTGAAGTTGCTCTTGGCTGATGTTTCAATGTAGGTCATGCCCAGATGAGCAGCCCAGGCTGCAGCCTCCTCACTAGGCACAAGATAGCCAGAATCCCGGTCGCTTTTCTGTCCCACCAGCACAAAGACAGCCCGTTCGGAAAGCACGTTCATGGCTTCCATATACCAGCCGTCCAAGGACAGGAAGGTGGACAGATTACTCCGATCGAAGACCAGGAGAACACCAACAGCATTACGATAGAAGGACCGTGTAATGCACCTGCATGGGAAGAAAAAAAAAAACAGCACATCATAGGGTTTTAACAGAGGAAAACAGAGCCTTACACATTAACACTACTAACCAACATTGACAAGCCATGGGTAATTTGCAGCAGTCTAAGAAATGTACCCCATGACAAGAATCAGTGAAAGCCAGAGGCAATGAATTCTCCCAATCTCCATCGGGGATGGCCTAAAATTTACTGTGGACAGGAAGTGTTTTCTGCACTACAACTAGGATCCACTCATTTCCTACAGCACGGTGGAATGCAATACCAGAAGACGAGAGGAACTAGGCATTTGAGGAATCTTCTTGGACTGTATCTCCTCCTACTTATAAGACAGGTCCAGTATCATCTAGCTCCCCTGTTAATGTTGGCTTCTTTCAGCATGGACCCTGGCGAACATTAAGGTAAGATCACCTCACCACTCCACTACTGGACCTCATCAAATCCGGGAACCCAACATGCTACAGCTACACCAATGACACACGATCTCTCAACACTGGAAAACCAGATCTACACTCCACAGGACTTGTCCACTTCCTCCAAGCCACCCACAAACAGTTGCTTAATAAACACCTTAAACGTAACTCCTACAAGTCAAAGACACGGGCCAGCAAAAAAATTGAAAAATTACCATCCAACAACTATTTGGCATCTTGGAACTCGACCCACAGCCAGAGATATAACTTGGAGTAAGAAATCTGAAAATAGTCATGATTTCAAGCCTTTTCCTTGTCCCTCAAGTGAACCATTTCACAAGAAGTACTTTCTACAACACTGAACTCTTCTCTCGCCTAGGCTTCAGAAAGAAGCTACAAGTCACTATCACCCATGTCATATCTGTTGTGCCTAGACAACACCAATAGTCAGTACCTCGTGGTACCACTCTTCCTGCTCCGAAAAATTGCAAAGGATCTAAAAACGCAGCAGCAGGAAATCCCCTTCACTTTAACCCATGAAAATGTATTACTATAGTGCTCCCAGCAGGTAACTGGCTCTGGCTGACCAGACACTTCACATGCCAGGCTATCTGCATTGCCCAAAGGACCATGTCCAGCAAGAGGCTACCCTTCGTCCAGATATGGTTCTGAAAATACACAGAAGCCTCCACTCTACACTGGGGTCCTGGCTGATGATACTTCCTGACAAGAAAATACATGGAGCTTAGGAAGGAAATAGGCACCCGCCTCTTCCTAAACAGATGATACTATTATGGGATGGCCCAGGCATTCTGTGGACGTGAAAAGGAATAAGAAAATAACTCATCAACATCACCAATGACATGATGTATTCAATCACTGTGTAACCATCTGTGATATACCATGGCTCTGGTTGATCTCATTAGCTCTGGTAAGAGATAAACTGTCTATAGCCATGGTAAAAGAGGGCAGTGGTATGACATCTGGACATTACAGATAGATGCATTAGTCTCCTCCGCCAGGAATAAAATAGAACCAAAAACAAGTCAAAAGTGCTTAAGACCTTCAAAGTGTTTATCTTGGCACTGGTCAATGCGAGCCTGTGACTACATGTATGCGTTAGAAGGCAACCACACCAATGTGAAACATTACCAGCTAGCATCAAGCAGCGTCACTGCAGCGAAGCAGTTCCGCTTCAAACATACATAAAGCTGGACACAAAAGTGGAAAATAACTTGCTTGATCTGCTGAAATAATATTAATAATCCTAGTGTACCTGCATTGAAACCCAAAGGGAAGCAAAGACTACCTAGTGGCCACTTCAAGCATGTGACAATATAGCTGAATCAAGTCTGGTCGAACAGCACATGTCAACTGACAACCGAGGCTGAACATGGTCTAACTAGAAGTTGCTTAAAAGGCGGCGCTGTCTTAGGAGCGCCAGGTTAAGTTCCCTGGTAAATCATGTAGAAAGAAAGATAGTGAGACTCTAGGAAAATGGGTACATGCTTTTTTGCAGAGTGCAAGGCACCTCCTCTCTTTTAAAGGTAACACATTGACCTAAGACAGGAACATACACATTCACGCTACTGACAGCGCACCTTCACAAGCCAATTTAGACCCCACGCTGCAAATTTGGAACCCTTTCAAAAATCACCCCTGACATCTGAAAGTGCTGCAATACCATATCGGTGACAATCTGTGCACTATACAAATGTGAGCAACCCAACATGTTCAGCAAATTTGGTCTGTCTCTATTCAATGTGGCAACAGGGCCTCCTTTTTTTTTTTGATAAGCAGTTTTATTGGGTTTTTGCAGAAAAACCAAACAAAACAGAGCGTCACTGCAATATAGAAGACATTTCGATATGGATCTGTGAGAGCCTCCGAGACGATCGTCCAGAGGATACATTAAAATAAGAAAAATCCCTGTACCCCTCCAACCCACCCCGCACTAACATTGACTCAGTTCATTAAGCCCAACCATTTCCCCCATATGCCAACCATTTGCCCCATATGCGATCGCGTTTGGCGGGGCACTCTCTCGTCTCGTACACAGACTTTTCTTGGGTGGCACACCAATCCACTCCCCGCCTCCATTTTGCAATTGAGGGGCCTGTCTGGGTTTTCTATGCCGCTGCAACGTCTCTTTTCGCCACCAGCATGGCCGTTCCCAAGAACAACTTATTGGTACGGGAGCCATCCAGTCCATCCATCACTCCCAGGTGAAGAGCGAGGGGGCTGAGGGGAACCGTCCAACCCAGGATGTCACTCAGTTCAGTTACAATTGATGTCCAGTATTGGGAGAGGGGGGCACAGGACCAGGTCATATGGTAAGTCTGCTGGCTCTGTCGCACACCGAGGGCATCGCGGTGATGGGAGGAGCCCAGCTAAGAACAACCGCGCAGGAGTAAGATATGCGCCGTGGAGATAATAAATTTGAATGAGGCGGAGCCTGGCCGATATAGTTAGTAACCTGGGGGCCATAAGAGCGTATCTCCAGTCTTACTCCTCTAGGGGGCCAACCCATTGCTCCCATCAGGCTCTAAGGGGATCAAGAGTGGACGGGGTATTGTTTATCAGGAATTTGTATATCTGGGATATACCCCCCTACCCTAGATTTCCCATAAGGAGTTTGGCCTCAAGTGGGCTAAATTCCGGGAACGTTGTGTGGTTAGGGATATGGGTGGCAAGGGCGTGCCGCAGTTGGAGGTACTTTTAGAACTGAGAAGTGTTCAGGGCGTATGCTTGCTGTAGCTTTTGGAAGGAGATCAGATGTTCGCTCTGCCACACATCACCCAGGTGGGTGATACCAATCAAGTCCCATTTCTGGAAACCCTCTAGTGCTCCGATCTCCCTCAACAAAGTTCAGCGCCATAAGGGCGTCTGCAATGTGCGCTTGGCATCCCACTGAGTGTGTCGCAGTGCAGACCGACATGCAAGGAAGACCGTTCGGGTGAGTGTGGGCAAGGTGGAGGGTATGGGAGCCCCGTATAGCATAGCTTGAACCCAGGCGAATCCGAGACCCTCAAGCTCCAATCGATAGGCCAGGTCCGACCATCCCCCGTTAAACAATTCGTGGATTACCAAAAGGCGTGTGGCTAGGTGGTATAAAAAAGGGGTTCAGGAGTCCCATCCCACCGTCATATGGGGGCGGTGGCAGTGTATAAGGGCCAGACGCAATCTCAAGCCACCGCAAAGAAAAGTGGTGATTATTCCATCCAACCCACGGAACCAGCTGCGGGGGAGGTGAAGTGGGAGGTTCTGGAGCACATACAAGAGGCGGGGCAAGACCGTCATTTTGACTAAGGTGATCCGTCCTAGGAGGTTTAATGGAAGAGATTGCCAACGGCGTAAGCCATCCTTAATACGTTTGAACAGCGGACAAATGTTAAGGGACCAGGTCAGCTCTGGGAGAAGGGCCACCCATATACCAAGGTATTTGAAGGAAAGTCTCCTCAGGGGAATGTTTGTTTGCCAATCCACACATTCCTGCGACGAGTGAAGAGGCACTATGTTGGATTTAGCCGGGTTAAGGCGGAGACTCGATACTCTACCAAAGGATTGAAGGATCTGGAGGCATCGGGGTCCCGATCGGGCGGGTTCAGCCAGGAAGAGCAGGACATAGTCCGCGTATAGGGCGATTTTGTCCTCGTGTGAGCTATGCCATCGCCATCCTAGCATCTGATCATCCGCCCTGATGAGGCAGGCCACAGGCTCTATTGCAAGAGCAAAGAGGAGGGTGGGAAAGCGGGCAACCCTGCCGGGTGCCCCTCCTGATGGGGAAGGCATCCGACACCACCTACTTCTTAAAGCAATTCCGAGTTTAGGACCTTCAATTTTGAATCCGCTTCAGTACTACAGAGTTTTGCACGCAAGGCTAAGCTGCAGTTTTGCACACATGGACATCTGGGAAAAAATATTGTGCTTTATGAGGGCACATGCCTTCAATTTTGGGGAAAGGTTTTGGGAACTGGGTTTTGTCTTGTAAAATAAAAACCGTCAAATTTTCACTCAGTCCTGAGGTTTCAACTATGGTGGGGCAACACAGAAGGAGCACAACCTCACACCAGGATACTTTGATGATTTCAGACTCTGGAGTACTGCCGCGACAATCGCTTTTATTGACATTGTGGCGTACTCGCATAGTTACGACTGTCCATGTACGCATCTTATGTAGTGTCGGGTGGCACACTACATCCTTCACCAATTATAACAGACACACAAGAACAAAGATACCAAACGGGCCTCTAGCCTGTTAGAACTGCTCAAAGTTGCTCATCCTCTGGGAGGGTCTTGGATTTTCCCTGAGCCCATAACTGGTCCTCTGGCTTTGTGAAACATTGGCCCTCCCTGCTCCCCCATCCTGGGATCCCACTGATGTCTGGGGTATGTGTAGAGATCACTCCAGTCAGTTTCAGTTCCAAATCTCTTTATTCCCTAAAGTACAGAGCTAGGGCAGCATGATCCTTACAGTTCAGCGCCAGCAATAAACTGCCCGCTCAAGAATCCACGAACATTCTAGGAATACAGAATACACGCAAATGATGAACATACACTAGCCCATGGCAACCCATACAAGCCCAAAACACATCCCCCTCCTTTAAATGCAAGCCCAAAACATACCTTCTTTTTTTTTTACACAACACAACTCTCCCCCCTTTTAAGAAAAACAATATTGTAATTACTAAGAACTTCTAAACCTAAATAGCAAAAAGAAAAAAAAATAATGTTTTACTTGCAACCTTCAAAGATAAAGTCCTTTAACCATTTAGGTGATTTCCTAACCCTTTTATCTGCTGTACTCTCTTCAACAATGGAATGTGATTCCCTACCATCCTGAACATTGCAAGATTCATGCTCCAAAACCTCCTTAGCTTTACCAGAAGAGGAATTTGTTCCTTCCACAGAATCACCCGACGAGTGAGGCCCAGACGCATCTGCTACTGGACCATCAACCCTCTCCACTGCATTTTCATCAATCATAGGGTCATCCATATCCAACAAATCCAAATATTTCCTGTTCATCATTTCATCCATTCTTATTGCATAAAGCCACACGCTTGAGATTCCACACTTTACCATTGCTCAAACGAACTGCATCATGCAAATCTTTCACCACTTCTTCAGTTTCTTAAAATTTACTATCACCTTGAGTTGCAAACCCTGGTTTCCTTATGCAAACCCAACCTCGACACTCATATGTTTAGTACTATTTTTGAAATCAGAGTAAGATTTGCTTTTTTGGTGTCTCTTAGCCACGGTGTCGCTGACTGTTTCCACCGACCATGGTTCAACACGTGCTAAACAACCAACCAGGATTGTATTTTGTCCTAGGATTTCTCCCTCTCATTATAAAACAAAAAGTGAAAACCCAGTGGCCTCATTCCTAGAAATCCTATAAGCCCATACGGCTTTCAGCAATTGGACCACCCAATCCTCATTACTAGCACAAGCAGCTTGGAGTACTCCATTAACGACACAGTTGGATCGCTCAACCATGCCATTGCGAATTAAGTTAAAGACCACTTCTCTTTACAACCCAACTCCAATCCGGTCACAATATTACTTGAAAGCACTAGACTGGAATTGCATTCAGTTGTCGCTCAAAATAGTGGCAAGAATCACTTACAAACTGAAAACCTGGTAAAATAAAATAACTGTGATAGTGTCTTCTGCACCACTTGGACTAATGCAAATCTTGAGAAAAGATCCATAATCACTATGACATACTTTTGTAATGTTCCTACCGGTCCCATAATATCAATGGCTATAGATTCCCATGGGTTCTTCAGAAAATGACCCTCACTCATAGAGGTCCTAAGTGTTTGCAAAGAATTGTCAGTTCCTGAGCATTCCATGCACTCAATTGCAGAATACACCCCCGGCCACCCCAAAAAAATGTTTACAACAGATTTGGTACGTCCAATGCCAAAATGGCCCTCATGACATAACTGCAGGATGCTATTCTGTATATTCAAAGGAGGAACAATTATCTCTACTCTTAAAATCATGCCACCATCAAACGATAATTCAGATCGTACCTCCCAAAAGGGTTTAACTTTGTCCAACAAGTTCCTTTTGTTTGGCCATTGACCCCCTATAAAGTTAGTGACCTCTTAAAATAACATGTCCTCCTTATACTTTTTCTCCCAATCCTCCTCATTCACTGTAGGACATCCACCATCGTGTATTAAAGTAACAGGACAACCGTTCCACTTCTCCTCATCCTCACATTCCTCCCGCTGTGTAGGCATACAGGATAAGCAATCTGCCACCACGTTATCCTTGCCTGGCATGTAAACCATTTTATAGGCAAAATCCTGCATTTGCATTGAAATTCGAGGTATCCTGGCTGATGCACTTATGGTACCTTCTGTAGTCGGCAACTTCACCAATCTCCCCAACAAAACTCTCCTTCCAGACACCCTCATTGACAATGACGTATGGAGAAACAGAAATCGGCATACATGGTTATCCCCACACCAGCAATTGTCATCCAACAATGTGGTTTGCAAGCGGAGTCACTCACATTCAAAATTAATTTCTCTTTGACAGACAATGTTTAGATTGTCATCCTCCAAGTCCGGGTTTGAATCATCTTCCTCCCCCGTACCTGTGGACCTCATGAACACACTTAACGCATTTCCTCTTCCTACATATTTTTGCGTAATGGCCTTTGATTCCACAATTGCTACATTTTTTATTCAAAGCAGGGCAACATTTGCTATAAGCAAGGCGATCCTTGCTATCACACTAGTAACTCCTGCCCGTTTCTGCTTTACTTTTCACCTTACTATTATCCTTACTCTGCAAAACACTACCCTTAATGCTAGAGCTTTTAAAAACTCTATTCACTGATGCAGATTTTTTATTTTTTTTGTCAGTGCTCCAGCACTTTTTTCCCAAATTTCAGCTAAAATATTTTCCAACGGAGAATCCCCATTAATCCATAACTTCTCTTGTATGGCAGGGTTACCAGCGAGCATCACAACTTGATCCCTTATTAAGTCATCCAGTAATGCACCAAATGTACAATCACCAGCCAGTTTTTGCAAATCTGCCACATACTCAACCATTTCCACTTTGGTTTGTTTACGTTGAAAAAAAATTGCATCTACTAATGCCACCGCATCCTTTAGGTGCAAAATGCTTATCCAAATCATTCAAAGCTGCCACAAATACATTTATGTCCCCCACAATAGGTATTTTTGCCATGTGAGAATACATTTTTAAGGCAATAGGACCCAAGGAATGTAACAAAATGCTCTTAGTTTGCGCAGCAGACATTTCTCCTGCGTCATCGATAGCCTCAATATAGTTGGTGAAGTACTCCTTCCATTCCAACCATCTTAAAGGAGGTTCAGAACCCGTTGACCAAAAAGGCTGAGGCAGACTAATGGTGAAGCTTTGGTTACTCGTGTCTGAATGGACTAGTTCAATGGTACTTCTTTTACGGTAACCCCTGCCATCGTCCAGTCTTCACCATTCAATGTAGTAACCTGGATCCAACACTTATTTGCATGTATTTAAGTACTGACATACGAGCAGCTAAAAAGCACCAACAACTTTTTTCTTCTGACGACACAGAGGTTGCACTTCCCTTAAATGTGTGTCAGAAGACAGTGCGGGAAACAACAAAAAAAAAACCACAAGGCGACACAGAAGACAGCTGCACCTCCTTGAAATCTTCATGTCAAAACAAGCAACCCAGTAAATCCAAGATGGCACTCATGTCGGGTCACGTATGGTGACCTTGCACGATACATAGCAGCGCGTCCCACACAATCCTTAAAGGAGGTTTTTTTTTTTTTCCCTTTCTTTTTTTACACAAAGCACAGTCTGACTTGACTGTCTTAGCAGATCTGACAGCGTATCTAAAACTATAGGTGCTTGCACTAATCCACCCAAAAAAAAGCCCTCTTGACCCAAAGTGGCACAGACCAACACAAAGTGCTAATTGCACCGAGAAAAGGGCACTTTTCAAATACAAAATACCTTTTGTGCTGAAAGTAAATACCTTATTTATGTCACTTTGAATGATTTTACCCTGGTGCAAACTCTTCGTAAATCCGGTCTTCAGGGAATGTATAAAGTGATCTCAAGGGGGGCTTGGGGGGCAGCCGAGCCCCGGGAGGTCTGCCCCCTGGGCAGTTTGGGAGGGGGAGGGGCAGGACGACAGAGGCCATTTTGAGGTCTGTTTGGGCTACGTGGGGAATAGCCCAATAGTAGCCCAAATTATTTTATAGCCCAAATTGGCTATAGGGGGCTGGCTCTCCCTCTCCCAGCCACCATTTTAGGTTTTGGTGACCCGGTGGCTGGGAGTGTAATAGGATTTAGCTTTTTCTGTGAGGAATATATTTTTATTGAGGGATTTATTTTGGGGTTAGGATTGTTAGTTCAGGCGTTCGTCATTGCGAGAGAGGATACCAGAGTTTTGGAGGCGGTCCGGCTCCTCCGTGAGGCCGGCCGCTTTGATTTGATTGGGCCGGAAACCGCGCGCCCGGTGAGGCGTGCGTCCGCCGGGGTGGCGGCCGCCGTCGCGGCCTTCTCGCCCCCCATGAGGGCGAAGCGTGGTCAGGTGAGTGACCCGGGCTGCAAGAGGGGCGTGCGTTCGGCCCGGGGTGTTGGCAGGGAGCCGCAGCCTCTAGTGTGCGTTGAGGCTGCGGCGGGAGAGTCTGTGGTTGGGGCTCGCCGGCGGAGCGCACCACACGCTTCCCAGGCTGGTACAGAGAATGTTCGGGGCCGCTCATACACCAGGAGAGCGGCCCCGCTTGTGACCGATGCGCCGGAGCCTCTAGTCTCCTTGGAGGCTCCGGCGGGAAGGAATGGGGGCGGGGCCCGACGGCGGAGCGGGCTATGTGGTTCTCAGGCCGGGCCCCGGGGCAGCGTTGTAAGGAGAAGGGAGGGGGACAAAGGGGCACAGGGCAAAGGCCCAGTTGTGGTACTCGGGGAGGGGGGGGAAGAAGACGCCGGGGCCCACCGGCAAGGCTGCCCCTCTGGAGGTGAGCTTGCTGAGTGGAGGAGAGCAGGGGGCATCTTGGGGCCACGGGCAGGAGGGGACGGCGTGGACCGGCAGCTGAGCACGATGCAGGCTCCGGTCGGGTTGATGCAGGATGTACTGGAGGGAGGGGTGGGTCGGGGAGAGGCGGGGGGTCCCCCTGGAGCGGTTGGGAGCAAAGGGGGGAGGGAGACTGGTTTCTGGAGGGGGACTGTATCCCGGAGGAGCTGGGGTCGGTGGGGGGGGGTCGGGACTGGGAGGGCCTGGACATCTTTACCTCAGGGCATGAGGAGGTACGGGGCTTATCACGGAGGGAGCAGATTGATGCCTACATGGCGCAAGGTGGCTCTCTGGGTCTGGGGGCCAGGCAGGGGGGCGAAGGGTCAGGTGTGGGAGGGGGATCTGGTGGAGGTTTGAGTTTCAGCTCATCGGCAGCAGGGCTGGGCAGGTTGGGGAACCTGGGGAGACGGGAATGGAGAGATGACTAGGGGGACAGGGTTGGGGGGGTAGCCATTGATTTTAGCAGAGTAGGGCGCCATTGGGCGGCTAGTACGTTGGGAGTAGGTAGAAAGAGGAATTGGGTAGGGGGGGATAGGGAGATTAGGCCCAGCACACCGGACCATAATTTTTTGTTGCAGGCGGTGGGACAGCGGCGGAAGCCAGACTTGGCAGAGCTGGGAGCGGCTCATAAGCGCCAAGGTGAAGGGAGGGTGGAGCCTTGCGCGGCGTGCCCAATACCGGCGTGGGAGCCCGTCGCGGCCGGCGCAAGTAGGCCCAGGACGGTCTCGCTGGCCCCAACACCCGATGGCCCTCAACGGGTCACGGGACATCGCGACCATAGGACCATGTATTGCGATACTGTTGTGGGGCAAAGGAGGGTGCAGTCGGCGCCTCCGCCAGACAGGCGTTGGGGGCAGTTGGAGACCTTTGATTTGGGCAATGAGGAGGATAGTCTCGAGGAGTGTGAATTGAGGGAAAGCGGGGCGGGGGGGCCGAATAATGTCTGTTATAGTACATTGCAGAGGTCACGACGCCCGACGGAGCCCACAGATCGGTCAGCGGGGTTAGAGGACGCGGAGTTTCCTGTGGCAAGGTGGACTAGAGCAAGACGGGCACCCTCCTTGGACCAAGGTAAAGCAGGGGTCGGAAGGGTGAAACCAGTGATGGTGTCAGTGGGGATCGGAGGGGGGGAAGGGGTGGGGGAGGAGGGAGAGAGGTTAAGCGGAGGTAGATACGTGTCGGATGTGGATGTGGGCACAGACGACTCAGGCAAGACGCCAGTAAGTGTGGGGGACGATGCTAAGTCAAAGGTGGAGGGCGTCGCAGGGGCATCAGGGACGGTAGAGTTAGACGGGAAACTAGAGAGCAAGGAATTGAAAAATCAAGAAGTTGCCATATATGGGGGTCACGAAGCCATTGGGAGCGCATTTGATGTTGGCCACGAGAGAGCGCATATGGAAAGGGGAGTATGTGGAAATGCTCAAGCTACTGCACAGGGAGGTGCGCGCAAAGGAAGGGTCAAAGGAGGAAGAATATGAGTTGGCAAAGCGGCCCAGGGTGCCCCTCACTGTCGAAAACTGGACGGCAGCTTTTCTCATATATGCCAGCGTGTATTGCGAGAAATACCCGGAGCGGTGTGTGGCCCTCTTTAAATATATGGACATCATTAGGAAGGCGCAAATCACGGGGGAGGGATACGCTTGGGCCCAATACGACGAGGAATTTAGGGCTCGTATGGCATGGGACACAGAAGCTAAATGGGGGGAGTTAGATATGGATCTGTGGCAGCACACAATGGGGTCCTCTAGGGCAGGGAAGACGAATTTTACAGCCAGCGGATTACCGCTCGTTTATCACCCATCTCAGGGGCAGCCCACCTTGGGAGGGGTGGGGGGTACGGGCCGGGGGCAGACGGGCTCTGGGGGGGCCTGCTGGGATTTCAATAAGGGAACGTGCTTCAGGGAATTTTGTAGATTCAGGCACGACTGCTCGAAATGGAGGCAGACATGCCGTGGTTAATTGCTTTGGGGGGGGGCTCAGTCGGGGGCCAGTAGAAGCACAAAGGGGGGGGACAGCAGCAGCAGCTTTTCGGGTGGGGTCGGGGGGCTAGAGGGGCTGGGCCAAAGGGCTCATACGCCAGTTAGGGTGGACTGGTTAGGGGCAGCCTTGCCGGGTTAGAGCAACCAGAAGGCTGCGAAAATGCGACGGGACGCGTTTACGGAAGGTTTTTCATTTAGGTTACAAGGGCCCCAAGGGTAGGCGAGGAGAGGACATTGTACAGTCAGCAAGGGAGCACCCGGAGGTGGTGCAGGGAAAATGGGATAAGGAAGTGCGTGAAGCTCGCATGGCGGGCCCACTTGCAGAGGGCCATGGGATAATTGGTGGTCTCTATAGTGGGCGGTTCATGCGACACAATAAGGGAAATTTAGTTTAATTCAGCAAGTTTACGGCCGGACGGCAAGGCTTTTCAGGTTTTTATGGAAGGCACAGGGGATACTGTGTCTTAATAAATCGGTTGACGTGACCATGTCACTGTTAAGTGACCACGGGCGCAACAGAGGGAAGAGCATAAATCGGTTGACGTGGCCATGTCACTGGTAAGTGACCACGGGCGCAACAGCGGAAGGAGCATAAATCGGTTGACGTGGCCATGTCACTGGTAAGTGACCACGGGCGCAACGGCAGAATGAGCATAAGTCGGTTGACGTAGCCATGTCACTGGTAAGTGACCACGGGCGCAACAGCAGAATGAGCATAAGTCGGTTGACGTGGCCATGTCACTGGTAAGTGACCACGGGCGCAACAGCAGAATGAGCATAAGTCGGTTGACGTAGCCATGTCACTGGTAAGTGACCACGGGCGCAACAGCAGAATGAGCATAAGTCGGTTGACGTAGCCATGTCACTGGTAAGTGACCACGGGCGCAACAGCAGAATGAGCATAAGTCGGTCGACGTGGCCATGTCACTGGTAAGTGACCACGGGCGCAACAGCGGAAACAGCATAAGGAGACGGATGGGCAGCTTTCTGAGTGCTATTAGTACACCAGGGGGTTTGGGACTTCTTGTGCATCCATTTCCATGGTTTGGGACGTGGGCAAAGCAGTACCAATGAGCTGCTCTATGTTGGGCGCATTTGAAGATTTCAGTACGCTTCTCCATGGGTTGTGTTACAGGCGCACGGGTCACCAGTTGGCAAGCACTATCTGGATGACTTATTTCTTTGTCGGCACCTCAAACTCCACGGAGTGCCAGGTAGCACTGGACAGCTTCAAAGAGATCATGAGGGAACTTGGAACGCCTTGGCACGGGATGCAATGATGGGGCCCAGTACGTCTCTTTTCTTTTTTGGGGCTTGGAGCTCGATGCCCACGTGAGGGAGGCTCGGTGGCGGATGGTTAAACAACAGCAGGTGCTGGGGCTGCTCGAGATAAGGATGGCCAGAGACAAAGTTCATGAGATGCAGGGGTCGGTGGGACACCTTACATTTGTTGGCAGGGGTAGGAATAGGGAGGATTTTTTGCAGACGACTGGGGAGGGCACTGACAGGACAGATTTTTACATCAGGGGTAGCGTCGGGATGCCAAGAACAGGGGGTGGGGAGGGGTGACAACTAGGGGGGTGAAAGAGATGGGTTTCGGACTGTTACCAGGGATGTGCTCGCGGTGTTCCAAGAGGGATTGCGCGTGGTTATGTGTTTTCCTCTGTTCACGCAGTTTTCTATTTCAGGTTCGGTTGGGGGCCCCCTCGCCTGGGAGATGACCATATGGATAGGGGGACATTCTGTCGTGAAGTGGGCCCAGGTCCAGGCGCGGGCCCAGTATTTTTGTAAAAATATTGGATGTTATTAAAGATGTATTTACGGTTATGGGGATAGGGAGGGGGGCATGCTGTGGAAGGAGCTTTTGCGTTTAAGGAATGGTAGGTTGGTGGCTGGTAGGGGCCCCGACATTTTTTGCTGATTCACTTGGGGGAACATTTCATGGTTAGAGAGGAGGGTTTTTGGTCCTTACGAGAATAGGGAAGCGAGACCTGGCCCTGTGGAAGCCGCAGTGGTCCGGGTGCTCTGCCATGGGTTAGAGCTTATCCTGCGTCAGGGGGATAGGGGCTATCATTCCTAGGGAGGTGGGCAAGGCCAGGAGAAAACTGAAATACAGAATGGGGGCATAATGCAGAGAGTTGGGTTTTTTCAGGGTGGCGCATAGTGCGATTAAGTGGGACATGGTGGAATTGTTTAGTGGCAGGGGAGTACATTTTCCGGTTAGGTATGGGATTGTATCTGCTGGAGGGTAAGGTAGTGTAGTAAGAGTATTAAGGTAGTGTATTAAGAGTAGGAGTTAGTGCGGGATAGGAGGTTGAATGCTTAGAGTCAGTGGGAGAGCATTCCTACTAGGGCAGGGGGCAGAAAAAGGGGAGGCGGCCTCACCGCCTATGCTCCCGCTTTTTCCTGGGTGGCGGGGTTGTTAAAAAGTTGGCCAGATTGGCAGAAGTTTTTAGTTAAATGTTGGAAGTTTTGTGGGCAGGGCCAGGGAAAGGTTAGGCAGGTAGGATAAGTTTAGAATAGAGGTTAGGTAGTTACAGTTGCAGAAGGACAGATTCGGTGGTAGGTTTTTATTAGATGGCAGGAGTTGGGAACTGCAATATTGTGGAATGGGATTGTTATGGAATGTTATGGAATGTTATGTTATCGGCAGGGTGGGGGAAATGGAGGATCAGCTATTTTATGTATATTGAGGTTTTAGTTTGTAAGGCACTGGCCTAGTTTGGATTTTGTGATATGCACCTGTCTTCAATAAAGCGGCCTTTTTCACACACAAAAATGGGTCTCGGTGTTGGCTTGCCCCCCTCCCTCCCAATAACGAGTTGTTGAATCAATATCAACAAGTCAAGGGAGGAATGTTTGTGTTTACACCAGGAGTCTGCCTTATTGATTATGTGCACGCATTAAAAACTAACGTAATGCTGCTGTGATGTGTACATGACTATCCTACGAAAAGGAAGGCTTTGGGGTGTTGCATTTGGAAGGTCTGTACGTTTCTAGCAATCTAAATTAACAACCGCCGAGTAGGAATGTCTGCGTCCGTGTACAGTAAGCACCAACAGTCACAGCGTCTAGTCTACAAGAATTACAAAGTTTGCATCCGTATTACTGTTACCCAGTACAGGGTAGTTTGTTTTGTAAATTAGACCACCGTGATTATAAACGCTTATTTTTATTGCATTACTTCGTTTTTTTTAGTTTTTTTTTTTTTAATGCGCCCAGGGGTGTTAAAGAGCTTTACACACGTTGTGAGAGGACAAGCATTTTTACACCAGGAAAATAGAAGTTGTGTGAATAAAAATCAAAGGTGTAATGACTTTTTTCTCCATAAAAAGTAATCACCCAGGGCTGCTGAGCAAAAAAGCCGCTAGTAAAATTAATGAAACAATGGTACGGTTAGGTAAGTGTGTAGCATGTACACTCCAACTAAAAACAACCTACAGGACTCATTTGTGATATGTGAAAACGTAGTATAGGTACATCTGACCGTATAATCCCTTCTACTTTTGAGTTATGCTGGCTTTGTTCTTTTAAATATGTTGCAATTATGTGGAGAGTTGCTGGTGGTAGCGTGCTACTCGCCAAAAAAGCGCTTCAACACCCCATCGGGGGTAACAAGCGTTATATAAATGCAAACCTTTTTCCCTCTTCTATCCCTCCGCTATCCTTCTGAATCCAAATAACTGTCGTAGCTATCCACCACTAAAATTACTTTCATATTTCACTATACTAATTCAACACTAATCCTTTATGGGTTCCGGAGTAGCGTGCTACTCGCCGAAAAAAGCGCTTTGACGCCTCGTCAGGGGTAGTAAGCGCTATATAAATGCAATTACATAATGGTAGAAGGGGTTCATATTTGACATTTTCAGTCAGGAGTATCATATTTTCAATATACAATATGATAGAGTGTAGGCTCTGCATATAGTCTAAAGGAAGTTGTGTACTTTCGAGATGTTTGTGGCCGATATAAATGGTAATAGCAAATGTTAACCTCTAAAAGAAACAAACAGACAAAGGGAACAGAATTCCATATAAGCTTGTTTAAAAGTCAACATAATCGGGGGCGTGGCCTAGCTCATGACCGAGTAAGTCGCATTGAGCGAGAGCTCCCGCTGGAGCCCTGAATCCGTGCATGATCCTGCAGCGTTTCGTGACCGAATCGCCTCTAACCTGCCCTCCGAGGAAGACCCTTCCTTTCCGGTGGCTCGAGGGAGCCCGCTGAGTGTCTGAAGAGGAGACGTGGCGCTTCGGGCACTACGGGCCACTACAGGCGGAGACACCAAGATGGCGGCAGTCGAAGACCTGCCAGAAAGCCCAGAGTAGCCGCAGGTCGCTGGACGACTGCCCGCCCAAGATAGACCGGGGGAAGACATCGGAGCGGCGGCCCGCGGCCCCTGCCCCCCCCCCCTCCTTGGCCCCTCCGAGTGAAGCATCGGGGCATTGCCGGGATAGACGGTGCAGCTCGAGCTGCGGATCACGCAGCCGAGGTCCAGACGTCGTCCTGGTTGGGGCTGGCATGCTACGAGGGCTGCTGGGTGCCTGAGAGCGGCGGTGGAGTGTCCCGGCGTCCGTTCGCCTGACCCGGTGCCGACAGGCTGTGGCGCCCCCCACGGGGTGCGGGGTGGAGGCCCGTCCAGGCCGCGATCATCCACCCCAGCGTCCCTTTCCCCTGAGAGATGCACAGTTCCGGAGAGCTGTGGGGAAAGGAGCGGCCCGAGTCCTGGGTGAAAACCGCACGAGCGGCGAGGAGGGGCACTTGGGCCCCGCCTGCTCCACCGGAGTTTGGCCGCAGCTGCCACATGGAGACACCAGCCCCTACCTGCAGAGCTGAGTTGGGGCACGATTAGACAAATACCCGACGATCCCTGGGCCCACTCCTGCATACAGCACCGGCATAAGCGCCAGAAGACAGACCGAGGTATCCTCACCATAATCAGCGGGCCAGGGTTAAGACATTCTTGATTCTCCCCGCCCGCCAGTGGAGATTACTGAGTGGTGACGAGGCTGTGTGGGGGCCCATTGCATCCAGTCTGCGGAGATTTCGGGACCCCAGAGATGGCTGGGGACTTGCGGTGACATGGCAGGCGGACTGGTGACCGGGTTGAAACGGACGACCCGGACTGTGGCACGCACTGCGGGTCCCACTCTCCTGATATCTGGAGGGGGCAGAGAAAAGGCCTTCCACCACGACTGTAGGAGCGCAGTCTCAGCTTCAGAGCGACTCCACAAAGGTCCACTGGCCCCATAGAACGGGCTGAGATTCCTGCCCGAGATCGAGACAGGGGGTGAGGCCTGGAGGCAGGCGGTTTGCCCTGATCATAACCGGCTATTGCACGCACACCATTGACAATCCTGCTGGTCGCGTGGCCCTGCGCAGGCCAGAGATCGCTGGCACAGTGTGGTTGCGCAAAAAGACAGCCCTTCACTCACTCTTTGGAGACACAGGCCACTGTTATGGCGAAGGACAAAGATTCAAAACTTTTGCGACAGGTAAAAATGGACAAATATACCAAAGTGCTCTCCACGCAGCCCGAGGCAGCGGAAGCAGCGCAGCCGCCCTCTGATACGGCATTACTCTTGCAAGCCATTCAAAGCTCCAGAGAAGTCCTCGAGGGGAAAACCGGAGAAGTATGTTCCGAGGTGTCATTACTCCGACAGGATCGCCGCAAAGTCTCAGAGAGGGTGACGGAAGCTGAAACTAGGGTGTCAAAGGTGGAGGATGCGGTTAAAGACCTTCAAAAAGCACCAAGGGACTTACGCAGTGCTGCCGAGGACATGCAATGGAGGATTAAAGACGCGGAAAATCGGGCCCGGAGGAACAACCTCCGCTTCGTGGGATTTCCTGAAGGGGCGGAGGGCTCCAACACCACAGCGTTCCTGACCAAGTGGCTGACAGATCTCATCCCGGCAGAGCAGTTTTACCACTGCTTTTTCATAGAACAAGCCCATCGGGCACTGAGTGCCAAACCTCCTCTTGGGGCCCCGCCAAGGCCCATCATTGCCAGGCTGCTGAACTTTTTGGACAGGGACATGATAGTGAGGGAAATGCGGCGCAAGGAGGAACTCCGTTACGAAAACCTCAAGATTATGACCTTCCCGGACTAAAGTCGAGAGGTCCAGAAGCAACGCCGCATTTTTGACTCAGTTAAGGTCAAGCTCCGGGCCCTTCATCTACAATACCTGCTCCCGTTCCCGGCAAAACTAAAAGGTCCTCTTTCAGGGGAAGGCCCTCTTTTTCCAGACCCCGGAGGAGGCGTGGACCTGGGTGGAGGAACGGCCAGTGCCGCGCTCCCTTAGCCGCACGTCCCTGGATAACCGTGTGTCACGTGCCGGCGCGACCTGGGAGGACTCCCCCCGAAGACGTGGTCGCTTGACTTCAGGCCGCCCACGGAGACTGCGTAAAGGCACCCATATGCCCTCAGGAAAACTACTCAGGACAAGATGCGCCATGATGGCCGCGGGGCGAGTATTCTCTCGGAAACAGATGCAACACAGGGACTTGGCTCTCCCAACCGGCAGACTGACTCCGATGGCACCGACATGTCCCCAGGGCCAGAATCACGTCACCCCCTGGGGAAGGCAATTCAGGCACTTGAGGAAGGCGAGGAGGCTGGCAGACCACCAGACGGGGCTCTCTCCGGACAGCCTGAACCAGAGGTACAGAGCGTTGCAACCTGATACCGGCAGGGAAGCCCTCTGCGCCAGCAAACACCCCCACCGGCTTCTCCTCTGCAGCGTTCCCACGCTTCGAACTGTTGATTGAGTGAACTACTGAGCAACGAACTGTAAGAGTTTGGGGTTCCAGGGGGGTATGATTTAGAGGGGGGGGGGCCAACAGACCGACCTACTCTCCTTAGCCAAGGGTCACTTCCAGCGAGGGGGGGGGGGCAGAAGGCTGTGTGGGGATGGTGGGGGAGGTGGGGGGAAAATCGAACAGTTGGGGTTTTATAGTTTTCTACATTGGTTTGTTAAGTGCAAGGATCAGACTACCAGAACATCTCCACAGACCGAAACGCACTCGGGACTCACACTCCCACCCACCGCTAGATTTTAACGCCTAGGGCCCACCACCGATGGCGACGCCATGACATGCACGGCTTCCCTAACGGTCATGATATGGAACGTAAATGAGCTGGGGGACAGGATCAAGCGCGGACTAGTGTTGCAATATCTTAAGAGGCTCCACCCTGACATTGCATTGTTGCAGGAAACGCACCTCCGGGGTACACAATGTGGCTTTATTGGCCGTGGTCCATACAAGGTCCTGGCACATGCTGGGTTCACTTCTGGGGCGAGGGGGGGTGGCTATCCTGATTAAAAAGGGCCTCCCCTTCCATGTCTCACATCTTTGGCAGGACCCCCTAAGTAGATACGTGGGAGTCCTGGGGCTATGGAGTCGGACAGAAGTCGTATTGTTGTGTGTGTATGCACCACCCAAGCTAGAAGCACCTACTATGACGAAGGTGATGGACATATTGATAGAGACGCCCTTAGCTCTGCACATAGTGGGAGGCGAATTCAATGACGTCATGGATCCACAGTTAGACCGCTGGGGAGGAGGAGGAGGAGACAGGCCTCCAACGACCACTCCCCTTAGGCGGTTCTCCACAACATTGGGTTTGATAGACGTTTGGAGAGAAACTCATCCCCTAGCCGAGCAGTTCTTTCATTCCGGGGCTCATGACACATATTCTAGACTGGACTACATATTCATCCCCAAGGGTGAGCTACGCGACGCTGGGACTGCGGAATACAAGGCTCGGGGCCTTTCAGACCACTCTTCGCTTCTGATAGAGTTGGGTCTGCGGGAAAGGGAGGGCACTCGCACTTGGAGGCTAAGTCCATGGGACTTAAGCAATGCTAAGATAGCGCATGGACTCAGGGCAGACATTGAAATGTATTTCCAAGAAAACAAGGACTCGGTCTCCTCCGGGGTGACGGTGTGGGAAGCGTAAAAGACCGTGTTACTTGACAGAGCCCAAAGCCGCATAGCATGGGGGAAAAAAGGACAGGGATAAAGCCTTAATCTTGGAACAAGAAATCACGGAACTTGAAAGGCGGGTGACCCTGGGCAACGACCCAGACATCACACGCAGATTGGCAGCCCTGAGAGGGGAATATAAGGAATTGGCCACGGACAACGCCAAAAAGTTATATTTGGCCACTTTACATCGCCTCTATGAGGTAGGGGACAAGGCTGGGAAGCTCCTAGCCTGGATCAGCCAGCGGGAGGTACAGAACAGATGGGTGAGGGAGGTGCGGGACTCCCAAGGCACCGTCCAATCCACCGACGACGGGGTTGCCGGTGCTTTCGCAGAGTACTATAGGGACCTATACCTGGCCAGGACGTCCAAGTCATGAGCCGAGGTCCAGGCCTCCCTGGAAGGGATCCCCACGCCGCTGTTGGAGGAGGTGGAGGCACAGAGCCTGGAAGGGGACCTGACAAGCAGAAATCCAGGACGCAATTGCGAAACTTCGTCCCGGGAAGACGCCGGGCACCAACAGGCTCCCCGCAGAATTTTATAGACGATATACGAACATCCTGGGCCCCCTCTTCCCCCCCCCCCCATCTCCTCCGACTCTTTATTGACTCCCACGAGGAGGGCACTCTCCCACCGGACTTGCGGATGGCCACCACTGTGGTCATACCCAAGGAGGGCAAGCCCAGAGACCAATGTGGGTCCTACAGACCCATTTCCCTATTAAATTCGGAAGTTAAAATCCTGGCCACCATAATAGCAACACGTCTCCTGGGGGTGATTGAGGGCCTGGTCCATGAGGACCAATCGGGGTTTATGCCGGGCAGATCCACTCGCTTAAACCTTAGACGAACCCACAACTGGCTCATGAAGGTACAGAACCGGACCAGCCAGCAGGTGTTCCTATCGTTAGACGCCTAGAAAGCGTTTGACGCGGTCGACTGGCTGTTCCTTGATGCCACCCTGGCCAAATTTGGGTTCGGCCGAAATTTCGCAGCTGGGTCGCGCTTCTCTACAACAAGCCGATGGCTACGGTGCGAGTTAACGGACGGTGCTCGCCCCCCTTTCCTATCGAGAGGGGAACGCGCCAAGGATGCCCCCTCTCCCCTCTTCCATTCACGCTCACCCTCGAACCCTTGGCATGCGCGATACGGGTACACCCCTCCATCCGTGGCTTCCATATTGCACCCACAGACACTGCAGAGGAAAAGATTTCTCTTTACGCCGACGACATCCTGATGTATATCTCACGCCCGGCAATGACCATCCCGGCACTATTTGAATTGATTATCGACTACGGCGGTTACTCGGGTTATAAAATAAACTGGAACAAGTCCACACTCTTCTGCCCGACCACCGCACAAATAGACTGCTCCCTGCAGGGAGACCTTCGAGTAGTGCAGGGTGGCTTTAAATATCTGGGTATCTTCATTACTCCCAACCCCGAGGTTTGCAGAAAATAAAACGTAGATCAGTCCTCACTAATTTTAAATTAGACGCGGAACGGTGGAGAGACCTCCCCATTACCCTACTAGGTCGTGCGGCCATTTTTAAAATGATCACCGTGCCTCAACTTCTTTACGCCCTACAAAACTCACCTTCCCCATGCCATCTTTACAGAGATCGACGGTACACTCCGAACACTATTGTGGCAAGGGGGCCACACGAGGATCACGCTTAAAACACTGCAACGTAATCCCTACAATGGAGTCATCGCCCTCCCCGACGTTGAGGCCTACTACTGGGCATCTCATTTGATACCCATAAACGAATGGATACACAAACATAGCCAACACCCCACATATCGGCTCGAGAGGGAGGCCATACGTATCTGCACTACCTATAATGAGGAAAGGGCGGCTCTCGCCTGCTGCTTGCGACCCAAGTGACCCTGGTGGCATGGACGAGGGCGACTAGGACCATGGGATGGACAGGACGGGTGACGAAAGCCACCCCACTCTGGGAGGGGACTCGCTTCAGGGAATTAAACAAGCTCACCGGGTTCGGGGCCTGGGATCTCCTTGGGATTTCCACGATAGGCAACATAGTTGAGAAAGGAGACTTCATAACTTGGGCCAAACTTCAACAAGAATACAATATGAGTGACTCACAATTCCTTAAATACGCACAGCTGCGTCACGCATGGCTGGCAGAAGAAGTTTCGGGTGCCCAACTTCCGGAATATGCGCCCTTGGAGGGTAGACTCCTGCAAGAGGAGCTTGCCCACAAGGCGTCTCATTCACATACAAAACCATTAACAACAACATTCCCGATGGGCTGGTGAGACTTCGGTCACGATGGGAGAGTGAGGTGGGGGTCATGGAAGACAGACAGGGAGGTGGCCATAAAGGCGAGACTCCGACTCATTCAGTTGAAGATACTACATCGGTCTTACTACGATAGAGACAGACTACATAGAATGGGGAGGGCGGAGTCTCCACTTTGCTTGGCCTGCGCAGCGACCAATGGCAGTTTCTTCCACACGGTCTGTACATGTCCTGAAACTCAATCATTCTGGGGACAAGTGCTGGGACTACTAGGTACTGTCCTGGGGGTGACATTACCGGCTGAACCCAGGTTCGTGATACTAAGGATACCGAGTGAGGCTGACATCACCAGAACGCAGCTGATCTTTGCTTCCCTGGGGTTGGTGGTCGCGAAAAGAGACATTGCCAGGAAATGGGGAGTGGCAGAGAAGCAGACTATTCAGGAATGGACGCGGAGCATGTACATGATAGCCGAGCAGACCACATAAAGTAGCAGAGGGTGCCCGAAGAAATTCCACAGAATCTGGGACCCCTGGAGACGACACTTTGAACTTGACATGGGGGGGCGGGATATGCAACAGTCCGCGACATATACTACACAAGGATCCCCGACTCGGGACCCGACGATGTGATACCCTTGTGATCACTGGCGAGGCCCAGACACCACTGTTTCTGGACTCCAGGTGTATAAATACGACCATGGTGTAATGACATGTGTAGGAAATACTCGTATATGTGAATCCGAGGGAGGGAGAGACGACCTGGTGCCGTTGGGAAAATGTATGCATTGATTTGTGATCATGTTTTTGTGGAGATCTTATGCAAACTTGTACTGCACTGTTTGTTCAGTTTTAAAAATAAAAATACATAAAAAAAAAAAAGTCAACATAATCTACGGCGGTTAAGAAGACAACGTGGACAACGGGAGGGGGCAGGAGCAAAGTGAACGCGGACAACGGCGGGAGAGGGCGGGAGCAAAGTGAACGCAGACAACGGGAGGGGCGGGAGCAAAGTGAACGCAGACAACGGGAGGGGGCGGGAGCAAAGTGAACGCAGACAACGGGAGGGGGCGGGAGCAAAGTGAACGCAGACAACGGGGAGGGGGCGGGAGCAAAGTGAACGCAGACAACGGGAGGGGGCGGGAGCAAAGTGAACGCAGACAACGGGAGGGGGCGGGAGCAAAGTGAACGCAGACAACGGGAGGGGCGGGAGCAAAGTGAACGCAGACAACGGGAGGGGGCGGGAGCAAAGTGAACGCAGACAACGGGAGGGGCGGGAGCAAAGTGAACACGGACAAAAGTGAACGCAGACAATGGGAGGGAGACGGGAGCAAGGTGAACGCAGACAGATAGCAGCAGAGCTCGGAACACGAACAGGAAAGTTACAAAACAAACTAGGCAAAAGAAAAAGTAGTGTGTGGACCAAAACACAACATATCGAAATGATCCATGTAGCGGGGCAGTCCTCAGGTCGGGAACAAAACAGCCACAAGGCGGGACAAATGTACTCTACATGCGCTGCCTCTAGGCTCGACCTAAAAATGGCAAAATAATTTAGTACTATCACAAAACGTGCTGCATAATTTGCAGTTTCTTCCTGCATAATTTACTCAAACCTGCCGCCTAATTTGCCCCCGCCGTATAATTCCAGTGACCCTGCTAATGTGGAACGTCAGAATCCAAGGCTCTTCTGAGTCCCATTGTCATTCAATTTCCTCTGAAGTTGGATATGCTCATGATAAATATCAGACAGATGCCAGCCAGGGGCAGTGGGTTCCGAGTGTCGGAGAGGCCTCTTGAATAGCACACTTGCCAGTAAGGACTTTGTGATGAAATGAGAGGCGTTCCTGAAGACGTGCAGGAAGCTGTGCAACACCCACTCAGAGTTATTACTCCTCTCTACGGCTATATAAGCATTGTTTTGTTTAGAGTGTGCATTAACCTCTGTACCTCGTCATTCGCCTGCGGCCAGCGAGATGCTATTTCACGATGTTGTATCTGCAGTTTATGCATATATTCAAGGAAATCCTGCCGTTTTTCTGTTTTCAGATGAACTGGAAGCCCATACACTGCAAAAGACCTTTTTAAGCTTGGGTTTGACCTTCTCAAATGCTGTTGATCATGCTTATATCGCTTCTTTGGACACGTCGGGCTTACGAGGAGGTGTGCCGCTGAGCCCCCCTCTGTGTTTCGTTGAATAGACGGACTTGATAGATCCGTGATCTATCTATCAACATTTGAATTTCATGACCTTTGAGAATCGCTAAAAGGTGCTGAACTTGCCTCCTCTTACGAGATTACCACGAGTTGGGCCGTAAGAAAAAGATTCTCTTTTATCCTGCGGAAGAGAATTTATTATCAGCCTATTTATTTGAACCCTATTGAGAAGCCTCCTGTGCTGGGTGTTCATCTTCGCCCCAGCTTCTGAAATCATTTGGCGTCTTTGTTCTTCAGTACTACGGGGTTTTTGTCCCACCCCTCATTGTCCATCTCCGCCCTGATGAAGGTGTAGCCCCGGCTGGGGCAACACACCGAAACGCGCGTTGGCGTTTTTCGTGTGGGGGTCGCTGGATTACTTTCACCCCTACCCCCTGATTACTTTTTTCCATTCTGTTAATTGACCATCTTGTGGCTGTTTTGTATAATTTTTATGTTAGATTGTTTTTGGAATTTGTGTGAATGATGTGCGAGTCTTTGATGAATTATGGGAATGTATGACGTTTGAGTGGTTTGTTTGTAGTAGGTGTGTGGGACCTAAACTCCTTGATTGATTTTTTTATTTTTTCTTTATTGACTATCATATGCTGTGTCAAGTATATTTTTTGTATTTATGAATTGTTGAAATGATTATGTAATTAATAAAACTATTATGTATTTTTATTAAATTTGATGTGATTATTTTCTTTTGTCCTTGATCTGCTCCAGAGACATTAGAGGAATCCTAGGACTTTTCTCTAGGGCCTTGTTTGCATAAGTTAGGGCAGGTAGTTGCTTTTGAATTTGATGCTTATATCAGGATCAGATGATGTTTTCCATCACTTAGGCTGCAGAAGTCTGCACTCGCCCTTACTCAAGGTCATGTGCCATCTTCTATAATGACGGGTGCTGTGGAATTCTGCGTGTCTGCAGCTTGACAGAAGACAATGTAATCATGGACTCGGAGTTTGTCTATTAAAGGGAACCACACTTTCTCCCACAGTCAGGTTTTTGCCTTTCAATCCCCGGATGTCCCCGGTGGGCGAGAGAGATAGTACGGCTTTGTGAACTCCTGAAAATTATGTTTCCCCTTTGGAAGGACTGCCTGTCTAGCTCAATTCATTCCTGACCTTCATAAGTTCTGCCAGCATTTGACACGTATCTTCATTGCCTGCTGTGTGACCCTGCAGAAATGTCTTCCATCGTCTTCTAGCAATGGTGTTTTCGCCACTGTAAGCACAAGTCCATCTCTGCTAAGATTGCTCTGAGGCTGGCTCCTTGCGAGAGGAGTCGTACAAAATGTTCTGCACCTTCTGTTGTGTGAAGGTCTGTTTGGTGCTCTCAGTAGGGTGTCTAGAGAGGTAATCAGCAGACCTGTCAATCCCTGGCCTGTAGTTGACCTCAAAGCTTTAGCGTTGGAGCTGGATGGCCCACTTCTCGGCACAGAGTGGGGGAAATTGCGATATACCCATGAATACTGGGACAAGTGCTAGTAGTCAGTTATGACAATGAAATCTCTTCCAAAGAGGTAGAGGAGGAAGAGATGGCATGCCCACAGGATCGCCAGAGCCTCACGACCAATTTAGGAATCTCTTTCCTCTGTGACCATAGGCGCTCTACTGGCACACGTGATAAGGTTAAAGTGTTCTGTCCTGTGTTCCTGCAAGAGCACGGCTCCAAGCCCAATGGGGCTGGCATACAAAACCACTTCTGTTTTTGCTCAAATGTGGAAGTAGTGCATTATGGTGTGTTTCAGAATGCCCTCTTTGAAAGCTATTTCATATTCCTCTGGCCAATCCCATGATGTTGTTGACTTGGTGAGGCTGCCAAGGCATTGTGACATGGCCAGGTTCCAAATAAGACAACTGCAGTTCATGACTTGGTGGCTGTTTTGGGTGCTGGTGCCCGTCTGAGGTCTTTAACTTTCTTTGCTAAGAACTTTGACAGAGAATACATATCTGAAGAATTTGATGCTTTTCTTCAGCAAATCACATTTGTTCCTGAGGTGGGTTAGGCCTTCTTTTCAGAGGCAATAGTGTTGTGTAGTAATTTCTTGTGCTCTGCTAGCAAGTTTGCACGTATGAAAATGCAATAACTCAGATTTATGACGTCCATATGTTACATTATGGAAGATCTTGCGGCTGATGACATCAAATTCAGCCTTTTGTATCACCTCAGCCCGATGTGAGTGGAGAATGTGTCAACTGTCTTGTCCAGCATTAGTTGGTGGTCTCTGGCATTTAGATCCAACTTGGAAAACCATTTCGCCCATTTAGGATATCATCATGTGTAGGCTTAAAATGTTGTCCTCTGCAAATCGCTATTTTGGGATTCTCTCCTAGAGCCCCAGGCTGGTTGTGCTTTGCAGTCACCACCATGAGGAAACTCACGGTGTGGGCTCAGTAACCTTCTTGATCACTCCCCATTTGTTTGCGTCACTCCAGCTCCGGTTTCACTTTCAGCCTTAGGTGGAAGGGGACCCTTCTGTGCTGCAGGGTGAATGGCTTGACGGTTTCAAACATGTGAAACTTCAACAGTTTCACTCGAAGAGATCTCAGAACTCATGGATGATCGGGTTTACTTCTCATGTGTCAATACAGTGAGTTAAAGAGCCTTGCAGCTGATTAGTGTGATGGTGCAGTTGTCAACCACGAAAAACATGTTTTTCACAGTTCGATCATCATCTCCTCGAACAGGGGCACTGAAGACTCCTACAGCGGGTAATGTGCGACGCTGTGTTTTGCTCGAAGTCTGCTTCTCACATTAGCAGAGAAGATCTATCTTCTACCAGCTTGCGTCCATCTCTGCATACTCACTTGAAGTGGCTCCAATGGCCTTGATGCATTGCGGGCAGCACCTCCCAGATTCAGCCTTACTTTGTTTTCTACACTTGCGGGCAGGCACAGCAGGCTACAGCATCTATGCTTTTACTGTTGTCAGTTGCGGACAGGGACTCCGGTAGCAGGGCTGGCGGTGCTGGTTCTGCAGCTGCCTCGTCGCCAATGTGTTGGGGCAACACAAAAGGAGCACACGCTCACACCAGGACACTGTTGGTTTCAGATTCTGGAGCAGTGTCCGAACTGATCCATGTTACTGGCATTGTGATCTACACCCATAGTTACGACTGAACGTGAACGCATCTTAAGCAGTACTGGTTCGCACACTACATCAACCATAAGAGCCATGCATAAAGAGAAGTAGTTTCACTTTTCCCAAAGTAACTACGAATCCTAGCAGGTCTAAACTACTGGCAGAATACAAAGGACCATCTTGAGGTGGGACCAAGATGGGGGCGTGGCTATCTGGAGATCCACCACCTAAGGAACCAGCTGGAGGGGAGCATTACCATCAAGACTCGACAGCAATACAATGCAGGGAAGTGGGCAACCACAGGGATAAAGCAGTGAGAGTGGTGGGGTTCACATTTAGGAATTTGCACCCCCAACAGTGGGATGAGGTTGTTATACAGAGGGTTCCATATGGTGTGCAAACCACCCAGGTTGTCTCCGTCCATTTAGAAGGGCGAATGTATGTTTTTAGGCTAAACAGTGGGCACACATTTTCTTGTTTCCCAACTTTCCTTCTCTTAAAAACAGCACTAACTTCATGCTAGTAAATGTGAGGGGAAAGACAGTTCTCGCTTGGGCTTTGAAACCTCTTCTGCGCGTACTCAAATGTTGGCAACATCCTGCACGACTGATGGATTGTCACTCACGCACGAGGAGGGTGGCCCTCCGGCACGTAGTTAAGTACAGATGTAATGGTCTTGGAGGGACACCCACGAGATGGCCAATATTACAAAAACAAGCATTTGCAATGCAATAGGTTTTGCATTTACGCGAGTTTAAGCTATTGGCATTGGAAATGACAATGCCTTTTATTTATGTTTTAAAAACCAAAACATAAAATAAAAGGCATTGTCATTTACAATGCCAATAGATCAAACTCGTGTAAATGCGAGACCTATTGAACTGCAAATGCTCGTTTGTTTTCCCCTCAAGTCAGCAGATTGGTTTGAATGCACATTGAACCCGATAGGCAGTATAAACGAGGATGATCGCTTCAGACTACGATCAGGAAGCACCGGGTGCAACCGAGGGAATGAAATGCTCAAAATGAGGATAGCTGTGACGTGGGGGCCTGGGTGCTGCGTCACTGTGAAGCTGGTTTCAGCAGCGTGGGCTCACTGTGCCACTGGATTCAAGCTATCCTTGCTGATGAGGGGTGAAACCCCGAAACCGGTCCTAGGATGCTTGTTTCTGGTCCAGGGAGGACCTGGCTTGACAGTTCGGGCTGGACTGTTCCCATGAGGCACAGGGTCAAGACTGATTTGCATATGGCCAGGTCTAAACTGGGGTGGCATGGTGAGCAAAAGAATGACAGATTCAACCCAGATCTCTTGACTGGGGGTGAATGTTTTGATTTGTTCTGCATTCCGTCCATCAATTGTGTGTCTTTTGCTTTCTCGCCGAAAGATACAGCGTGGCATCCATAAAGCGTGCACTGATCGAGTGCTCTTTCAGAATTAAAATGAAATAAAATGAGAACACAAAGCCGATGCATGCTACGCCAGGAGCACAACATTCGCTAGTGTTGCATTTTAAAACAAGCATCCAGGATGAGGCAACAAGATAAAGGAGGGTGGCAGGGGCGGTGCAAAGCACGGATAGGTGTTCTAAAACAAGAGGGTGCTGTGCAGAAGAAAAGAAAGGCACACAGGCACAATGGTGAAATAGGAAGCGTTTTGGCCGTAGTACAAAATACGAAGCACAACTCGGAAAACAAGCAGGAAAGTAAATAAAATAAAACTATAGCACCTGTAGGAAAAGAATACAGTCGGCAGGCATATACAGTGCAAGCAGTGTTCAGAACACGAGCAGGAAACTAACCTAAACAAGCACTAAAGACACAAGCAGGAAACAATAATAACAAGGAGCGACGGGCGGGTGGCACTCGGGGGTGGCACACAGAGGGCGGTGCGGGGGGACGACGGTGGGGAGGACGACACAGACGTGCATCGAGCACTGCCATAAGCATGAAGCAATGCAGTAAACAAAAAAAGAGTTCCCAAAATAACAGTTACGCTGTCTAAGCGTAACAAACCTGTACTTGGTCGGTGCTGCACGGGAAAAAACGGAAGTGATGTTGGCTTCCTAAACCAATTACACGGCAGCAAAGAAGACCGACACTGCCCTGAACGAATAGTAAGCAGCAGGCGGCCAGCAGGTGGAAGCTACCTCAATTTACTGAATACTTCAGGTCTTGCGACAGCACATGCGCTGTCTAGGCTCAACCTAAAAACGATTAAGGAAAGAATTGGTACCCAAAGGCCAAGAAGAGGAAACGCTGGCTGTACTCCATCTTCCTGCTAGATTCTAATGCATCGTACATGGAGATCGGTTTATTAATACAGCAGCATCATACATTTATTAAAGTAGATGACATCTTTGTAATTAATATTTGATAACTAAGAAACTAATTTGAGATTCCAGTCATTCATCTTCCTGCTAGTTTATAATGCATTGTATGTTCCATCATCTCCAGAACTAAGCAGGATAAAAGCTTCCCTTGTCCTGACTTTAACAGCTGCACAAACTAGTTGAATACAAACTGCAGTCTTAAAAGACGACCATCATGGCAACCTGTAAATAAAAATACCACATGTGACTGGACATGGACACTACAAACTTTGAGAAGTGATGTAAACTGCAGGTAAAAACTCTCGCAAAAATGTTTGTGGCATAAATCTGAAAAGTAATTCTAGCACTAAAAGCTTTCTTAGGGATAGTTTTTAACTTCACAACCTTAGCAAAGAAAGGCTGTGAAGCTAGCAGAGTTCTGAAGAGAACACCACAGAGAATGCACAGAAAAAGATGTCCAATTCTGCACACTCCTAATCACTGTCCATGGGGAGGGATAGCAGGGAGTCCAGACATGCAAGGATTCCCTGGACATGTCGATCTGTCCCCTCATGCAGCTCATTGGCACCCCCTACTTCATAAAATAGGTGCAATGTGTGGCTGGCAGAGACTTGGTGGAGCAGGTCCAGGCCTTGTGGGCTCCTTTGGGATGGGGGACGGGGGGGCGAGGGGGGAGTTCTATTTGAGTCTCAAGGCTACATATTTGAGTTCAAAAGGTCATTGGAAAAAATATATTTGGATTCAAAGAAAGTAGCGAAATCTACACTTATAGATTACCCTCGGCTTCCCCATCCCTCTCCCAACAATTTGAGTTTTTCTGCTGTAACACAAATTCACTCCCTAATTAGACAAAACTCCAGATCAGAGGAGGTGGGAGGCATAGACAGGGAGGCCACTGACAGAGAAAGAATGAAGTGAGGCGGCATGAACTGCAGCGACTGGCACAGCGAGTAGGAAAACTATGACTAAGCTGTAGGTGAAGATGTACTAATTTTTCGGAGTATCTGGCCCATGGTGTAAGGACCGTGGCGAGCGAGGCGGACGAGATGGTAATGCGTACATGTGACTCACTCAACACGGGATGTCTAAATGTTGTCATGTACAGGACGCTGAAATAGCAGATCTTGTAACACCATTGTCTGACTGAAGCAAGTCAAAACGTTACCTCGGTGCCGACGCTTTCTCGCTTCCTAGCAAGTCTGCCGCCAGAACATCTGCGTTCTTATGCCTCCTAATCTCCCCAATAACTGTTTGTGCAGTTTAATGGGTTTAGAGAAGGTTCCTCCTTTCACATTATGTCTTCCGTCACCGTGTGAGGTTGCTGTTCTCGGCCCTCTTACAGCTGCCACAAGATTCCGTTCTGTAGAAGCTCGCGCCGAAGCGGTCTTTCGTTATCACCTGACCACAGGAAAGACAGCCGAGAAAAGATATTTTTCACGATCACTTTTCAAAGGGCGAGGCTCAAACTGAAACGGTGCAAAGCGCTGGCTGCCTCTCTGAGCGCACAAACCACATGCCTACAAGAAGTGTAACAAGGAAGAGCTGCAAGAAAGGAAAACAAGCCAAACCTGGCAATCAAATAAAGAAGCCTGGGAAACAGAGGAGAATGGGAAACGATAAAAGCGGTTTTAGAGGAGTAAAGAATGTCCGAGACAGGGGTCGGCAGAGAGCGCCCACAGCTGCCACTCACCCGCTATCTCCAGCAGCACGTCCCGGAGGCTGCTGCGCACGCGCAGCGGCGCGGGCAGGAAGCCGTACACCTCTTTGTTGCACAACACGCTAGGAGCACACCCCCCTACGTCACAGAAAAAAAACATGGCATCGGCCTGTCGAAATGGGCCGTACTAAAAGAGGACAAGGCGGTAACAAGTAATCCCAATTGCCAATCACGCGCCAGCGTTTAACAAACGCTGACGCAAGCCAATTAAAAAGAAGGGCGTGGCTTAAAGCACCCTTCTCAAACCGTATCGATTGCAAAAAGCCCTCGCATAGCGAGCAGCGCATGCGCGCTGCAACCCCAGGCGAGACCTAAAAATGTAAAAGAAGGTAGATAAAGGGGTAGTTGGGTGCATAATAGCAACAGCACAACACATTGAAGAGGAGGCTCGCTGAAGGACATTAGCGAAAGGACACTTAGCAGGAGGACCAGGAAGGGGCAGCAAGACATCAATAAAGCGGGGAGAAAGCAAGATGTGGCAGGGGCTATCGGGTGTCCACAAGGCTATATAGGAGGGGTGGGGGATGAAGGATGTGGGGTACTGCGTAGATGTGAACGAGCCACGATGTACAGGTTGTGAGCCCACAATCAGTGCAACACGAGGAAGAAGTATAACTGCACGGGTTAACTGCAAGCAGGGAGTGCGGGTTTTATTTATAAATGCTTTACTTACTAGTACTGGATATTGCTCCAAATGTGTAACAGAGTGCCGTACGGCAGAGCTACATTTGAGAAAGAAAAACAGTACTGGACAAACAGTACAGGGTCGCGCGGGTGTTTCGGGTGATCTGTAAGGCAGGCACTCAGTCTCACTGGTAGACAGTGAGAGCTTCGAGAGTGGGGTGATTGTAACAGTTTTCTTCGTCCCTGTGACCATTCGGGTTGCAGAATGGAGGGTGGCGTTGCGAGGGGCAAGGCAGGATTTGGGTTGTCCAATTACAAAAAGGGTTCCTTTATTCAAAGCAGGGCATCGCCAGGGCCTTTGAGGCATGTTTGATTTTTTATGGGAATGAAGAATGATGACACGGAGTCGCCTAGCTTGAAGCTGGGTGCTCCTAGTTATTTTCAATGATGAGTGTCAAAATGTGTATGCTTGTTACGTTAATGGGCGTTTAGTATAGCGCAAAGAACTCACTCCCGAAGGGGTACCTGGGCGCTGAGAGCAGAGTCAGTTTGAGGCTTATCCAGCGTGAAGGCAAGTTGTTTGGCTGTTTGACAATATTAGAGAGAACGTTAAGGGTTAAAGTTTCCGCCCATTCGTGTGAATGACCTTAGCGCTATATGCAAAAAGGAATTAACCGTTAAGTCTGGTATAAAGGAATTAACCGTTAAGTCTGGTATAGAGACAGCATTAGCTGTGTCACCAGCCTTATGCAAGTAAAACAAAACAAATAATATATACACACACTGAATAGAATTGCTAAAAACATTGTTACGGTTCTGACTCATGTGCAAACCCAAAGAAATTTACTAGTTATGCTAACACATGCCATTACTGGCTCCGCCCACCATGCTGTTTATGTAATGTTAGCAAATTGTTTTGCACATGGCAGGCAACACAATTTATGTGGTGGTACCAATAACTGGAGAATTTCAATGCTTTTAAAAAATGTTATATGATGTACTTAATTACCAAATCCCTCTGTGCACAGCTTTCAGCGTTGGGCAGTGGGGTTTGACAGTGGGTTCTGGCCTGAGCCCATCTCAAGACAGGCTGCCAAACACCATTCACAGGGCCTTTGGATGTGCACACCAAGGGTTGGCAACAGGGCCTGGTCACCTCCGCAGACGCCTAATTGGACTGGGGGACGGGGTGGGAGAGGAAATTAAAAAAAAAATTTAAAAACCACAAAAGGTTAACCTCTTGGATGCCAAGGACTGCTTTGAGCCATACTAAGCCATGGTGGTCGTGTGTAGGGGATTGCTCCAACACATCCTGGCACCCAACCATGTTGGTGCACTGGCGCTCTCCCACTTGGGCCTCCTGCAACATGCCTCGATTGGGGGTAGCAGTTTTAAACACAGAGGTCCCTAAACAAGGACAATGAACTTTAAAGAATAGATATAGAACCAGAATCAGTACTATATTTGAAGCTGTCCAGCCGGACAGTAATGCTTTTAATTCGTAAAAGTGACAAGAACAATAAAGTGGGACACAAGCCTGCGTCCTACTAGGTGTACATACAGTATATACATAAAATAGAAAAACAAACAGGAAGGCTCAGGCAGAGCGACGTGCTTGTATAGTATACATTCAATTAGCACAAGCAAAGATGTGGTGGGACACCGTTGCACATGGGTAATATTGGTTGGGAAAGAGTTTACGGTGTACATATGGTCGACATCGTTTCGATCCCTTTTAGACAACATTGGGATCATCATCAGGACATAGTATTTACATGCCTGAGTAAAAATGCCTAAAAGGAGATAATGAGAGAGAGGGAGAAATATGGAAGACAGTTAGGATGAGCTTAAAAACGGCATAAGAAGTCATGCAGAAGCAAGTGAGTCAGTGAAAACTGCGGCGTAACAGTCATTCAAGGCGGGGCGTCGTGATGCGAGGACGGCCGCTTGTGTCATGCTGGTAAGTGAACGTAGTACAACATAAGGAGCAATCACCAGCTAAGTATGTTTTGGCTTATTTAGACCCGATTTAGGTATTAGTCAAAGCTCCTACCAGGTCCATCGTTGATCTCCACAAGCTGTGTAACCACGGATGCGGTTCACGACCCTTCCAGTTCATTCCCCACTGGAAACCGGTACACTCTATTATCCTTCACTAAGCATGAAATCCCCCTTCACTCTTAATCTATGAAAGGAACACATTCTCCTCCACTGCCTTCATTCTTCATTTTAAATCACTGTAAGGAACACCTCTCCTCCACCGCGAAGGACACGCTGATCCGATCCGCTTAGTGTTTATATAAATTCATATGCTCACCAAATCGATACGACCATCTCTCCATTGGTTGTCTCACAGTGTGCCACAGGACACACTGGTCCTCGTATGGCATGTGCTCACCTTGCAAATCAGGTCTAAATTAGCCCACACATCCTTAGCTGGCGATTGTTCCTTATGTTGTACTACGTTCATTTACCAGCATGACACAAGCGGCCGTCCTCACATCACGACGCCACACCCTGAATGACAGTTACGCCGCAGTTTACCAGCTCACTTGCGTCTGCATGACTTCTTATGCCGTTTTTAAGCTCATCCTAATGGTCTTCCCTATTTCTCCCTCTCTCCCTCTCTCATTTTCTCTTTTCAGGCATTTTTACTCAGGCATGTAAATACTATGTCCTGATGATGATCCCAATATTGTCTAAAAGGGATCGAAACGTCGACCATATGTACACCGTAAACGCTTTCCCAACCAATATTACCAATGTGTAACGGTGTCCCATCATATCTTTGCTTGTGCTAATTGAATGTATAATATACAAGCAAGTCGCTCTGCCTGAGCCTTCCTGTTTGTTTTTCTGTTTTATGTATATACACCTAGGACGACTCAGGCTTGTGTCCCACTTTGTTTTTGTGCCAATTTTACGAATTAAAAGCATTTTTGTCCGGCTGGACAGCTTCAAATATAGTACTAATTCTGGTTCTGTATCCATTCTTAAAAGTTCATTGTCCTTGTTTAGAGACCTCTGTGTTTAAAACTCATAACTACCCAAGGGTCCCTGACCAATCAAATTGGGTTTCCTTGTCCTTTATAAACATCAATTGGGGGTAGCAGTAGAAGAGCTTCTGCTGCCTCCCCAACACCCCTCGGCGATCTGATGACGCCAGAAGCGTGCTGACTTCATCAGATGGTGCGGGGGCGCACTGGAAGGTATTTTCTTCCAGCGTGTCCAGGAGAGAGGATGCTTTTACGGTGAGTTCTTCTCCGGGAAGAGGGTGAAAGGGGATTCATAATTAGGAAACAGATACAGAGGGAAAGGAAAGAGTTTTTCCTTTCTCCCTGTGCTTCTTTGGAGTAGATTCCTGCTCCACGATCATGGTTAGGGCTGCAATTGCAGAGCAGGAATCCATCCACTAGACCACCGGGGCTATACTTATTTGTATTTTGGGGTAGTGACCCCTTAGGCAAGGGTTGCTCCCCTGGGGGCATATGATATTAGTGTCCTCACCCCCCGGGTGCTAGAGTGGCCGATTTGGGGGGGGCTTGGGCTAATGCTTTTGTTGTATTCAAAGAACAAACACAACAAATGCCAGTACTGATACTCATTCAAACATCACATTTGTGCTAGAGTCCAGAAGATCTAAACAGTCTGGTCTAAAGAATTGCTTTTTATTTTTCTTTCAAGTATTTTATATCATTTCATACTTTTGTTTTAAAGAAAAACTCCTTTTTCAAAGATTACAATATATACAAATACAATGATACACATACACTGAAGACACCACTACATTTAACAAACAAGAACAAACAAATGTAACAAATATACAGTGCAAATCACTATACAGTTATAGACAAATACAGTACATTTGTAGCTATGGTTCCATCAGGTTTATAGACCTCACTTTTATACATGTACAGTGCCTCTGATCATTATTTTCAAATGAAACTATTTTGCTTATAAATCCAGAGGCCAACGCCAAATGGTGGACCTACTGTGCTCACTTAATATTTCAAATATTATATACACCAAAACTCTGGTAAGCAACAAGTGGTCATCCCATCCTAGTGGGCACCTATTTGGTCAAGAATGAGATCAGTCGACGCATTTCGAACCCACTGAGGTTAATTATCGGGTTCTCCTCAGGACGTAGAACACCAAGCCAAAAGACAAAAATAGAGGATATGCTGTCATATCCACCTTCTAATGCGGTCACTTCAATCACTTAACTCAATCACTCCCTTTACCTCAATCTCTATAGATCAGACTTCAATCTCCTTATTCACCAGCCGGTCAATCAAGTAGCCGAATGCAACCTTTAAAAAAACAATATCCAAAAATTCCATTGTTAATGTTACATCCTGTCAGTACACAAACTGTGCAGACACAAGAAATGAAACAATTTTTTTAAAATGGTCAAAGTTGCTTACGTGTATGTAGTTTGCAGTGTGTTCATGCTCACATTTTCTTTATGTTTAAAGTTGTTCGCCAAAGAGTCTCTGTTGGTAAAGTGCTCTGTGTTATTTTGTTTGTTACACAGTCAAAAACCTTCCATTACATGAGGCCCACCATTTCTCAGTTGTGATGAAAATGTTTTTAAAATGAACATTCAACTAGTTGCATGGTTAAAAGGAAAATATTCCTGCGTGTTGGAGCCAGCTAGACATTAGCTCCTATGTACGCTCATTCTTACAAATATATATTTAAGAACCCCGTAGGTGTTCTATTTTAGGCTATTGGGGCCAAGCCTGGTCTCTTGGTAAATCAAAATACAAATTCGATATGCCTCTAAGGCTGATTGCGAGTGACTTAACTAGTACTTAAGCTGATGTCTTTCATTTTTTTTAAACAAGTTTAGTTTTTGCTAATGCTTCCAAGACCTATTAAATCAAAACCGCTACTTGTTGTGTGCCCGGTACATTAGTCAGAAGTAGATTCCTCCATGGTCGCCCTTCTAATTGACGGCAGCCGATCGAGCTTATCGCGAACGGCGTGTATGCTCGGATTACCATTTGTCATCTGGTCTATTTGCCCATCGCAGCTCTTATTCTTTAAGAATACCGTAACGGATTTAAAAGATACAATCACAACTTACAGAGATCTCCAAGCTTCCGGCACGGTGATGTTATTTCACCCGACGTTCCAACCGCGATATCAAGTCCGGTTCACCTGCATTTACTTCCGGATCCTTTTTCTATGTTGTTTGTTTTTTCGTTGTTGAAACAACAAAACTTTATGGACATCCTTCAATTTGCGGTGATAGCAGTTTTTTCGTTAAAGCTGAAAAGCTTTATTCACAATGGCATTATTACGAACAAAGCCAGAGCTGTAATTTACATGATCAGGATACCATAAGTCAGAGCTGCAATTAACGCAACCAAAGTTACATTTTTGTAGGGCTATCAATGCAAATTTGAGTACAAAAAAGCCACATTTACGCAATATGTTGATTTACACGGCCGCCGCAAAAGTTGTATTCAAATAAACATCCAAAACACTTTTGTCTGTGTGAAGTGAATTTTAACATATGGTACAATCCTTTCTCAAGAGGGATTGTGCATAATTGGAATGCCAGTTAAAAATGCTCTTGGAATGCGATGTATAAACAAAATACTGGTGGTACATATCTGCTCATTATTTGGCATAACCACATAGGTCCAAGTCCTAGGATCAGGAACATGTCCAAATGTGAACTTTAAAGATAAAAGGGGATAACTCTGTACGGCACGGAATGCAACATGGGTGAAACAGCGCCTACAGATTCTGCGCTTCAGTCAGTTGTTGAGCCCATTTTGGGCCGACTTGAATTTAATAAGAAATGCCTCCCCGTTGGCTCAGTTTACGCTCCAATTCCCCTCCTCGGTCCCTCGCTCTTATGGAGGAAATTACAGTCCATCTTAAGTCAATTTCCTGATGTTTGTTTTCAAGCCAATGTACTACAAGGGGTGCTGTGACTATATGTTTGCGTATTCTTGATTTATGTTGGCAAATCCGTTGACGTACCTCTTGATTTGTCTTCCCAATATACAATTTATCACATGGGCAAATTCTGCCATATACCACATTTTTGGTCTTACAATTTGTGAAGGTATCATGTTTCCAGTGTGTTCACCCACGTGAAAACAAATTCCCTTCAATCGTCTGGCTGCAACAAACACAAGTCCCACATTTCCGGTGGCCTTGGATGGGAGGTAACCTCAGGTAGTCCCGCATATCCAATTTATATGGTTGTTTTGGTAAGGAGGCTCGGACCAATTGATTTCTTAAAGTGTTCTCTTTTTTAAAAGCAAACAGCGGTCTCTTAAAGGAGTTGTCCCAGTTCGAAATTAAATGCTAATTCTGATTTATGATTTTCTTGAATTTGTTCGATTTTGTACAGAACGTGGATATACAAACCAATTGATCTAGTTGTGCTTTGGTATTCTTCTTAAGTAACTCCTCCCGTGGTGTCCACCAGGCCCTTTTCATTGATCTTTTAAGAAGCCTTTTAGGGTATCCACGATCTTTCAATTTGCAAATGAGATTATTTGCATGTAGTTGGAATTCTTCTTATTCTGTACAATTTCTTCGAATTCTTATAAACTGGCCATATGGGAGATTCTCTCTTAAACTCCAAGGATGGTGACTTTTAAAATGTAACGCCTTATTCCTGTCCGTAGGTTTTGTGTATAGAGTTGTTTTTAATTTACCTCCTGATGCGTAAACCTCAACATCCAGGAATGGGATACACTTGTCGTTGTGGTGGATACTAAATTTAATGTCAGGTGTACGATCATTCAGCCATTTGTGGATCATCAATAGCATCTCCTTTGTTCCGGTCCAGATAAAAAATATATAAATCGATATACCTTACCCACCACTGAAATCGAGCTCCTGGGCACCGGGATCACCCCAGGCCGCCCCCGCCCCCCCACCATCCCCTCCACAAGAGAATGAGGACTCACCGGAAGAATCCCCAAGCTGGATAAACCTGAACCGAGCTCTCACCGTCAGCAGGAAACGAAGATAGGAGGATCGGAGCCGCGACACCTTCAGGATTGAAACTGACGCCTCAGTGGTGATCGGCGGCTCTCAGACCTCACTCGATCCCAGGACACCCCATCTCGGACACACGAGAGTCCCGACAGCCCCGGACCTGGACCGTTCCTTTCTCCTGGACAACACGGGGAGAACTCTGAGAGAACGGAGCGTGAGTCACTGCCGAGCTCCGCAACGCCTGACCTCAAAATGGCCTCTCAATTAGGACAGCAGTAAAGAAAACTCTCGGGTAATCAGACTGCAGGCATTTCTAAAACACCCTACAGCGGACACACGAGAGCCCCGACCCGCAGCGACTGCCAATCTGGCACTGGAGGGACTTTGGACAGCTGACTACGAGCTACTGCAGAGCTCTACAGCGCCTGTCTCTAAAATGGCCGCCCCCAACGCCGATCAGACAACGGTAACGCGAAACGACTAACAGACAGCTTGCTGCTTAAAGGCACCCCACAGGGGTCCCAGGAGAGCCCTGACAGCTAAGGCCAGCAACCTGGAAGAAACCTTGGAAAGCGGCATACCTCAGATACCTCAGTGCTCCACAATGCCCGTCTCCAAGATGGCCGCCCCAACGCCGAACTAGCAGAAATAACCCGGCACGAGCAGTAGACTGTACCCCACAAGAGAGCCCTGACAGCTAAGGCCCGTAGTGATCCTCTAACCGGCTCTGGGGGAATTTCGGATAGGGGACTGCAAGCCATTACAGAGCCCCGCAACGCCTGTCCCTAAGATGGCCGCCCTGACGCTGAACCAGCACTAGTAAATCATTGCACATGCGAGAAACTGCAGCCAAGTGGATCGTTCTAGCACGGAAGCAGACGACAAAGATCCACGGAAAATCACACGTACCACCACTGGGCAACCAGTATACGAGTAAGCAAGGGGCTCTGGAATGCCTGACCCCTAGATGGCTACACAGAAGTAGTACCTCTCACCGACGTACAGACTGCACCGGTGAGTCCCCTCCACCCTAAAGGCCCCCTATACACCCTATACCTTCCGAGCTCAGCAAGAACAAGTAACAAAGGCCCCCGAACCACAGAACATCCCCCACCCCAAACCAAATGCACTCAGGGCCTGACCCTAATATGGCAGACAATAAGGCTCCTGCATCATAGAGACTGCAAAGACCCCCTACTCCTTAGAGAGACACACTCATCTAGACCCACCTCCGACGCTCCCCACTGACCTCACTATAATGTAACTCTGGCCCACATATGCTCTACCTCTTTCTACTCAGGTACCTCAGCTTTCTAGGGTTTCTACTTACAATACAATAAGGCTCCTGCATCATAGAGACTGCAAAGACCCCCTACTCCTTAGAGAGACACACTCATCTAGACCCACCTCCGACGCTCCCCACTGACCTCACTATAATGTAACGCTGGCCCACATATGCTCTACCTCTTTCTACTCAGGTACCTCAGCTTTCTAGGGTTTCTACTTAACCCTACCGACCTACCTACCAATACTGCCCGACCACCCGGGGGCTAACCCAAAGAACTCTGGTGGGTTACGTAAATTGAAATTCACGGCTAGACAACAGCAACAACTCCCACCACTCCAGAACCCAAAGAACTCTGGTGGGTTATGTAGATCGAAATTCAATGGCTAGACAACAGCAACAACTCGCACCACTCCAGAAACAAAACGACACAAGCCGTACCTCATTGCCCCCACCCTCCTTCACTCTTCCTGCCCCCACCAACCCATAAAGAAGCGACCTGACCACGCCACCAGTCCCGTCCAGCACTATAACCCACCCAGACCCCTGTGTTAGCGCAACACACCAAGCCCGGAAAGAACTAGCCCCAGCCTAGATAAAATGCCTTTTATCACGCCAACCTACGCCAACCCCCTCACCTCGACCTACGTAAAACCGTACGGCCCGAACTCCTTCTCGATTAGCCTCCCCCTCAACCTCTCACCCAAGGCAAAAAAAAAACCTCAAACATAAACTGATCAGGCAATACCCAGAATCACTATTTGCGGACATATATCACTGCTCCTCCAAAGGCCAAGTAAAAATGGATCTCATTTTTCACACGCAAAGGCCCGGCAAGTGGAATGCCACCCTCAGAGCACAACTCCACGTCACCAAAACTACCAATACACCCCATAGCTGCAAACTATCATTCTCTATCCCTAACCGCACGACGAGGTGCGGGAACACCTCTGTGACCATCTACTCCAACGGCACAGTCCTGATTCAAGCAAACAATGACAACCTTGAGGCATTTGACCTCCTCTTCCCCTCACTGCGAACTGATGCCGCTCTCACACACCCCCCCCTCCCATCCCTCCCCCTCTACCCGGACAACCAGACCCCCCCAGCTGAACACCCACACCATTCCTGCGCCCGCTATCACAAACCCCTACGCTCCACCTCGAGTCACCACCAGCACCGCCAGCACCAAGAACAAGGCTCCCCCTCCCCGCCGGTCCGTCCCCACGAACAGCCCCCGCCCATAACCCCCTTCAAGCAATACCAATCGACCTCAATACTCAGTCTAATTCTTCCAACCACCTTCCTATACTCTCCTGCAAAAGAAAGCAATCACCACAACACGACCCCCTTCACCCCATCCCAAAACCCTAACGGACGACACATCAACTACCAGAAGGCAACACAACATCATCAGGCCTTCTCCCCTCCAGGAATACCCCGCCCAGAATCCACCCACCCCCACCCAAGAGGAGACTGGGCGCCGGCTCTCCCTGCTTGAAAGCCAATTGGCTACTATAATACAGGGTTTTAATGAAATCCTATACAACCTCGCTACACCCCACAAGCCCTTAAAAAACCCCCACTGTACTCCCACCATCTCCAACCACATACACCAAAAGTTCCCCAAGGCTCTGCGACCCAATTGGACCTCATCCCCCCTCTCGAGCCATATGCTGAGGCCCAAGAGAACTTTGGAAGCTATGTCCCCAGATGAAGCGACCGAGTTGGCCTCCTCGTACAACACCCCTTCTATTCACACCCCTCAATCCTCGATTCAGGTAATAACTGGACTCAGAAGAGACCACCCCACTCTGAAACCCCCTAGACCCCCAGCCTCCCTCATCAACATCCCTGCTGCACCCCTAAGAAAAAAAAGATACACCCCCTACCAAATGCATGCTCATAAACTGCAGATCAGCCACTAAACATGCCACAGAGCTAGCTGAATCCATCCTCAGCCATGACATAGACATAGCCTTCATCACCGAGACCTGGCTAAATGACAGCTCGCCCCCAATCATGGATACCCTTGTACCCCCGGGCTTCTCAATCAACAAAGATCGAAAAGACCAAAAAGGTGGGGGGCTAGCAATCATTCACAACAACAACTTGTCCGTGACCGAAATTGACACCTTCAACTATAACACCTTTGAATGCCTAACCGCCAGCATTAACACCAGCAACAACAAAGTACTACACTGCCATCTCCTATACCATCCCCCAGGCAACACCACCACGTTCACTGAACACCTGTCAGACCTGGTCGCCCACTGCTCTCTCCGAGACAACAACAACCTAATTCTGGGTGACCTCAACCTGCACTGGAATGATAAGAACAGCCCACCAATACAAAACCTGAACGAACTATTACATAGCAATAACCTTACCCAGCACTGCTCAGAAGAAACCCATAACAAAGGGGCAATCCTGGATGCCATCATCGCCCAACGCGACGCAATCACAATAGACCTCATCCTACCGGTGGACTGGTCAGATCACCACTTAATCCTATTCCACATCACGCAACCGATCATGTGCCAACCTCCCATCCAAGACCCCCACACATGGACGAGAAACCTAACACAGATCAACATAGCCGACCTAGAAGAAAAAATAAGCACCCTCCTGCCCATCTCCACAACGGAACTCACATCCCACTACAACACAACTATGTCGTCCATCTTAGACCAACTAGCCCCCCTTGAAACGGAAAAAAACAGGAACATCCCCTCCAGATCCTGGTTCAACAAGGACATTAACGATGAAAGAAGACAACTTAGAGCTACAGAACGTCTATGGAGAAACAATCCCTCCTCTAGCCTCTGCGAACAACTCAAAGCAACCCGAAAAAACTACAAAAAACACAACAAGGAAAAATCCAACTTTTTCTGCACCGCCCTTGACAACGCGAAAAACAGGCCAAAAGAACTCTTTAACATCATCAGACAACAAACCTCCAAGACCGCTGTTACCCCAGTCCAGGCCTCCAAAGGCCTGTGTGACAACTTCGCCAGCTTCTTCAACGACAAAATCACCAAGATTGAGCTATCACTTGACATCAACCTCCATCCCTCCTGCAATAACTTAGCCCCAACAATCGAAAACACCACGACCATGCTCCCCATGAAAGCCTGGAAATCCTTCGACCCCGTACCTGAAGCTGAGATTCTCAAACTAATCTCCTCCTCCAGGCCCACATCACACATCCTCGACCCTATACCTACCCAACTGGCCAAAAAGCTGAAACTCTCCCTCGCACCACCATGGTGCGAAATCATAAACAGTTCCTTGAAAACCGGCACCATACCAGACTGCCTCAAAGTCAGCCAAGTCACGCCACTATTGAAAAAGCCAGGCCTAGACACCAACGATATGAACAACTTCAGACCTGTTTCCAACCTCCCCTTCCTATCCAAAATCCTCGAAAAATGCGTTCTCCTACAACTGACTCAGCACATTGACAACATCAGCCTGCTAGATCACCACCAATCGGGCTTCAGAAAGGGCTGCAGCACCGAAACCGCGATCCTTAACATCGTGGATGACTTACACAAATCCCTTGATACTGACCAATGCTGCCTACTCATCCTCCTTGACCTATCGGCAGCCTTCGACACGGTTGATCACAATCTACTCATTAAGGCTCTCCAAGACCGAGTAGGTGCAGATGAGACGGTCCTACAGTGGTTCTCCTCCTTCCTACACAACCGCTCCCAAAGGATAAAAATAAAATCCTTTACGTCCGACCTGCACCCCGTCAACAGAGGTGTCCCCCAAGGCTCAGTGCTCTCCCCTCAACTGTTCAACATATACATGGAACCCCTCACCACCATCCTCAAAAAAGCCAACATCCCCTTCCATCTATATGCAGATGACACTCAGATCTACTTGGAAACCTCCTCCATTAACGACATTCTAAGACTCAATAACACACTTAGAGAAGTTCAACAATGGCTATCAACAAACCACAAACTCAATCAAGAAAAAACCGAAATCCTCCTCATCTCCAATAAAGAAGAAAACCCTCAAATCGCAGAGTGGCTGAAAGCAATCGATGCTCTCAACGGCAATATCACCCTGGCCAACTCGGTAAAATCCCTAGGAATCACCCTCGACCCAAAACTGAACATGACCAAACACATTAAGAGCTCAGCAAAGAGTGCCTTCCTAAATCTGAAGCTTCTCAACAAACTTAAGCCCTTCATCCCGCCCAAGGACCTCAAACAAGCCACCCAAGCACTGGTGTTATCTAGACTGGACTATGGGAACGCAATCCTCTCCGGTACAGCTCGGACCCACCTAGCGCCACTCAAAACAACTCTCAATGCTGCTGCCAGAATGGTCACCGGAGTTAAGAAATATGACCACTTATCTCCCGCACTCAGAGAACTGAAATGGCTCCCAGGCGAAATGCGTGCCAACTTTAGAACTGCCTGCCTCACGCACAAAGCCCTGCACACAGGGAAACCGGAATACCTGGCTTCCAAACTCAAGAAAGCCGGCCAGACAAGAAAGCTCAGGAGCTCCAACACCCTCTTACTCATCCCTCTGAATACACGCAAACAAAAAACCGCTGCACGATCCTTCACTGGAAACGCACCCAAAATCTGGAACTCCATCCCAGTCGACATCAGAACTATCCCTTCCTTCCTAAAATTCAAAAGACTCCTAAAAGATCTCTACTTCAACCGTGCCTTCCCGAACTGAGAACCGCCGTCGAAACGCTCAAGCCTGCACTCTGCAGCCACATGACAATGTTTCGCCACAACCTACCTCTTCTTGCACTTTATAGTCACTTGTCAATGTTCCACCACTACCTACCTCATCCTCGCTCCCCTACCCCTCCTTGCTGCCTCCTCCCGGAGGGAGGTTTAACCCAAGACTTTGTGCACGCTTCGAGGCTATCTCAGGACCTCTCTACCTCAAGGACGCACAGCACACTGGACCTTTCGAACATTTACGCCTACCTTTGTCTCTCTTATGTGATGTCTCCCATATATCTGCTGTAAAGCGCTCCGATACCCTCGGGTCTGGCCAGCGCTATATAAAACTTCTTAAATAAATAAATAAAGTATTTAGCCATGTATAGCACCGCAAATTCAGGAGCAAAAGGACAGCCCATGGCGGTCCCTTTTACTTGACAATAGAAGTCCTCGCCAAACTTGAAGTAATTTCTCTTCAGGCAGATTTTAGCTAGATCAATAATGAAGCTGGTTGGCACTTACTCTGGTTTAGATCTTAACTCCAGGAAAGCCTCCATTGCCTCCAGTCCATCTTCCTGGGGTATTTCTGTGTACAGAGACACAACATCAAATGTAACCAATATCTGTGATGCCTCTCTAAAACCAGTATTCTCAATTCCATTTAAGAAATGCATAGTATCCCTTAAGTATGATGGAACTTGCTCAAGAGAGGGCTTTAGAAAAAAGTCTACGTATTTCGCAACCGGTTCTAAGACCGAATCGCAGCCCGAAACAATTGGGCGCCCCGGAGGATGTTTATCATCTTTGTGAATTTTTGGGAGCAAATAAAGTACCGGAATGAGAGGATGTTCCTTAGTGAGAAATTGATTCTTTTTTGCCTACAAATCCGCATTCCACTCCAAATTCAATGAGTGACAATATTTCACCCTGGATCTCCCTTGTTTGGTCGCATGAGAGTTTTTTGTATTGATCAGTGTTTTGGATCTGTCTCAAAGCCTCTTTTTGATATTCTAGAGGGGACCAAATCACAATTGCTCCGCCCTTATCTGCGGGCTTTATTATTATAGAGTGGTCATTTTGCAAGTCTTTTATAGCATTTCTTTCTTCCTTGGATAGATTGTATTTGACAAACGCATTCCTTTTCTCCATGGTACTGATTGCTGATATCACTCTTTGTTCAAAAGAGAGAATTTCCTTCGGTATTTTGTTCATTGGAGGACAAAATTCGGATTTGTTCCACAATCCAGTTGTTTCTGGGTTCCCTTGATATTCATTTTGAAGAAAAAATGCCTTGAGTTTCAGTTTACGACAAAACTGGAGGGTTTCTGTTTTCAATTTGACAAAGTCAGTAGCTCTAGTTGGAACAAATGAAAGTCCTTTTGCTAGGACCTTATTTTCTATTTGCGAAAGCTGTCTATTTGACAAATTAAAATTAGGTGACGCTTCTAGGTTTTGTAATATTGGCTTGGAAACCAAAATAGGCAAGGACTGAACAACAACAACAGCCTTTTTTAGGAAGAGGCCAACAACGAACCAGAGCACGTACAAGATTCATCAACCAGCCATGGGAAATGAGGACGCGACACCAATATTACAAAACCTAGAAGCGTCACCTATTTTTAATTTGTCAAATAGACAGCTTTCGCAAATAGAAAATAAGGTCCTAGCAAAAGGACTTTCATTTGTTCCAACAAGAGCTACTGACTTTGTCAAATTGAAAACAGAAACCCTAGAGTTTTGTCGTAAACTGAAACTCAAGCCATTTTTTCTTCAAACTGAATATCAAGGGAACCTAGAAACAACTGGATAGCGGAACAAATCCGAATTTTGTCCTCCAATGAACAAAATACCGAAGGAAATTCTCTGTTTTGAACAGTGATATCAGCAATCAGTACCGTGGAGAAAAAGAATACGTTTGTCAAATACAATCTATCCAAGAAAGAAAGAAATGCTATAAGAGACTTGCAAAATGACCACTCAATAATAATAAAGCCCGCAGATAAGGGCGGAGCAATTGTGATTTGGTCCCCTCTAGAATATCAAAGAGGCGCTTTGAGACAGATCCAAAACACTGATCAATACAGAAAACTCTCATGCGACCCAACAAGGGAGATCCAGGGTGAAATATTGTCACTCATTGAATTTGGAGTGGAATGCAGATTTGTAGGCAAAAGAGAATCAACATTTCTCACTAAGGAACATCCTCGCATTCCGGTACTTTATTTGCTCCCAAAACTTCACAAAGATGATAAACATCCTCCGGGGCGCCCAATTGTTTCGGGCTGCGATTCGGTCTTAGAACCGGTTGCGAAATACGTAGACTTTTTTCTAAAGCCCTTTCTTGAGCAAGTTCCATCATACTTAAGGGATACTATGCATTTCTTAAATGGAATTGAGAATACTGGTTTTATAGAGGCATCACAGATATTGGTTACATTTGATGTGTCTCTGTACACAGAAATACCCCAGGAAGATGGACTGGAGGCAATGGAGGCTTTCCTGGAGTTAAGATCTAAACCAGAGCAAGTGCCAACCAGCTTAATTATTGATCTAGCTAAAATCTGCCTGAAGAGAAATTACTTCAAGTTTGGCGAGGACTTCTATTGTCAAGTAAAAGGGACTGCCATGGGCTGTCCTTTTGCTCCTGAATTTGCGGTGCTATACAGGGCTAAATACGAAGAGAGATTTGTTTTTAATAACCCATTTCTCCAACAAATGTCAAGGTGGGTAAGGTATATCGGTGATATATTTTTTATCTGGACCGGAACAAAGGAGATGCTATTGATGTTCAACAAATGGCTGAATGATCGTACACCGGACATTACATTTAGTATCCACCACAACGACAAGTGTATCACATTCCTGGATGTTGAGGTTGACGCATCAGGAGGTAAATTAAAAACAACTCTATACACAAAACCTATGGACAGGAATAAGGCGTTACATTTTAAAAGTCACCATCCTCAGAGTTTAAGAGAGAATCTCCCATATGGCCAGTTTTTAAGAATTCAAAGAAATTGTACAGAAAAAGAAGAATTCCAACTACATGCAAATCTCATTTGCAAATTGAAAGATTGTAGATACCCTAAAAGGCTTCTTAAAAGATCAATGAAAAGGGCCTGGTGGACACCACTGGAGGAGTTACTTAAGAAGAATACCAAAGCACAACTAGAGCAATTGGTTTGTGTATCCACGTTCTGTACAAAATCGAACGAATTCAAGAAAATCATAAATCAGAATTGGCATTTAATTTCGAACTGGGACAACTCCTTTAAGAGACCGCTGTTTGCTTTTAAAAAAGAGAACAGTTTAAGAAATCAATTGGTCCGAGCCTCCTTACCAAAACAACCATATAAATTGGATATGCGGGACTACCTGAGGTTACCATAGGAGCGAATGACCGAGGAGGGGATTTGGAGCGTAAACTGAGCCAACGGGAGGCATTTCTTATTGTTAAATTCAATTCGGCCCAAAATGGGCTCAACGAACTGACTGAAGCGCAGAATCTGTAGGCGCTGTTTCACCCATGTTGCACGCCGTGCCATACAGAGTTATCCCCTTTTATCTTTAAAAGTTCACATTTCGACATGTTCCTGATCCCAGGACTTGGACCTATGTGGTTATGTCAAATAATGAGCAGATATGTACCACCAGTATTTTGTTTAAACATAATTCCAAGAGGCATTTTTAACTGGCATTCCAATTATGCACAATCTCTCTTGAGAAAGAAGGATTTTACCATATGTTAAAATTCACTTCACACAGACAAAAAGTGTTTTGGATGTTTGAATACAACTTTTGCGGGGGCGTGTAAATCAACATATTGCGTAAATGTGGCTTTTTTGTACTCAAAAATTTACATTGATAGCCCTACAAAAATGTAACTTTGGTTGCGTTAATTGCAGCTCTGACTAATGGTATCCTGGTCATGTAAATTACAGCTCTGGCTTTGTTCGTAATAATGCCATTGTGAATAAAGCTTTTTAGCTTTAACGAAAAAACTGCTATCACAAAGCTCTGGCTTGGTTCGTAATTATGCCACTGTGAATAAAGCTTTTCAGCTTTAACGAAAAAACTGCTATCACCGCAAATTGAAGGATGTCCATAAAGTTTTGGGTTTTCAACAGCAAAAGACAAACATAGAAAAAGGGATACTGAAGTAAATACAGGTGAACCGGACTTGACATCGCGGTTGGAACGTCGGGTGAATTAACATCACCGTGCCGGAAGCTTGGAGATCTCTGTAAGTTGTTATTGTATCTTTTAAATTCGTTACGGTATTCTTAAAGAATAAGAGCTGCGATGCGCAAATAGACCAGATGACAAATGGTAATCCGAGCATACACGCCGTTTGCGATAAACTCGATCGGCTGCCGTCAATTAGAAGGGCGACCATGGAGGAATCTACTTCTGACTAATGTACCGGGCACACCACAAGTAGCGGTTTTGATTAATAGGTCTTGAAAGCATCAGCAAAAACTAAACTTGTTTAAAAAAATGAAAGACAGCTTAAGTACTAGTTAAGTCACTCGCAATCAGCCTTAGAGGCATATCGAATTTGTATTTTGATTTACCAAGAGACCAGGCTTGGCCCCAATAGCCTAAAATAGAACACCTACGGGGTTCTTAAATATATATTTGTAAGAATGAGCGTACATAGGAGCTAATGTCTAGCTGGTTCCAACACGCAGGAATATTTTCCTTTTAACCATGCAACTAGTTGAATGTTCATTTTAAAAATATTTTCATCACAACTGAGAAATGGTGGGCCTCATGTAATGGAAGGTTTTTGACTGTGTAACAAACAAAATAACACGGAGCACTTTACCAACAGACTCTTTGGCGAACAACTTTAAACAAAGAAAATGTGAGCATGAACACACTGCAAACTACATACACGTAAGCAACTTTGACCATTTTTTAAAATTGTTTCATTTCTTGTGTCTGCACAGTTTTTGTACTGACAGGATGTAACATTAACAATGGAATTTCTGGATATTGTTTTTTAAAGGTCGCATTCGGCGAAGGAGATTGAAGTCTGATCTATAGAGATTGAGGTAAAGGGAGTGATTGAGTTAAGAGTGATTGAAGTGACAGCATTAGAACGTGGATATGACAGTATACCCTCTATTTTTGTCTTTTAGCTTGGTTTTCTACTTCCTGAGGAGAACCTGATAATTAACCTCAGTGGGTTCGAAACGCGCCGACTGATCTCATTCTTGACCAAATAGGTGCCCATTAGGATGGGATGACCACTTGTTGCTTACAAGAGTTTTGGTGTATATAATATTTGAAATATTAAGTGAACACAGTAGGTCCACCATTTGGCGTTGGCCTCTGGATTAAAAGCAGAATAATTTCAGTGGAAAATAATGATCAGAGGCACTGTACATGTATAAAAGTGAGGTCTATAAACCTGATGGAACCATAGCTACAAATGTACTGTATTTGTCTATAACTGTATAGTGATTTGCACTGTATATTTGTCACATTTGTTTGTTCTTGTTTGTTAAATGTAGTGGTGTCTTCAGTGTATGTGTATCATTGTATATATTGTAATCTTTGAAAAAGGAGTTTCTCTTTAAAACAAAAGTATGAAATGATATAAAATACTTGAAAGAAAAATAAAAAGCAATTCCTCAGACCAGACTGTTTAGATCTTCTGGACTCTGGCACAAATGTGATGTTTGAATGAGTATCAGTACTGGCATTTGTTGTGTTTGTTCTTAGTTTATTGGTCCGGCCTTACTGATAAAGGGTCAAACCCTTTCTTGTTATATTTGTTGTATTCAAGGCAGCCTTGTTGAACTGGAGCACGCAAGTGTTCCTAGAATTGGAGTGGAGGAGGAGGTGGATATATTGAAAGATCGCCACTTCCTTGATTATATTCCTCCTACACCCAAAAAAATAAAAAATTCCCTATCAGGAATGGATCACACCAGGGTCAACACTACCGTTGACCCTCGTGTGATTTATTCACGTCGCGGGCACTAGGCCCAGGCACACAAGTGGGGTAGCGTTTTTAAATCGGCCAAGTGTGGGGAATGCTGAGTGGTAGGAAATTTGTGGATCCAAGCACATTTTTGTAGTTTACGTCACAGAAATGCAAGGAACATTAGTGATTTTATTCAATGTTTCATCTTTGCAGGGTATTCTAGGTAGAAAATAATTGGACGATCCATGCAACCCACACCTCCCTGAACAACCCCAGGTGTCTATTTTTCAGAAATGTGCTATGTTTTGGGCCCTTTTCTGACACGGGTACTTGGCCCACCCACACAAGTGAGGTCAAATTTTTTATCGGGAGACCTGGTGTAACGCTGGGCGGTAGGAAATTTGTGCCAGCCCGGTGATTCCACAACTTTCCCACACAGAAATAAGCAGAAAATGGGACTTTGACTAAATTTGAGGTTTACTGGGGATTCTGAGTAAGAAAAAGTTGGGGGATCTGCGGAAGCCACAACTCCCTGAACTACCCCTGGGTGTCTAGTTTTCAGAAATGTTTGGGGTTTGGTAGGTTTCCGTAGAAGGCCGTCGAGCCCAAAAACGCAGGAGTCCCTCTTGCAAACACAGGTCATTTTGATGTAGCCACAATATGTTTTGGGCCCTTTCCTGTCACGGGCACTTGGCCCACCCACACAAGTGAGGCACTTTTTTCCCTGGAGACTTGGGGGAACGCTGAGTGGTTGGAAATTTGTGGCTGCCTTTAGATTCCAGGACATTTCCCCTCACAGAAATGCAAGGAAAATGTTTGTTTTCAGGCAAAGTATGAGCTTTGCAGGGTATTCTGTGTAAAAAAACAAAAAAAAAAACAACAAAAACTAAAAAAAAAAACAACAAAAACTAAAAAAAAAAAACTGGTGAGATCCATTCCCCGGGTGTCTAGTTTTCAAAGATGTGCTGGGTTCGTAGGTTTCCCAAGTGGCAGCTGAGTGGAGGCCAAAAATCCACAGCTACCCACATTGCAAAAAACACATTGCATGTCCGTGGAAAAATTTGATGTCTATGCTGCGTATGGCGCCCTTCTGTGTCGCGAGCACTTGCCCTACCCACTCAAGTGAGGCACAGTTTCTCTCTGGAGACTTGGGGCTGCCTGCAGATCCCAGGACTTTTCCTCACAGAAATGCAAGGAAAATGCGTTTAGGCAAAATTTGAGATTTACAGGAGATTCTGGGTAAAACAAAACAAAAAACCTGGTGAGAGCCACGCAAGTCAACCCACCCTGTCTGGTTTTCAAAAATGTGCTGGCTGAGTTGGGGCCCAAAATCAATAGCTAGCCACCTTGTAACAAACATGCATTTTGCTGGGTGAAATATGAGGTCTTCTTGGTCACATTTTGGGAGGGGGGTGGGGGTGTAGCAGGCGCAAGGGCCAAGCACACAAGTGGGGTACCATTTTATCATGAGACGTGGGAATGCAGAATAGTATAACATTTGTTATTACCAATTTAATATCTCTATGTTTGTGCCTTTCAAATATATGCAACCATGTAACACAGAAGACATTTTACAAAATGTCCTCTGAAACACGTCAGTATGGGTACCCATAAATTCAGTGATGTACAAACAACCAATGCTCCTAAACTCAGTATCTGGTATACCTTTCAGAAATACAGAGTTTCCCTTCCATTCTTTATAATTTACTATATGAATTGCTGTATAGTCGGTGTACAAAGAAAAACCATTGTAAGGAGCAGCCCGGTTGTTGGCTCTGGGTACCTCAGGTTCTTGGAGAACCTACAAGCCCTATATATCCCCGCAACCAGTAGGGTCCAGCGGACATAACGGTGTATTGCTTTTGAAAATCTGCCAAAGTAAGAAAAGTTACAGATGAAAACGTAGACACAAATGGCTGCACTTTAACACAATTTCAATTTTTATTTTATTTTAACTGGTACTTTTTATTAACCCTGGGCGTGGAGTTTGCAGAGTTTTCCGCACTTTGCCCTCTGCAGAGCACGCGGAATTCCCAAAAACTCAGCTCCGCGAAGGGGAGTTTACCCCTCCCCCCCCCAATCGCTTGTGATCGTCAACATCAAGTTGGTGAGCACGAGCGAGGAAAATCCATCTCCCAGTGAGATTTCTCAACGCAGGTGGTCGGATTTCTCAATGCGAGTGGTCGCAGCAGGTCGCGACAACTCGCGTTGAGAAACCTTCCGTTCACATTGAGAAAGCTGCCGCTCGAGTAGAAAATCTACTCTAGCAGCAGAAAGGAAGCTGCGCCCTCTTGTGCTGCGCATGGTGCCGTTTGCGATGATTTTACAGCGCAGAACACCCGGCGCTCAAAATCACCATGAACGGCATGACTAACGCACTCTGCCACTCGTGGAACTCTGTGTAGTGCAGCAGAGTTTGTCACTTCGCAGAGTTCTGCAAAGCGGAACTTCCGCCCAGGCTTACTTTTTATAGGACAAAAGTAAAGGATCTACACAAATTACCCCTTGCTGAATTCAGATTTTTGCCTAGTTTTCAGAAATGTATAGCTTTCCGGAAACCGCCATGGGTTTCACGCTCATTTCCACCACAAACTCGAAGGAGGTTAAAAAGCACCAAAAATTGGCTATCTCCCAGTAAAATGCCAAAACGTTTTTTTATTTTTTTTTTTATTCAAGTCTGCCAGTTCCTGAAAGCTGGGAAGATGGCGAATTTAGCACCACAAACCCTTCGTCGATGCCATTTGAAGGGGGGAGCGGGGAACAGATGCTTTCTTCAGCAGCACTTTTTACACAGTTTTTCTAAAAAATAAAAATAAAAAAAAATTAAAAGAAATCTATATTTTGGCTAATTTCGCAGTCCCTTACAGGAGAATCCACAAACCCCGAGTACCTTTAGACTACCCACGATGTGGGAAAAAGGAAGCAAATTGGGCATGGATAGCTTCTGTTGACAAAACGTAATGGAGGCGTAAGCATGAAGTACCCCAAATAGCAAAAAAACAAAAAGCTTAGCACTGGGGGGAAAGGCCTAGCAGCAAAGGGGTTAAAGTAACGTTATAGTTAAGTGAATAGGTCAGTGTCAACATTAACATTTTTAAGTAAAAAGACCACAAAAATTCAGCAGTTATAGTTAGCAGGATAATCAATGTCTGTTCCAAAATCAATGCACTAGTATGAACAGCTCATCTGTATCAAACCCCTCACTGTCACTAACCTACATTGAGAAATTAGTTGATCTGAGTAGAAAAGTAGGTACTGTAAACTGTATTTACTCTATGAGAAATACACCAGAGCATTAAAAAAAAAAATTAGAAAAAGAAAAAAAAACACTGTGTACACTCTATGCAACACACTTGTCAAAATTGACACTATTGGCTTAAAATGACCATGGTCTGAAGGTGCTGAAGAGCATACTACCTACCTGCAGCCTTCCTACTGTGGTGAAAACATTACAGATTGCCCATCTTCTGAAGCAAAAGAAGCACACACACATAGGTTAGTACCTGGTGACACAGTCTTATGTTTTGTAGAAATTGTCATGCTGCAACAATTCTGTTTAATAACTCAAGGCTGATTACAATATTTAGTATCTACTACGTAGAATCTTTGCCCTCTTGGAACCTTTTTCTGCCATCTCAAAAACTTGTGTGGAACATTCAGGACACAAGTGGTCAACTGTCATCAACACAGAGTTACTGTTCAACACAAAGATTCATAATGTGTTCAACACCTCTACACACCTACAGTGCATTAGGAGCGCATGTGTTGTGTAAACACTTACACCAATTAGCTGGACACAGGCTGTACAAAATTACGTAGAAAAGTAATATGGTAGTTACCTGCCATTAAGAAAACAAACACATTATTGAATGATTCATGAGTGATGTAATATGCGAGGTCATATGTCCACTTTTAAGTTAGCTCTCTTACCTATAACTGGTAAATTTTGGTTCTAAATGTTAACATTGACACTGACATATTCACGTTACTTTAACCTTTGTTCTTTTTTGTGATTTTTTTTTTTTTTTTTTTTAAACATAACAAGTACTTATTTCACACCTAACTAGAAGGTTACTTTTTTGTGAATTTTTTATTTTTTTATTTTATTTTTTTAAACAAAAACATCTTTTTATCACACCTAAGTAGAACATTATTGTAACCTGTGTGTGTGTGTATATATATATACACACACACACACACACACACACACACACACACACACACACACACACACACACACACACACACACACACACACACACACACCCACACACACACACACACACACACACACACACACATACACACACACACACATATACATACACACACAAGATATAGATGCAAATATGGAGTCATTCGATTTAAGCGGCGACGCGTTTCCTGATCAAATGTGCCCATCCGCCTAAAACATATGTGCCCTTACTTGCCAGGGATGGTAGGCTAATCCTTTACTACTGTTTTTTTAATACATTGTTTATCCTTTACATTTCTTTTAGGCTTCCTTGTGTGTTGTAACCGTGCCTTCAGGCTAAGTGATTTAAGGCCAAAAGTACCTTTCATTTGTGCCAATAAGAAACTTACTTCCCTTTGGTGTGCATAAAAGCTGAAAAGGTTTTGTGTACCCACTCTAAATATGCTTGCCTGCTAGGATGCACAAGTACTCTTCAATAACATCATGTGTCATCCTTATTTTTATTGCCAGCATAGGGGTCCCACGTATAACTGGCATGTGTACTTGTCTTTATGTTTTTGTGGCTTACGCTTTCAACATGAGAAAAATAAATAAAACACAAGCTTGCTAAAAACCAGACCTATTGGCTTTTTCAGGAAGTGATGTCATATGACCTTTGACCTGCTGTGACTCTCCCCCTCAGCTATCTGTAAACTGTATAACTTTATTATCTCTCACATGTTGCTGTCTCTTTCTCACCCCTCCTGTTTAGCTCAACTGTCTCTCTCACCAATCACCTTACAATACACATCTTCCCGTATCTCATTTGGCTTTCTCGTCTGTTCGGTCTCTTATTTTACTTCTATTTCATCTTTCTCCCACCTCACTTACTCCCCTAGCTGTTTCTCACCAGTCTCTCTACCAATACCATCCACATATCCATCACGTTTCCTCTTTCTGCCTCCCTCTCGACTATTTTTTCTAACCCGTGTCTCTCTCTCTAAAGTGTATAATCACTGTATCCTATTCAACTTTGTCACTTTATCATCCCTCTCTCAATGGTCTACCTTCGTTCTGCTATCACTCGCACCTGTCCACCTATCAGACATGTCCTTCTAACCTGTCTCTTTATTGCGCCTCTCACACCTGCCATACCATCTCTCTGAGGAGTCTCTCACATCAATGTATCCATCACCTCCCTCAACTGTCTCCCCCATACCCTCTGGTTCTACTTCTCTTTGAACAAACTATTTATCAGTATTCCCCCAACTCTCCTGATTGTGTGACGGAATCATGCATTTACAACGCATGTCTTTACCACAAAAATTTAAGTATATATCAGGTAAGTGAAACCACATTACATTATATATATATATATATATATACACACACACACACACACACACACACACACACACATCCCCTTATCGACCCCTAAACTCAACCTCCCCTAAACATACCTTTACCACCCAATACCCTTACCCACCCCATAAGTCTAAAAATACCCTTACCGCCCAATGCCCTTACCCCCCCCAAACTCTAAAAACACCTTTCGTCACCCAATATGCTTACCCACCCTAAACCCCAAAGATACCCTTACCATTCTACACCCCTAAAACACCTTTACCACCCGATACCCTTGCCCACCCCTGAAGCCTAAAAATACCCTTACCCACCCCTAAAAAATCACCTTTATCCACCCCAAACCCTTAAAACACCATATATATATATATATATACACATACATATACACACACACACACATATACCACATACATATAGATGTTTCACTTACCTGACATACTTACATTTTCATGGAAAAGGTATTGCACGGTAAACACTATATCCCATCTCTCCCACCTGTCTGCCCACTCTTTCGCAGCTGCCTCTGTATTACTGGTCTTACCTGTCCATTTCTGAGCTGCATTTTTCCAACAAGTTCTCACCTACCTCCTGACGCCTATGAGATGCCTGTCGCCAGCTGTCTCTATCACACCGCTCTATCCCTCTCTTTGTGTAGTTCTTACCCATCTTTCTCTAGAACACATCTCTCGTACTGTAATCCTCTCTCACCGGTTTTCCCCTCTCTGACTCTCAGCTGTCCATCACCATGCAATGTGTTTATCACCTATCACACTCACCACCTTATACAACTCTATAAATCTCCTTCACACCTGTTACCTCTTTGTTGGCTCTTAAGTTGGGTCTCTGACACATATGGTATGTCTCTTGATCTCTCACTCTTATCTCCGTAGTGTCCTACTCTTGCTTTCGTTACTTCACATTTTACCTCAAACTTTTTTTTTTATATGCACACCCATCCCTTCTCCTATCTCCCATCTCCTGTATTTCTTGCTCCCTCCACATGCTCAGGGGAAGCAGAACACACAGAAATGCCTTTTTACTGCGGTATGAACCACCTGTAACAATAAGTGATTGTTTTACAAATGTGTTACATTCCACGGGGGCAGGGTAACAAGCACAGTGCTAGGGGGTCGCAGGAGGCAAGCCAGGAACAGCCCTTGCGACCCCTAAATGAAGTCCACGATGAACCATTGTCTTACGTGCCTCTACCAGGTGTGTACTGTGTGCTTTGAGGATTCCGTGCATGCGTGCAGACGAGTGACATGCTAACGAGAAGCACTTGTGTCCCCTTGTGGGATGCAGCGGGTGTGCATGGGGAGCAGAATGATTAAGTGTGGGGGTGCACTGGGAGTCACACGCTGCTCCTACTTGGGTCCACACCCACCCATACAAGCCAATGATTCAGGCGGGCGACTAGCGGTTTTTAAGCAAAAAAGTGCTTTATTTTAGAAGTCTCCAACCTAAAGGTGTCTGTGCTTCCACAGGGAAAATAAAGTCCTTCGATTTATTTTTCCAAAATCTCCCTCTTTGTAGTGTCTAAATGTTGGCGTGAATGCCCTGCTAAAGCACTCCTGCCCGCAGGGGAGGAAATGCACGTGTGAGCTGAGGTTACACAGAAGACACTCTCACCTAGAGTGCAGTACGCCTGCGCAGAGGGTTACACTCGCCTGAAATGTTGCTACTCTGAAACGTGCACTGGAGCCCCAATCGCCTGAAAGGCTTCTGCAGTTATGTGCAGTGCGAGAGTACCCTGCAGGTCACGCCACTGCTGGTTATAGTGCTGGGGTCGGGAGAGTCACACTCACCTGTAGTGCTCCTGCCCCTCAGGATTAGGATAAATAAATAAATTAGAGAATTCGGTAACTTGCAGTGCAAGCATGCACTGCAGGTCAGTCCACTGAATTGTCCCTGCCGCTATGGTGGTGGGGTCGGGAGAGTCGCACTCACCTGTAGTGCTCCTGCCCCCGCAGGATTACTGAATTCGGTAACTTGCAGTACAAGCAGGTCACTCCACTGAATTGTCCCTGCCGCTATGTTGGTGGGGTCGGGAAGCTAGTGTGCGCACTGCAGGTCGCCCAGTGAACCATCACTGCGGCTGTGGCGTTGGGAGAGTCACTCACCTGAAGCGCTCCTGCCCCGCAGTGTCCCACATCTGCAGCTTGACCCGCACGCCGGGCGCCAGCGTCAGCATCTTGACATGGAACTCCACGCCCAGGGTGCACACCGCCTGCTCCAGGAAGGATTTCTCGGTGTACCGCTGCACCAGCGACGTCTTCCCCGCCGTGGCGTCCCCCAGGAGGATCACTCGGAACTGGTAGTGCCAGTCCGCGCTGGCCATGGCGCGGGCTGGGGCGGTGCAGTGGTGGCGGTCCATGCCTGCAAAGCTGCGCGGGGTTTGTATTCCCATTCACTGCTTGCATGTGGGTAGCTCGAGGGGGCTCAAAACAACTCTACGAAACCCCGCCCTCCCCATACTTCTAGATCTGCCCCCCTCATCCACCCACTCACCCTATTCACCATGTCTTTCCTCTCTTTCTATCCACCCCCTGCTCTCCGCTGTTCGGCCACTCCCCCTACCCTTTCACCACCCTCTCTTCTTCGGCCCTACGTATTAAGCAATGCTCGCACTAGCTACAACTTTATCTACTATAGCCTCGCAAATCAAAGTCGAGAGGCGGGGTATAAGTAAAAAATCACGAGACGCCCGACTCTGCAGTTTGTTTTTATATAGCGCGTACTCTGCCCGAGGACAGTAGAGCGGTTTACCAGAGAGCCAGATTGCGTTACATGTGTTTTTTTTAGGTTTTTAATTTCCCCGAGGTAAATAAAACGAGCCCCTTCTGAGTAGCGCAAGAAACGCATTATTTACTGTGGTAGCAAGTATCACATACAGCGAATAGCCCAGCAACCATTTCCGTTTCTTCTACTGCTTGTTAGTCTCCGCCATGGCGCGTCATCGCCTCTGTTCGGCCGGGGTCTCGACAGGCTAAAAGGCCAGGACTGGCTGAGCGTGTTTCACTGTGATACGAGGGACGGGGAGGCATCAGGGTGCGCAAGGTTCCCAGATGAGTCAGTGGGGAGTTGGTTTTCCAATCCCTTGGTTTGGTTTCCTTTTACAAATCGCCGATTGTGAGCACAACTGAGTCAACTACAACTCCCAAAATGCACTAATTTAGTTAAATACAATCACACAAGCCTGAAATTTATAGCAAATGCATTTGCATTGCGTTTCATATTACTGAGAACACGCTGTAGCGCTTTCGATGGACAGGAGTAGGAGCTTTTTATGATGTCTATGAGCGCCGTTCTCTCCCAGTTGGGTAACAAAATTCCGACTTCATAAGACTCATTGCCCTACGGCATGGGTAGTACAGAAAAGCACAACAACTAATTGAACTGAATTTCAAATTCTAGGAGAAGTTATCCCTACAAGTGCCAGCTTCGAAGCACAGATGTGGTAACCAGATGGCTGTATGTCACCAGCACATCCCATTTCCATCCCCCGAGCTTTCCTTCACATGTCGCTCGTGATCAGCTGCTTTGGAGCCATTGGTTACATCAAAGGAAGGCAAAGTCACATCTCCCAGAATGCAATGTGTGCTTAGACGTATGCCATCGGGCTGGAATAACGGCGCGTTAACACCCAAAGTATGTAACTGAGGGGCGCCCTACTATCTCGCAGAGTCGATATCCCACAACTAGCAGAGGTTTCATGCCGAACCCAGGTTCACTTTGTTTCCTTTACTTGGGCAAAGCAATCTGCTCAACCCAGTATAATATTGTCAACCTTACTTTCATACACTTTTGTCTATATCCCCCCCCCCGAATCTGGCAATGATGACTCCCTTTATGGCTCTAATCCGCGTCCTTCCTCAATGGGGGAGTTCCTGTGCCCCCTTCCTCAAATGCTCATCTCCGCTTTCTTCGAGCTCACCCTGATCTTCCTCTCCTCATCACACGCGCCCTTTTAACCTTTGTCCTCCCTTCCCTCCCCCTTTCAACACGTCTTCCTTCCCTCGCCCGCCTCAGCTTCCCCACCCCCTGCTCGCCACCCCTTCCAAAATACCACGGGCTGCCCTGACCGGCCAGGCAGGGCTCATTTGCCAAGCTTATTTTCCGGTTACAGTTAGCAATTAGGTTTTCACTTTTAAAAAGTGGTGGTCACGCTGGGGACGTGCATATTTCGGACATAAACTTCAGATGAATGGGCTGCTCACAGGGTTTAACTATATTACAGGGTTATTTTTATTTTATTTTTTTATTCTAAAAGTTTTATATAGCGCTAGCTACAAACTACGGTATTTTGGACGAATGGATGGAGGGTATTCATTTCTAGGGGAGACCCAGAGCGATTGGTCACCAAGGACGCTGTGTTACAATCCAGTGCATTCTGGGAGTAATAGTCCAAAGGCATTGCAGTTAATATAACTGACCTAAAGCGCAGGAAAACATGATTTATAAAAGAACATAGTTGTCAGGTTCTCAGTTTGCTTATGTGACATTTCCCTGTTCACAGGGCTTTAAGTGGGATGAAAAAACTGGGTGGGGAGTCTCTCAAAGGGGCGTGGTCGATATAATTAAGGGCGTGGCTTAAAAACACCTAAGCTAAAAAAAACTGTGCTTAGCGTAGTGTGCCGCCCCACTGGTATTTTGCTACTTCTCTCATTGCATCTAGATATATAATACAAGTAACATTACACCTACAACAAGCCAGGACTATTGGCTTTGTCAATGGGTATTAGTTGCATAAGATAAATAAGCAACAACTATGGCTTCGTTGTATATAATTTTGAAAATGCTTTTGTTCTGAAGTGATGAGACTGTGAAAGAACTAGAACGATTCTCTTTGAAGTTACATCAAAGGCAGCTAAGGGTGGTACTGCCGCAGAGTTAACTGAGTGGTCTAAAAAGTTTTTTTAAAAACCAATTATGTGACACACGCGCTAAGGTGTGATATGTGGTAGAGGAGTATTTCCTCTAACGGAGATCCGTGGCGGCCGCAGCAGGTACCGAGCAGGGCTCTAAACCTTGACGAAAGTGTGACTACAGGTCGGGCCCCACATGGAACTCATGGGGCATTTCTCAAAAACTATCTGAGAATGCGCCGTTAGAGGAAATACTCCTCTACCACATATCACACCTTAGCGCGTGTGTCACATACTACACATAGGTCCTGAAGAAAGCCATACCATTAAAGGGAGCATGGCTAAAACATGTTGACCGACTAGGATATTGGAGTTACCTTAGACCACCTATAATATCCGCCTCTCGTTTTTAGGTCGAGCCTCGAGTAGCGCGCAAGCGCTGCTTAGAGGCGAAGACTTTAGTAAGCGGGTTTAAAAGCAGTCCCAAAAACGCTCGTGCGTCGTGGCTGGCCTTTTGGGATGGGTACGCGCGGCAAACATGTGTTTCCAATTATCGTGCCCAGACGCGGGCGCGATAAGTGGAAACACATGTCTGCCGCGCGTGCCCATCCAAAGGCCAGCCACGACGCACTGGCGTTTGGTCAGCTCTGCAGGCTGCCGCGCTCGCTCGCCCCCGCTCCCTGTCCCCCGATGCGCCCCGTAGTTTCCGGCTTCGCTCCCCTTCTGCGGCTCACCGCTCGTTTTCAGTTGAAGACGTTGCCGGCCGGGCCTTGGTTTTTCCTGTCACCGGTCTCCAGTGACAGCTGGGACTGCTGCTGAGCCGCGCTGCATTGTGTGGCTGGCCCCAGCCGGCAGCTGCGAGGCTTGTGAGCCAGCCGACCGGGGGCTCTTTGTTCCCGGCCCTTCCGCCCAAGCCTTCTTTCCACACAAGTTTGTCTGTTCCTGAACAGGACCGGTTCGGTTTTCTCTCCACGTTTGTGTAAAGCGATAAGAAGCCCCTGTACTTCGTTTGAAGGGGCTGCTCTTGTTTTTATTCCTAAAAAAATGCACATTTCCTGCAGTGGTTTTTCAAAATATTCCACCAGTTCAGTACATTTCAAAGTAAAACAGTAGGATGGGGTCCGGCTTTTAAATATACGATCGTTGCAGCTGTGCCTCTTGAAGGGGTAGATAGTGAACTTCTCTTACATGTTTTAAGTCACTGAACGCTGTAATGTAGGCAATGCCTTTTTAAGTGTACCTGGAAATGCTACTTTAAACGGTTATAAGAGCAGACTAGTGTTAAAACGTGCCATTTTAATTGTGGCTTTTGTGAGTCATCCTTTGTTTTCGTTCATACTGGGTTAAAGAAGGGGCTACCAACCCAAATCCCTCAGAAATGTTTCCTTTATGTTTTGTAGAATTTTTAAATTCGTATTATCATCCCAGACTTTTTTTTTTATAACTGTTTTTATTATATTTTTACAAACAAAAGAAAAACAAACCATAATAAAATCGGTTACAGTCATGCGGTGTCGTACAGTAGTGATCCATACATCAAACAGTACATCTTTATAGCCATGGCGGGCCTTTTGAGAGATCAACATCAAACAGTATTATCCCAGACTTGACTTAACCTGATATTAGGAACCCCATAGATTCGATTACATAGGACAACGGTCTTGGTTGTTTGTATATTATTGTCTATTCTTGGAAACGAAATATCTTATAAGCTTTAGAAGGGAGTTCATGTCTTGTATCAGACAATCTTGTGTATCCTGTTTTTAAAATGTATTTATGTCTTTTTTAAAATACTTCCTACGTGCAAGGGCTCGCTACTGAGGAATTATTTTGCACTCTGAATTGGACTCCATGGTGTGTGGCAGTGAACAAAACTTCTAAATAATTAACAATTTATTTTAGTTCTCAGACCAAAGTTCTCTCATAAAGTGTGATCATGTGCGCCCGCATGTTATTGACTTTTCCGCCCACTCATTTCAGCTTGTTCTTTCAGCACTCCACGAGTGCATGTGTTTTGGAGCTCGCTCTCTCTCTCTCCAGTGCTGCATCCCTCCCTTAAACGCCTACCACCATGCCCTCTGTTGCTTCCTCAACCTTCCTTCTAAACCCGTTTATTGGTTCTCCAGCACTCCCTAGCTTTTTAAGTATGTTTTTGGGCCTCCCATAGTTCAGCCTCAAGGGCCTTTGTTGCTCGATTGCCCCCTCCACTCTCCATTGCTTCCTACCATCAGCTTTGCCACCCGCTCCTCTGCTGCCCTCCCACCTCCCACTGTTCTTTTTAATCCATTGTGGATTAAAAGTTTTTTTATGGTGCCCGTGTCATATTGTAGGTGCGCACATGAGTGGTGACTTATGCACGCACATACGTCTTCAAACATGAATGCACATACGAAATGACATTGCCACCAGCAGTGACTGTGTCATTGCATCTTTTTATATTTTGGTCAATGCTTTCCAGTTTTAGCAAAAATGCTTTTTGCCAATGCTGCACAGCTTTGGCAAGCAGGATTGGCAAGTACAGTACATAATTCCAGTGGCACCGACTAAAAGTGGGTGACTAGTCCAGGACTTCAGCTGCTTTCCATGGTGGTCAGCCAAAGGCATGCAAAATCCTCTTGCAATGAGAGACAAGCGTGACTGACTAGTTTGGAAAACACACTAATCTTACAATTGTTTTACACGTGTGCTTATTTGATAAAGAAAAAAGATCCTTTAGAAATGCTGTCAACATTTTGGTTTGCTGAACAAGCAAATCAACCTTAGTCAGAGGACGCATGTGTGTATTGTGATTTGGCATTACATTTAACAAAATTAAAATGTGCGGTATCTCCCATAACAACTGAAGTAAGTGGCATACCTCCTCTTCAAATGTCATTCATTATACCAACAAGACCACTGGTTCAAGGAGAACATTTCTCACATAAGTAATTATTTCCTCCCACAAGATATTTGCTGACTGAACCAAAATTGTGCAAAAGTTTGTGTATACAATATTCACACAACACAAAAATTTCAAAGTTTGTGTGCATAATAAAAATTTTGCACAGGCCTAATTTTTTTCATGTTATGTTAAAAACGGAAATGGGTAACTAAATAGATGTTGCTGATCGGATATTCCAATTTCTTCTTAAGTGACTTATTAAACAAAACTAAGAAATCAATTCTAAGTCATCTATTACTATATGAAACATTAAGGTTACAATGAAACACTTTTTTCCACAAATGGAAGCTGTTAAACCTCCGGCAACACTGTGTGTGACATTCCACAAGACTTCACATTTGACATCTCATGAGGTCACTGATGATCTCAAAAACAAGCTCATATTTGCAAAGAAGAGGACAGCTGAATTAGTGGGCTAAAGTGTAAATGGGAAATTAGTTTCTAGAGAACATTTAGGACACAGCGTTGTCACCACTTTTTATGGCACTTGAGACCTTACTCAGACCCTGGCACAGAAGTAAAATGGCTTTTGTGCACACTTTTAGATATCGCCTGGGACTGTGCAAAAAAGTTTAAAAGGGGTTAGAGCCCATCCATTACATAACTTTGGCTGGCTTCCTCGTTGCGGTCACTTCTTTTGTGTTCATTCCTCAGTGGCACTGTTTTCCTTTTTCTGGTCACTCCAGAAGGCTTTGGGACGATTTTGGTTTCACCTTGTTAGATTCGACACACAGACCACACTTGTTTAATCTACCAATCCATCTCAGTTTCATCTGTGTTTTGCTCTCTGCCCTCTTATTGCTTAAAAGCTTCTCTCGAACTGTTTGTCACTGACACTTATCTAAACAAGCATTGGCATAGCCAATAGGTCTCGCCTTTGGGACCTTATAAGTGTTTAGCCATGCAACAGTTGATGTTGTTGCACCCAGGATATTGTGCTGCATAACTAAATACTTATAAGGTCCCAAAGGCGAGACCTATTGGCTATGCCAATGCTTGTTACTCACTGCCAAGGGCCCATACATTAAATTAGTCATTTTTGCCCTGTGGGACCCTTAGGACAGTCTTTTTAACATCCATCCACCCACTATCACTGCACTCTCACGTTACAATACCCGCTCCGCTGTATCCAGGCGTTGTAGCACACCCGAGGTGCACTCGGCGCCTTGGGTGGGGCCCAATAATGAAGCATGTCACCAATTAGGTTGGTGAGTGAGGGCTTTTTTCAAAACTTAGTGATTTCCTTTTCAATGCAAACAAACGCTAGGAGCACCCACTCTAGAGCTAGTTCCTTTTGCACACATACTAGGGGAAGTGAACTGGCTCCAGTACCTTTCCTCCCTCTCCTTTTGATACTTACCACCATAGGATTCCTGTCATTTAGGAATTCCACTGGGGGGATTCTCCTGAAGCCTTAGCCCTTCCTCTAGGAGTCAGAATCCCTTGCCATAAATCCGTCCCTGAAGGCCATCTGCCGCTACCATCACCGGCCCAGTGACATCTTGTGATTGGGTCCTACGCTTTGGTGTCAGTAGCTAACACGAGAGAAATTAAAATAACGAATGCAGCTGTATACTCCCACGCTGGGAGCTACCAATATGAAAACACAAACGTACCTAGTGGAAATAGTGAAGGAGAAATTTTGCTCTAGACCATACATATAAATCTCACTTTGTTTCATTTCTGGTGCAAGTGGTTGATCCTGTGTACATTTATCCATCACACTTTGATACTTGGAGTTTTGCATATATATATTATGAAAAGCAAAACCACAAGGTACCAGAACGCAACAAATAAAAATAGGGGCTACATCTCACATGCAGCTACTTGAGATCTGTGCTTTGTCACTGAAGCTTTTCGTGTGAAGCTGGATCAATGTGGTTTGTTGACTTTCTTTTCCTGAGAAAATAATCATTGTGCTTGCAAACATTTGTCATGTTTATGCTTTTATGTGCAAAACACATAGCATATATTTTCCCCCCAGCAGTGTTACGTTGTTATAACTTTTCTCATCATGAGTTATCAAAGCATGCCAGCGAGAAGTTAAAAAATTTGCTCACTCCAGATTGTTATTATCAAAAAATTGGAAAGCTTATTGAAATTAACAGCATTTAGCAATTAAGGAATATTCTGTTGCTTCCTTTTATTGTTGATTGGTAATTGACAACAAGCCACGTTAGCAAGCTATCTCTGACAAGTTGCTATTTATTATGTGTGACACCTACCGGCCCCAGCTTTCTAACCACCATTACATTGCATTCTGGAACTTGTAGTTTCACTTTTATAATTTGGCGTTTGAGTTTAAACATCCCAGTACGTACAGCAATATTTGCCAAAATAATGTATGCTGGTGACAGACAGATGGTGTCAAATAGGACAATGGTACTGGACAGCTCTGACAATCCAAGTTAGAGACTGCCAGCATTGTTGGAAAGGTCAGCTGAGCTCCTTATTCCCTTTCGACTGGAAGTGCTACGTTCTTTCGGCATGCTCCACACCAATTGTAGTGTTGGATGAGGGGCGGATTCTTTCCCCTCTTTGTTCGACTCCTTAGGAACAAGCACAGAGTTATATTTCTTCATACATGTATCCTAATATATCTGAGAACTGGAAATTCTTTGAACTACCACTTCAAGATTTGGGCCTTTGATGGATCCCTTCTTGAGGAAATTATACCATATCCCCAATGATCTAAGATGAATGGATCCCATTAATTCTTCCTCTTACGCGAGGACGGACTTTCCTTATTTTCACCTTGCCCTGAAGAAGTCCACATGTATGTGGACAAAACGAGTTGGCTGAACCCTTTTGTGCTATATATTGATGATGCAACAATAAAGAGAAGAATCTCAACGCCACCAGAATATTGTAGATATATTTGGGAATTGGATTCATACTTGTAGAAGTGGTGCACTGCTGCTTGCTTTGTTTTTGTTCTCGCCCAACTTAGGGTGGCACTCTTTGGGCAGAGGGTGTTGGCAGTGTGTGCACACATTGTTTTTTTTCTTCAAATTATTAGATCCAACAAATTTTGTCGTGGGAGATATCAGCTGTATGTGCGGCACCAGTATGGTTCACTGCCTGTTGCTTTGTCTTACATGAGTTTATTTATTTATTTGCAATTTTATATCGCGCAGACTTAACCCAAAAGCATTAGAGCACTTTACAAGAGAGCAGGAGGCACGTTCTTGTTAACAAATATCATAAAAGGACTTAGTAGAGTCAGAAAAGCAAAAAATGGATGGTTAACAATCATAATGAAAAAGTTGCAGAGTACCAAGTGAGCAGACAGAACACACATTTCTTAACAGATTAGATCAAGTCAGCAGAGGGCGGAATGTGAGCAGCAATCCCCACTTTAACCAAAGTACCTCTCAAAAGGATTTTGAGTTCCCTTTTGGATGTGAACAGACAAGATATTGTGCGAAAGGCTGATGGGAGGGAATTCCAGAGCCTTGTTGCTACCAGAGAATGCCTGTCTCATGCAGCGTTCTTGCCTGAATGTCGGAGGTTCAAGCAGGAGGGATTTGGTGTTTCTCGATCCGTGGTGAGCTCCAGAGACTTTCAGTTTACCAAGCAGGTTGGTGGAAGTGGTGTTGTGGAGGACTTTATGGGTAATGCATGCAGTCTTAAAGTGGGCTCTTGTATCGATGGGGAGCTAGTGCAGGTTACATAGAATAAGAGAGATGTGGTTGAATTTCTTGTGTCTTGTCACAAGGCAGGCAGCTGGTTGGAGTACTGTTCTCAGAGGAGCTAAATGTTTTTTAAGGAGACCAGAGAGGAGAGTTTCCATAATCCAGTATGTTTAAAAAAAATAAAAAAAACAATACCTGCACCACAGCTTTCAAGTGTTGCTCAGAAACAAACAGGCATTTGTTTGGGTGTAGTCCTAGTTGGAGGTGTGCACTTTTGCCCATGGTCATTTGCTTCTGGAGGACTAGACGGTTGTCCAAGATAAAGCATAGCAATTGGACATTCTCCACTATGACCGCCTTGCAGTTCAGGGGAGAGGAGGATTCCAGCCACACTTGGACAGGGAGGTTGGATTTATTTTGGAGAGATTAGTAAATTTCAGTTTTTTTTGCGGATTGAGTTTTATAATAGTTGTTAGCTATCTATTTTTGAATCCTGTCAGCGGCGGAGGAAACTAGGCCGATATCCTCAGGGGATGATATCTCAGATAGATCTGAGCATCATGTGCATTGTGATAAAGAATTCTGGATTTTCTCAAATTATCCCCAAGTGGTTCAACATACAGATTAAACTGGATTAGGGAGAGGATAGAGCCTTGTGGAACCTCTTGTTTTAGGTTGGTTTTGCACGAGACAGGGATCCCTATTTTCATTAATTGTGAACGGTTACACAAATAAAAATCGTACCAGTTTAGGGCTGTCCATTCAATGCCCATCTGTTCCTTCAGGATGCTAATTACAGCATGTTGGTTGACTGTATCAAAAGCAACTAAAAGGTCCAGAAGCACAAGCAGGCATGAGTCTTCCGAGTCAAGGATTCAAAGAGTCATCCACAAATTGGAGACAAGTCATTTCTGTGCTACAACCCTACTGCACCCACACTGGAGAATGTTGAGAAGGTTACTAGCCTGGATATGGAGCGATCGTTGTGAAGCCACAAAGCTTTTTAACAACGTTCCTAAATAAAAAGGTAAGTGTTCAAATCGGGTGAAAGTTGTTCAGGTTATTGGCCTCGACATTGAAAATTGGCCAGGTCTCTCCCACTCCAAAAAAGCACAAACTGTTGCGGAAAACATCTTGTTGAAGTAAGGAGTTAACCAAGGAGGTCCAGTATGCTAGCAGCATCTTGGCCATTTCTTTGTTCAGAGCCAGGAAACACGTTGGAGAGGTGATTGCAAGGGTTGACCTCAGTTATAGGTTCAAGTAACTCTGGCTGAGAGACTGTGATACAGGTAGACATGGTCAAATGGGCTTTGCAGATCAGAGTGCAATCATCAGGCATAGTGCATCTGGGTGGAATTGACTTCTCAATAGACTTTACTTTCTTTGCAAGAAGATCACTAATTCTTCACATTTTGACACTGATATTGAGATTTAGGCTTGTGGAGGACTAAGAGTTCGACTGTTTGATGATATCAAAAGTAGCTTTAGACAATTCTTAGTGGCATCAAGCATGGATTTAATGCTGCTAGATTTCGCTTTCAACAAGTTTTCTTTGTAGTTTATTTTGGCAGCTCTGAGAATAGTTAGTCTCAAAGGTGCTTCCAGTTATTACAATACAGGAAAGCCACCAACCGGTGGAATAAATTGAGTCGGAACCTCAGCAGGCGAAAGTTTCGGTAGTGTTGTACGTTGAGTAACAAAAATGGCTGCAGACATCAGAAGGGGCGAGATATAAAATAAGACCGAGGACAAAGTACCTTACATGTAATGTTTTTTTGTGGTTTCTATGCTCTACCAAGATCACATACTATTAAAGTCCTCTCAAACTCTCTTTAAGACATTGCATGCAGGCTCTGCATCTTCTTCAAAGTTTAGATTCTGCTGATATCATAGCAACAGTTTACACTTAGCTTAGAGCGGTAATAAAGATCAAGAGGAATTTGGGGACTATAAGGGAAGCCAACTCCGGACTCTACTTCGACCAATGACTTTGGACAATACGATGATATAGCTCCGTGTTGGCCCAGTTTGTGGCCCCCTTTGCCTTGCGTGTACCATTCCAAAAGTGGGCATGGCTATTTGTCCAGGGCGGTTTGATTATGTGATTTGCACTCTCACATTCTTATCAAGGCTCTCAGATCTGTGGCCCGTCATTCGATGACCTCAAATATGTCCTTTTACCTTTTCATGTATTGTGTTTATTTAGCACTGCAGTTAGCTGCCCCTGGTAACTTTTAATAGCCCTTCCCACGTCCTCTATGTTTGAGGTGCGAGTTTGTGGCTCTGGCGCCACAGCTCTTTGACCAATCCTGCTAGAAGTTTGCCATCGTGAATATGCCTTGCCCTTATTTCTGCTTGACTTTACATTGGTGTATAGCTGGCTCACCGGCGCCCCTTTGGTACATTTTAGATATTGAGTCTTGTTAGTCATGTTGAAAGGAGTGCACAGTGGACCCTTTTCTTTTTTCCTAAGGTTTTTGTTCTCCCACATGAATTGTTTTATAATATACTTGTGTATATTTTTTTTTATGCAGTTGCCAGTATTAATGTACTTTTATGGTCTATTTAAGATCAAATAAAGTTATTTCTGATTCTGAATCAAAAGTGAAGTTGCTTGTTTCCATGTTTTCTCAAGGAGTGTCAGATGTTTTCTTTCGGCATACAATTCTTTGTTAACTGCATTTTAGTGGACCATATTCAGTGATTAGGTTGCCCTTGCATTTGTTGTATTCCTTTGTTGTGGAATTAATGCCCCACTCAGGATCAAAAGGGGAAAGGACACCCTGAGACTTGCTAGCCAAGTTGTCAATGTTTTGCTTGTCCCAGAACAATGATTTTTAGGTTGAGCATTCAAGACCTCTTGCATATACTTTAGTATATACTTATATGTACTTTGTGGGCTCTGGAGATCAGCCCTAGGACTTGTCTGCTTCCGCTTAGGGACTTTTTTTTCTGTTCAACTGCCTCTATTTAACTGTCTTGATAGAAAACGACCAGTAGAGGTCAGTAAAATACCAGAATTGCTTAATGCTTAGGGACTTTCTTTTAAAAAAATTTCTGGCAACTGCCTCTATTTAACTTTCTTGATAGAAAACGACCAGCAGAGGTCAGAAAAATACTAGAATCACTTTAGCATTCTCTAGATTTCAGTCCATAGAAATTGTCTTCCATGAGCACCCGTAGACAATAATATTTTTTTCAAATCTTGTATTTTCAGTGATATGACCACCGAAGGCCCTGATTTTATATTAAAAACAGAGCTTTGGACTATGCCATTTCCCGCTGAAAGGCAATATTTCTCTCCATGTGTTCCCATACCTGGCGTGTCACGCAGTTTGGTGCTTACTTTCCCTCCATGTTAAAGAACAGTAGATGTTTCCGCACCCAGGCTAATATAAGGTCCCAAAGGCGAGACCGATTGCATTGCAAATGCTTGTTCTCTCTTGAATTCATCCAGAGAAGTTATGCTCCAATCGTAGCGAACAACACTCTTAAGAGGAAAGTTAGAGTTGTTTGCCTGGCCCCCTGATTAGCTGCATATGGCAGAGACTGAGTCACAGAGAAATAATACAAATAAAAAAAAACACTATCAGGCTGTCCCGAGAGCTCAGCTGACATGCATGATTAATATGGACCTTGGGGTGATGCAGAGATTTTTAAAGTATGTGTTACCATAACACGAGATGTGTGTTACTTGGCAGGGCTGAAAGAAAAGCTTAGGAGAGCGATCCTGGCTCGCCTGCTCTACACTGTTCACCATCGAAGTGAGCTGATAGTGTCTCCAATTTCAGCAACTGGCAAGCAATCGTATATATTGTTTGGGGTTTTCCGTCACTCGCTTCTAAAGCGTTAAAAAAAGGACTTTAAATGTTGCTCTGAAAGTATCCCCTTTTACTGTGCATGACAAAATAAGGGCCAATAATTAGCACAGAATAGATATTGCTGGTGTTAGATCTTGGGGGTCTCTAGTTGGCTGAGGTAGGTATCTTAGTCCAAATAGGGACCCTTGCTTCTAGTCGGGGAAAGGAGGGACACTCTCTTATATAACCCCTGCTCACCCTCCAGTAGCTTGGCACGAGCAGCCAGGCTTATCTCCAAGGCAATGTGTAAAGTATTTGCAACCACACTCCCAGTAACCCAGTGATAACACCACAAATGGACACCACACTGATTTAGGAAAATAGCGGTATCTTTATCACGAAGAAATACGATGAGACCAAACAATAAAAATATCCAGCGTATTCGTAATATTTCACTGGGCCGGTTATTAGGCCAACAATCACTTGTAGGTTTTTGCGGTATTAATGAGCAGTTCACGATGATCTAATGCAGTCCTAATGCAATGCTATGCAGTTCGTAATGTAGAAATCAGACAGTCCTTTATGCAAGTACTAATACGGTTCGTAAAGCAAGTAATAATGCAGTTCGTAAAGCAAGTAATAATGCAGTTCGTAAAGCAAGTAATAATGCAGTTCGTAATGCAAGTACTAATGCGGATCGTAAAGCAAGTAATAATGCAGTTCGTAATGCAAGTAATAATGCAGTTCGTAATGCAAGTACTAATGCGGATCGTAAAAACAAGTAATAATGCAGTTCGTAATGCAAGTACTAATGCGGATCGTAAAACAAGTAATAATGCAGTTCGTAATGCAAGTACTAATGCGGATCGTAAAAGCAAGTAATAATGCAGTTCGTAATGCAAGTACTAATGCGGATCGTAAAAGCAAGTTATAATGCAGTTCGTAATGCAAGTACTAATGCGGATCGTAAAAGCAAGTTATAATGCAGTTCGTAATGCAAGTACTAATGCGGATCGTAAAAGCAAGTTGGCACCGATCGCGGTGCTAGTGAAGGTCTCTATGCCACTCTTGGCTGACTCGCGGTCAGCGACTGCCAAAATATGCCCCCAATACTGTTATGAAGGAAACAAAGTACAGCTCCACAATACGACCCCGGTACTGCCACTCACTACACTCTGCGGGAAGGTTAAATCTGGTTCCCCGACTGACCCTATGAAGCCGGAACATCTGAGGAGGCTACTATCTGTTCTACTCACACCACTGGGCCAGATCATTAACCTGTCTTTGGCCAGGGCCATTGTCCCCAGGGCATGGAAGCAGGCCGTTGTCCTGCCTCTTCTAAAGAAGCCTACGTTAGACCTGACTAAACTGGAGAACTTCCGCCCTATCTCCTTGTTGCCGTGGATTTCTAAAATCACCGAAGCGCATGTCAATTCTATTCTGTCTAACTACTTGGAGGAAAATCACATCTTGGATTCCTCCCAGTGTGGCTTCCGTCGCGGCCTTAGTACTGAATCAGCCCTCCTAGCTGTATCTGAACATCTGAGAGCAGCTTTGGATGAGGGACGGACCTCGGCCCTGATCCTATTGGATCTGAGTGCCGCTTTTGATACGGTCTCGCATCAGATCCTGATTCAAAGACTTAAGGAGGCCGGCATTGTAGGCGCTGCTTTGACCTGGCTTACTTCTTTTCTCTCAGACAGGTCTTTCCAAGTCTCGGCTCCCCCTTTTTCATCTAGGGTGTATTCCATCCATCAGGGGGTCCCACAGGGCTGTGCGCTAAGCCCGACACTTTTTAACTTATATGTCCAGCCGCTGGCTAATCTAGCCAAAAGGAGAGGGCTGACGATTGTGTCATATGCAGATGACACTCAACTTGTAGTCACCCTCTCCAATGACTGTCAAAATGACGCGGCCAAGTTTCAGAGTGGTTTGGCGGATGTAGCAGAGTGGTTCACTGCCAATTGCCTACAGCTCAACGCCAGCAAGACTGAGGTCCTGCTGGTCGGGAAGGATCATGAGCTGTGGAGCGAGCACTGGTGGCCCTCCTCCCTGGGACCTCCCCCCATTCCAAAAAAGGTGGTGAAAAATCTGGGTGTATGGGTTGACTCGGCGTTGAGCTTCCAAGCTCAAACAAAGAAGGTGGCGGCGACATGTCTTGGCATTCTGCGTAGTCTTAGACCCATGTTGGGTTTCTTTGACCCCTCCATTCGGCAGACTATTGTGCAAGCATCTGTCCTATCTAGACTGGACTATGCCGGCTTGGGGTCAATAAGACCGAGATCTCAAGACTTCAGAGGGTCCAGAATGTCGCCGCCAGAACTCTCCTTGCCATGCCCAGCCGCTGTTCCACCTCTAGCACCATTCGACGGCTACATTGGCTGCCAATGGAGAGGCGGCTGGTGTTTAAATCTCTCTGCTTTGCTTTTAAGATCTTGAAATCTTCCACCTCTGGTATAATATCCGGCCTGCTCTCGATCTACACTCCCTCGCGTCATTTGCGCTCTACTGGCAAACATTTTGTTTCTATACCACGGGTTAAGAGGGCCCGTGCTGGTGGTCGCTCGTTCCGCGTTCTGGCTGCCAAGCTCTGGAACGATCTTCCGTCTCATATCCGGAGTATGGACAACTACTTATCCTTTCGCAAAGCGCTAAAGACCCATCTGTTCCCTCATTAGACTTCCCCCTCTTTTGTCTTACTTGTCTTTCCTGGCCCTTCCTATCTCCTCTTAGGTTGGGATACTCGCAGTTTGAGCCTCTCTTTTGCTATAGCGCCGGGACGCCCCGTTGCTGGGGCAGCTGTGCGCTCTACAAGTTATCTTAACATAACATAACATAACATAACTCCTCAGCGAGTACGGGCCGCGATACTGACTTGAGCGGAGGCTCGCGCTGCAAAGATGGGAAAGGCCGAGAGCGGTCTCTGGTAGCACGCATTCCGCCCCAGGAGGCAACACACGCACGCTCGCTGAGCGTTACCTGGGGGGGTGCAGTCTCTCTCTCCTCTCGGCTTGGGCATCACGCTGTGCGGCTTCGGGTTGGCGGCGGCTGCTCCTCGCAGTGAGAGTCGGGCTACCAAGCGACGGCCTCGCAGCTGATCGGCTCCCGGCGCGACTCCGTTGATCTTGGGCAAAGGACCTCGGACCCACAATGGTGAAGGTTCACAGGTCTCTCCTTGGCAAAGGCAGGCTCGGGCCGGCGGCTGTGATTTCTCACAGCTCCCCCTTGGGACGACGGTCCGAGCAGATGGCGATAACGACCACAGCACTTCTGGTCACGCTGTCGATCGAAACAGAGCGCAAGACTGCTCCGGGGCACACGGTCACGGGGCAATTCTCACAAAGGTCTCAGGCTGCAAAAAGCACATGCACACAGCGTCGCTGAGACACACTTGGAAACTTTGATGTTCCTGAGTTTCCACAACAGGGAGCCAGCTCCTCTCGGCCCTTGGAGACAAGTTACTTCAGGACACAGCAAAGTCCTTTCAAGCAGGGGGACACAGCACACAGCAAAGTCCCTTGTCCTCTCCTTAGTCAAATCAGCAAACTGCAGGCCAGCCCCAGAACACACAGTAAGGGCAGTCCTTCACTTCAGCTGTTCTTCTTTGGCAGAGGTTCCTCTTGATCATGAAGTAGTTTCAATCCTTTTTCAGGCTTGAGTTCAGTCTTGAGTTGAGGGGTTTCAGCTCTCACATTTATACCCCTAAATGCCTTTGAAGTCTTTGTGTTCAGGGGGCTCTGAGCCCGGTCCAAACCAGTTCTGGGTGTCTTCCTGCCAGTGCACACCTTCTTTCTTTGATAGTGAGGGTCTGGGCCTCAGACACTCCGCAGGAGGTGGAGCCATTCTTTTGTGGCAGCAGCACAGTCCTCTTCGCATCAAAGGGCTACTCCTCCCACCACACCAAATGCAGGCCAGCCTGTGCTGTCTCACCTATCCCTGGTGTCAGGACACCTCCCCAGACCCTGTCACATCCAAACCCAGACAGTCAATACACAACCAGGCAGAGGCACACAGGATGGTCAGGACAAGAAACCAGCCACTTCTAAAAGCGTGGTTTCTAAACACACAATTTAAAAACCATCTTCACAAAAAGATGTGTTATTAAATTCTGAGTTCAGGCACACTAAACTCCATCCCTCTATCTTATGCCTATGGGAAGATATGCTGGACACATGTGACACAGCATTCCCCATTCTGTCCTATGGGCAAGATGGCCTTGCAACAGTGAAAAACGAATTTGGCAGTATTTCACTGTCAGGACATGGTACACACCTCAGTACATGTCCTACCTTTCACATACACTGCACCCTCCCCAGGGGGGTACCTTGGGCCTACTATAGGGGTGTCTGATGTGCATAAAAAGGGAAGGGTAAGGCCTGGCAAGTGGGTGCACTTGTCAGGACAACAAGGCAGTTAACAAACTGCGCTCAGGCACTGCAGTGGCAGGCCTGAGATCTCTTTTAGGGCTACTTGTGTGGGTGGCACAATTAGTGCTGCAGGCCCACTAGTAGCATTTGTATTACCAGATAGTGCACTTTACTAGGGACTTTACTAGTAAGACAAACATACCAATTATGGACAACCAATTACCATAACACTTTATACAGGGAGCACTTGCACTTTGACACTGATCAGCAGTGGCAAAGTGCCCAAAGCATCTAAGCCAGCAAAACGAAATCCATCACAGCATCAAAAATAGAGGAGGTAGAGGCAAAAAGTCAGGGGTAACCATGCCAAGAAATGCCAGGTCTAACACGTGTCCCCTCCAGCTGAAAAGTGGGGAGAACTACCCACCCTCATGGGAGTTCTCATCACTAAGGCGGAAAAATCTGGACAGACCATCAGCATTGGCGTGTTCTGTTCCAGGGCGGTGTTCCACTGTAAAGTCCATTCCCTCTAGGGAGATGGACCACCTCAATAGTTTTGGGTTCTCACCCCTCATCTGCATCAACCATCTGAGGGGCCTGTGGTCTGTTTGAACCAGGAAGTGAGTCCCAAACAAGTAGGGCCTCAGCTTCTTCAGTGCCCAGACCACAACAAAAGCTTGCCTTTCAATTGCACTCCACCTCTGTTCCCTGGGGAGTAGCCTCCTGCTAATGAAATTTACGGGTTGGTCCAAGCCCTCGTCGTTCAATTATGAGAGTACTGCTCCCACACCATGCTCTGAAGCATCTGTCTGCACCACAAACTCTTTGGAGAAATCAGGCGCCTTGAGCACGGGCGCCGTGCACATGGCAGTTTTCAGGGCATCAAAAGCGGTCTGGCAGACATCAGTCCAGATCACCTTCTTGGGCTGGTTCTTTGAAGTCAGATCTGTCAAGGGGGCAACAATGGTGCCATAACCCTTCACAAACCGTCTGTAATACCCCGTGAGCCCTAAAAAGGCTCTCACCTCTGTCTGGGTCTTGGGGGATTCCCAAGCCAGAATGGTATCAATTTTTGCCTGTAGGGGCGCCACCTGGCCGCTCCCTACCTGGTGTCCTAAGTACACCACAGAACCCAGCCCTATCTGGCACTTACTTGCCTTGATAGTGAGGCCTGCCCTCTGAAGGGCCTTCAACACTTCACAGAGGTGTTGCAAATGTTCCTCCCAACTGGAGCTGAACACAGCAATGTCATCCAGGTAGGCGGCGCTGAATTCCTCCAGCCCACACAGCACCTGCTTAACCAGCCTCTGGAAGGTGGCAGGGGCGTTCTTCAACCCAAAGGGCATAACCCTGAATTGGTAGTGCCCCTCTGGCGTTGAGAATGCGGACCTCTCTTTGGGCCCCTCGGTCAAGGCAATCTGCCAGTACCCTGACGTCAAGTCAAATGTACTGAGGTACCGGGCGGCTCCCAACCGATCCACGAGCTCATCAGCTCTGGGGATGGCGTGAGCGTCAGTCTTGGTGACCACATTGAGCCCACGGTAATCCACACAGAACCGGAGTTCTGGGGTGGCACCAGGTGCAGCAGCTTTTGGCACAAGGACCACTGGGCTAGCCCAGGGGCTGCTGGATGGCTCTATTACCCCTAGCGCCAGCATCTTGGAGACCTCCTCCTTGATGCTGGCCCTGACCTTATCAGCTACTCTGTAAAATATTTGTTTTACAGGCAGGCTGTCTCCAGTGTCCACATCATGGACGCACCAATGGGTGACTCCTGGGGTCAGGGAGAACAGGGAGGCGAACTGGCAAGTCTGACAGGTCCTGCAATGAGTATTAGAACTCTTGCGCATTTGAGGCCAGTAGAAGTGGGTGACAAGCCTCTCAAAGGTCTTGTCCTGCCCCAAATGTCCTGCTAAAGGTACCTCATGAGCCAACCCCAGTAGGAAGGCTCTGAAGCGCTGGGGTACCACCAGCACACGGGCTGACCCAGGCTCAGCAACCTTAGGCTCGCTATATAGGATATCATTCTCCCAGTAAATCAAATGTGACCCAGACTGATCACCTGCTGCCTGGTTTGCTGCCTGTTGCCGCAAACCTACAAGAGTAGGGCACTTTTTCTGTTCCTCACAGAATTACTCCCTGGAGGGCCCTCCCTCCTGCTGCCATTGGGTCAGCTCTGGTAGGTCCCCCAGTTCAGCTACTTGCTCCCCCGTAGGCTCCAGGGCATCCCCCTCAAGGTTTGCCTCCTCCTGGTCCGTGGGAACTTTGGGGGCCGGTTTCCCACGCCCCTGCCTCCTCTCTTTAAGGCAGGCACCTGGTCCACTATTGCAGGCTCCAGGTCCTCTTGAACACCCTTACTGGCTACCATAGACCGAGTGGTCACACAAGCCCACTCAGGCAGACCCAACATCTCCAAATGTGCCTGGTGCTCCACCTCCTTCCAGGGGGAACTCTCCAGGTCATTCCCTAGCAGACAGTCTACAGGCATGGACGGACTTACAATGACCTTCAAGGAACCTGAGACCACCCATCCCCCACTCAAAGGGAACTAGCGCCACCTTGCAGAGGCGCACGGAGTTGTCTGCTGCAACTACAGGGTGAAGTACATTGGGAATTACCTGCTCCTCAGACACCCACTGACACCTGACAGATGTCACACTGGCTCCAGTGTCTCTCAGAGCCTCCACCCTACTTCCATAGATGGTCACCCACTGCCTGTACTTCTTAGTGTTCTCAGGCAGAAAGGTTTCCTGGACCATCTCTCGATCTCCTAATGAGACCAGGGTCATAACTGCTTGCTCCTCCCCATCCCAAGGACTCAATTCCTCCCCCAATGCTACACTCACCAAACCCGGTGTTGGAGCACCAGTGGGTGCAGGTGGTTTCTTGGGGCATTTAGGGGCAATGTGACCCACCTCCTTACAAAAATAACAAGTAGGAGGACCTCAGTGGTCCTGCTTGCCCTTAGGGGCCAGGACCTCTTAGCCTTGGGGGACTGGGACTCTTTTACCTGGGAACTACTTTGGGGCCCTTTAGAGAACTCCTTGTGGTTACCCTTGTCCTCCCCCACCTTCTGCTGGGGACCCTGTACACCTTTGGCAGTGGTACCCCCAATACCCTTGTGGACCCTGGTGATGGTCCAGCGGTCCGCCTCCTCAGCAAGTTTACTGGGATTAGTCAGCTTACTGTCTAAAAGATGCTGGCGCAGCTCTGGAACACACAGACTACTCAAGTGCTCCCAACTAATTAAATTGCATAAGCCCTTAAAATCAGTTACCTTGCTGCCCGACATCCAACCATCCAGTGCACGCGTGTACGCATTCACACACTCCACCCAAGTACTGTATTCCAGTTTCTTGAAGTTCCTGAATTTCTGCCTGTACTGTTCAGGAGTGAGCTCATACATGAGGCATAAAGCCTCCTTCATGTTGGCGTAGGTCAGGGTTCCTGCCCTCTCTAAAGGTGGTAAAACATCCCTCCCAGAAGCCTCAAAGTGTTTCCACAGGCCCGCCCCCAATGCTTCTCAGGCACCTCATTCATCCTCAGTGCGATCTCATATGCCATGAACCACGCATAAATATCATCACCCCTTTGGTAATCCCGCACTAAGTCTTTGGGAATGTACACCTTACCCGCTGGCACTGGCTGTGCGCTGCCACCATTCGAACTGGACTCCACCTATTTAGCCTTAATGTCCAGTTCCCTCATGCTTAACTCATGAGCTAAGAGAATCGTCTTCTCTTCCAAGGCGAGAGTGTTCTTGCTCTCCTCTGCTCGCTTTTCACTTTCAATGAGCAGCTTTGTCTCCTCTGCTTGAGCCTTAAGTTTTAAAACCTCTAACTCATGCTCTCTGACCCTTTGGTTTTCCTCCACCTCCTCTGGGGAAAAGCTCCTCCCTGAATGGTTACTACCAGCCCCTGAGGCTGGTCCTCCCACTGGCAAATCCTGTGGACCAAATCCATTCCCTGGGTCATCCTCATCCACCTCAGCATCACCTGTCTCCTGACCCTCGTTGGCTTCCCACCAGGCCCTTAAGGCCGTTTGCAGCTCCTCCTTCTTGACGCTACTTTTCATGGGACATCCCAAAGCTCTGCAGAATTGCCTCAATTGATCAACTTTGTAGGTAAGCAATGCCTCAATGTCGAATTTCAGTTCTGCAGCCTCACTGGCTACTTGACTCCTTTGAGACATGATGTGTGGCTTAAAGATCGCTCAAAAAATAGAACCAAAAATAAAAAAAACACTATATGTGGTTGTGTCGTGGTCTGCGCTAAAGCTAGTGATGTATTTGCAATTGACTCACAGTGACTGATGTACAAGTTCAAATCCCAACCGCTGACCACCAATGTTAGATCTGGGGGTCTCTAGTTGGCTGAGGTAGGTACCTTAGTCCAAATAGGGACCCTTGCTTCTAGTCAGGGAAAGGAGGGACACACTCTTAGATAACCCCTGCTCACCCTCCGATAGCTTGGCACGAGCAGCCAGGCTTATCTCCAAGGCAATGTGTAAAGTATTTGCAACCACACTCCCAGTAACACAGTGATAACACCACAAATGGACACAACACTGATTTAGGAAAATAGCGGTATCTTTCTCAAGAAGAAATACGATGAGACCAAACGATAAAAATATCCAGCATATGCGTATTCGTAATATTTCACTGGGACGGTTAAGAGGCCAACAATCACTTGTAGGTTCTTGCGGTATTAATGAGCAGTTCACGATGATCTAATGCAGTCCTAATGCAATGCTATGCAGTTCGTAATGCAGTTCGTAATGTAGAAATTAGACAGTCCTTTATGCAAGTACTAATGCGGATCGTAAAAGCAAGTAATAATGCAGTTCGTAATGCAAGTACTAATGCGGATCGTCAAAGCAAGTAATAATGCAGTTCGTAATGCAAGTACTAATGTGGATCGTAAAAGCAAGTAATAATGCAGTTCGTAATGCAAGTACTAATGCGGATCGTAAAACAAGTAATAATGCAGTTCGTAATGCAAGTACTAATGCAGATCGTAAAAACAAGTTATAATGCAGTTCGTAATGCAAGTACTAATGCGGATCGTAAAAGCAAGTTGGCACCGATCGCGGTGCTAGTGAAGGTCTCTATGCCACTCTTGGCTGACTCGCGGTCAGCGACTGCCAAAATATGCCCCCAATACGGTTATGAAGGAAACAAAGTGCAGCTCCTCAATACGACCCTGGTACTGCCACTCCTCGGCGAGTACGGGCCGCGATACTGACTTGAGCGGAGGCTCGCGCTGCAAAGATGGGAAAGGCCGAGAGGGGTCTCTCGTAGCACGCATTCTGCCCCAGGCGGCGATACACGCACGCTCGCTGAGCGTTACCTGGGGGGGTGCAGTCTCTCTCTGCTCGCGGCTTGGGCGTCACGCTGTGCGGCTTCGGGTTGACGGCGGCTGCTCCTCGCAGTGAGAGTCGGTCTAGCAGGCGACGGCCTCGCAGCTGATCGGCTCCCGGCGCGACTCCGTTGATCTTGGGCAAAGGACCTCGGACCCACGATGGTGAAGGTTCACAGGTCTCTCCTTGGCAAAGGCAGGCTCGGGCCGGCGGCGGTGATTTCTCACGGCTCCCCCTTGGGACGACGGTCCGGGCCGATGGTGATAACGATCACAGCACTTCTGGTCATGCTGTCGATCGAAACAGAGCGCAAGACTGCTCCGGGGCACACGGTCACGGGGCAATTCTCACAAAGGTCTCAGGCTGCAAAAAGCACATGCACACAGCGTCGCTGAGACACACTTGGACACTTTGATGTTCCTGAGTTTCCACAACAGGGAGCCAGCTTCTCTCGGGCCCTTGGAGACAAGTTACTTCAGGACAGCAAAGTCCTTTCAAGCAGGGGGACACAGCACACAGCAAAGTCCCTTGTCCTTTCCTTAGTCAAATCAGCAAACTGCAGGCCAGCCCCAGAACACACAGCAAGGGCAGTCCTTCTCTTCAGCTGTTCTTCTTTGGCAGAGGTTCCTCTTGATCACGAAGTAGTTTCAATCCTTTTTCAGGCTTGAGTTCAGTCTTGAGTTCAGGGGTTTCAGCTCTCACATTTATACCCCTAAATGCCTTTGAAGTCTTTGTGTTCAGGGGGCTCTGAGCCCGGTCCAAACCAGTTCTGGGTGTCTTCCTGCCAGTGCACACCTTTCTTTCTTTGATAGTGAGGGCCTGGGCCTCAGACAATCCACGGGAGGTGGAGCCATTCTTTTGTGGCAGCAGCACAGCCCTTTTCGCATCAAAGGGCTACTCCTCCCACCACACCAAATGCAGGCCAGCCTGTGCTGTCTCACCTACTCCTCCCTGGTGTCAGGACACCTCCCCAGACCCTGTCACATCCAAACCCAGACAGTCAATACACAACCAGGCAGAGGCACACAGGATGGTCAGGACAAGAAACCAGCCACTTCTAAAAGCGTGGTTTCTAAACACACAATTTAAAAACCATCTTCACAAAAAGATGTGTTATTAAATTCTGACTTCAGGCACTCTAAACTCCATCTCTCCATCTTATGCCTATGGGAAGATATGCTGGACACATGTGACACAGCATTCCCCATTCTGTCCTATGGGTAAGATGGCCTTGCAACAGTGAAAAACGAATTTGGCAGTATTTCACTGTCAGGACATGGTACACACCTCAGTACATGTCCTACCTTTCACATACACTGCACCCTGCCCAGGGGGGTACCTTGGGCCTACTATAGGGGTGTCTGATGTGCATAAAAAGGGAAGGGTAAGGCCTGGCAAGTGGGTGGCACTTGTTAGGACAACAAGGCAGTTAACAAACTGCGCGCAGGCACTGCAGTGGCAGGCCTGAGATCTTTTTTTAGGGCTACTTGTGTGGGTGGCACAATTAGTGCTGCAGGCCCACTAGTAGCATTTGCATTACAAGATAGTGCACTTTACTAGGGACTTTACTAGTAAGACAAACATACCAATTATGGACAACCAATTACCATAACACTTTATACAGGGAGCACTTGCACTTTGACACTGATCAGCAGTGGCAAAGTACCCAAAGCATCTAAGCCAGCAAAACGAAATCCATCACAGCATCAAAAATAGGGAGGTAGAGGCAAAAAGTCAGGGGTAACCACGCCAAGAAATGCCAGGTCTAACAGCTGGATTTTGAAGTCATGTCCAAATTATCCAGTTCCACCCGTTATAATTACCGCTCAGTGTCCAATGAGGGCACATTTGGATCAGGTAATGTTTGTGTTTCATAGCATCTCGGCTGGTTTTGTGGATAAGGTGGCGTCCAGCATCTCACTTGCATAGATGACATATAAAATAGGTGTTTTCCCTTGTGTGTTGGGTCCATCAGCTGCTTGGGCGGCAATAAGCATGTGTTTCACTGAAGACCTAAAGCAGAGACCAACCTCGGCAGGATTGGAAGTTGGGTGGTGGCAGTCAGAGCCCTCTTTTCCCCGCTTGTTTTGCCAGTCAGTGAATTGTGTTGCCTTCACTGATGCGTGTGCCTCTCTCTCTCTTTACTGTTTGTTAGGGAAGGGAAAGGCACTGAGGTTAATATAAGAATAGTCTCTGGCCTTCCTTTTTGAACATTCAGACAAGCCACAATGCCCAAAGTGCTTATTCTTCCCTTTGGCCACAGTCACCAATTAGGTCGGAGACTGCCTATTAAGTGTCCCATCATAGAAATCAGAACACAATGTTGAGCTATGTGCTTGCCTGGGTAGGCAGGTTATATAAGCAGGCTGGGTGATTATCAAAGGGTTGAATCCCTGTTCACCTTATTTTACTCTCTCGCCCTAGAGGAATGTTCTATTCAACTCACATTTCATAATTGAGCTGCACACCATCTGCACAGAGAGGCTTTAAATATATATATATATATATATATATATATATATATATATATATATATATATATATATATATATATATATATATATATATATATTAAAATACCAAAACACCTCTTGCACTATGCTAGTGAGTGGGGTGATGGGTTCTTGATTACTAGACAGTGCTGACAATATGCACTCATTTGCTATGGCCTTTGAGGGCAGATGTACGCAGACACTGGCAGCACTGCCATTGAATCAGCCTTCTTTTATGATCAGGAACACTTACCATATGCACACAGGTTTCCAAGTTTGTGTATGCTGTTTTGTTTATGCTTATTCTAACATGACTTGTCTTTAATTCTATTGTGCAGCATTATGCATGCTGCTCAAAAAACACAGTTGCTTACACTGGAGAATAACTATTACCGGAAGTCCATAATGCAAGCTGGGCCCTACTACAAGGGTATGAAAAAAAGAACCTGGTTAATGTATTGCTGCACTAATGGCACACTGGAAACGGGATATGATTATCTCCATTATATGCATCGTCCTGAAATAAATTCACGAATAGTACAAGACATTACATTTCATCTTTGTGCTGAATTCCTGGGCCACGGATGCTTTGGTTTACAGAATGTATTGTGTTCTGTCATTGGTAACACTGGTCAGCGCCTGGCAATTTGTCACCACAATAGTTGGAAGTATTCTCGCACTATGTCTTCTTGTTTTAGACCTTCCTAACAAAGAAGCCTCTAATAAAGGTGATAGCCCAGCGGCGGCTCCTCTGTTATGGAGGAGGGTCGCCCCCTACCAGCAACCTCAAAACTTGAAAAATAAAATGATAATAAAACAGGTTTATCGTTTTATTTTTCTTCTAAGGGCTGAGTCTAAGGGTCGGGGCTATCGCGATGACAGTCACTGAGGGGGAGTGGCGGGCATTGCTGTCAGTGCACATGTCGGTTTGGCCGGAGTCTTAGGAGGGCCAAACCGACATGCGTAATGAGATGTCTCCAACACGAGCTGCGTTGCCGGGTTGGAGACAGCAGGCAGAGGTTCCCAGTCTCTCTGGGAGCGCAAATCTAGGCTGCTCAGGCCAATCCTGGTGCTTCTCTCATGATGCCAGCCGCATGAGAGCAACGTCTGGATTGGCCGTAGGGAGTCTGGGAGCCTGTACTGCAGGGAAGCAAGAGAGGAGAAGAAGAGCGGCAGGTAAGTTCTTTTTGCCACCACTCCCCTCACCTCTCACACCCCACTACCGTGCCCTGACACCAGCTGCTACTGTGACAGCTACGCGTCGGTGGCCATAGAAAACAAGCATTGGCATAGCCAATAGGTCTCGCTTTTGGGACCTTATAAGTGATTAGTTATCCAGCACAATATCCTTGGTGCAACAACATCAAGTGTTGCATGGCTAAATACTTATAAGGTCCCAAAGGCGAGACCTATTGGCTATGCCAATGCTTGTTTACTCTGGAGTATTGGTGACACTGTCCGTGCTTCAACTGTAGAGTCCGAGTAAGGGAGAAGTCTAGTCCATGAAGGAATTTCGGTTTAACAAAAATTGTTCACCAGCGAAGGGAGTTCATATCAACGAGGAAAACTTCTAATGTTAGGCATTGCATTTGGTGGTTAGTAAAGCATAGGTAGATGAGGCTGCTGCTGGAATAGAGGAGCTAATGCTGATTTTAGACACTCGTGATTTTCAGAAAGGCGAGGAGGGGTACATATACTTTGGAACTTCCTGGTGAGAAATGAGGTCCCAACGATGTAAATAGTTAACGGCCTGGGAAAATATGAAAACCTTGGAGGGTGGTGTACTCATACCTTACAATAGTAAAGTAGGAAGATACAGTGGCTTCATGTTGGCTGTGCTCAGATCCTGGAGTACTAACAGCTGCACCTTGCCTTCGCCTGCCCTTTTCTATTTTCAGAGTAATGTTACTGCTCCGTGCCTTGGGCAGAACACAGGCTGTGGGAGTCCGCCATTAATCAGCCGAGGTAGTATATTTCGAATTAATACGCATACATACACACGCACATACACACACGCATACACACACACGCACACACACACACGCACACACACACACGCATACACACACACGTACACACACACACACGCATACACACACTAAACATGAAGACGAGCAGGAGGTAATAAAGAGCATGGGTGGCGTAATTCACAATCGCATGCTGCGATTGCTGCAAAAGTAAAGAAATAGAAAAAAACATCTATTTCTTTACTTTTGCTACAATCGCGGCACCAGCGCTTTACTTTTAATTTTAAAAGTAAAGCGCGGGTACCGCGATTATGCGAAAGGGAAAAAAAAAAAAAATTAAACAAGACAAGCACGCGAGTGGTGCGCGCGCTTGCGAGCAGCAGGCGTGACCACACGCTCGTGCACCATGGCCTTTTGCTTGCAGGTAACCGCACGAAAAAGGCCATGACGCACGAGCGTCTGGTCAGCTTTCAAATGCCCCTACATAATGCTTCGCCAGAGCTGCGCTTGCGCGCTACTCGAGGCTCGACCTAAAAAGAGGCAGATTGAGTTAAGGCAGGAGTATCAAGGTATACTGCCAACATCTTACAAGGTAGGGTCACATAGTTTCCTAAAAGGGTGGCACTGATGGCTAAGCACAGCCATAAGGGTTTCAGAGAACAAAATCCACATGTTTGCAGCAATGATAGGGCTGGAGGGTTGTCCCTCTTGTTAACCTGGAATTTGTGCAAAAGTGCACAATGAAATATGTCTCCTGTAAAAAGGTGATTGTGGAAGCACAGCCACCGGAAGTGTAAGGTCACATGTGAGCATGACTGAGTGAAGGTGATACCAGTGAATGTTCACTGGGGCAGGGAAATAATAAAAACCGCTGCTTCAAATGTAAAGCACAAAGTGCAATGATGAGGGATCGCTTGCAGGTAAAAGCAGTCAATAAACTGCAGCCTTTACTCTTCCAAACAAATAAGTGTGGTCACTACTATTGGGATTTGGGGTGGGCAACTGGGATGGGGTACTGCCGCTGCATTGTGTCCTTGGTGAAACTGAGACATCTGATAAACATAAAATCAGAGAGAGTGAGGGTAAAGGAGAGTTTGGGGAAAAGAGACTCTGGTGGGGAGGAAGGGGCAGTAAGCACCCTCTGGGATTTAGCCATGGTTGTGGTAGACCCTAGTTCTCGGCCTATCGGGGGTTTACCCTGTGTTCCTTAAGGCCTGTCCCGCTCTGGTCTGGAAAAGAGAAACTTGAGGCTCATTGCTAGTTAAAGTGGCTGTCCAGGACGTATAGTGTTTTAAGATGGCTGCCTTATAATATACCTTATACTATACCTTATGTGTGTAACTGTCAACCTGACGTTTTGTCAACAGCACTTTGCATTCTGGATCTTTTAGTTTCACAAACCTTTTCGTGTTACTAAGTGTGCACAGGAGCCCACCACCTCCATGTCATGAATCTTGCTTACGCCATGCCTGTTTTTTCAGCACCCAGCGCTAAGCAATGTTTGGGTAAGCCCATAACGCGAACTGTAACTCCCAGAATCCCTAATGTGACTGGCTGAAGAAAAAAACCACAACTGGGATGGTTAAAAAAGTGCCTTTCGTGAGACTAATCCTCAGCATGGAAAATGCTGTTGCCTCAAAGCCTGGGCACATGACGTGCGGCTGTTATGATTCAGCGAGAGGCCGAGTTAAAAATACTCTTGGTCAGGGCCGCAGTCATGTGACCCATTATTGCCTTTTGTGAAACCGGTTCAGAGGTCAGTACTGGGTAGATTTCCCTGGGAGTTGAGACACCTTCTAAACTGAATCCAGAGACACCGGTTTTCACAAACAACGGCGCAAGAAAGATTATTTCTTTAAAAATAGGTTCTACAACCAGATTATAGCAATTAGGGCCTAATGAACATATTCTCACTGCACGTTGATGCCACATAATGTAATGCCTGATAAAGGTAGCCTAGAGATTCCTTGATCGTGTGACAAGGTGATAGCACACCATGCCCGTTAGTGCATCGCCAGCCTGCAGCCTGCTCTTGGCACTTAAAAGTGAAAGGATTTATGTGACAATCGTGCTGGCTACTGGGGTAATTCTGAAGTATGGTGGAAACAAATATTTTAATACGAGCAAAGCAGATGAATACAGCAGATAAAGACTTTCATCAGTAAAAACTGTATGTCTGTGCAAATTTAACAATGCTATGACCCATGCTGTAATTTCCTTTAACTACTTCAGAACAGCATTGACAATCCTCTCCTTCCCCCACTGTATATGTTGCCCCTTTTATATATTGCATTTTACTGTATGCATCCTACCTGTATTATAACTCCTGTGTGCACCCTATTGTTTTATAGCCCCTGTAATCGCTGTTTATGCATCCCCTGTAAGGTGCTCTGATGCTCTCGGGCCAAGTTAGTGCTCAATCAATCAATCAATCAATCAATCAATCAAACATTTGTAGAGCGCGCTACTCACCTGTGAGGGTCTCAAGGCGCTAAGGGGGGTGGGGGAAGCAGCTACTGGTCGAACAGCCAGGTCTTGAGAAGTCTCCTGAAGGTCAGCAGGTCCTTGGTCTGACGCAGGTGGGCGGGGAGGGTGTTCCATGTCTTGGCGGCGAGGTGGGAGAATGATCTGCCGCCGGTGGTCGTTCGGCGGATGCGTGGGACGGTGGCGAGGGCGAGGTCGGCGGATCGAAGCTGGCGGTTCGGGGTGTAGAAGGACAGTCGTTCGTTGAGGTATGCTGGTCCGGCGTTGTGGAGTGCTTTGTGAGCGTGGGTGAGGAGCTTGAAGGTGATCCTCTTGTTGACCGGGAGCCAGTGCAGGTCCCTCAGGTGGGTGGTGATGTGGCTGTGGCGTGGGAGTCCGAGGATGAGGCGTGCGGAGGCGTTTTGTATGCGTTGGAGTCTCTTCTGGAGTGTGGCCATGGTTCCTGCATAGAGGGTGTTGCCGTATAGTCCAGCCTGCTGCTGACGAGTGCTTGGGTGACCGTCCTTCTGGTTTCGGTGGGGATCCATCTGTAGATCTTGCGGAGCATGCGGAGGGTGTTGAAGCAGGAGGAGGAAACAGCGTTAACTTGCCGGGTCATAGAGAGCGTTGAGTCCAGAATGAACCCCAGGTTGCGTGCGTGGTTGGTGGGTGTTGGGGCAGCGTCCAGCGTGGCCGGCCACCAGGAGTCGTCCCATGCTGAGGGGGTGGAGCCGAGGATGAGGACCACCGTTTTGTCCGAGTTCAGTTTCAGCCGGCTAGTCTTCATCCAGTCTGCGACGGCCTTCATTCCCTCGTGGAGGTTGGATTTGGCGGTGGCCGGGTCCTTGGTGAGGGAGAGGATCAGCTGGGTGTCGTCGGCGTACGAGATGATGTTGAGGTGGTGTCCTCGGACGATGTTGGCGAGCGGTGCCACGTAGATGTTGAAAAGGGTCGGGCTGAGGGATGATCCTTGGGGTACGCCGCAGGTGATCGTGGTGGCTTCGGATCGGAAAGGGGGGAGGCGGACTCTCTGGGTTCTGCCGGTGAGGAAGGAGGTGATCCAGTCCAGGGTTTTGTCTCGGATCCCTGCGTCGCGGAGGCGTGTGCGCAGGGTGTGGTGGCAGATGGTGTCGAAGGCGGCCGAGAGGTCCAGGAGGATGAGGGCCGCGGTTTCGCCGTTGTCCAGTAGGGTCCTGATGTCGTCAGTGGCGGCGAAGAGGGCGGTTTCGGTGCTGTGGTTGCTGCGGAAGCCGGATTGGGAGTAGTCCAGGACGTTGTTCTCCTCCAGGAAGTGGGTCAGTTGTCTGTTGGCGGTCTTCTCAATGACTTTTGCCGGGAACAGGAGCAGGGAGATGGGTCGAAAGTTCTTGAGGTCCTTTGGGTCCGCCTTGGGTTTCTTGAGTAGGGCGTTGATCTCGGCGTGTTTCCAGCTCTGCGGGAAGGTGGCGGTCTCGAAGGAGCTGTTGATGATCTTTCGGAGTTGGGGTGCGATGATGGAGCTTGCCTTGTTGAAGATGTGGTGGGGGCAGGGGTCGGAAGGTGAGCCGGAGTGGATGGTGTTCATGATTTTGATGGTGTCTTCGTCGTTGACGTGGTTCCAGGAGAGCAGGAGGTCGGTGTGTTTGGTGTGTGTTGAGTCGGGGGTGTCAGCGTCTGTTGTCGGCGTCTGGGTGTCAAAGCTGTTGTGGATGTCTGCGATCTTGCGGTGGAAGAAGGTAGCCAGGGGGTCGCAGAGTTCTTGTGATGGCGGGACGTCGTTGGAGCTGGACTGGGGGTGGCGAGTTCTTTCACGATGTTGAAGAGCTCTTTGCTATTGTGCGTTGATGTCGATGCGATCCTTGAAGGAGGTTCTTTTGGCGGATCGGATGAGTTGGTGGTGTTTGCGTCTGGCGTTCATGAGGGCTGCGTGGTTGTCTGGTGTCTGGTCATTGCGCCACTGCTTCTCGAGTCTTCGGCAAGTGTGCTTGGAGTTCTGGAGGTCGGCGTCTGTGTCGGTGCGCCTGTTGGAGGGTTTCCTGATCGGGGCGAGGCTGTTGGCGCAGTCGTCGATCCATTGTCTGAAGTTGTGGGCTGCTGCGTCGGTCTCGGAGGGCTCGGGTGGAGGGTCTCGGCGAGTGTGGTGATGAGCTGGTCTTCGGTGACTTTATTCCAGCTGCGGTGTGGGATACGTTGCGGTTGGTTGTGCGCGGTGTGTTTCTCGAAGGAGAAGTGGATGCAGTGGTGGTCGGTCCAGTGGAGTTCGGTGGTGTGGCTGAAGGTGACGTGGTCGCTGGCGGAGAAGATGGGGTCGAGCGTGTGTCTGGCGGAGTGGGTGGGTGTCGTGACGAGCTGTTTGAGTCCGAGGTTGTCGATCAGGGTTGTGGAATTACTGTCGTTGGCGTTCTCGAGGTGGAAGTTCAGGTCTCCGAGGAGGATGTAGTCTGTGTAGGCGAGGCCGTGCGTGCTGATGAGGTCGGCGATGGATTGGCTGAACTGTGGTCGGGGTCCCGGGGGTCGGTAGACGAGGGTTCCTCTGAGGGTGGTGTTGTGATCGACGTGGATCTGGAAGTGTAGGTGTTCGGCCATGTTGAGGGCGTCTTCGGTGTTGGTTGAGATCCTGATGGTGTTCCTGTGGACGATGGCGATTCCTTCTCCTGGTTTGTTGTTGTTTCGGTCCCTGCGGGTGATCTTGTAGCCGTCCGGGATGGCTATGGCTATGTCAGGCGCCGAGGAGGTGTTCATCCAGGTCTCCGTCAGGAAAGGCGACGTCCGGGGCGGAGGAGTCGAGCAGGTCCCAGAGTTCGACGGCGTGCTTGTGGACTGAGCGGGTGTTGAGTAGTATGCAGCTGAGGTTGTTGTGGTCTGCAGCGGTGGGATGGGCAGGACGTGCAGGTGTGCTCTGGCTGGTGTAGCTGCAGTTGCGGCAGGTGAAGGGTTCATGGGTGAGCTTCAGGGTGTCCTGGAAGCAGGTGGAGGATCGGCCGGCGTTGAGCGCGTGGAGGGTGTGGGCGTCGTAGCGGTGTCGGGTGTTGTGGTAGTCGCGGGGGCCAGGGGTCTGGCGCTGGGCGCGGTCCAGGCACGGACGGGCGCAGACGGGCTTGCCTAGGCGCGACCGCACAGCGGTCGCCATAAGAAGGGGAGGGGCGGGAGCAGAGGTAAGGGGCGGTAGGGGCGGGAGCGGGCCGGATCGGTGGCGGGCCGCAGGGGCAGCAGCGGCGGGAAAGACGGCGCAACAGGGAGGCAAGAAAGAGCAGAAAATAAAAATGGCAGTAACTAAGGAAACAGGAAAATACAAATTACAAGTCACGAATACTGTCACACAGGGGGCTTCTGACAACAGCGGGCGAACTGCAGGGTGGAGGCGGCGGCGCCGGGCGGGCTGTTGGTTCGAACCCTGAGGGAGGTCACAAGCTGGGGCAGGAGATCGGCAGACAGGCGAGGCTGCTGGGGAGAGTGCTGGCCTTGAACCAGTGGTCAGGCTTCAGGCTCTATAAAACTCGAAATAAACAAAGGACCGTGCATACTCCACAATGTGCCACTCCACTCCACTCTACTCTGCACCATTCTACACTACGCCCCTCCATCCCACCCTATACTGCGTACTGAACTCCACTCTGCAGCATTCCACTCTACGCCACTTCATTCTACATCACTCTACTCTTGGCCACTGCACTCTACACCACTCTATTCCACAAAATTGCACTCTATGCCACTGCACTCTACTCTGCACCACTCCACTCTATGCCAATCCACTCTACGTCACTGCACTCTACCAAACACCACTTCACTCTCCTCTGAGACAATCTACTCTGCACTCTGTTCTATGCCACTGCAATCTAAGTTGCACCACTCCACGCCAGTCTACTGTACTCTATACCACTCTACTCTACGGCAGTGCACTTAAGGCTAACCACTGCACTCTATGCCAATGCACTCAACACCAATGCACTCTACGCCACTGCACTCAAAACCAATCTTCTTTGCATCACTGCACTCTACACCATTGGACTCTGTCACTGCACTCTACGCCACTCTGTTCTACTGTGCACCACTGTATTATACACCACTGCACACTACTCTGAAACACTGCACTCTCTGCCACTGATCTCTATGTTATGTTCCTCCTCTATACGCCACAGCACTCTACACCACTCTGCATCACTCCACACCACTGCACTCTACCCTGCACCACTCCACGCCACAACATTGCACTCTCCGCCAATGAATTTCACGCCTCTCTACTCTGCACTACTGCACTCTATGCCACTACACTCTACTCTGCACAACTGCACTCTGCACCACTCTACTGCACTCTATGCCATTGCACTGTGTGCCACTTCACTCTACGCCAATCTACACTGCACCCCTGCACTCTACAACACTTCACTCTACTCTGAAACAATCTACTCTGATTCTACCACTCCATTCCACTATGCGATACAGTCTATGCCACTCCCCGGCACTGTAATCTACCCTGCCCACTCCACGCTTCTCTTCGCCAATCTACTCTATACCACTACACGCTACACACCAATGCACTCTACACCACTTTACTAAAAACCAATACACTCTACCCCACTATACACAACACTTTACATCACTATGTTCTAATCAGCGCCACTGTACTCTACAACAATACTCTGCAACACTCAATTTGCAGCCACTGCACTCTACTCTGCACCACTGCACTCTACACCACTTCACTCTACTCTGAAACAATCTACTCTATGCCACTGCAATCTACCCAGCGCCACTCCACTCTTCACCACTCTGCACCACTGCACTCAACACCATTGCACTCTACGCCATTCTATTCTACTCTACACCACTTCACTCTACACCATTCTACTCTATGCCAATGCACTCTACTATACACCACTGCACTCTACACCACTCTAGTCTAGGCCACTCCAGTCTACTCTGCACCACTCCACTTTACGCCCAGTGCACTCTACCCTGCACCACTCCACTTTATGCCACTTCACTCTACTCTGAAACAATCTACTCTATGTCACTGCACTCTATGGTACTGCAATCTATGCTGCGCCACTCTACACCACTGCACTCTACGCCAACGACTCTGTACCACTGCACTCTACGCCATTATACTCTAATCTGCAACATTCTACCCCACTACACCACTCTACACCATTGTGCTCTATGTCACTGCACTCTACGCCACTCAATACTACTCTGCACAACTGCCTTCTACAGCACTCTACTCTGCAACACTCTACTCTACACCACACCACTACACTCTACACCAATGCAGTCTACACCACTTTACTCAAAACCAATAAACTCTATGCCACTGCACTCTATGCTACTGTTCTACTCTGTGCCACTGTACTCTACGACACTACTCAGCAACACTACACTCTCCACTACTGAACTCTACTGCACTCTGAGCACCACTCTGCGCCACTGCGCTCTGTGCCAACCTACCACAAACTACTCTAATATAATCTGCACCACTACACTCTACGACATCGTACACTATGCCAATCTACTCTAAGCCACACTAATCTACTCTACATCACTGCACTTTACGATATTGCACTCTACGCCACTTCACTCTACTTTGAATCAATCTACTCTATGCCACTGTATTCTACCACACTCTATTCCACTCTGTGCTGTTCCACTGTACGCAACTGCAATCTACCCTACACCACTCCACTCTTCACAACTCTACGCTACTACACTCTACACCACTCTAATATACTCTACACCAGTCCATGCCACTGCAATCTGCCCTGCGCCACTTCACTCTATGCCACTGCACTGCCACTCTACTCTACACCAAAGCACTCAAAACCAATTCACTCTACTCTATGCCACTCTACAGCACACCAATGCACTCTACCCCACTACACTCTATGCAGATCCACTCTAATCTACTGTGCACCACTGCACTCTATGCTACCTCACCCAACACCTCTCTACTCTACACCACTCACCTCTATGCCAATGCACTCTATTCTACTATGCACCATTGTACTCTACACCACTCCACTCTTCGCCCCTACCCTGCACCTCTCCACTCTACGCCACTTCACTCTACTTTGAAACAATCTACTCTATGCCACTGCACTGTATGCTACTGCACTCTACTCTACTCCACACTACACTAATGTACTCTGCACCACTACACTCTGCACCATGATACTGTAATCTGCAACACTCTACGCCACTGCACGCTGTACCACTCTACACCATAGCGCTCTACGTCACTGCACTTTACACCACTCTATTCTACTCTGCACCACTGTACACCACTGCTTTCTGCAGCCCTCTAATCTGCACCACTGCACTCTACACCAATGCAGTCTACGCCACTCTACTCCGCAAGACTGCACTCTCAGCCACTAAACTACGCTACTCTACTCTGCACCACTCAACTGCACTGTACGCCAATGCACTCTAGGCCACTCTATACCACTGCATTCTACGCCACTCTATTATACTCCTCTATACACTACCCTGCACCACTTCAATCTACTCTGAAAAATCTACTCCATGCCACTGCAAACTATGCGACTCAACTCCATTCCACTCGTGCAATTGCTCTCTACGCTGCACCACTCCACTCTACTGTGCACCACTCTAGTCTATGCCAATGCACTCTATACCACTTTACTTAAAACCAATGCAATCTACGCCACTGCACTCTACGCTAATCTACTCTGCACCACAGTACTTTATGCCACTTCACTCTAGGCCATTCTACTTCACTCTACGACACTTCACTCCACGACGGTCCAATCTTTGATGCTCTACTCCATTAAACTCTACTCCACTCTACTCTACTTCACTCTATGCCACTCTACGACACTACAATGCTCTACGCCACTTTACTCCACTCTATTCTATGACACACTACTCCACTCTAGTACTCCACTCCACGCCACTCCACTCTGACACTCTACTCCACTCTGCCATTCCACTCTACTACACTACTCCATTTTATGATACTCCACTCTACGACAATCTACTCCGCTCTTCGCCCCTCTACTCTACAACACTCTATCCAACACCCTCCACGCCACTCTGCTCTATACCACTCTAGGCCACTCCACTCTAAGACACTGAACTCTACGACACTCTATTCCACTATATGCCCTTCCACTCTACGACACACTACTCCTTCCACGACATTCCACAACACTCTACGCCACTCCATGACACTCCACGCTACTCAGCTCTACACCACTCCACAACTTTCTACGCCACTCCCTAACACTCCACTCCACTCTAGGACACACATTTATAACACTCCACACCACTCTCCTTTACATCACTAACTTTTAGCCATGCTGAACAGCATCCTGGTGTACAACATGGTTAAAACATATTGGCAAAGCCTATAGCTCTTGCATAGGAGAGACCTATTAGCTTTGCCAATACTTGTTCCTTTTTACGGATGGATCTGGTTAAAGGCGACACTCATATCTTATAAAATGAAGCAAGTTGCCCAAGGTTTCTAGCTTTTACCTTTTCCCCCTTTCAGTGAGCTGAAGCGACCTTCTGGTGACATAAAACCATATACAAATAATCAAGATGGCATTGCACTGTGCTCTGCAACATCTCTCGATTTTACACAGAAGTTTATGTACGCCTGGCTCGACCAGTCGAAAGCCCAGTGATGTGCCGATATCCCTTCATTTCCTGTAGTGACTACATGTGTCGGGTACTAGCCCAGCCCCTCCGTCTTCTTAAGGCCTCATTGAGTGTTAAAAGGCCTTTTTCTCATAGACCTACCCTTGTCTGACTCTACTCAAACCCCATCAGTCTACAGAGAACACATTAAGCCACCAAAACCTTCTAGTTCCAAACTGGCATAATGGTTCAGACTCCTTTTAAAGGCCAAACTGGGGAATAAAACATCCCATTTTCTTCTCAGACTTACTTTAGTCGGACTCTGCCATAGCCCTTCTAGTCTGAAGAAAACTTCGTAGTCCTGCCAACCTTTCAGCTGCGGCAGCGGTTGAGGAGGACGGACTATTTTGTTGCTCGCGAGTAAAACAAATTCGGCCTACTTCGTGCTTCGTCCACTCCATTCTGAAAGTAAGTAGCTTTGGTCACTTAAGATGTTTTTCCAGTTTTTTGATTTGAGCTTTGTTTATTTCACTATTTCATTTTCAGAGCTCTCGCCAATGACCGTCCACCATTCACGTTTTTACAGAACGACGGTGCGGATTTCTTTGTTGTCTCACTTTTCATTACGAATGGGCTACTTCATCTAAGGTAAGGCCTGCAGCACCCTTGCAGTTGGATGCTTGTTTATTGACATCAGTGATAGAAAGATTGCTTTGTTTTAATCGGTATGGCTTTTGTTCCCTAGAGAATCCTCAGCAGTATTTGTACTTTTTCTGGATTTGCTCAGTGGGCACTTGGGTTGTCCTGTAAGCACGGTTTTGGCGATCTGCGCCTTTCTGCCCTCCCCTGCTTCCTCCCTCCATGCTTGCCAGTCAGGCGCCTAGTACCAGCAATTCAAAGCGGTCTGTCGCTCTGTCCAGTGTGATGTCACGACTTTGGGGGAAACCATTCGTTCCACTAGGCACTATCCTAGTCCCTTTCCTCTCCTTACTTCTGGGCCCTAGCGCTTACAAACAGACCTTTGGTCGTTCGAAGCAGCAAATAAAAAAAAAAGAATATTGTTTTCTCAGAAATAACCCTAATCCTTTGGCTCGGTTCACTGTTCGGTCTCCACGTTGGATGAGGTTTTTCCACGAAAACATATTTTGTAACAACTCCTCCTCCCTGACCTTTGGCTTCATTAGTCCACTTCCAGAGGCCACGTTGCCCATGTGACTTCACACAGCCGGTTCATTTTTTGTCACTCTTGGTTTTTCTGACGGTAAATTCAGCCCTAAAAGTACCAGAAGCAAACTCAAAACCACTACTGACACTTGTCCAGGCACAGCTCGCGCGCTTTGCTCACTATCACAAAGCAGCCTCTTACATCGTGTTGTCATGTTTAGCAAGGCGGGCGGCCCTTGTATCCTCAGTTGCACCTTCCTGGACAGGAAGGTAACCAGGGGACTCGTGTCACACGGGACACGGTGCCCAAGCCCTCGGTTTTCATTTAACATCGTAATGCCTTCTGGGAGTTGTGGTCTTGGTTCACTACAGTTGATTAAGTGAACTAACACGGGCGAAAACAAACATTTGGGAAATAAAATCGATTCTTGGTGACGCTGGAGTCATCTGGTAATCTCACTACCGATGTTGTGAGTCAGGAACCTGTCTTTGTAGACATGCTGCAGCTCCAGGCCGAACCCAGTACAGGGCTCAGTGTCGCCCACCCACGAGGCAGGCTCACACCCGGAGTTGAAGTACCAGTGGCGGAAACACGCGCAGGAGGGCAAGCCACAACATACCAACCATTGAAATGTAATCCCAACCACTGGCATAATTAGGTACTTACGCCATGCCTTGGTACATCTGTGCCTCAAGCTGGTTCATTATTGGGAGCAGTAAGCTGGCCTACCCGGTAAAAGTAGAGACGTCTTAGCGCACAGTATGCTCTCGTCCTCACTACACCCCTCCGTAGTGTAAAGGGGGCGGCCACAGCCACCTTACCAGGTACAGTGAAAGTTGGATTACACGAAACATCACAATGGCTATGGGGAACACACATTCTTTCACGCCCATAGCCCTAGCAGCTCTGAACCATCATAATGGAGACACTACCTCCTACGGATTTTCCATCACCTCACTTGGACCCAGGGGCCTCCCTCCTCCCATGAAGATCCTAGGGGATCTCTTAAAATCTCCCACACAGCCCTAACTATTTTCCCACAGTTCCCTCACCTCCTTTTGAGGCACTTCATCCCTGCTTTATGGTAAAATTACTCAGGGTCGCCTTTTTCAGAATGGCAGGACCCAGCTGCAACCAGACATGCCTGTTGTCATCTTCTCGGCCACTCCCCTACCTGACAGGGTCAAAACTGGTTTTCCCTCCTACTGTGGCTGGAACCTATCTAGGAGGGTCCCGGGAATTGACAGGAGAAACCCTCCCTGGCATCGCCAAGTCAAAAGATGTTGTCCTAAAGCTGCCATTTGTTCTGCCAACTGTTCCTGCACACTCCCAGAATGCCAATACCTGCTAAGCGGCCAGCTGTTAACATCCACTCATCTTTCCTGGGCCCACTTGTACCAGGTCTGAAGCAAGTAACACAGCGAGTGTTTCATGAGAGTCCACAGGATGGATAGGCATGGCTAAAATCCCAGGCAGAGATACTATGGTATAGCACTTGGTTATGTGCGGTTATGTAAGATTGGACGCATCCTCTGAAGACGAAACAAGGGCGAAACCCTTCCCATATCTTGGTCGCTTAGGAGTGGTAGCTTAACAGGTGTTGCTCATATACAGGCCTGTAGCCAGGAGTACTTGTTTTGGGACGTGGCCCCAAGTAATGACAGAATGAAGCGAAGATTAACGATGCTGGGAGGTGGCGGGGTTGTTGTATGACCTTCCAATGTTTGAAAAAATGCTTAAATACATTTTTTATGCCTGTTGACGGATGGGTTGTGGCATAATAACCCCATGACATAGCCGCTAAATGGCTGTGTCTTTTCTGACTGACCTCTTTGGACAGCCTTGGCCAGTGGCAGACCAACTATCAACCTTACCAAACTAATGCCCACTTGGCCAGCCATTTTAAAGATTTTAAGATAAGATGACTGCTGGTTGAGGGCTTTACTGCATGTCACCACATTCCTCCTTATTAGCGCTCCAAGAAATAAGTAGGTTTCTTAATCTGCACTGTGCATTACACCTTTAGTACCGTAGCTAATCCCCCAGTCTCCAATGTAACTAAATGCTGAATCACTCACAGGCACTTCTACATAGCTCATTCTAAAAGTGCACGGGGCAGAGAAAAGAACATGTGCAAAGCTACTTGTATACAAGCCTGGTCCCTTTTTCCCCATTATGAGGTAAATTATAAGTAGGCCACAATTGGGTTGGGAAATTTCACCCCCATCCAAGCGTTACGGCACGGTTAGGATCTGGGCCCAGAGGGTCTGCTTATATATGGAGGTGTTACTGGAGAAGTGGAAACACCATACCCAACTCCTCCGGTAATTCCTAAATTCTCCGAGGAGTTTCATCTGAGGAGTCCACTTCCTTTAAGCAGGCTATTTCTGCGGGCAAAACAACACAGACCCACAGATTTACAGTGGATCTCACCATTCAAACGGCGAAGAATGTGCCTAGAAGTCCTAGAATGCACCAAACGAGTGGCTGAAAACGATGGACGCGTTGGAGTGCAACAAATCAAAGGTACCTGGCTTAGATACCTGGACTTCCCCCTCTGTTGCAGGTCAAGGCTCCCCCAAGCAGCTTGTCTCTGAAGGATCAGGTGTCAGTTTCCTAGTAGGTGGGGCAGGAGTTCCCTGCTTTCCAAGCTGTGTTTGACAGATGTTAGTGGTGAGGCTTAAAAACAGTTTTATTTACCTGAATGCAGCAGGCAAAACAATCAACTAAAGTACTCACATAAAAGACTAGGTTGTTGAGATGCTGCAAATGTTTACTGGATGGTCCTTTTAAAAAGGGAAGATTAATGGCTATGATGGAAGCACGTCCGAGGTGTTACAAATGCAGTTTCCAAACTACAACACTACGGAAAAAAACAGCTTATTTCTGAAACGTGCCATAACTTCTTGCTTCCTTCAATCCACGATCAAGTGTCACTTAAAAACAATAATGCATAAGGTACTGAATTTGAAATGTTACATAAAAGCACACTGAAAGATGGACATGTAACACACAAGCAATCTGAAACCATGACAGCTATGGACTCTGAAGGCATGAGGCAAAATCTGAGCATTTGATTTCCTTGCTGCAGTTCACTCGTGGACTGATGGGAATGGGGGTTGGTTGGTCCTCTATTCCTACTGTGTAGGCTGCCTCTATTAGGTTCCTCTATTGTCCATTCTCTTTCTATGTGGCATTCTGTCCCTCGGTGCACCTGTGTCCTCCACATCTCTTATGATTCCCTGTCTGTGCTTGTCCTACCTTTGTTTCTGTTTCTTTGCTCCATCTTTCTCCTGCATTTTGTTGTAACGGTCTGTGGTCCTCATGCCCGTCTATCTGTGTCCTTTGTGTCTGTGCTCCGTCTGTATATCTGAGATTCTGTGGTCCATCTGTACCCTTTGTCTCTCGATGCCCTTTCACTCAACCCAAGCCATTTCAGTTCATTCTGTGAACACTTCAGACTATTGGTTGCCCTTTCTTTTTCTTCGCCCCTTCCTTCTAATGGCAGGTGCAATGTCACTACCGGTGCCAGTTTCACGGAAATATGCATAATTAATGGAGGCACATTTACAAAGCTCCGTTGACCTTCCTAGGTTTCCATGCATCACAAGGAGGACGTAGTCCATCCATAGAATTCCATGGAGACAGGGGTAACATGCTTTCTCATGCGGATGTACTTCCATATCAATCTGTTCTACCATGCACTATGCTTGGACGCCTTGTTTTAAAATGAGGGTTCAGGCTGGGCTCGGCCTACAAACAGCGGAGGATGGGAGCATTGCCAAGAGACAGGCACATGACAAACGTGCAGCTCCCACATGCAATGCACAGCTTTAAGTGGGCACACAATGCCATCTTCTGAGCACTTCTATATAGACCTTTTTAGGTCTCGCCTGAGCCAGCGCGCATGCGCCTGCTCTAGCGAGACTTTTAGTAAGCGGGTTTTGGAAGTGCAAACAGTGGCTTTTGCTGCGGACTAGCCTGCGTTCACGCGAGCGTGCACGTGCGATCAGGCGCCATATGGCTTCCCTCGCCATCTGGACGCTCGCGTGAACGCAAGCTGGTCGCCAGCAAAAGCCACTGTTTGCACTTACAAACCCGCGACATTCTCACGGCCGCGCGGCCGTGTCAGTTTCACGGCCGCGCGGCCAATGCTTGTTTTCTTTGCTTTCTGCCAGTGTTTGAGGAAGCATTGTTGTTACCTTTGTTCAGTGTGAAACCTATTTGTTTGGTTTTTGTCTGGCAGCGTGTCGCCTTTCTTGCATTTTAATTAATGAATTTTCATTCGCTGTTTGTTTATAGAGGCACAGTGTGTTGCCTTTTTATAGCTATGTGTTTGTTTTTCTCTGGCACCACCGTGTGTAGGCTTTTTAAAACGTAAAAGCATTTTGCATTATAATTAAGTTACTTTTGTTTATTCAGTCAGTGAGCGTGTTATGTTTTATAAGCTTTTAAACATCATGCATTTTTTGTTTGCATTTTGTCTGCAGGGCACCGTGTATTGCTTTTGTCAAGCTCTAAAACATAATGCATTGTAATTGTTAATTTTTCTTTTAAATGTGCAAAAGCTTCCATTAACAAAGAGTACCTACGTTTCAAATAGCATGGTTTAGGGGCAATTTGCACTTTTCCTCAGTCAGGAAGAGGAATCATTAACAGTGAGTAGGTATACTGGAAGCTATTACAGGTCTTTCTATTTAACTTTATTACAACCACTTACATATTTGGTGTGTGTGTTTTTCTTTAAGTTATGGGTTATTACTTTATTTAAAAGGATCAACATGCAGATTAAGCAGTGACTTAAATACGGAAGCCACGTCCTTTGGGTCTGAATTGTTCAGTTTTAAAGCACTTTTTCAAGCACTCCCATATCCCTGTGGCCTAATTTTCCTCCCCCACCCCCTCCGTTACTTCTCTCCCCTTATCTCTCATCCGCCCCCGTCCCATTTCCCTTCACCCGCCCTCATGTCGGTTTCTTCTCCCCATCTGTTCCTTCTTGTTTTGTTTTCACTTTTTTATTGCCTTTCCCTGCCGTTTGTTTTTCCTGCGTGTTCTTGCCCCAGGCTGTCTGACTGAAGCCTTTGATGTGGGCCAGGTCTGAGTCTAGCTCCACAGGCAGCCCTTTTGTGCACCTCGATTTTCTGATCTCTTCCCAGCAGTACTGCCCGCAGGACGGGAGCAGAGCTCCCTGGCTCGGGAGAGAGGAAGTTTACCCACATCGCATGGACGCTTTCTTTGCTTCCACATTCAGGCGGTTAAAGTTTGTCCTCCTTTACCGCCTCCATGATACATTCCCCATTTGTTGCATTTCCACGCCCACTCTAGCCGCGCTCACCATCTCATGATCTGTTTCCTTCATTCTCTTGACCAGAAAAACTTGTCTTTAACCAGACACGCTGCTCCTTCTCACAGCCCCTTTCCTTGGACAAAATTCAAATTGAGCAGTTACATGCAATATAGCTGGTGGTTAGTGGACACAGCAGCTGTTCTATGTGTTTATGGGTGTCTAATGGTATTTAATGGTCAATTGGAAGCCTGCCCAGGACTCTGTTTTTTTTGATTTCTTTTTTTTTTTTTTGCATTCCATATCATACAATGATTTTAGAACCCCAGGAAAAATTATATATTGTCTTGAGGGCGCTCCCTTTCCCCTTGTAATAAAGCCTTTTTGGTGTTCTTTTTGGGCATTTGTGGTTTCTCCAGAAACCAGTCACCTTTAATGGCTTTACACTATCTGGGCAAAGATTTCACCTCATTAGTGCCAGATTAACAGCCAAGGACGGTAATAAGCAACTGGCAGATGAGATGACCAGTCAAACTTTGCGAAAGGGCCACATGGGAACACACATGAATCCCCACGTCACGGCCTAGTATCTCCTTCATTCTCTTGAATCGCAGAAAACATTTCTTTAACCAAGACGCCCTTCTCACAGCCCCCATTCCTTAGACAAATTCAAATTTAATTGGAACGAAGTTTTCCCGCCATGCACAAGAAAGGCCTCATTTTCTCGGAGCTCGTTTCTTCTGTTGAGCCACACTCTACAGAGTGCATCTCGTAGTAGATGGCTCCTGTCGTCTGCACCTCTCTTGCTTGTGTTCTCTTCTTTATTTGGCTTTTCTCCACTGTTTTTAATTGCATCTTGGCCACATCTCTTACTGTGTTTTTAATAAAAAAAAAATTTGGAACAATATCCATTAGCCTGAGTTTGTGTTTACTAAGTGTCTGCCAAGGGACCTTGCACTTGAGTGTTTGTTTATTCTTAGCTCAAGAACACGTTATCACGTTTGGGAAACTGGTTGCCTGTTATATACACACACTCTGTCGCTTTCCGTTTCCTTTGGCATAAGAAAATGTGCTTCCAGCACTGAATCTAGACTTCTATGGGTTCCCCAGCATCAAAGGCCACTCATCTGCAGTTAAGGAGACCTGCTTTGCTATGTGTTTCGTTATGTGCAGCGCTGTGGCCTCTGAAGCTGGGGAAAACATTCAAGCCCCAGCTGTGCCACAACTTTTTGTGATTGTTGTACAAATTAGTTAATGTGGACATGTAAAAAAATATTAATTCAGGCCTGCCCTTAACATTGCAAGTGAAAGCAGTATGGAAGCACATTTTCTTATCTAAAACAAAATGTACCTTGCATGTGAGGGCTTGTTCATTTACCTTTATTCCACCTCGAACAATGCTGCCTTTCAATTCTTATAATAGACCGCTTTAAACAATAGTTGTGACTGCAAAAGCACAGGATGTGTAGCAAGGTACACTGGAAAATTTTACCCTTCACTTATTTTAGCTTATGGATGTCCAAAAAGCGACAAAGAGGGCAACATTTACATTCAACTTTAAATTTGCCTTTATTCCACCTCGGACAATGCTGCCTTTTATTTGTTATGTTGGACAGCTTCAAACAATATTTGTGACTGCACCTCAACCACAACCCAAGTTTTCGTCCCCTCGAACAATGCTGCCTTACAATTCTTTGGTTAGATAGCTTTAAACAATAGCACAGGCTGTGTGCAAGGTACACGTTAAAATGTTACCGTTCCATGAGGGCAGCATTTACATTTAGCTTTAAATGTACCTTTATTCCATCTTGAGCAATGCTGTCTTTCATTTGTTAAATCAGCAGCTTTAAACAATATTTGCGACTGCACCTCACCCACAACCTAAGTTTTATTTTCAACGTTACTGTGCCAAAACACGAGCTTCCAGGACACCCTTTTAATGTGTTTTTAAAAATTAACAGTATTCATTCCTAGCTTAGCACACGTTATCAAATTTGGGGAACTGCTGGCCTGTTATACACATACACACTCTGTCCATTCTATTTCCCTTGAGAAAAGAAAATTTGCTTCCTACCTCTCTTTACTTGCAATGTTACGGGGAAATTTCATTCATCTTTTCCATGTGTACCATAATCCCAATCATTACCATCGATTTTCAGTTAAATTATTTCATAAATTTAAATTAAATAGTCCTTTCCACTAAACATGATGCGTATTTACAATAGCACTACCCATTATCCACCTTACTTATTACCTATCACTACCCATCCCATTCTCTACATTAAGCACCCCCATATAAAAAGTGCAGTATTCACAATATCCTAATACTTCCAGGAAGTACTTCGTGTTGCTACCTCCCTACCATTTCACATTTTAATTCAAAGCGCATACCATCTCTCACACATTAATAAATAACAAAAGAATAATGGCTGTCTCATAGCAATTTTGGAAAAAGACCTTTGAACATACTATACAACCACAGTGCTATTCTACACAGATAAAATTAATTAAACCGAAAGCTCTCGCAGGGCAGAGACCTATTGGCTTTGCCAATGCTTGTTTGCAGGAGTTTTTGGTTTGTACTCCTGTGGGGTTCACAACTCCACAGGGCTTGGCCAGAGTAAAAAAAAAAAATCAGATTAAAAAAACAGAATGGGGCGTGCACCCCAGCTAATCATGGGTGGACTTCTTATGGCTTAAATAGCCTTTAGCAATGTATTGTCTAGCTCCGATTTCCCATATTGTTATCTATCACACAGTCCATCTTACACAACTCCATTATATGTAGATTTGTGGCTCGGCAGCCCATGCCAGTACAAGTATGGTCTTTGTGGCAAAGCAAACACATTGCATACCGTTCCTGATGTGCATGCCTCTCCTTTAGAGCTCCTCAAAAGGTATGTAGCACAGAAGGCAGCCCCACATTTCAAACATTCACTGAGTATTGTGAGTACTTGTTCCAGAACAGCTTCTTTAGCAGGGATCGTCCCTACCCGCTGCACTGCCCTCTTTTTCCCCTCTCAAAAGCCACAGCAAAAAATCCAGGAGCGGAATGGGGCACGCACACTAGTAAATCGTTTGTGCAGTTCGTTCTGCTTCTAGTCTTGCTTTAGATCAGGAAGCCATGTAGTTGTGTCGTACAGCTCGCCTTTCACAACTTCACGATAGCCAGTTTTTGGACGTTTATTAGTCTGTGCCAGTGCATTATGGTCTTAGAAGTGCAGCAAAAATATACTATGTGCAATTCTCGATACATATTTATTGTTTCTGCAGCTCCACAAAGAAATATAGTATGGATAATCTTACAGGCGTTTAAATGTGAACCTGTTCACTATCAGCGTCTCTACATGGGGTCACCCTGAGCCAGTCCACTGCCACCTTTCTGACACCAAGAAGCCACAATGGATAATCCAAAAACAGACTGCGGCGCACACATAATAAAAACTAGCCAATCACAAGTGCGGTTCGTGGCTAAAGTAGCCCTTTCTCCTTTTCTAGTTTTGCTTTGGTGTATGGACCGCCTACTTCAGATTCAGATCATTGTTGTGACATCACTGCACTAGAACCCAGAGCCGACAGCAAAGCTGGGCGAGTGGATGCAAATGTTGGGATGGCAGACGGTGCTGCAAGTTAGCCTTGAGGCGCTCTAACAGGGCTGAGTGTGGCCGTTATTGCTGCAATACCAGAAGGCCTATAGTTGAAGACCGTCGTCCCCTGTCAGTTCTAACATAAAAGCTCTGCAGGACAGGTCTGCAGGGTACCCTCAGAGCTGTCAAGGTCGAGACTGAAGTGCACTGGCCAGGATGTTGGAGGCTCTTAATCCAAGGCAGCTTGGTATAAGGCAGGCCACGATTGAGGTGCACCGTAGGAGCTGTGTGTATTAGTCAATCAATCAATCAATCATGTCACTTATAAAGCGCACTGCATACCCGCGAGGGTCTCAAGGCGCTGGGGAAGAGAGGTGGTGCTGCTACTGATCGAAGAGCCAGGTCTTGAGGAGTCTTCTGAAGGCCAGTAGGTCTTGGGTCTGTCGGAGGTTGGTGGGGAGGGTGTTCCAGGTCTTGGCGGCGAGGTGGGAGAAGGATCTGCCGCCGGCGGTCGATTTCCGGATGCGGGGGACTGTGGCGAGGGCGAGGCTGGTCGAGCGGAGCTGGCGGGTGGGGGTGTAGAAGCTGAGTCGTCTGTTGAGGTAGGCTGGTCCGGAGTTGTGGAGTGCTTTGTGTGCGTGGGTGAGGAGCTTGAAGGTTATCCTCTTGTTGACAGGGAGCCAGTGCAGGTCTCTCAGGTGGGGTGTGATGTGGCTGCGTCCAAGAATAACAGAGTAGTGCTGCAAGACTGGATTGATGGACACATACAGAGCTGTGGGCAGGTCTCTGCTCAGATTAGTAGGGTGTGCTGCAGGACAGGCCTGGGGAGCACTGGCAGAAGAGTAGGACAGTCTCAGTGCAAGATCAGCAGGGGGGCTAGTAAGGCAGGATCAAGGTGCACTTGCAGAGCTGTGTATGCTGAGCTTCAGGAGTAGCAGCAGGAAGCATAAATGTGATGGGTGGAATGCTTGAATTAGGCTCAGCCACTGGGAATTACAAAGGGCTGCATCCCAGGCTATTGTTTTTTTTGCCCGCCGTGCCACTCTCGACAGGGACCAGCCATGTGAATGCAACCCTGGTCCTGCGCAGTAGTAACAATCCAGCCCCACATGCCAGAAGAGGTCACCTCTAGATGTGAACTCGAGCAACCCCAGACTAGTTCGACTTATTTAGGACTCATCAGTGAAGTGTAGCTGGATTCCTTTGGTTCATTGAGCATGGGATCCTAAACCTGGGCATATAGGTCACACTTAGGGCATCACATGGAAAACAATAAAAAATAAAGGATGGAATAGTGGAATGCTTGAAATAATCTCAGCCACTGGATATTACTCTGGGGATTCGAGCGGCGCACATCATGTTGGAGTGAGGGGGCACTGACTGGACTCTGGGTGAGTCTACATTCAGGATTTGCAGTGTGCACTACAGGACAGGGACTGAGGAGCATCAGCAGAGCTGTGCGAGAGAATCAATAGAGAGAACAGCAGGAGGGTTCTCGGCATCTGGAATGAGGTGCGCGGAGAGGGCTGCAAGTGGGTTCCAAGGTTGTGCTGAGAGACAGGACTGAAGTCCACCTACCGAGCCATGTGTGGGCCCCAGTCTTAAATAGCAGGTTGTGCTCTATATCATAATTGGGGTGCGCTGGCACAGATGTGTCTGCTGAAGAGCACGGAGTAGCAGAGGGTGAATCAGGTAAGGTGTGAGGTGCATTGGCAGAGCTGTAGGTGAACCTCATTGTAGGATTTGCACGGTCTGCAAGGTTGAGATGCAGACAGTGTTATGGGTGAGTCTTGGCTAACTGATGAGTAGAGAGCGCTGCAGGACAGGTTGAAGGCACACTGGTGAAGCAGTGTTGGAACAGAGTCTTGAATGTCACACATGAGGCGCACTGGCAGAGCCATGGGCGATTCTTCATGTTAAAACACCAGTGCGCCTCGCTTCCTCCAGCCCGGCAGAGCAGCGCTATGCAGCCTCTTGCTGCTCTCCCACCCTCCCCTTGCCTTACTCCTGTTCCTGCTCTCCTTCTGACGCCTCGTCAGGAGTAGGAAGCGCTATATAAATATAAATACAGCTTCTGCCCCACTTTTTACCGCCTTCTGCTCTCAGTCCTGGTTCTTTCTCCTTACTCTTTCTCTCCACTCCCGTCCTCCCCTGATGATCCCACTCCTTTTCATCCTCAGCCATAAGCATGTTTAACTAACTATCCAACAGCCCTAGCCACTACCCCGCCTCCTTCAACAGTTCCACCTCATTCTTCCTGGTTTACCCCTCTCTCGACCTTCATTTATCACTCTCTAACATTGCTCTCTATCCCTTCTGCCCATTCCCATCTCTCCTCCTGCACCCCCTTCACAACTCCTCCATAACTCCCCATGTTGCGCTTTACCACCTTCCCAAGCCCTCTTCTTTCCATCTTCTCCTAGCACGGTTACTCCTGACTCTCCCCAGCACCTCTACATTCCCTGCAATCCTTTCTTTCCTTCCTTCTCTCTCCTCCTTCACTCGCCTCACTTCTCCCTCCCCATGGTCCTCAGCCTTCCACAGTTAATTTCTACTCACTCCTACCTTCTCCACCTCCCTGCTCTTTTCTGGCTCCGTCCTCCTGCTTACACTTTACTTCTCCCCTTCTGCTGTCATCTCTCTCCTCCGCCTTACCTCTTCACACTTCTTCTTCCTGCTCTTTTATACTCTTCCCCTGCTCTCCTGCATACGCTTTATTCCTCTACCCTTCTGTTCCCACTACTTCCTCTCTTCTCTGCTCTACCCTCTGATCCTTCCAATTCCTTTCACCATCCCTCCACTCTCCAACTGCCAGCTTCTTTCCCTTCCCTGCAACCCTACCTCCTCACCACCCCCAACCGGCCTGCTCCCGCTTCCCTGCTCTGTCCCCAGTCTCTGGGGCAGCACACTGATCCAGACAGGCAGCCTGTGTAGTGCCAATTCTGGGCAGGGCTGGGTCAGCTGGAGTGGGTGGATCAGGTTTGGAATGCGAGCCGCAGCCTCTGCTCTGTCGGTGGTAGTGGTCATTGTCCGGTACTGCGCAGTCACAAACCGCGCTGCACTCTGTGGAAGCAACACACCCCCGCATCCCTCACCCTCTCCCACTTCTCTGTACATTTTGGTTTCTTTAGAAGAGAAGGAAGGATGAACTATGTTAGACAAATGTTGTGGCACCTATTCCTCAGGGAGGCACTGTGGTATGCCCCACACTTGACCACCCCACGGATAAGCAATAGGGATTTAAGTTGCCAGGCGGAACAACGAGCGGCCTGGCAGGGTGTCCAACTATCACTCTTTCAGCTCTTAATGAGCCTTAAAAATATAGTTGCTATGTTTCCCAAATCCATGCCTGCCCAGTTACTGCAGTTCCATTTTTTTCTTAGAATTCTGAAAGTTTTAGTCTGGGTTTTATGCTAGGTTAACTAAAACTACAAGTCCCAGAATTCTAAGAAAGAAAGGGGACTAGCCCAACTAGTTATGCATGGACCTGGGAAACTTGGTAGCTCAAGTGAACAAGCATTTGCAATGCAATAGGTCTCGCATTAATGAAATTTGAGCTATTGACCGTGCAAATGATGTTTGTTACATATTTTTTTTGTCAAGAAATATCCCAGCAGTAGTATAAGTAATTAAAGAAATTCCATAAAGGAAAGGGTGCAGTACCACAGGCTGTTACTAGGTGTCCCTGTGGAGTTGTAAAGGGACTTCTATTAGCCACATAAGGTACTGCATCCTTAATGCAATTATAAAGAGAAAGATTGCAGCTGAGCATACCTTTACATTTGTTTTGAAGGAGATTTTTCTTAGGAAACCATTGATACATAGCAGTGGCATAACTGTACATAGGTTACAGATTTGTAAATTAGAAGGGGCATCACAGACACGCCCTTTCCAACTGATAATCATTTCTGAAGCGATTTAGCAATTCGGAAAACTGGACTGAATCCTAAATGGATTTAGTAACATTGTAACCCCATGGGAGGGTTTCAGGTGGAAAAAAATTCTTCATATTGCCCTAAATTCCCAGTGGATTCCAGTGTCTCCTAGGAAGTGGTTACAGGCCTGTGGTCACGTCGACTTGCTACAATCACAGAGGCCACTCCCAGAGGGGCCTTAAGGCAGGTGCCATAACAGCCACAGGGGCCCTGAAAAATCCAGTTTGGGCCGCCACAGAACGCCCCCAGGGACAAGGGGGTGGGGGAGCTCGCAGCCACACCTACCCTCCCCCAAAAGATAGCACACTAAAGAGCGCGAAACACCTGGCCAATGGAGGGGCCAGGTAATTTTGAACCCCCCCAATAGGAAGCCGCCACCAAGCACAAGGACAACGGGAGGGAGTTTATAAGGCACCGCTCTCCCAGCACAGCTCACTTATCTCACTTCGGGAGCTGGGGAGCGGTGCAAGACAAACTAACAAGAAGGCTGCAAGAAAGAAGAGACCTACCAGCGGGAGAGGCTCGCAACATCGGAGCAATCCACGCTATAGAGACGCGGTGGTTGTCCCTGCAGGCTGTAGTTTAGGTGGTCCTGCCCAGAGCGCCTCAATCAGCTCCCCCAGCACCTGGAGTGTGGTGGACGGCGGACTGGCCCAGGTGTCTGATGTGGGGGCAGCTCGAGCGATCCAGAGCATCACCACCAGCCCAAACGACATGCTTAAAGAGCCGACAGCGCCACGCCCCTGATCCAGAGCCGCTGAGAGTTTGGGTGGGTGAGCAGCAGCGGAGGCAGGGGAAGCAAAATAGAGCATTCCCCCAGCGATCCCGAGTATCGCCGCCAGCCTCCAACACTCGGACGCCACGCTTCCAACTGACGCCGGCGGCCCCACGCCCGCCTGCTGAGAACTATCGAAGGAGCGGCAGCAGAGGTATGGGAAGCGAGCCTTGGGGCGGAGTGGAGAGCCTGATTGCGCCAGCATGGGCCCTATTGAGTATTTCGGGCCAAGGAGAAACACAGGTGCAGGCAGCAAAGCAGGTGGAGCGGAGCTGAGGGCCCGACTCCCAGACAATGGAGGCCAGGCGAAGGGACTGCCCACAGGCACAGTGCGTCAGAAAGGGGGAATCGCAAGCAGGGGTACCTCGAGGAGTTACACAAGGGGCTGTGGACAGCCCGATCAGCGGGTGACACGACCCAGCCTCTGCGCAACAAGTGACATGCAGGCCTCCCAGCCAATAGCACACAACATGGAGAGCCAGAGCGCAGGCGAACAACCAAGAGAGTTTGGAGAACTGCTGCGACAAATCAGGCAGCATCCGAGGTGTACGGGACGAGCTGGCTGCAGTCACACCTGGACTAGGACACCGGTGAAGGGATGAGCAATCAGCAAACGGTGGGACCAACGGATGCCAGTGGCCGGCCAGCACCCAGGAAGCGACCGAGAGCCTCCATGAAAGCACCAAAGAAGTCGGAGGCAAAGAAGTGGCGCAAGAGGTCTGACCTGCCGCTTGCAGCCATCCCGGCGACAGCGAGTCCTAACAGCAAAGCCGGCAACAAGTGGTGAGCATATCGGCGCGATAGTGCAGGAATGCTTAAAATCTTTTGCACCTTTGTTGTTCAATGGCTTAGGAGCACAGAGTCAGGTCACAACGGACATGCAGCCACAGGGGGTGAATATCGGGCTCCCATGGCACCTAGTGGATCCAGGTTGCTCGAGACTGGAGCGCTTACAAGGGCAATAGCAAAAACAACAGTTGATGGACAGAATGCAGAACAATGTCATACATTCACCCCAGTACAGAGATCTGGGCCTAAATCCATCGTTTTTTTGCTCACCATGCCATTCCAGTTTGAACCCAGCCATATGCAAATCAGTCTTGACCCTGTGCCTCGTGGGAACAGTCCAGCCCGAACTGCCAAGTCAGGTCCTCCCTGGACTGGAAACAAGCATCCTAGGACCGGTTTCGCAGGTTTCACCCTCTTCAGCCAGGATAGCTTGATTCCAGTGGCATGGGAGAGCACGGGACCCACGTCTGGGCATACCCGTCCCGAGAATGTTTGCATTGTCAGCATTCTGTCCATCATTTGTTTGCTGTAACACTTTTCGCCCTAAGTTGGATGGTGCATGCCCAGACGTGGGTCCCTTGCTCACTGTGCCACTGGATTTAAGCTAGCCTGGCTGAAGAAGGGTGACATACCCCTGGAAACCGGTCCCAGGATGCTTGTTTCCGGTCCAGGGAGGACCTGGCCTGGCAGTTTGGTCTGGACTGTTCCCATGGGGCACAGGGTCAAGACTGATTTGCATATGGCTGGGTCGAAACTGGGGCGGCGTAGTGGGCAAAAGAACGATGGGTTTAACCTGAGATCTTTTGACTGGGGAGAATGCTTTGCATTGTCAGCATTCCGTCCATCATTTGTTTGCTGTAACACTACAAGGGCAACAGGCAGGTGTGCCAGCGGACCCAGGCGAATAGGCAGCCAGGGTACACAGGGGATAGGTGGGGGACTAGGGTCCTCTATAGCGGCATGGGGCAGCGCAAGCAGGGCGAGCAACCCAACGCAAGCAGGTCAAGCCCCAGAGGCATACGCAAGGCCATCACCGGGGCAACCATCAATGACCACTAGGGCTACCGGGTTAGCAAGCCTCATCCCCTTAGCAGTAAAAGAAAGGATCTGGAGGAAGGAATTTATTGACATCTTCTCATTATTAGAGATACAGTTGGATGGGCTGGTCCTGACCATATGCGATAAAAAAAGAAGATAGGAGGGAAAGGAGAAGGGAGAGAAAAGAAAGGAATTTCGAAAGCTGGTTGGATGCATTCAGAATTATGGCTTGAATTATCATAGAAAAATTTCCACACAGCGCAACGGACCTCTGGCTGTATGGCCAATAGACACGGGGCACATGGGCAATTCCGGGGGGATGCATGGGTGGAATATGATAAAGGTTTTAGACTAAAAATGTAGACACCCCCCGAAATGGAATGGAACGAGGAGGACGTTTCTGGGTTCATCCACAAAATGTTGGTAGCGAAGGAGGGCAGGGAAGGGCAAGCAGCCCTTTCAGTACGCCCCTTATAAGGGTAGGAGCAAGTCATTTCATAGCCCCGCAACACACAACAGCTGGAAACCGCCACTCACCAGCGGGCCGGCGGCCATCTGCTGGAAGTACGAATCCAACGAGTGCACATGGGGAGCCTCTTGCAAATTCCAACACATATGTTCAGTTTGCGGGGGGAGGGGGGACACACACCCAGCAGCAGGTTGCAGGTGCAACAAGCAGCGAGGAGAGAAGAAAGAGAAGAAGCACTAGCACAGACCCGGGGGCGTGGGGGGACATAAAGAAAGGAGCAGTTGCCGGTTAGCCAGATCCCCCATCAACACACACCAGCTCAGGAAGCTAGCCAACAGATATCACAATAAGAGGGATGCTGCCCTGCTAGTGTGGGGTTTTGAGGAGGGATTTGTAATCCCATTTGAGGGCCCCCTACCCAAAGGCAGTGTAAAAAACCTGAAATCAGCCCTAGGTCACCCGGCTGTGGTTCACCAAAAAATAGAAAGGAGAAGACACTAGGAAGGATTGAGGGCCCCCTGCCACTCCCTCTGCCAAAGGGATTAGTGATCTCCCCCTTAAGGGTAGTACCTAAGAAAGAGAAAGGTCAGTTCAGGCTTATTCACCACCTATCTTTCCCTGAGGGCAAGTTGGTTAACGCAGGATCAGTCCAGAGGCATGTTCAGTGGGTTATGCGACTTAGTAAGGGCAAAGGGTCTGGGAGCCCTCATGGCAAAAGCAGACATTGAGTCAGCGTTCCGCCTCCTCCTGGTTCACCCAGCAAGCTTCCATTTGTTAGGTTTCCAATGGGAAGGGGCAACCTACTTTGACAAGGCAATGCCAATGGGATGCTCAGTGTCCTGCGTGTACTTTGAACAATTTATCACCTTCTTGGAGTGGGCCTTACATGACCGCCACACCATAGGAGGCAAGCTGCACTACCTCAATGACTTCCTGTTTGTGCGTCCGGCCAGGTCGGTGTAGTGCGGGGACACACTGGCTGTGTTCCCAGATCTAGCTAGGGACTTGGGAGTACCCTTAGTGTCAGAGAAAACGGTGGGCCCCACAACCAAACTCACATTCTTAGGGATTGAACTAGACTCGGTGGCAGGAACGTCCAGACTGCCTGAGGACAAGGTAAAGGAATTCAGGGAGGAGATAAGGTCCATGTGCGGCAAAGAGAAGGCAACCCTCTGCGAGCTGCAGAGGCTGATTGATAAGCTTAACTTGGCAGCCAGAGATATTCCCACAGGCGGGTCTTTGCCAGGCACCTAACGCAGCTAGCAGCCAGGCTCACGCAGAAACACCACCACGTCAGGCTGGGGGCTGGTGTCAAGCGGGACCTGGTCATGTGGGACACATTCCTGGCAGACTTTAATGGGCGACAGATATGGAGAGAGGGCTGGTTGACAGCCAGGCAGATAGCCCTGTTCACGGACGCAGCAGGCAGCATAGGCTTTGGGGCAATCTTGGGAACTAAGTGGTATGATGAGCAGTGGCCAAGCAACTGGAATGAGCTGGGTATCGCCAGCAACATTACATTCCTGGAGCTGTTCCCCATTGTGGTGGCACTGGCTGACTGGAAATGGAAACTCAGGAACATGAAACTAACACTTTGGTCAGACAACAAAGGGGTGGTGCAAGCGATTAACAAAGGCACGGCCAGGTGCCTTGACATACTGAGATTAATGCGTCACTTGGTTAATTTGCAGCTGGAGGGGAACACAGAACTGAAGGCACGCCACGTACCGGGAGTGGAGAATGCAGTGGCGGACACACTTTCACGGCCGCAGATGGGCAGATTCAGGGAGCTGGCCCCGTGGGCATAAGTGAAGATGACTCCCTCCCCAGAGGATTTATGGGCCCTGGCAGGACAGACTTGTCAGTGCTAGTGAACCAGGCGCTCACCCCGGAAGCGGCCAAACGCTACAGGAAGTACGCAGGAACTGTGATGCAAGTAGGGGGCTCCAGACACTGGGAGATGCAGGGGAGACAATGAAGGCAGTCGAGCGCTTTATACAGTGGGCATTCACAAGAAAAAGGTCTAAATCCTGGGCGCAGGCACACCTGTCAGCAGTAGCGCTTTTTTCAAAGATGATCACAGGGTGCGACCCCATCGCCATCCATTACATCAGGTCAGCAATTTAGTGGAAGCGCACAGAGGGAGAGAAACCGGACACCCGGCGACCCATAGACTTTACAAAATTGACCCTGCTCATGGACACACTTGGGGAAGTAGCAAGAGAGACATTTGAGTTAATGCTGTTCAGGCGCGGCCTTCGCAACCGCATTTTTTGAGGTATTTAGGCTCAGCGAACTCGTGGCACCAGCAAAAAGTAGCCCGGTGGTAAGATGCCTGCAGGTAGCCGCATCAAACCCGGCGCGGCAAAGGTAGAGCTGCTGTTGAGAAGGTCAAAAACAGACCAGACAGGCAGAGGAGAGGCGGTGCAGCTGCAGTGCATCGACGACCCCAGATACTGCGCAGAGTGCTGCCTCTAGGCTTACATGGCGATACGTCCCACAGGGGAAAGGCCCACTATTCAAACATAGCAAACATAAGTAAATTTCAGTTCACAGCGGTCATGCACGAGGCCCTAGGCAGGGCAGGGCAGGGCTCCCGACGGCTGCCTTCGGTTTGCATTCCTTTAGGATTGGGGCGGCGACTTCTGCTGCTCAGTTGGGGATGTCCGAGGTGGGGATCAAAGCTGTAGCAGGTGGTGGGCCAACGCTACAGGACATACGTGAGACCTCAGTTATTGTAGAAGTACATAACGATATGAAGATGGGGGGTCTGGGGGTACTGTCCACGGAGGAACGGGCCACCTGACAATGTGACTGTTGCCACAACAGGAAGGCGCTCTCGGCTAGTATGGTTGGTAGGCTACTCATTTGTCTCCCGGATGCATACATGGTGGCTGCGCGGCGGTCATAAGCTAAGGGGTAGGCGGGTCGACACATGCGTCCGATGGTGGGACTGCCCAGGGATGAGATGGAACCAGCTGTCAGCAACTCTAAAGGAATTGCAGGCGGAGGCCGCATGGCACTTCGACGTCTTGATAATTCATCTGGGGGGGGGATGACCTCACATAGCTGGGGAGGAAAGATCATCCAGTCTGATTTAACTGAGATGGCCAGGTGTTTCGGTAACACCTCCATCATATGGTCTGAATTGATCACCAGGCTGGATTGGCGCGGAGTCATATAAGGCAGTTGAAAACTCAAGGAGGAAACTGAACATCGCTGTCAGCAAGTTTTGTAGGATTAATGGCCTAGAGAGCATCAGGCACGGCCTCATTAACCCAGGGCGTCCGGAGCTTTATGCTCTGGATGGGGTTCACCTATCAGAGGAAGGGATGCAAGTGTTTTGGGCCAACCTATGGGGAGCGATGGCATTGGCAGGCTGCACGTAAAAAAAGCCCCAAAAAACCAAACAAACAGATGAGTCAGGGGGGGAGCCGCTGGAAGATGTAAGCCTTCCTTACAGCTTGGCAGATAAGAGGGGGTACAGTGGTTGGTTATGGAGGCAAACCGGCAGGGTGGTGTGTAGGAGGAGGGCCACTCACTTGGGGATGCCTTACGGCAGGGTGAGTAGGCCAGAAAAGGGGGTAACGAACGGAGACGGCACTCGCAGCCCAGACCCGCCGGATGGCACGGCACAAAAGGGACAAACAAGGTAGCGAGTTGGGGCCTATCTCCGGGGGGAGGCCACCCCCCACACGCAAGCGGCGTGAAAACCAACAGAACACTTTATGACCTCAAAAACCGGCAAGAAATGATTTAGGACTACAAAAGGAGAAGAATAACGAACTGTCATGGGATGATTTATGAACCTATAAGATGTGCAAATGATTTATGATAAGTAATGTATGACAGTCCGGAATGGCGATTTATGGCCAGGGTCTTAAAATTATGACCAGGGCACTGTAATAGAAGAGTGATTTGTACATGTCATGCAAATAAAAACTGCTGCCAACATCGACCACAATACTACAACGCGTGTTGGCTACTTCATTGCAGGTACACGTGTAAGAGGGTTGAATGCCATTTGGAGTGGGCACAGTGCGGGGGTTATTGAACCAGCAGAGTTGTCGAGTTCCTTTGCGGTTGTTGATGGCTAAGGTTGTACAGGCCCACATGCCCCACATTTTACAACTCAGAGGAAGAAACATCCACAATTTGCCAGAGACTGGATAAAGCCCACAGACAATCCACGTTGGTGTGCCGCAGTGCAGGTGTGATTTCGAAGGAGCGGTCTGCACGTGGTATGGTGTAGACAGAGCTGACACTGCGGCTCAAGCTGGTGTCAGCGACGGCTGGGGCAGTGCAGGGGCATGGGGAGGGCAGAGCACGCGCCACCCTGCTGCTTTTGCAGAAGGCATTAGACTGCAGGCGCGCGCTGCCTTCATCCCACCCCTGTTTCTATTATGGATATCTGACAGTGTCAGGCACAGTGTTTGTGGTGCCTGGACTGTGTTTAGACTGTTGTTACAAATCTGGTGTTAAAGATGAGTATCATAGGAGCGGCGTTACAATCCCTGAGTCTAAGCACTTTCTAACAGACCCCACTTAATCCTGCCTTAAATGGAATGTCAATATATTGCCACTTTCTGCAAATGAATGGCATCTTTAGTAAGACACGCTTCTAAACAACTAAGAAGGGAAAATGCCGCACTTTTCAATCTTGCAAAATACCCTAGTCAGTTTACTGGGCTGATTTGTGGATATTATGGACTGCCAATAACCGGTTTGAAAGTGATAGCTGATCAGCAGATGTTTCTGTGCGCTTAATAGTTTATGGTATGGCTCTGCTGTGGCTGTTAGGCGGCATATTGTTTAGTAGACCGGTTTATGGAGATCGGTATTAGCTAAAAACAACATAACAGCAGAGTAATTGGCCTGGTGGTATTAGCATGATAATGGCTCGGTGAGTTTATCACTCGCCCTGAAACATGCGGTGAGGGCAAGGCCGACTCAGCCATCTATCCTTAAAATGTAAAAAAAAAAATGCATGCCATTAAATTGGACAATAGTGACACTTGCTAAGAACAGTGCTTAGAAACGCAGAAATGTGGTATGAAGCGCTTGAAGTAAAAACAAGGTATTGCCTCGACGTGTTCAACTAGCACTGACAAGCGCTGTGTTTTCAGTGTGCTACTTCTGTGGCACTTGTAGGTATGAATTGTTAACACTATCTGCTTCCAAGTCTTGACGTCACATTGCAGGTGTTAGTTTGCTATTCCAGCCTGTGGTGGTGCGACGATAAGGGGCTGCAAGTATGGTCTTCCCATTAAAGCACAATAAACATGCAGTTCTACACTTACGATGCGATCAAACAATCCCATCTCGGAGGGTGCTGCCTTGTAAGGGGTCGATAGATCTCCTCAGCAGAGCCCTCGGTAAGACAATGGCTCAGTTTTGCGATTGCTTCAAAAGTGAAGTGCGCTTTAGTTTAAGATGTTTAAAGCCAAAGCCGGGGTGCTGTGATTGTAACAAAAGAAAACAAATAGAAAACAAAATGGCGGCCGGACATTTTTTTTTCTATTTATTTACTTTTGTTACAATGGCTGCACCTGTGCTTTAGCTTTAAACATCTTAAGCTAAAGCATGGGTGCAGCGATTGCTTCAAGACTGTAAAAAGGCAAAGGGGGCGGGTGCATTTTTTTTCTATTTCTTTACTTTTGGAGCAATCGTGGCACCCGTGCTTTAGTTTAAGATGTTTAAAGCTAAAGCGCGAGTGCAGCCATTGTAACAAAAGTAAAGAAACAGAAAAAAAGGTATGCAGCCGCGTTCGGTGATCGCAACCAACAAAAGAAAGGCGTGCCCGCCATAATTCCAGCTGAGGCGTGCCGCGCTGGTTAAGGAAAATGCTACTTACCCAGTATGCATTTGTTCTTGGTATGTAGAGCTGTATAGTCACATGCTGTGCATAGATCGCCATCTAGTGTTGGGTCCGGATGTTTACCCTTTGTTTTTCTTCGAAGTAGTCTTTCCAGTTACAAGGTAGGTGACTCCTCCTTTCGGTGATAGTGCGCATGGGCATCGACTCCATCTTCAGATTGTTTTCCCGCAGAGGGGGAGAATGGAGTAGTAGTAAAGAATAGAGATGTCCATGCGTATGTATGTATAGTAAAGAGAGAACCACAGCAGCTACAGGTACCCGGGGAGGTGGGTGGGCGCATGTGACTCCACAGCTCTACATGCCAAGAACAGATGCATACTGGGTAAGTAGCATTTTCCATTCGAGGCATGTGAGCTGTAGATCACATGCTGTGCATAGACTATACAGCAGTATCCTCCGAAAGCGGTGGCTATCCTGTAGCTGTTGGAGTTGTCTGAAACAGTGTTTTAAGTACTGCTTGGCCCACATTCAGCTTGATTGTCTTGCTAACACATCTACACAATAGTGCTTTGTGAATGTGTGCGGTGTAGACCATGTTGCAGCTTTGCAAATGTCAGCTATGGGGATGTTTCCTAAGAAAGCCATAGTGGCCCCCTAGCTTGCGAGTGGATTGGGCTCTAGGGGGTACAGTTAAAGTCCTCTTAGCTTTTGCGTAGCAAATTTGAATACATTTAACAATCCACCTTGCAATACCTGATTTAGAGATAGGATTGCCCTTGTGAGGTGGTGCAAAAGCAACAAAGAGTTGTTTGGTCTTACGAAATGATTTTTGTTCTTTCAATGTAATACAAGAGTGCTCTTCTGACATCTAAGGTGTGTAGAGCTCGTTCTGCAACAGAATCAGGTTGAGAGAAGAATACAGGTAATTCTACCAACTGATTTATGTGAAATGCAGATACCACCTTAGGTAAAAAATTTGGGATTGGTACGAAGAACCACTTTACCTTTGTGTAGTTGGAAAAAAGGTTCTTCTATGGTTAGTGCCTGTAGTTCACCCACTCTCCTCAATGAAGTGATCGCAATGAGGAAAACTGATTTCCAAGAGAGAAACTGTGGTTCACATTTGTGCATGGGCTCAAAGGGCGGGCCCATTAACCTTGTGAGGACTATGTTAAGATTCCACACTGGGGCAGGTGGGAGTCTTGGTGGTATGACTCGTTTTAGTCCTTCCATAAAAGCTTTAATTACAGGCCCTCTAATGAGCGATAAATGTTGTCTATTCTGAAGATACGCAGCTATTGCAGCAAGATGCAGTCTGATGGAGGTATAAGCCAATGCTGACTGCTGCAGGTGTAACAGATAACAGATAATGTTTTGTATGAAAGCATCAAGAGGGTTGATATGATTGTTATTGCAGTAAATAACAAAACGCTTCCATTTAGCTGCGTAACAGGCTCTTGTGGTAGGCCTTCTGGCCTCCCTAATGATGTTCATACAGTCTGGTGGAAGATTCAGATAACCAAACTCTATGACTTCAGGAGCCAGATCACGAGGTTCAGTTGTTTGGGATCTGGGTGTTTGATTTCTCCATGGCTCTGTGTGAAGAGACTGGAGGTCAAATGCAACTTTTGATGCGGGACCAGAGAGAGCTCCAACAGGGTTGGGAACCAAGGTTGGCGTGCCTATGAAGGAGCTACTAGGATTAATGTGAGAGATGTTTGTCTGAGCTTCCGAACCACTAATGGAATGAGTGGGAGAGGCGGAAAAGCGTAGGCAAATATCCCTGACCAGTTCATCCATAGTGCATTGCCCTTGGATAACGGGTGTGGGTACTTGGAGGCGAAGCTTTGGCATTTTGGTGTGTGGCAAACAGATCTCTCTGAGGGACTCCCCAAGCTTGGAAGTATGGGAGGAGAACTTGAGGGTGAAGTTCCCATTCGTGTATTTGGTGCCTCTGCCTGCTGAGGAGGTCCGTAATCTGGTTGTTCACTCCTGGGAGGTGTTCCGCTAGGAGATAGATTTTGTGGTGAATAGCCCACATCCAGATGTCTTGGGCTAAGTGGGACAGTTAGAGTGTGTCCCCCCCTGTTTTTGTATGTAATACATAGCTGTCATGTTGTCAGTACGAACCAAGACCGCTTTGCCATTTAGGTGGGTCTGAAAAGCCTTGAGAGCTAGAAATTTTGCCATCAGCTCTAAATGGTTGATGTGGAGCAACTTTTGCTGTTGGCTCCATAGGCCTTGTACTGTGTGTTGCTGAAGATGAGCTCCCCAGCCAGTTAGGGATGCGTCCGCTGTTAGTACTATCTATGGAACCGGGTCTATAGAGGGCCGTCCTATTGATAAATTTTGTGTGTTCCACCACTGCAGAGAGCGATGAGTACGGCTGCTTACCAAAAATCGATTGGTTAATAGACCGTGTGACTGGTTCCACTGACTGGCTAAGCATTCCTGAAGCGGACGCATGTGCAGCCTGGCATGGGGAACGATCATGATGCAAGATGCCATCATCCCCAGCAGTTGCATATAAACCCGAGCTGAAAGTGATTGATTGGGTTGGAACTGGAAAACTAAAGCCTGAATGTTGCAAATTCTGGCTGCGTTGGGAAACGCCAGAGCCTTTTGAGTATCTAAAGTGGCTCCTTGATAGTTCGGAGTATTGGCTGGCTGAAGATGTGATTTTAGCACATTGACTGTGAACCCTAGTTGATGCAGTAACAATGGTTTTGGAAGTATGCTTGAGACATTGTTGGTACGTGTTGGCTTTGATGAGCCAGTCGTCCAAGTATGGGAAGACATGGATGCTTTGTCTTCTCAGATGAGCAGCTACTACCGCCAGACACTTTGTGAAGACTCTGGGGGCAGTGGTGACTCAGAATGGAAGTACCTTGAACTGGTAATGTTGCCCCGCTAACACAAACCTGAGAAATTTGCGATGAGCAGGGTGGATTGGAATATGAAAGTATGCGTCCTTTAAGTCTAGAGTAGACAGAAAGTTGCCCTTTTGCAAAAGAGGTAGTACCTGTTGAAGTGTTACCATGTGGAAATGATCTGACTGTATGTGAAAATTTAGTTCCCTGAGATCTAATATTGGTCTGAGAGAACCGTCCTTTTTGGGTATTAGGAAGTAAAAGGAGTACATGCCCGACCCGTGATGTTGCGGTGGTACGTGTTCTATAGCTCCTTTTAGAAGTAGAGACTGTACCTCTTGTTTGAGGAGGTGTAGGTGATCCTGTGAAAGTTTGTGTGCCTTTGGAGGAATGTTGATGAACTCCAGGCAGTAACCAGAACGAATAATCTGTAGAACCCACTTGTCTGTTGGTATTGACTGCCAAGTTGGTAAGAAATCTGACAGTCTTCCCCCAACAGGTGTTAAATGGTCGGGAGGAAGTATAGGTAAGTCACTGTTTTGTATTGGAGGGGGAGGTGCGTGTGTTTGAACCTCTACCTCTACCTCTGCCTTTGCTGTTGTTTCCTCTGTAGCCCCCTCTGAAGTAATTTTTAGAGCCAGAGGGTTGGTTATTGCCCTTGTAGGTGGATGTAGTCTCTGAGGAAGTATTTTTGGACCCTGCTCGATAGAATGAGCGCCGAAAGGAACCCCGGCCTTGTGTTGACTGAAGGGCTCCCATGGATTTGGCCACTTTAGTGTCTTTCTTCATCTTTTCCAGTGAAGAATCTACCACTGGCCAAAGAGGTGTTCCTTATCAAAGGGTGTTTTTAGTATAGAAGTCTGGACCTCAGGTTTGAACCCAGATATGCGTAGCCAGGCGTGGCTTCTTAACAGGACACTAGTGTTGACCGCGCTGGCAGCGGTCTCTGCAGCATGTAGGGAGCACCTGATTTGATTATTTGAGATAAGTTGTCCCTCCCTCACTTGGTCTTGAGCTTTAGCTCTATGTTCTTGGGGTAGAAATTGGAGTAATTGTTCCATTTCGTCCCAGTGCGCACGGTCATATCTAGCTAACAATGCTTGTCTGTTAGATATGCACCAGAAGTTTGCTGCCTGACAGGCCACCCTTTTCCCCGAAGCATCTAGAAGCTTAGATTCTTTATCTGGGGGTGGAGCATCTCCTGTAGTTTGGGAGTTGGCCCTTTTGCGTGTGTTGGACACCACCAATGAGTCCAATGGTAATTGTCCCATTATGTACACTGGGCCGGATGGTGCTGACATTTTTTTTATATACCCTAGGGGTAAGGATATGTGCCCTGACAGGATCATTAAATATATCGTCTACATGCCTAATCATCCCTTTGAGCATGGGTAACGTGTGTGATGATTTTTGTGTACTGCTAAAGGTTTCGAAGAGGAAATCCTCTTCGAGAGACTCTTTGTGGAGCTGCACCCCATGGTAATCAGCAGCCCTACCCAGCAATTCAATGTAGCCTACACTGTCGTCCGGTGAAGAGGGCTTGGTAGGGTATAAGTCAGGATCATTGCCTGTGGGCGAGTTAGTGTTGTAGTCGTATAGGCTGAATATCATCATCATCCTCATCCCCATTGTCATCCCCATCATCCTGATTGTCAGGTGTATGTGGTGGTGAATGCTCAGGTGAAGTTGGCACAGGTAGAAACTGAGGAGAAGGGGGTGATGGAAGAGGAGGAGGAAGAGGAGGAGGGGAAGGGTTAGTTCCAACAGTTCTCTTCTTTAAAGGAATGTGATATTCCTCTTCTGCATCAGTCCTTTTTAGAATCACTTTTGTGGTAATATGTCCAGTCTTAGGATTAATATACAACACCTTCTGTTTCGGGTCCAGTTTATCGAGCGGATCGTCGAAACTGTGCTTTTTTGGTGACTTCGGTGCATCAGGCTGTTTCGGAGCCAAAGGTTTCGATGCCGACATTTTAGGAGTTGGTGTCTTCGGATCCGAAGTGTGTTTCGGTGCCGAGTAATGTGCCTCGGAGCCGGACTTTGGCTTCGATCCCGAAGGTTTCGGCTCAGTGCCCGATTTGGAGTGGGACTTTTCGGAGCCGGAAGATGTTTTTGCAGGCTTCGGTGCCGAGCCCGAAGGCGGGGCGTCAGATGCGTGGTCTCGGGGACGACCGGGTTGGTCCGGAGCCTTCTTTTTCTGTTGAGATGGATGTTGGGGCGAGGGAGATTCTGTACTCACAGTACGCTGTTCATGCGGGATGTCTTCATCCTGGTCGGAGCCGTACTCTGAAATGGAGATCGGTTCCTGTTCCTCCTCGGTCCCGATAGCGTCGCCGGCTTCTTCATCCGATTGAGGTCCGGAATAGAGCCTGTGTGTTGACTCTGCATGTCGCGACGTCAAGCCCGACGGCCGCGAAGCGTCTTCTTGGAGCGGAAAGCCTGGCACACGTCGCAGTCCTGTTCTCTGTGCTCAGGAGACAAGCACAGGTTACACACTCCATGAGAGTCGGTGCACGGGTACTTCGCGTGGCACAGAGGGCAGAATTTGAAGGGAGTTCGTTCCATCGACTGCGAGTCGAACCGACACGGGTAGGTCCGACGGCCTACCACGAGCTCTCCGATCGAAAGAGGGTTTTTTATCAGTAAACAGGACACACGAAGAATGGTACACGCCATCGGAAACAATACCGTCGAGGGCGAGTGTCTTGCGCACCGAGGGAAACCGAAGGAACGGTGTCGAACCGGAGCGCAGAGACTAACGTCCGAACCCGATGGTGGATAAAACAATCTGAAGATGGAGTCGATGCCCATGCGCACTATCACCGAAAGGAGGAGTCACCTACCTCGTGACTGGAAAGACTTCTTCGAAGAAAAACAAAGTGTAAACATCCGGACCCAATACTAGATGGCGATCTATGCACAGCATGTGATTTACAGCTCACATGCCTCAAACATACATTTTTTTAAAAAAGTGTAGCGGGAGAGTGTGTCCTGCCTGCAATAGCAGCCAGGAGAAAGCCATTTAAGAAAATAGTACTCCGAGGCTGTAATTAAAACACTCAGAGTAACAACACATGTAACAGGGGTTGTCCTCAAGGGAGGTTACAAGAAGAGAAAAGGCTGCACTAAGGAGGGACAACTAAGCCTATTGACCAATGAAAATCGACCATTTACAAAGAGGACAGGAGACAATTAAAAAGATGGGCAGAAAGTGGGCAGAGCTTCACACCCATATCCTGAATACAGCATGTCTGTATTACAGCCTGGGTGGAGAACATGCACAGGCTCATAGTCCCCGTCTGAGCAACGAACCACAGCGCTCAGACCAATCACAACCCTGCTGACAGCAACATCGTGATTGGCTTAGGGGAGACTGTGTGCTTCTGCTACCGTTTCGTCTGGACACGGAGAGATGACGGAGGAGGGACGCGGTGATTAAGTAAGTTTATTTTTATTTTTCTACACACCCCCACACCCTCTTCCTCGCCACCCCCGATCCGTGCCAGCTACCACTGGCTGTCCCCTGGCCCAGTGAAGCCTCCTTCCCCTCTCTGTTTACCTGCCAGTAATTACAGAAGCACTCAAACTGACTAAATTTAACCCTTGGCTTTATCACGAGGAGAGTCATGGAACACTTGCAGGAGGGGTGAGGATTTCTACCTCATGGAGGATAAAATCTTCGAGGTTGTAGCGGCCTCAGTCCTAACAGTGGGTGCCAGTGCCCTAGAGCCTTATGGGAGGCAACTTCTCTTATTGGCCATGGGCCACCCGAGCCCCTTAATCAGAGGGAGGACCTTGGTTTCCATAGAGGAGCACCTGTACTCCAAACGCTGCAGAGCCAGAGTGCCACGAAACCTAAACAAAAGAGGGTGCACCCCTGCATTGCCGCTGCTTTTGAAAGGCTAAAAGAAGCCTTCCTTACATGGTCACATATGACTCATGAGGGCAGGGCCGGACTGGGAACCACAACCAACCCTAGCAAAGTGCTCGGCCGGCCCCCCTGGGGGATTGGGGGTACGGCCGAGCTGTTTGCCAGGGCCGGTTTCGGCCGATTGTCTTACAGGGGCTGATATTGCAGCTATTCTGCAAAATCGGCCCTGTAACAAAATCGGCCCCCACCCTAGCTGCCCACCGGGGAAACGCCCGGTGCCCGCTACGGCCAGTCCGGCCCTGCATCAGGGTGAAGGTGTCCTTTCCTTGCCCAGACCAGTAGAATGTAATCCAGATCCTGAGCTTCTTAATATTCCTTACAATGAGACAGATGATGGAGGCCCACTTCCGACTGCAAACGTCCCAAGACTGATGGTCAGGGTCAGCTTGATCCAACCCCTTCCAGTATTCTGGATCCGTAGGTCATTTTCCATCCATGGTCTTCATCAGAATGGACCCCGGCAGACAAAGTGGCGCAGTACATGGCTGGAGGGCTACGATAAAGACGTTAGAAACCACATAAGAGTGGAGTGTCCAAGGCTTACTTTGAAGGCTAAGGTGGCAGCCATTCCAGAAATAGACAGAAGAATGGCTACTTTCCTCAGCAAGTTCATCAAGGACCCAAAGAAGGGAATAGACCGATCATGGCTTGCTGGTCAGTATAAACTGCTTGACATTACAGGGCCCCATACAAAGATTTTAGTCATGACAGAAGAGGCCAGAGTGTCAGGATCTTTAATGTACCCTGATATCCAGTTTGGATGGGCCCAAAAGGAAATTATTTTCCCAGGGAACGTGAATGTGTGATTTCCACCGCCAGCACCAATCCATATTAATCAAAGCAGATCCAAAATTACAAGACCTGGCCTCTTTGGAGGCGGGTTCTCTCCACCAAGGGGGTCTCTTCGGGGATTCTTTCCTCAAGGAAATGGGGAAATACGCCTTCATGTTTGCGTCACAAGCCAAGGACCAGGCATCAATTAAGAAAATAATTGTGCAGCAGACAGATTTTTGGAAGGGTCAGGAGAGGAAGAGGATACTCGTCCGGCTGTTTCCACAATCAAGGTCCTCTGCATGGTCAGGGATACCGAACAGATCAAAGGCAGCGCTACAATAAATTTGATGGCTTCTTTCCCTCTCGAGGGTTCAAATAGAGGCTGAAGTTCTAGAGGCATATTCAGAGGCTTCAGTAACAACTCCTCATGAGGTTTCTCTGGTAAGTCTAACAGCCTATACTCTGGCACAGGTTTGTGGGAGAATAACAGAATTCTTCCTTAAGTGGAAGAGGATATCCATCAATGCCTGGAACCTCTAAACGGTCAGGGGCTTTGAGTTCGAATTCTACAAATCGGCCAAGCAATGGCAGAAACTGAAGTCAATCACTTTTCCAGCCAGCAATACAGATTTTATAGATCAGGAGATAAGTGCACTGCTCTCAAAGGGAGACATTTACCTCACACATTCGTATCCAAGGGGATTTCTAAGCAATATCTTCTTGGTACAGAAACAAAAGAAAAAGGCCATTGCTTGGTATTAAACCTCCAGGAGTACAGTGAGTGGGTAGTATACTAGCACTTCAAGATGGAGGGGATCCATATTCTCAGAGATGTTTTCAGGCTCCAGGACTGGAGGACAAGGCTGGATCTCAAGGACTCCTATCTGACAATCCTGATTTTTCCCCACCACCGCAGGTTTCTCCTACCTAAAGACCTCACATTTACTAATTTACAGCTCTGCCATTCGGTCTGTTGTCAGCATCCTGGTGCTACACTAAGTTGCTACGTCCAGAAGTGGAATTCCTCAGAGTAAGGAGAGTGCGTTTCATATTATCCTCGCCCAATCACTGAACCCTAAAACCCCTCAACACCCCTACTCTCCACCCATCCCTGAACTCTAAACCCTCTTTCTGAGCATGAACTCCTCCTATTCCGGACACCTAAATTCCAAACAGCCTTAAAAATTACGCGTCCCTCAATCCAAAAACCCCTCAGTAGTCCTGAACACCACCCAAGTTTAATGTAATTTGGATTTTTCCTTTAAATTATCTTTCCTTAAATTTGATTTTCCATGATTTGGTTTCCTCAAATGTGGGTTTCAGTTCTGGTTTTTCCATTAAATCACATACATCAGGTAGAAATTGTTACCAGAAGTCTTCCAAGTCATAACTGAAACAATGGGGCCCATGTAACACGGACCTATTTGCAACAAGACTGCATCACCAACTTCCACAGTATTTCAATTGGAGACCACAGGCGGCAGAGGCAGATCCCTTCTTTCAAGATTAGGGATCGGAGATAAACTATGCATTCACCTATTCGGCATGATAACAAGGGTGGCAGCCAAACATGAGGAGACAAAAGGCAAAGCAAGTTCTCATCACCCCGATCTGGATATCGCAAGTGTGGTTTCCGGTACACATGAAACTTTCCTAGGACTTACTGATCTTCCCCCTTCTTCGAAATATTATCACAGATTGACAAGAACATCATCATCACCTCATAGAAAAGGGCTCATCGAGACTCATGGCAGGCTGGATTACCGGCAATGATGGGTAATATCAGACCTTTCTGGGAGGCTCAAGCTCTCATTAACGGAGCATGGTCAGACAGCACAATTAAATGATACAGATCGGCCTGCTCAAGATTGTCCTATTGGTGTGAAGAAGGGAGGATCAATCCAAACTTGTCCATGTATTAAAATTTATATCAGAAATTGCTTCAGGAGGAAGTATGGTAAATTCTGTCAGATCGGCTATATCAGTCTGTCATTTTATGACGGATGTTGTACCTGTGTGGGAGCATCCTCTTGCATCTAAACTTTAGAGGGAGTTAGAGTCAACTCCACTGATACTAAAGTATTCCAGGATGTCAATAGAGTCTTGAATGTGTTCCTTTCCTGGCAATAAAACCAGTTCTTTTCAAGCAAGGAGCTATCAGGTACATTGTCCATACTCCTATGCTTGGTGTTGTAAAAGGGTCTCGGACTTCAGAGTACTGGACCAAAAAGGTAGGATGTTTACTCCTCATGGAGTCGCCTTTTCTATGTCCAGACGTATTATGGTTGATTCATATCCTGAGTTCTGGGTCTCCAAACTATGTGTAGCACAATTTCTTAAAGATTATGAGAACGTGACTAGTAAGTTTAGATCAGCAGGCGTCTCCCAACTCCTAACTGCCCTGAAGACACTTCGTTCTGCTGTCTCCTCCCCTAGCATCGAAAGGTTGCAGGAAAAGAAGTATCCATTTTTGGGGCTCACTCAGTCAAACTCATCTAGATGATACTATGAAAGCAGCAGACTGGTCCTCCGGCTCAACTTTTATACACGTTTACTTAAAATCTGTGGAAAAATTATAAAAATTGTAAAACTGGTGAGTAAGCTTTTAACTAGCATAATCTGAGCTTCTGGTCCTGACAGAGAAATAAAAATGTCATAGCTATTGTCAAGGAAAGTTTCAATTCTATTAAGGACATGGAGGAGACCCTGTGTTGTCAACAGTCTGAATGGATACTGCAATTACCCTACTTTGAAATTATAGAAAGAATGTAATGATGTGTTTCTTGATTCCTCAATGAACTTATGTTTACTGAAATGCGGATATTGTGATCTGTAGCAGAAATAAATTTTTATAGCCCGGGTTGTCAAATTATCTTGTGTTTAGCTCTCGTAGGAACAGAAAACAAACAAGGATAGCGGTTGAATTTACGAATACCAAGTGTAATCGTACAAAGAAAGAGGAGGAAATTCGATTGCTGCGTATGACCTTGCTATAATGTGACGGGACATAGTGTAGTACTTCATTTTTCCCAAAGGTTCTTGGAATAAGTAATGTGTTAAGGGTATTACTGTGAAGCTGCTACTGGAATAAAGTAGAGTCAGAAATTCGTAATCATCACCTCGGAGTCAAAAATGCATAATCAAGTTGAAACTGTCCTACACAATAGCTCGAAATTTTTATTGTTCATTAATACTAAAGTCTTTACTATTAGGGTGAATGTCCTAAGAAAATGCAGTGAGCTGTGAGCTGAGCGTGCATCACAGAGTGGATCCAGTATAAAAACGTGTGCATGTTTGCAACATTTAAGAATGTGAGGCTACTTATAATACTCCCCGATTACATGCAGACGCATGAAAGCAATATTGATAATGGTTTGCCTTCAAAAATAAAAATGCACGCACAAAAAATATTCAGCTCAAAAGAAAAACGTTTTGCTAAACTACTGTACAACCTTAGATATTGGCATGCATCAACCATGTTTGATGTATGCAGATATCTAACAAAAGATTAATAATGGAGAAGCAGTGTAAAACCATTATGGGTAACATGAAAATAAAGTAGAGGCCAGTTCTTAAAGAAAGTCACTGAAGTGCACCTGAGGATATTTGACCCTCCACGGATGATTTACAAAATTATGGAATTCTCAACAGTTTACAAATGTTGGCCTGGAAACCATACTTAACAATTTCTGTGAGTTCCATTTTTACCTGAGCAAATATACACCTGTATGTTTAGTCATGCAAAAAGCTGCTAAGCGATTATAAATTCACTTTCCTTTCACAACTTTTTTACCACTCTGAAAAAGTTTTACTCCTACCCTTGTTAGGAGCATATTTCCAACCATTTCCAGTGTGAGAGCAGATTGGGGAGGAGTTTATGAATACTCTTATGCATGTACATTTGTGGGTGTGCACAGACTACGAGGGCATTCCATCCCTGGAACTACTGCGTCCTCTCTACTTGCACCCCCTGTATGTTAATGTACGGAAAGGTGGCAAAATCACAGCTGCATTAGATTACAAACCCTGATCATACGTTTTCTGGCAAAATTAGAGATGTTATTATATAATGAGAATGCTGCCATATTTGTCACCTCACTGCATTGCATCAAAAGGGACAAGAATATGTTTTTAAAGGATCAGTAGATTTCTGAAGCAACTCATCTTTGGACAAGACAATATATTTTATAAATGTCTGTACCACCGAGTGATAAAGCAGAGATTAGAAGCCAAGATACCTAGTGCCATGCTAAAATGTACCCACTAGACCACATCTAGCTATGTTGCCTGCCCACCCCTTTGACTTGCCTACCTTGTTGGGTGCCCGGTCAAGGTTATTTTTATAACACTCACTACCTGTATCGAGCCCGTTTCTCAGCTCTTCAAATATTTTCATACAATGGGAAAAAGACATCAGAAGTTTGCGAGGCCTTTTAATTGGGTCCAGTAGAGTAGGTGCTTACTGGGCAGTGTCTGTGCTAGAGACCAATAATTACCATTGGAGTTTCAGGGCTTCAGACCATTTCAATTTGATTACAGAATCGATATCTTTCCTAAAATGATCTCTCAAATGAAAATGCACTCCAAAAGATGGTAAGGGGACTGTAACTATAAAACATTGTGATTAGTAATCAAACTTGAAAAGCTCAAAATCTGGCTAAGTCATATCTTTTAAGATGGGCTTATATAGATGCTTGGGATATAGAATGAAACCCCAAAAACACTCTACAATACACGCAGCCACCAAGCTCTGCAAAGTGTCACATGAAGTGATCATGGAAAGGTAGCTACTTTATTAGGAAACCCCTGCTCGGTCTTTATCTGATGTACGACCGGACCTGAATTATCATAGACCAGCAGCCCTAGTCTCCCCCTTGCATGAAACGGACATGCACACAACATAACAAAATGGGTTACTGCCCTCTTCATGCCTATTCATCACAATTGACACCCCAGGCCACAACAGATGCGTTTGTCAGTGTTCATTCAATTTTACATAAACACACTGTGGCATTCACTCACACAAATGTTTGACCTACTTCTATGGACTTTTGAGTACTCCATTAACCCACACCTACCAAGCACCTCCACTTCCCTCACACACAGACATGCACTAAATCTCCTACACCTCTCCGCTACACTCAGTCTACCCACTCAAACTTATATACACCATTTCAAACGTACCTATCCTATCAACAGCTATGAAACCTTGCCTATGTACACCTACTCACAACTACATTCTTATCTACAAACCCATTCCCACTTACTATATGCATGTATGGACAAATTACTGAAACATCTGCTGCTGGTGAGATTTTACTATCTCTTGCTAAGGCCATGTCGGTCCTTGTATCTCGCAGCCTGCAATAAACCCTCTGGTCCGCGTGTCCTCATACCAGATGAGTTCCCACCAGCTATAAATTGTGTGTTTTACAATCAAATGTACTGTACATAAAACACTATATTAAGGTGGTTTGGTAGAAGTACAGTAAGAATCTGCCCTATGTAAAAGCTGGAATAAACTATTGAGCGATTACATTGGCATAGCACATATTTTTGACCAGTCTGTACAGCATACTCTGGTTGACAACTGACTATATTGGGAGCAGAGTATATTCCACCTTCTGAGTGGAATGCAAAGACTTCATCTTTTTCTGAAGGCTTAAGAGTTTCTCACTTTCCACAGGGTTGTACCTGAGAATAAAACTGCTTGCCTGCAACTGGAAATGAAAATGCTACTTACCCAGTATGCATCTGTTCTTGGCATGTAGAGCTGCAGATTCACATGCTTTACATGCTTTGCATAGCCTGCCATCTAGTGTTGGGTCCGGATGTTTGAACTTTGCTTTTCTTTGAAGAAGTCTTTTCCAGTCATGAGGTAGGTGACTCCTCCTTTCGGTGATAGTGTGCATGGGCATCAACTCCATTGTTAGATTGTTTTCCCACAGAGGGTGATAATGGAGTTAGTGAGAGTAGTAGAAAGAGATGTCCATGTATATATGTATCTAGGTAAGATGTCACTGCAACAGGTATAGGTACCCGGGGAGGCGAGTGGGCGCATGTGAATCTACAGCTCTACATGCCAAGAACAGATGCATACTGGGTAAGTAGCATTTTCCATTCGAGGCATGTGAGCTGTGGATCACATGCTTTGCATAGACTATATAGCAGTTATCTCCCAAAGCGGTGGCTAACCTGTAGCTGTTGCAGTCGTCTGAAATAGTGTACGTAAAACTGCTTGGCTCACACTAGCTTGTTGTCTTGCTAACACATCTACACAATAGTGTTTTGTGAATGTGTGAGGTGTAGACCATGTTGCAGCTTTGCATATGTCATCTATGGGTATATTTCTAAGAATGCCATAGAAGCCCCTAGTTTGCGTGTGAAATGCGCTCTAGGGGGAATTGTCCATGTTCGTTTTGCTTTTGCCTAGCATGTTTGAATACACTTGACTATCCACCATGCAATACCTGATTTTGATATGGGATTGCCTTTATGTGGTGGAGCAAAAGCCACAAATAGTTGTTTTGTCTTACGGAAAGGTTTTGTCCTTTCTATGTAGTAGAGTAATGCTCTTTTCACATCTAAGGTATGTAAAGCACGTTCTACCACAGAATCTGGTTGAGGGAAGAACACAGGCAACTCCACAGATTGGTTGATATGAAAGGCGGAAATTACTTTAGGTAGGAATTTAGGGTTTGCCTGAAGAACCACTTTGTTTTGGTGTACTTGTAAAAATGGTTCTTCTATGGTTAGTGCCTGAAGCTCACCCACTCTCCTCAGTGATGTGATAGCTATGAGGAAAGCTACCTTCCAAGTGAGAAATTGCAGTTCACAGCTGTGCAATGGCTCAAAAGGTGGACACATGAGTCTGGTGAGGACAATGTTGAGATTCCACACTGGAGCAGGTGGAAGTCTTGAAGGAATGACTTTTTAAGTCCCTACATAAATGCTTTAATGACCGGCACTGTGAAGAGAGACAGATGTCTATTCTGGAGGTATGCAGCTATTGCCACAAGATGTAAGCGTATGGATGTGTACGCTAAATTTGAACGCTGCAGATGTAATAAATAGCATATTATGTTTTGAACTGAAGCATCAAGCGGGTTGATCTGATTGTTATTACAGTATATGACAAACCGCTTCCACTTTGCTGCATAGCAAGTTCTTGTGGTAGGACGTCTAGCCTCTTTGATGATGTTCATGCAGTCTGGCGGGAGATTGAGGTAGCCAAACTCTAAGACTTCAGGAGCCAGATCGCAAGGTTGAGATGACTGGGATCTGGATGTCTTATCTCTCCACGGCTCTGCAGGAGGAGATTTGGTGTAATATGTCGTTTTTGGTGAGGAACTACTGAGAGCTCCAACAGGGTTGTGAACCAGGGTTGACGGGCCCATGTTGGAGCAACTGGGATTAGTGTCAGGGACGCCTGTCTGAGTTTCCGAACCACTAATAGAATGAGTGGGAGAGGCGGAAAAGCGTAGGCAAATATCCCTGACCAATTGATCCATAATGCATTGCCTCTGGACAATGGGTGTGGATACCTGGATGCGAAGCTTGGGCATTTTGCGTTTAGGTTTGTGGCGAACAGATCTATGTCTGGAAAGCTCCACATCTGAAATAGGAGGAGAACTTGAGGGTGGAGTTCCCATTCGGGGATCTGTTGTCTTTGACGACTGAGCAAATCTGCAATATGATTGTTTACTCCTGGAAGGTGTTCTGCGAGGAGATACATTTTGTGACATATGGCCCATCTCCAGGTGGTCTGTGCTAGTTGCGACAGCTGGAGCGAGTGTGTCCCCTGTTGTTTTTGTATATAGTACATTGCTGTCATGTTGTCTGTACGGATCAGGACAGCTTTGCCTACTAGAGGAACTTGAAATGCTTTGAGCGCTAGAAAAATCGCTAGCAGCTCTAGATGATATATGTGAAGCTGCTTTTGCTGCAGGCTCCACATGCCCTGAATTGCATGCATGTGGAGATGAGCTCCCCAACCAGGGAGCGATGCGTCTGCTGTTAGCACTATCTGTGGAACCGGGTCGATGAAGGGCCGCGCTTTTGAAAGGTTTTGTGGATTCCACCACTGCAGAGAGCGATGGGTGCGGCCGTCCACTAACACTAGATCTGATAACAGACCCTGAGCCTGTTTCCACTGACGTGCTAAGCCCTCTTGAAGGGGGCGCATTTGAAGTCTTGGGTAAGGGACTATTAGAATGCAAGATGCCATCATTCCCAGTAGCTGCATGAACACTCGAGCTGGCAATGAGTGTTGAGGCTTAAACTGACAGAGTAGAGTCTGCATGTTGTGGATTCTGGCCGGATTGGGTAGGCCAAAGCCTTTTGTGTATCTAATGTGGCTCTCAAGTACGCCTGTGTGTTGGATGGTTGGAGATGGGACTTGGACAGATTTACTGTGAATCCAAGATCGTGGAGCAACTGCACTGTTTTGTGAGTGTGACGTATACAGCTTTCTTGCGACCTGGCTTTTATGAGCCAGTCGACCAAGTATGGAAAGACGTGAATGTGTTGTCTTTGTAGATGAGCTGCGACTACTGCTAAACACTTGGTGAAAACCCTGGGTGCGGTGGTTACTCCGAATGGGAGCACCCTGAACTGTTAATGCTGGCCTGCTACCACGAACCTGAGGTATTTGCGGTGAGCAGGGTGTATTCGGATATGGAAATAGGCGTCTTTTAAGTCCAGAGTGGCCAGAAAGTCTCCTTGTTGAAGGAGCGGGAGCACTTGTTGGAGTGTGACCATGTGAAAATGGTCCGACTGAATGTATAGATTTAGATTTCTGAGGTCTAGTATAGGCCTGAGAGAGCTGTCCTTCTTGGGAATTAAGAAGTACAAGGAGTATACCCCGGTCCCTTGATATTTTAATGGAACTGGTTCTATAGCTCCTTTGTCTAACAGAGAGAGAACTTCTTGCTTTAGAAGGGTAAGATGTTCTTGTGACATTGCATGTGATCGTGGAAGAATGTTTGGGGAGTATCTGTAAGTTCCAGGCAGTAACCATATTGGATAATTTGTAGAACCATATTGTCTGAGGTGATTGTGTTCCAGACAGGGAGAAATTGGGAGAGACGTCCCCGGCAGGAGTGGAATGATAGGGGGTAGTGGAAGGAAGTCACTGCTTGTTATTTGCGGGGGAAGTGTGTGTGGAGTTGCCTCTACCTCTTCCCTTACCATTGTTTCCTCTAAAACCTCCTCTGAAATAGCCTCTTAGTGATGGCGATTGGTTGTTGCCCTTGTAAGAGGAGGACGGATTTTCTGTGGAAATATTCTTGGCGCCACCCCTGTAAAAGGAGCGCCGAAAGGAACCTCTATTTGTAGGTAACTGCATGGACTTTGCGACCTCAGTATCTTTTTTCATTTTTTCCAGCGAGGGGTCAACTGCTGGACCAAAGAGTTGTTCTTTGTCAAATGGTTGGTTGAGAATAGAGGCTTGCACCTCAGGTTTGAAACCTGAAATCCTCAACCAAGCATGCCTGCGTAGCAGTACGCTGGTGTTTACTGCGTGCGCTGCTGTATCTGCTGCATCTAGGGCGCACCTGATGGAGGTATTGGTGATTAGTTTGCCTTCCTGAATAAGATCATTAGCCTTAGACTTATGTTCATCAGGCAGAAATTGCATGAGCTTTTCTAACTCATCACAATGAGCCCTATCATATCTGGCTAGCAGAGCCTGAGCATTAGCAATGCGTCAATGATTAGCAGCTTGTGACACTACCCTTTTGCCAGAGGCATCAATTAATTTCGACTCCTTATCAGGAGGAGGGGCCTCACGTGTGGTCTGTGAGTTAGCTCTCTTGCGAGCATTGGAAACCACAAGAGAGTCTAAGGGCAGCTGACCTTTGATGTAGGCAGGGTCAGTAGGTGCAGGTTTATATTTTTTCTCAACCCTAGGCGTGATGATTTTTGCCCTTACAGGATCTTTAAAAACCTCATCTGCGTGTTTAAGCATCCCCTTAAGCATTGGCAGTGTATGAGTAGTTCTTTGAGAGGAACATAGGGTCTCAAATAAGAAATCCTCCTCTAAAGCCTCCTTATGTAGTTCCACCCCATGGTAATGAGCAGCCTTGTTAAGTAGCTCAATGTATCCTATATTGTCGTCGGGTGGTGAGGGTCTGGACGGATATAAGTCAGAGTCATTATACGTGTTTGGGTCAGTGTCATAGTCCTCCCATGGGTCAGTATCCTGTGGCCTATCCTGATCCCCATCATCCTGTGGGTCAGGTGATGGTGGTGAATTTGTGGGTGTGATGAGTAAGTTGGGATCAGTGGGCGAAGGAGGTGGAATATAAGGTGGTGAAGGGTTAGTACCCAAATTTTCCTCTTCAAAGGAATGTGGTACTCCTCTTTTTGACCCATCTTCCTTTTTTCAGGTAATTTGGCATGGATATGTCTAGTTTCTGGGTTTATAACCAGCTCTTTCTGTTTCGGGTCGGAAGGTGGGACATTGGACCGAGGGTCCTTTGGTGGAGTCTTTTTGTCTTTACTTGCCATTTTTGGCGTCGAAAGTTTTGGCTCCGAAACCTTCGGCTCCGAAGATTTAGTCTTTGATAAAGGTGGGATGTGGACCACGACATGCTTTGATTTGGACGCCGAGGATTTCGGTTCGGCGCCGGCATGTGGTCGAATCGATCCCGAGCCGGAAGGCTTCTCTTTGTGTTTCGGCGCCGGGCCCAAGGGCGGGGCGCTCAAAACTTTTTCTCGGTGCCGACCCTGGCCCGCAGGCAGAGGAAGGACCGGAGCCTTTTTAGTCTTGTGTTGTTGGGGCAAGGGGGCTTCTGTACTCAAGGTACGCTGACCCGGTGTAACTTGCTCCTCTTCTTCCATGTCGGAGTCGGCCTCGGACACGGAGACGTGTTCGGCTTCCTCGGCTCCTTGAGCTTGTTGTTCTTCTTGATCGGAATCTTCAGCGAAGATGTCTGGTACGGAGCCGCCTTGATGCTGCATCTCGTGACGTCGAGCCTGACGGTCAAGAAGCGTCTTCTTCGATCGGCACGCATCGCAGTCTTTCTCGTCGTGTTCCGGGGATAGACAGAGGTTGCACACTTCGTGCAGGTCGGTGCGCGGAAACTTGGTGCGACACCCGGGACAGAGTTTGAATGGTGTCTGTTCCATTGACTGCTAGCGAGCACGGCGCGGGTAGGCCCAACGGCCCTACACGAGTTTTCCGATCGAAGGTTTTGAGTCGAAACGATACGCGGAGAATGGGAAACGCGATCGAGAAACAATACCGCCGAGGGTAGTAGATTGCGCGTCGAAGGGAACCCGAGAAACGGTGCCGAACTGGAGCGCCGCAATTCACATCCGAACACGATGGCGGAAAAAAACAATCTAACAATGGAGTCGATGCCCATGCGCACTATCACCGAAAGGAGGAGTCACCTACCTCGTGACTGGAAAAGACTTCTTCGAAGAAAAACAAAGTGCAAACCCAACACCAGCTGGCAGGCTATGCAAAGCATGTGATCTACAGCTCACATTCCTCGAACATGCATTTTGGAGACCTTTAGAAATTTCCCCACTACAGACCATAAGATCTTGGGTTTTAGTACATTGTCATGAAGTATCATGTTTAGTAAAAAAAAGACATTTCAAACATATATTTTTCACAAAACTCGGGTAGAAGCCCCTTATTTCAGAAATCACTTTGTTACAGTGTTTATATTTCCCTGAAGTGTAAATATTTTATTAAAGTATATTATAGTCTAAGATGTTGTTAGATGGTGACATTTGGGTGTCATTTAACGACCTACAGAACCAGAATAGGAATCAGCGATAATAAATGTTAGAAATAAATATAAAGCTCAATAAAAAAATATATTAAGTCTATTGTGTCTCTCTGCTCCTCACATCATAATCTACATTATTCTGGATGCTATAGTGTAACAACTGTGCAACTTCAAGCAACTTTAGATGTTTTCCTTCCAGTTTCATATAAGTCATTGAGGACAAGTTCCCAAGTTCAAAGAAAGCAAAAACACAATGCAAACATACAAAAAGTCTGATAGATACCAGTGTTTTGTTTATTAACGTCTTTTCAATTTTGTAATCAGCTATGCATGTGACAGTTGATGTTAGCCTGAAATCTAATGTCTGGCTCAGGATTTTTTTAAGAAGCGAGTTAGAGGCGGATCAGGTATTTCTGTAAGGAGTTAATAGGACTAATCACGTCTCTACAACCAGATGTGAATCAAAAGCAACCAAACATCTGATGAATAATCGCTTGACTCCAAAAATAATTTCAAAAAGCTTACTGATAGTTTAAATTATCAAAGTTTCACTCCCTTGCTCCTCTTTGAAGTATTGGATTTCAGACAAACTTCTGTCTTTGTTCTGGCTTGACTCTGCCGCAGAATGCGCTAGTTTCTTACCTCCGTGTGTGATGCCGTATCGCAAAGGCTCACTACGTGGCCTATTTGTTTGGAATATCAGCATAGACAAGGAGGTCCTATCGTCACACGAAACTGGATGGGACTTAGTTTTACTGTTCATTACACTTGAGAACACACGTTCCTCATCGGAATTGCTGTGTGGTAAAGTAAAGAGAAGTCTTGCAATTTTAGAAAGTAGAAAAAACTTGCTCCTTTGTGTGCTTCGAAAGATGAAATCCCGCTCAAGATGAAACCAGATAACATCTATTCTATACGAAGCAACCTCCCCACTAGCGCAGTTCACTTGAATGGCAGCATCTTCCCAGGTTTTTGCAGGAACATCTGCAAATTCAATAACTTTGTAAGTGACAAACTCTTGTTCAAGGCAGGCCAGATCTTTTTTTGTAAATTTTAGATAGGCGTTAAAGCGCTCCACCATAAAGAGCACACTTTCAAAACCATATTTGTGTTTTTCAAAAAAGTTGAAGACTTTAGCATGTTTGAGCACCTCATCATGAACTGGGAGCACTTCCAATGCACACTTCACTGCCGCCTGGTGAAAAGATCGAACAGCTTCAAAGAAATTTGATTGTGTTTGTGGCTCAATAATCCCCATTTCAAGCATGTTCTTCAGCTTTCCATGTACACCGATGCCTACATAGAGACTCGAATCAGGGATCTGACAGTCACAGGAGCTCAGATCTGGAAGACTGGCTTCTGGGTTTTTCATGAACGATTGAACAACCTGACCCACATAAGCTCTACTTAATAGCAAAGCCAGAAGATCTACAATGGTGTCATACAACAGATGAATGACCGGGTCTTCTCTCTGCAGCAAGAGATTGAAATTCACAAATGCTGGTAATGACGATTGAAGGAACAGGCAATAGATCTCAGTCATAGGGTTCTTAAAGCAGTGAAACAGCCTCTGCATTCTGCTCCCACAAGCTCCAGCAATATCCGGTGTTGACAAAAAATAAGAACGAAGAGAGTCAAAGTGAAGAATAAGTTGATCCAAACAGGTAACCATTCCAAGCCAACGGACAGAAATTTCCTTCAGCACCTGACAGTAATCTGAGTCCACAAACTTACAAAACAGATCACACAAGTTTGTCATTTTCGATGCATGCTCAAACCAGCAGTATAAATCAACAAGTAGATCTTCTGCATCAAAATCTTTTAGTAAGCTACAGAAAGCAGATGAGGCTTGCAAGGCACAGTTGTCTGCCACTTGACATGGACATGCCATGAAATATATGTTTGCATTATAATTGTGTGCCATAGTTTTTATAGCGCTTAGGTTCCCCATATTAACAGAGGTGTTATCAAGCCCAAACCCGACACAATTTTCCAAAGGAATGGAATGTTTATACACAGCATTGCAAACTGCAGCAAATACACCCTCAGTGGTGTCAAACTTCCTTATGCAGATGTCCAGAAATTTGCAGCATATTCTGCCCTGCCTAGAGTCAAAAATTCGTACTGTCAATGGACATGCTTTTTGTTCAGGGTCTTGATAACTGCTACCATCAATACAAAGGCTGAACACAGATGTCCTCATGTCATCGGTTAAATTAGATAACAATTCTGGTACAATTGCTTCGTTCAATATGCTGGCTATTCGTGCTTGATCACAAGCGAAGGACTGGGCAAACTTGGAGTCAGGAAAACTTTGCCATATGAGACGGACCAAGTGATCAGCTGCAGCAAAAGGGATTCTGTGCTCAGCAAAAAACTTAGTGAAATTCCATTCAGCTTGTCTCACAATCCACTCTTCCGTTGACTCTTGCTCTGCTAAAGCCCCTGCAATTGCCTTGTTTCTTAACTTCTTTTCTTCCAAAGCTCTGTGTGCTTTACCTGAAACATGGCGTTTCACGTCATATATGCCTTGATGAGAGCAGGATACATTCTTTTCACAAATCAAACAACGGAAGAAGCTGGAATCATTCTTGATAGGAACAATGATCCCTAGAAGATAAAAGGGATTTTCTAAATTCAACGTTCAACTTTATTCGGTTCCTATGAACCATAAAAGTGCACAGTGCAAAGACATTATAAATAAAAACATGATAAATACTAGTCACAACTCATAGCAGTATAAATATATAGAACAATTGCAATCATAATACATCGTTTGTTAAAATGCTACCACAATACAGAGACAGAAATGAAAGGAACAAAAACCTCAAGAAGTCTTTAGAAATGGGCTCATTAAGGGTCCGCTATATCAGCCAGATTTTCTATATTATTTTCTTAGTATGGGCAGCTCAAGGATACTCACTTAGATAAAATAATAGTGCATTACAGTAGTTGAAAGAGTCCAATTTAAAAAATACAACCTAGATAGGTGTCATTGTACTACTGCAAATTTCTGAGGCCTTGGTATGCAGGACAAAGAAATGGAACTTGCTCTACTGTTTCACTTGCTGAGAGGCAATAGGCACACTGGTGGGAAGAGGGCTTCAAATCAGTCCCCCATCTGGTTGTAAAAGAATGGAGGGGTAGAAACCCGTACTTGAACTGCAAATAAAGTTTCCTTGCATCTATCGGCTCAATATCATCCAGGAAGCACTCCAACCCACAACTATCCTTCCATTGGAGGATAGTTCAGAGTTAAAGGTCCTACTTGTGACTTAGTATGCAAATAATTTAGCTTATATTGCCAATAGGCATTCCTAATTTGTGCCTTTGATGTTTAGCTGCACTCCGCGGGAGCATCCCAAAGTTGCCCAAGCCCAATGTTCGTGAATGTAACCCTGATATATTTAAACCATGGGATTTCTTTTGCACCCGTACTACATAAAATCTCCTGCAGCCCTGTCTGATATGAAGCAAGCTCCAGGGTGGACCAGAGCCTTTTCCAATATAACAGGGGCTTTAAGCCAACCACATCAATCAGTTTTTTCTTCCCCTGGATGTAGCCTTAAAGGAAGCAACTGGGTGGTAAGGGAAGCCCAGTCAGCTCTTACAAAAAACGGTTTTCAACAAGCCCAAGTAAAGACACATCCCTGTGCCCCCAAAGCTCTGCCGAGCCAAGTGCTGGATGATTAAAAACCTGTAGTGCTGGGGAAATGGGGCGAATGGGGGAGCTCTTTTGCAGCTTTATGATACCCCCCCATAGTTTGCTCAAGCCTTATCCTACTTCTAGTTATATGCGGGTCTCAGTTAAATTGCTCATTTCTGATTATTCCCAAATACTCGAACGTGCAAACACTCTCCAAATGGGAACCTTGGAGGACAGGGTTAGGCCGTGTAGTGGTACAGGGATTGAGCACCATAAATTTAGTTTTGGAGATGTTTATGTCTAGGCCTCTCTTGGTAGAGAAAAAGTCAAATCTATCCAGGGTCCTCTGCAGGCCCTTGGGGGACTTTGATATGAGCAACGTATCATCTGCAAACATCAGGGCTGGTGTCCTGATGTTTGCAAGTGACGGGGCGTCCGAACTGCCCACAAAAATTGCTAAGTCAATTACATAAAGCACCTCCCTTTGGACAGGGAAAGGCTCAGTCAATTCTCCCATCGGACCTCATCTCACTTGGGCAAAGTTGATACAATCTAGGCGCTTGATCATATTCAACAGATATTGCGGCACCCCCATTTTCTAAATTTGTTTATTTATTTATATGTGGCAAGCTGTAAGCAAAGTGGCAGCAGATTTAAATAATTATGGGATTGTTATTTCAGGTCCCTACTTTCAAAGCAAATATATGAGAGCACTTGGTATCATTGGAAATTGCTGGCAATACTAATAGGACTGGTTTATAACAAAGTGTCACTGATTTGTATAGGCACCCAATAAGCCATCATGCATGCATGCACAGCCACTAATCTATGCACCATCCAATCATCCACCGATTAACTTGTGCATTAAACCACTTACACAACCTTAATGAAACAGGCACACAAACTGAACAAGCATATGGAAGATTAAAGCAAGGATAAAATTAGAAGAAAACAAAACAAGCTCCTGCCAAAACTTGGTGGGTATATATTTACAATGCAAAAATACATTAAATGCAAAAACCATAATACACTATGCATAATGCTGTTCCAAGATGGTCGCTCAGTAAACATCTCACTTGGCGGCAATTCTCTAATGCTAAAAGCATGTAGGGTATCACTGTTGCACTGATCTAAGGTAGCCATCTTGCAACGGTAAATCAATGATACATTATAGACAATTTATATTTTACAACTAGGGCTTCCAGTTTAGTGGAATTTGTTTCTTTTGAACACTTTTCCATTTGTATATATCTATATTTTTTCTTATTTTATCTGCATTTATCCATATTTATTGATTAGTGTAAAAATGAAGCTGCAATGGGTATATTTCCACATTTAATCAACAAATGTTTACTCATCATTGAATGTCCAATCAGTTTTAGCAATTTACAGCACAATTCAGTCATCTGAAATCATTTTCATTGTAGAACAGCTTAAACCGCTTTACTGCAGCAGTTATTTAAGCTTCATTAGGAACTTTTTTCTATTTGTTTACTCCCTACCTGTCAGTCTGCAGAGCTACTGACCTAGTACACATGACTGAAAGTAGTGGGATCGCCCAAATGGAAAACAATTTTCTGTATTCTTCCATATTTAAAAATAAATACAGACAGGAAAGTGGATTGTTTTCTCTCTGTATTTATCTGTAAAAATCTGTGAAAACTGAAAACTGGGAGCTTTAATTATAGGCAAAAGCTATCTGGACCTGATGAAAAGATGTGGGCAAATGGTGATTTATTTTCTGGAGTTGATAATAGGAAAGAGTATGGTTTTAAGAGGACGGTCACCAACACAGAGGAGCAGGGCTGGCTGTGGTCATGCAACAGGAGAACGAAAATAGGGTAATAAGGTAATGTTAAATGACTATTACATAGAGGAAAAAGTGGTCACTGCCATCTAGCTGATACTAGAAGCTCATCTGAAATTTCCTTTCTATTTCTTCTCCCTATACAATTTAGTGGTAGCGTTTAGATTGTGCTGTAGAAAGACAGGGATCAGTCCTGACTAATACCCCTGACCTGGACAAGGCTTGACTGAGTGCAGAAACATTCTGTTTTTAATCATGCAAAAAGAGGCCTAAAATACAAGGATTTGTCTACCGACGTCCTCCTATACATTTTTTAATCTCTCGTCTCTTTCTGAGAAGAACTCATAATGTATGGTTACTCTTTGATGACACACAAAGCAGATGTGACCACTACTAATCAAAGTGTCAATCACTCAGTCTCCACCCCGCTAGGAGTTTCCTAGGGAGATTGATACATACCTAAATCATTGGTAATACTGAGGAGGTACCCGATGATGAAGCATGCCATTGGAAGTGGACCAGAGTAACCGTCCAACTGTATCTTGGGAGGTAGAAAAGAGAAACTCTCTTGTTCTCATCTCATAATAAAACTCAGTTTATCCACATCTTTTCCTTGGGCACCCTGATACCTTTGTTCATACAACATGCATCTTGGAAGTACGGATCATGTTGTTTCCATTAAGTTCCTCACTTTCACCACTTCTTGTAGGGGTCAGTATAGGTATGACCATTCCAAGATGTTTGCACAGTTTAGAAATAGTGGCCGCATAGAACAAAGCACACTGCAGACTAAATGAGCAAAAACTGAATGGCCTGTTAGGACTGTCTATAGAAGCTGTAGGATGCATTTAAAAGGAAAAGGCAGAAGGCAAGAAGTTTAGGGGATTTTTGATGAGTATGTCCTTGCATGGTATACAGGCATGTACCGCTGCCCTGAGTGCCTGGCTGCCTGTAACGGGCATCAGACTTGATTTTTGGATCTGGTGTCTCAATAATATAGCAGGCGCGCAGAGGCCTACGTCTCTCTCCAACATGAGTAGGTCCTTGACTTGTCCTATGACCTGGAGGAACGCACCAAGCATGTCCTCACTGACTGACAGTGGACTACTGTTCTTGTCGCAGGTTTAACACATAGGGCGCAGGTGGCAGTGTACCAACTTTTGAGAATCCATAGTGTGAGCAGACCTTTTTATCTGAGCTACTCGAGTACACCAGTTCTTAGTGCTAACATCTAGAGTATGTGTTATAAGAGTTGAAGTGTTTAGCCTGCATGGTACATGCATGGTGTGAGAGAGCCAGAGTAATGGGGCCTGTAGGATCCATTTTGGATATCCCTTGCATGGCCTTTGCACAAGATGGAATTGAGGGTTGTTTTCCCAGACAGATTAAGTGTACTGCTCACACACTTTCCTGAAGGTAGATGGAGGAGACCTAGACACAAAAGTAAGAGGAGTGTAGGCAAGGATCCTTTATATACTTAATGGAGCCTTTTCCTGAACCACAATTTACTGATTAGTCTTCCTGGACACTACTATATAGTGGCTGGTAGGGGTGAGGCGCAAGTCTGCAGACTCTGCTGTGCAAGGTGAGGAAACCTTTAAATGAGGCCTGCCCTTTTGTTTTCCCCCCCGATTACTCCTTACGTTTGGCTGATGACAGCCAGGTGCAGAAACCTCACATTACTTTGTGCATCAGTTGTGGTTGATCCAAGTTGGAGACTACCTTGTTGTAAGAAGCATCACTCTACACAAAGGCTCTGTCTGGAAAACAGCCTGGAAAGGACACTTTGAAGGAGAGCCAACTTGAACAAGGTTTACAGTATCGGACACTGGCTACAGATCTCCTGTCTGTTTTGCTGTATTAAACTAGGACCCCCACCCACTTGGGGTTCCAGTTCCAACAGCTTTATGACCAAGGAAGGGAGTGTTCCGCAGAATACTCAGAGAACTGTAGTGTAATTAGCGTTGATGTCTGCCTGACAGTCTCCATATTGCCTGAAGTCTGAATCGCTTGCTGGACGAGCTGTATACCCCTGCCAAAATTCCTAGAAGCCTTCCTGAGGTAGGTGATCTTCTGGGCGCCAGCAGGCAATAGTCTCTCAGGACTGGATCCAACAGGAACAGCGACTCAATGACCGAAACTGCAGAGGCCCAGTCAGGGCTGTGGTTCTGTCTGAATTGGCCTGTGTGTGGCCCCAACTACCACCCATTGTGATCAGCATGTGCATAGCCACAACTGCCAAATGTGGTGACTGGCATGCCAGAAGAAAACGGCCTGTATGTGGCTGCGATTGCTGGTGAGATTACCCCATGTGGGGGCTGCGACAACCCGTTCTAGGTATGGGGGGGGCTACGCTAATCTAAATCAGCTTAGTATTAGATTTAAACTGTTTGACCTGGTTGCTGGGCAATACCCCTATGCCTACGAATACAAAATCAATTGAAAGAGGTTAGGGTAAGCAGTAGGTAATTTTTAGCGCACAATCAATTAAGTGAAATTCTTATATTTAATGTAACTGTTAAAGTAATAATCTACATTACAACCGTAGTAGTTTATTTGAATGGGATATACAAAAGAAAAGATGCCCGTTTTCTTTTCCAAGGATGTGTTATATTAAAAACAAAAAGTAGATGTATGTAACATTGATATTCGACATACAGAAACATTGGCAAATAAATAATAATTATGAGTGAAGCACATAGAAGAGAAAAAGCAAAATAAAATGACCACACAAATTAGAGTAGTACATTCATTATTTGTACAATCTTTCGGTGCTCTACACACCACAAACTGTGATAACAAGCACTCAGTGCAAAAACGTGGGTTCAGGGCTGCAATAAAGGCATTATTTCTCGAACTATCCCAGTGCTCGTGTCCGGTTCAAGGTGAGAATATGCCACTGCCTAGTTAAGCATAGCCGATATAGAGCTTCCTTGTGGTGGAGGCCTGTGAATTTATGGAAGTATATTAATCTTGGAGCATAAATCTATGCAGCAGCTAGTAAGTGGTGCATCATTATTTCCATATTAAGGAAGGGGTCCGATTGGTACCTAGAGGTTTCTGCGGTCAAGCTTTGGTCAAGTTTCAAACTAATGCATTTCTCACGAAAGTGAAATACAAGTGCAGATGAGGTATGGCTGCAGGCCTGTAAGTCACAGAAACAACATATAAATAAGGTGTATGAAGTCTATATCAGTCGAGTGAAAGAGGCTAGTCTGCATGAATACCTTACCCCCAATAAAAATCAATTGTAGTCCAAATCAATTTAATAAGAAGGTGACAGGAGATCTTGGGGTAGTTTACGTCAAGAAATGGTATAATAAGTACAGTGTATTGCTTTGCCAAGAATGGACCTCTGTGGTGGTTGGGGTCAAGTGATGGTTAACGAAGTAGAGGTTAAAAACTGAGGTAAAGTACCATAATGGAAGGGGATAAGACCAAGATTGTAGTAATAGGTCGCAATATGGACTTATCTCCAGTCTGTGGAAAGAGAAATAAAGTTGCTGTGCTCCAAAGACCATGCAATCATCCGTCTTTTATATTAACTAGTCTGGAGGGAACAGCGAAGCTGACAGCACTGTGTCTGTCTAGCTCACAGGAGTGTGATTAGTAGGAGTGATGTCCCAGGTTGTTGGGCCTTGTTCAGTACTGTTGGGATCAGAGGAAATTGGTAAAAAGACAGACAAATCTCCCTGACCAGTCTATCGATAGGGAATTCCCCTCGGACTGGTGGTGTGGGAACCTGGACAAGAAGCCTTGGCATTTTGCGGTTTCCGGACTTGCAAATAGGTCTATGCTTGGTGTTCCCCAACTTCTGAACACGCTGTCCAGTACTTCCTGCTTTATCCCCCATTCATGAGAGGCGTTTTCTTGCCTATTTAATCTGTCTGCCTCTGTGTTCTGCTTCCTGGGGAGGGGTGTTGTTACTAGGGTCGTGTTCTGTTGTAGTGGCCAACACTCACTACTTCGACTGTCCCAAAGACGCCTGGGACTGGTTGGAGACCTACAAGGGTGAGACACCACGAGACAGGGGCCCTGAAGCTGTCGGACGGAAGGCCACAGAGCTTGGGAAACGCCCGAGACGATGACCCCGTAGGGGGACTTCGAAGAAACCGTCCTCATTGCAGATGGAGAAAGAGAGCTGAAGCGCTGCAGGCAGTGGCAGCACTGATGCAGGGTCGGAGTTCTACCCCAGAGGCGGGGGTCGGCTCTTCGAGAGACACGGCAGACAATTAAACAGACACTTCCCACAGTGACAGTGTGAAGCTGCCGGTGGTGACACCAAACACAGCGGACGATATTATTTGATATAATTGATAAGCTAAGGTGACTGACACGCAGAGGGGCACTGAACTGTAGTTGGCTGTTCTAGACCCCGTGCTGCCTCCTTATATATGGGGCTGGTGCACTCTGATTGGTGAGAGCGTCCTATTCTAAGATCGCTTAGCTAACCCCCCCCGTTGAGTGCTGTACTAGGGTAGGGACTCATTTGATACTACTTGTTTCACATGATGTTTGGGCGGCCGACCGTTGTCGGACTGCCCTGGGGTCGGGGAGTTGACCATCATAAGGGTCCTTTTGTTGGCTTTTTGGTTTTTGAAGCTTGCAGAGGGGTGGGATGGTACAGGATCAGGGGAGGTATTGGGGGGGGGCCTCCCTCCACATGCTGCTTGGTGATACCTTACGCAAATGGCAGAGGCTCGTAATGTTATACGTTTCTTAACATGGAACATCAGGAGATGGGGTCTATTGTAAAGCGCCATAATATTTACTCGTATCGGAGGCGTAGGGACATATATAGAGCGTTCCTTCAGGAAACCCATCTGAATAGTGAGGAAGCTGTGAAGTTGAAACGGCGATGGAGGGGCCAGGTCTTTGCGACCACCTGCTCGGCCTTTGTCAGAGGGGTACTGATATGGGTCAAGTCGGGGGTCCCTTTTGCTGTAGAGCGGACGTGGCTGGATGCGGGAGGTCGGTATGCACTGGTCACGGGGCGACTGGCGGATCAAGATGTCACCCTTGGTAACATTTATGCCCCTAACCAGGACCAGATTGGCTTTCTGGACTCCTTTTCTGCTGTATTGGCAGACAGCCTGGGGGGCAACCCGATTCTTGGGGGGGGATTTCAATTGTGTAGCAGACGTTGACACTGACCGGTCACATCCTCCCTTGATAGGGTCTTAGCCGCGCCGCACAGCCTTGGGGTTCCGTGCATGGATCACACATTGGGGACTCGAAGACACTTGGAGGTTACAACACCACGGTAATAGGGAGTTCTCTTTCTTTTCACCGGTGGACCAAGTACATACCCGACTGGACATGTTCTTGTGCTCCCCAGCCTTCAATAACACTATCAAACATACTGAATATTTAGGGCGTACTCTGTCAGATCACAGTCCATTGGTAATGACACACCAGCCCCTGGGACGGTGCCCTCCGATCCCCACATGGAAACTTAACCCGGCATTGCTTGAAGATGCTCCTTTTCGAACGTCACTGCATACACTCCTAGACACATACTTCCCCATCAACGCCAATACAGCATCCTCCTCTCAAGTGGAGTGTGAGGCCTTTAAAGTGGTGGTGCGGGGCCATTGTATGGGACAGGCGGCGGGAGCTCATAGGGAGCTCCGGCGGGAAATACTGGAATTGGAGGAGAGCATCCGTTGCTTAGATAATGTTCAGGGTACTAGCGCGGGCAAAATATAACTATGCACTGGGACGGCTGCGCTGTTATAACCACAAAGTCTACTTCGACAAAGTGCAGAGGGAGGAAGGAAAAGCGGGCCGTCTTTTAGCAAGATTAATTAGACCTGAATTAGGAGGGTCCCCAATCACACAAATTGGCTTGGCTACCAGGGAGATGGTGTATGACCCGGATGAGATTAATGACTCCTTTCTAAAATACTACGAACAATTATACACAGCCCGAAAGTGGCTCCCCGGCTGGCTGTAAGAGAATATTAGGAGCCACTGCCACTCCGGGTGCTGGAGGAGGAGGACCGGGAAGAACTGGGGCAACCGGTAACCTTGAAGGAAATCAAAGCCGCCATTCATGCATTGGCACCTGGCAAAACACCGGGACCGGATGGCCTCTCGGCGGAATTTTATCAACGCTATGCGGATTTGTTAGCGCCGCACTTAGTTAGGTTATACACTGACGCTTATGAATCTGGGGAGCTGCCTAGCTCCACCCAGACAGCCCTGGTGATCCCCCTCCCGAAAACTAAGAAGCCGGAGGCAGGAGTTAAAGATTACAGGCCCCTCTCTATGCTTAACATGGATTTTAAGATCTTAAGTAAAGTATTGGCCGGTAGGTTAGTCCCGCACATGAAGACATTAATACATCCCGATCAGAACGGGTTTATCCCTTCTCGCAACACCTCTTATAATCTTCGCAGGCTCTACTCTATTCTTTATCATGTTGAGGCCCTGACCCACCACCAGGCAGCAGTGCTCTCTGTCGATCTAGAAAAAGCCTTTGATACGGTGAGGTGGGAATACTTGTATGAGGTGATGCTGCGCATGGGCCTGGGAGAGGAATGGGTGTGGTGGGTGCGGCTTTTGTATGCTGCGCCGACAGCAAGGGTCAGAACGGGCAGAACGATCTCCAGAGAATATAAGGTATTCCGAGGGACTAGACGGGGTGTCCTCTTTGTCCCCTTCTCTTCGCTCTGGCCATCGAGCCCCTCGCTGAGAGCTTTCGCCGGGGAAGGGATCGGGTTGGCTATCGGAGGGCGGACGCATCATGTTTCTCTTTATGCAGATGATCTGCTGCTTTACTTGTCGGATGCAGTCGGGGGCACCTCAGCGGCTATACATACTTTGGACGACTTTGCGTGCCTCTCGGGACTGCGAGTTAAGAAGGTCAAGACATATCTGTTCCCGGTAGCAGGCCCTACGCATAGGCCTGACGCATTGATGGCTGATATATTATGGGCTCAGAATACGTTCAAATACCTGGGCATACAAGTATTCCACTGGAGGATCTGAAGGAGGGGAACTTGGGTAGAGCCCACGCTCGTTGCATTAATGTGTACAACTTTGGCGTATGCTTCAGCTCCCTGTTATGGCCAGGGTCTCCTTATCCAAAATGGTCATGCTCCCGCGCCTATTGTATTTCTTTGTCAATCTCCCAGTCCTTATGCCCAGCAGTTGGTTCCGCCCCTTGAATGCCCTGCTACGAGGCCTAGTGTGGGGTGATGGGCGTCCCAGGGTGTCTCTCAAAACGTTACAACGCCAGATGTCCGAGGGTGGCCTGGGAGTACCGAATTTTGAATATTATATGTTCGCTGCTCAGCTACAGTGGCTGGCGCAACGGGTGGAGGGCATAAACGAGGATGGAACATTTCTATCACACCCAGACTCCCATCCTAGCCTAGTAATGGCGAAAATATTAATACCAACAACGCCTACCCCGTACTGCTCATTGTTACAGCGCACGGTTCTCCAAACTTGGAGGCGCTGCCAGGGCAAGGAGCCCCTATGCTACCACTTGTGGGTCTGCCACATGGTGATCCACAGACTATATTCACAAGCGAGCAATTGGCCCGCTGGACAGAGGCAGGGTTAGACAACGTTGGGGACTGCTTCCTGGACAAGTCCCTGCTCCCGTTTGACGGACTTGTAGAGGATTGTGGTCTTCCCCCGGGCCAGTTCCTGCGATATGAGGCCCTGGTACATACATTTGCGCAGCTATGGAACAAAGGGAGAGACAAGCCAGAGACACACCAAGTACTGCATGCCCTGTTCAAGCTTGGAACGGCAGGGCATCTAGTGAAATGGTTCTATGTAGCTTTGCAATCGGCGTCGGTAAAACCCTTGAGCGAGGTACGGGCGAAATGGGATAGGACTGGGGGCAGAGTACTTACGGACGCGGAGTGGCGCAGGGTCTTGCACTACCCTAAGAAGATCTCTTGCAATACACGCCTAAAATATATATAATTCAACTACACACACATGGCATATATGACGCCTCACCGCCTTAATGTGACTTATGGGGGGTGGGGGGGAAGTCCGTCACTGCCCGAGATGCATGCACCCCGATGCAGACTTTGGCCACATGACCTGGGACTGTCAAAGCCTGCGGCCTTTCTGGGAGGCTGTGCTTGCCAAGCGCACGGAAGTGCTGGGCAGAGCGCTGCCTCCCACAGCACAGACATGTTTGCTGGGTCTCTTCCCCAGACCGCCAAAGCATAAGGTTGGAAACAGGCTGATAGATCTTGCGCTGGGCCTGGCTAAACGTCGAATTGCACTAGAATGGAAATCCCCAAGAGGACCTCGATTTGAGAACTGGAATAGAGACGTCATCATGTGGGCTGGGGCAGAAGGTAGAGCACTCAGTTGGGAGGAATCTAAGGGCATGAGAAAGCATCCAATAGCTGGATTATGGAGAGAGGTGATGGTGACCTGGGAGAATCCTGAGGGGCATGCATCTGATGGGACAGATCCGGACCCAGGCCAGGGACCCCGCTCCACAGATGCATAATCTGAGAACCCTAACTGAGCTTTTAGATAGCGCTGGGCGCTGACCTGATAGGTGGCTGACTAAGGGGAAACGAAGGTTGGTAACCTGCTGCTCCAACACGGTGGATTTGCCAATAATGGAGAGCCCTCCCCCATGCCCTTTCAGCCCCCGTGGGAAGCTTCACCACGTTGTGACTCTCCTAAACGCATACTACGCTAGCTATGATCTAATTCACCCCTCTGCACACGGCCAAATTACTTCTTTATTGTTTAAATTGTGTTATTTTCCTTTTTTTATAAGGTTTGTTCTTAAATAATTGAAGTAGCATTGCGATAAGTACGGAGGTTATATTTGTATTCAGGACTGTTGATGGTAATTCTCACATGTAATTTATCGTGAACAAATTTTGGTGGAACATGTACTGAGAAATATGGCCATTATCTGAGGGTGGCGGTTCTATGTTAGATTATTGTTGGAGCGTAACCCACTGTATACATGGACTGCAAGAGCTATATCAGGGCTCGATCCCTGGTTCTGTTATCGGACTTTGAGGTGCGTTCCTTTGCAGTGTATTACCACCCCCACTAGGTAATTTGTTTCTACACATGTTGTCTAATTCACAAGACGTATGTTGAATATTTAAAAATGCAAATAAAAATACTTAAAAAAACAAAAAACGATACAGCCAATGAAATGGGGGCCTTGCAAATCAGAGTATCATCTAGAAGAGGGGGTACCTCCCACAGAGAAAACATACAGGCAGGGAAGGGTTCTCACCAGCCCCATAGCAACAACAGCAGCAGCAGCAATGCCTCAGCAAACAAGCCCCACTCCAGCCTGCTCAACAGCAGTGGCAACACCTGGTGAGGACTCAGACCCTCGACCTTTTCTTTCTTTTCTCTGCAATTTTTCCAAGATTCTTCAGAGCGCCTCCGGTGTGCTTCCAGACCCAACAGTGGAAAAAAGAATTTAAGATGGCGACCACACACAGGAACTTCCAGGGCGCCGTCTGGTGCCACACAGGGGCTGGAGTTACCACCTTAAAATATTGGACTTATGGTCTCTGACATACCATCTTCTAGTGAACCTATAACCTTTATCACAGGTTTGTCACCATCACCAACTCAGGTCTTCTGTAGTCCGCCTAAAACTTTATCACAAGGCAGCTACTGGTATACTATAAAAAAAAAAATCTATATAAAGTTAGTTGGCAAAACAATATACATCCCTTCCTAAAATAGCAGAACAAAGATTTTCAAAGTATAAATGTTCTACACTTTAGGATTTGTCACAGAAACACCAAAACCCTTGCCCTCTATGGTAATCTGTGAGATTCCCTGGAACGAAATAACTCTTTGTGAACTTTAACACACAAAGTGTAACGACAACTCACTCTTAAAGGCCAGCTGGCTTTACAGGAGCTTTTCACAATAAATAAGTCAAGCCTACTACCTTTGTCATAACCTTCCATAAACAAACAGACCAGGCTTATAGCCTTGATCAATGGCTTTGTCATAATAACCAATGTAGTCCTGCTGTACTGGGCGTAAGCTTTCCCACAAGGTAAAAAGTACAATACAAGAACTCTTTCTCAGGAGATGCACACAACGTCTGCCCAGTCAAAATCTGACCTCAAGGAAATCAACATCTGGGTGGGACCAGAGGCCTTTTCACAGAAATCATTACATTACAAAAATGTATATTACAGTTCCAAAAATCCTTGATCCTTAAATTGTGTAATTTTGATGGGTGGGAGATCTAGATTTCTGAATTTGTGTGTGTGGGGCGCTGTTGGATAGTTGGTGTAGGTCAGAGAAATAAATCACTTCTGGAACCCACCTGTTTGTGTGTCCTTCCTAGCTTCAAAAACAATATACAAACTATCCTAAAACTGTACAACAAGAATTCCCAAAGTGTAATTCTTCTACCCTTTGGGTTTGTCACAGAAGATAACTAAAACAAAACCCCTTGCCTACCATGATTATTCATGAGATTTCAAGTAAAAAATAAATAAATTACTGTCTACAAGATTTAACACCTTTATAGGCCTATTAACTTTAACACATGCTTTTCACAATAAATATGTCTGTCCTACTGCATCTGCAAAAGATTTTCATAATGAACATGTCAGGCATGTAGCCTTGACTATTGACTTGTAACCATAACAAACTTGGTCCAGCTATGTTGAGCATATTCTTTCCCATAAGGCAAAAAGTGCAATACAACCACTTTTTTCAGCAGAAGCGAGCAACCTCTGACAGATCAAAATCTGTACTCTAAGTAATCAGATCTGACACTCTTAGAAGTGCTTCTTGAAGCTCTTTTTCTATTTATCACATAAATAACCCCTTTAAAGATGGACAACTACAATTTATTGTGTTACCAGAAAGCAAAGCAGTGCTCATTGAATCAAGAGTTACCTTTAAATGGACCAGTCTTGATCCATGCCATGTCAAATTTAGTCTTGTAATATCTTGCTCCACATTTTTTGGGAAGAGAAGGCAACAGTCTCTTCTGTGACGTACTCTCCACGGAACTACAATTGCTTTCATCTGTATCCGAAATTACCCTAGCAAAAAGAAGTGCAAGAGTTGATTGCAGTTAGTGTGTTTGATACTGAAACTTTCAACGAGTAAAACTAAAACCTTGATAAGGTGCATTTCTAACTGTTTCGGAACAGCTTGATGAGGTATTGATAGAACCTTTCCTCTCAGAAAATAATGTGCTAGGTTTTGAGAATATCTAGCTATGATTTTTTTGTCCATACTGACTCTACCAAGGCCATTTATGTGGTATTTTTAAGGTTGAGTAAGTTTGAAAAGCACCTTGGAAAGGGTTTGCTGTGCTCGCTACCCCACTACAACATGATGAAACAAGGCTTTACATATAAAGCTGGGTATGCAGGAACCCTAGAAGTGCCTTCGCTGAGGGGTCAGATGCAACCCACCACTTGAGCGGTGTACAGGAAGTTTACTCTATAATCAGACCAATATGCCCACTAGAAAAATGCAGGCAGTATAAGATCCATGGCAGACCGGCCAAGTTTCCACCCTTAGTGACCTGGTGATATATCCTAATCAGAAGCTTCAGGAGTAATGCACTACAAAAAGGTGCTTTAGTCATTTTGTTGCCCAATCTTTAATTTCTGAATTTTGAGCTACAACGAAAACATGAATATGGCTTCCATTTTGTACTTGTACATCAATATTTACATAGTAATTAAAATTAGCTTTTTAATTCACAAGAAATTGTTTTACTCCCAAATCCAAAAGTAACGAATATCTGGGTCAATACTTCAATCGAGACTAAAACAGGTAGGCACTCAGGGCCTTAAACATACTGGCAAAATCTATGGAATCACTGCCTGTCATACAGCAAAGTACTCCAACATGTAGCTTTCAATGTTGCAAAACAAAGAAGCATAGCCAAGTGAGCTATCCTATCTACTGATGAAAGGAGTCAAGCAGTTGGGTGACAGAAAAATAGGTACCATACAGGAATATCAAAACTAAAATATTGCCTATCATGAGCATTGTGTCACAAATATTGTTTACAAAAATATCTGTTGGAGTTATTAGTAGAAAATCCACACATAATGGGATGACATTATTGTCAATGATATTCAAGACATATTTCTGCCAGACAATATTTTTGCGAATGATTTTCTGGCATACAACCCAGAAAATCATGCACATCACAGTAAGTAGGAATTTAAAATTCTGATACTCAAAGCAACATTTAATATGTATTGTTTCCTATATTTAATATTGTTTTCACACACAAGATAGCAAATCAATCGATACACATATCACTTTATATTAGCATCAACATGCAAGTAAATTTAAATTAAGCCGAATCGTCCTAGTCCCGGACACATACCCGATAACTCACCGAGTACAATTTGTGGGTCCTCGTGGGTATTGTGGCCGATTTTGATGAGACGGCGACTCTTCCTTTATAGTTAAATAATTTTCAGTTCTCTGTGAACGCTGCAGCTCTTCTTCACCCTCCTGCTTAGTTTCCCACATCTGAGAGTCACTTTCAGTACTGGGCTCCATTCTCAGCGGCTCCATCTGAAATCATGAAAACACCCTAAAATGTATTGCAGGCACATTCCTTATACTGCATAATCCTTTGTTTGGCCTCTAAATCTTGTGGAGTTCCTTGTCTGAATATATGTGACTCCGACAGTAGGATGATATGAGATGCCAATTAACAGATGATATGAGATGCCAATTAACAGATGATATGAGATGCCAATTAACACGCTGTATGCAGCAGGGTGATTTCTTCAGCCAATGAGAATGTTGGCTTTAATTACTGCTGTCTGACTGCATTCTAGGTTCCATGGCAGGGGCATGAATAAGACAGACAGCATGCAAGTTTCCAATGGAGTCGTTTAGTGATCTTGATTAATTACAATTGCCAAAACTGTTACTGATTACTGTAAGACAAAATCAGTAAGTAAGACATAGGCATACAATACTAATGCATAGTACAATGGGGTATTTTATTGTATAAAATTTCACTTTACCCTTTTCACTCACTGTTCCACTCTTTGCACTTTATGCTGTATATACACCGAATGTCACAATTTCGCCTTCTTCAAATATTATTGGATTCAAAAAAGGACTGAGTAAAATAATTACAATTTCCCAAACACTTAGACTGCATGGGCTAGTTTATGTTGCCCACAAACATACAGTTCCTACACATTAGTGGAAACTACACGACACAGGGGAGCATTTAAGTTTTGGATGCAATTAATTTAAGGTGGCTCCATGTCATCCATTGATCAACGGCCTGGAAGAAACTAAAGAGTTTGAAGTTTCCAATGTCCTTGGAGTTTTTCAATTTAAAAAGTATCAGCGTGTCATCTGCATATTTATAGCAAGTGAACTGAAAATCATTCATCATTCCCAGTAATAATTTCATGTAGCACTTGAAAAGCATTTTTCGAGAGGATAGAGCCTTGAGGGACTTCTGCTTTCATTCTATAGGGTTTGAATGACAAAGGAGGAATATGGATGACATTTGTTCTATTTGTGTTTTAAGTGACAGTGGTACCCTCTATACCAGCTTTGCAGAGTCTATTATTGTGTCATGACTGACTGTCGTAGGCAGTGGAAAGGTTCAAGAGAAGAAGGGCAGCAGCCCCATCCTATCTACTGTGTTTCTACAGTTCATCCTGTATGATGATTAGGACAGATTCAGTGCCTATTCCTGGACGGAATCCTGTTTGGAAATTAGCAGGTATCTTAAATTAACTTTACCCTCTTGGCAAAGCTTGCTCCTACTATAAGTTTGGAGAGGGATGGTGTGTTTGCTATAGGTCTGTAGTTGTTGGGATCTTGAGGGTCCATGTTTGTTTGTTTTTTAAACCGGCATATGTATAATAATTTTTTTTAAGTCTTCTGGAAAAACTCTTGTTAAGGAGTTGTGGATCAGTGTTTTGACTGGAGTAGTAACACAACTACTTTAAAAAATTTATGGTTAGAGGGGCAACAGTGTGTGTTGGCATATTTTGTCTAGAAGGTTGTTTGCTTTGAGCCAGGTGTGTTGAAGCTTAGAAATTTGTGAGTTTATCTTTTTTTAATCTGCATTCATCAAAGGGGCTTGTTTTCTTTTGTCATGATTAGATGTGTTAGTGGCTTTAACATATCAAAAACTACATGGAGCCAACCATAGAGTTTTTGAGTTTAGTTTACTGTGTCCAGATCCGTGTTTGAGGTAACTGGGCTTCTAGGTCCTCAAAATTCAGTATGTTCCAAGGTCGATATGCAGTAGCAGGTAAGGGTAGATTAACTGGGGTGAGTTGTGGTGTATTGTGTTGGATTGCCACCAGGTGGTGGTATGACCACATAACTGGAGTAACCTTTTGGAACGTGAAGAGGTCTGGGTTGGCGAAAATGACATCTAAGATGCGTCCTGCAATGTGTTTGGGTTTGGGGATGAGCTGTTGTAGGCTGAGCGCGACTAGGCCAGCGAGGAACATTCTGGAGTGGGGCATTTTAGGTTTCTCAAACCATATGTTAAGGTCACCAAGTATGCATAGGTTTGAATACAGAGAAAGAAGGTTTGAAACTGTGTCTAGAAAGGGAATGTACCATTGCTATGTGGTGGTCTGTATTAAAGAGACAGTTACAGGAGAAGGTTGCGGTAGGATTACCTCCGACAAGGGGGGCCTCACAATCTCGTAAGGAAACATTCTTAGCGAGGGTGAAATTTGTCGTTTCCTTAAATAGGATAGCTATTCTGCCTCCTCTTTTGCCTATGCAATTTTGTTAAAGCTGACCCTGTGCCAAATATAGTAGGAAGAGGCTCATCTTGTGTACCCCGTGACAAATGCAATAGATAGTGGTTTTACACCGTGAAATATTTGACAAATACAATGGGGACAGATTTTACATTCTGAACTCTCTGGCAAAAGCAGAAGGAAGTTGTTTTACATTGTGAACTCTGAGAAATGCAAAAAGAAGGGGTTTTACATAGTGAATGAACTCTGTGACAAACCCCATAGGAGGGGAACTTACATTATTTATCACTAACATACTTTCTTACACAGATGGTTGGTTCGGGAAGGGGGTATGGCTAGAGAGGTCTGGTTTTCATTGTGTACATTTGTAATTTTATGTCTAATAATTAGTTGTATGTAATCTAAAGTACCTTTGCTTTTTTATAAAATAACCAAATTGGCTATGTGTTGATTTATTAAGTATTATTCTGTGCTTTGTGTAGTTCTGAGTTTCTACCCACAAAACCTACCAGAGTGAACCTTGGGCAGTCTACCTCGCTACCCTGAAAGTCAACATTTAAATAGGTGTACTATGTGCTCGGTTTGGTTCTAACAGTAAGGCAGTAACAGAAACTTCAGTTCCAATGAAGTGTACATTCATGTAGCTGATGAAATGTTTATAAGATTCAAAAGTAGCGGTTATTCAATAAGTTCCAGTAACTAAGGGCAAGACTCATTTTAGAAATCAGGAGGTTCTTTAAAATGATATATGTGTAAAGATGCTTCCAATACGGACCAAATAAAATATGAGAAAATGTTTTCTGACCCAATATTGACTCATGAACATTGTAAAACTTTTAATAAATTTTGACATGCATTACATCCGGATCCAGCACAAGCCAGTATGTCATATTTCCGGCATAGGATATTAATGATCGCAGCAATAATGGTATGTTTACACCTAAAAATGTAAAAGAACATTGCTATATGACAATGGATTTTAATGTTATGGAGTTTGTAGTATAGGTCATTTTGTTGTACACTGATGCAAGTAAGTCAATAGGAGATGAAAATAGCCAAGAATTTGCCAGCAGCTCCTTCATTAATTGTAAAAGTCTGCATGCGGCTTATATGCTGTTTACGTGTTACAGTATAATGTACAGTACAGTATGTGGGTGGCATTGAACACCAATCAAGATATCAGGTCACTAACCACATTGGTATTATCAGGAGGTATGATGAGCTATATGAGGTAGTAGCACACCTTTAGGAAAGATAATGTTGAACTCATTGTTGAATTTGTGTAAATTTAAAAACAATTGTCAACAATAATATGGTGCACAATCTCACTGCCACATGGGCTAAACTAAGATGAAGGCTTGCATAATTTCCTCTGGAATAACTAAGGGCCTCACGGGGGAGTGGCGGTCCAGCCAGCCCATTAAGGCTTTGTCGGTTGGACCGCCATTGCACTGCCGCAACCGCCAGGGAACCGCGTTCCCTGGCAGTCCTGTGGCGGTCTGAGGGCCGCAATATGCTTGTGGTGTCCTGAGGCACTGCCAAGCATATTAAGACTTAACTAACCGCCAGTGGTGTCATGGAGGTTCTTCCTCCATGTAACTGCTGGCAGTGAGGAAAAGGAGGCCTGACAGGGCCCCCTCTTGCCCCTGTGCACAGGGGTGCATGCTGGGGGGCACATGTTGTGCCCTCCTGTAATTCTGCATCCCTCATTTCTACACGTGAAAGAATGCACAAGATGGTTCATTCCTTCCCGTGCAGTAACGTGCATTGGTGGTCCCGTGGCGGTGCTGTTTAAGGCTCACCATGAGCCTTTAAAAAGCACTGCTAAGGGACCGCCACGCCACCTGCTGGCCAGACCACAAAACTACTTGTAATCTGACAGGCTGCAGTAAGTTTGGGTGGTCCTGGGGCGGAGGAGTGCCGCCCGCTCCAGGACCGCCGAAACTTGTAATCAGGTCCTAAGTAGGCTACTTATAATGTGTGCTATAGCCTGCATTTATTTGTACATTATAATTAGGGCTCCCAGTTTTACGTTTTTACTGATTTTTATAAATAAATGCAGACAGAAAACTATTTTCCTGTCTGTATTTATTTTTAAATACTGGAAAATACGGAAAATAGGCCTTCTTTGGATAATGTTTTTCTACTGTCAGTCATGAGTGCCAGGTCAGTAGGTGTAGAGATTCAGAGGTAGGGGAGATTAAAAAAGGCAATTTATTTCCTAATTAAGATTAATTAAGTGCAGATTTACAGTTATTTATGCTATTTTATAATGTAAGTGTTTTCAGATAACGCTATTGCACTGAATACTGCTGAAACCTTTTAGACATTCAATGCGAACATACATTTATTGGTTAAATAAATGTGGAAAAATACCCATTGCAGCTTCATTTATACAGAAAACACAAACTAAAAATGGATAAATATGGGGAAAATGGGCAAAAAATAAATATGGATAAATACAGACGGAAATGTAAAAAAAAAAAAATACCATAAAACAGGGAGCCCTAATTATAATTGGTTTTTTATTCATCAGTTAATCTGCAAATAGCCTGAAGTGTTTGTCATGATCTGTGGCTCCCCTTGCAGCACTTAGCAATTGCATGACGGTCACATTCCAAACTTGCTTGCGCCAAGAGCATTAAAAAGGAAACAAGGACTGAAGGAGGTCACAATATGTCACAGATGCCTGGCAAAACGCTGTACATACCTAGAGGAAGCACTATGTGTCAGTTTCCAAATACAAACTACAATTCCCATGATTTAATGGAAGGGTCACATTGTTTAAAAATGGCAAACGATGGCTTTGGGGAGTCTGTTCGAGTGCACAGATTGGTGGCTTCATCTGAGGCAAAGAGGAGCTTATCTACCAAAGCAATGGATTTGCATGAGGTTTCAAGCCATGGCTCCTGGAGCCTCACAAAGGTTAGAGGCGCATGCTGATGTTTCTCAGCATAGGGGTATAGATTGTTTCCCTAAAATCACTTCAAAATGCTTTTGCAACTGTTTTCAGAAATGGTGATTTTGGAAAAGGGGGCACTTTAGGTTGGAGAGTGGTAAGGGAAGGCTTTCGCTTATTCACTTTATTCCTGCTATCATTATGTCTTCTCCTGCCTTCCTTGTAACATGCAAACGTTTTGAATGTGCATTGGATAAATTGTATCTCTGGTTCCAAATGGCCTACATCAAGCTTTGTTTCAGCAATAAAGACTGTTCTTCTCTTTTTCAAAGTGATATGTTCGGTATTGTATTTTATTTATTTATTTGAAGTTTTTATATCGCGCCTTGTCACCAGGTCAGTATTGAGGTGCTTTACAGAGAACAAAACGATGTACATGAGGGAGTGACACAAGAAACGCGAAGGCGAGAGATGTTGGGTTGAGAGAGGATGGTAGGATCGAACAACATTAAACAACCGAGTAGAAGTCATGTACTCATTCAGATATGACAGTAAGAGAACACATGAGCACTGTGTTGAAGGTGGTAGATGTGGGCCAAGAAATGTATTTAATCATCGCAGAGGTAATATTTCAAGAGTTAAGTCTGGAGGCCTTTCTTGAAAGATAGGATGTATGGGCTGCGTCTTAGGTTAAGACCTAGGGAGTTCCCTTCCTCTTGCTCTAAATAAATCAATAAATGATCTAAACAACCGATAATTATAACTTTCACTCTCTAAACTCTCACATATGCCGATAGGCCCTGCATGTCTTGTCAGAGCATCTAGAAAATAAGATGAATCAATATACTGTACGTTTCCTTCAAGGTAGCCTACAATGGCGAACATGACCCCTGACTCAACCTACAGCTGCCCTGCCCCTCAATTATGAATGTAAACTTCTTTAGGATGTGATGCAACATTTGTTCCAGTTTACAATGTATCTTGATGCAAGATGTAAACATACTACTAGATGATAGATAAGTCTATCCTAAATATGCCGTCGGTTATGTGCTATTTCATGTATAGAAATGCAGATTTGTGACCTTTCCAATGTACAGCAATTAACATATTCTAGCAATATAGCTCACACAGCTAAATGTACGATTTTCAACACTTCTTGCATGGTACGGGAGATGGAACCGAGATTATTTGTCAAAGAGGCACATTTCTAAACCAGAAGTGTTGATCTTCTAGTTTCCATTTCTCATCTGTTAGGAAGAGAAGGTTGATGTTGCCATTCTCTTTCCCAGGCATCAAGACTTGATTGTAGATTTTGAAAGATCTTTATCTCAAGTGAGAATTCTGTGACCGGATGTTCATGGTGGCTTTAACATATGCTACCAGCGGTGGATAAGTGCTTATGTTAACAGATCTTTGTCAGCCTATAGACTCTTTCAAAAGGGGGGCTTGTAGTCTGTGAAGATCTGTTTGGTAAGGAACCCTGAGCTAGACATATCCTGGTCATCTCACTTTATTTTTTTCATAACAAATTTTATATTTTTGACAGACAAGAGCCCTGGCGACACCAGGGTAGTACATTGTTTGAGTATCATGGCAACGGTAAAGATGTCAACTTTTACAATATACAGTTGTTGCAGATTTGAATATGCATAGATCTGAATTATACTCGAACAAACATTTGAAACAAAAAACATCAGTGCCACGATGTCTGTATATATGTTTTCGTACAAAATCTCTGATCGTAATATTTGGATACAGGCATAATTACTATCTGTGTTGGTACCCAGCATTAAGTCTTCATAACAGATCTTCATTGTGTGATGTAGGGGGAATAGGTTCAAGGTACAGACCCCGATAATCCGCCCACCGCTTCCATATCTTCAGGTGTTTCTGGGGGCATCCCCGAGCCTTAAAGATTGGTATTTCTAGCCCCATGTAAAAATCAAGACCCCGTTTCCAGGCTCCCACAGATGGCGGGGAGGCCTCTTTCCAAGCCCTAGCGATGTCCCGCTTAGCCAGCGTAAGACCCAGATATAGCAGATGACGTTTGTACCTATTGCCACCAATTTCCTCCATAATATGGAGCAAAACCAAGCGCGGCGACCGTGGGATGTCCCACCCTAGCACTTCAGAGAGACAGGTCAATACCCCACGCCAAAACCTCGACAAGACAGTGCATTCCCACACCGTATGAAGGAGAGTACCCTCAGCTGTTCCCCAGCGCAGACAGAGGGGGGATGCCATTATCCCAGCTCGCCACAGCCTATAGCGGGTGAAGTAAACCTGATGGAGGTATTTAAATTGTATAAGGCGAAGGCACGCAGCAATGGCCGCCCACGTGGGGACTCAAGAGCCTCAACCCAGTAATCCTTGTCAAATGGACCTAAATCTTTCTGCCAGGCGTCTCTAGTTTTGCTGAGCGTGGTGTGACTATTAGTAACCAATGTACGATAAATTGCTGTAATTTTGTGCGCCCCCATTTCTCCCATAAACACCTTGGCCTCGATAGGATTAAAATCTGGAATATCATCTTGCCGTGTTATATAGGGGGAGAATGCATGGCGGAACTTTAGGTATTTGTAAAATTGCGACCAGGGCATTTGGTATTCAGCCTGTAACTCTTGGAAGGATTTCAGGATCTGGGCGTGGAGGGCCACCCCAACTGTTGAAATACCTATGGCATCCCAGCTCCCAAAGCCCTGCAGTTCGGACAGCCGTGGTAGGAGTCTGTTGCACCAGAGAGGAGTCTCCCTAGTCAGCCTGCCCCACCATCCCATCCTGCGCAGCGCCTGTCTCCATATCACAAAGACCGTCCTGGATGCGGCTGGCAGAGATTTGAGAGTCGTGCTAGAATATAGAATTGTGTGTAGTGGTTTAGTATCCATTTAACCAGCTCTCAAGGGCATAGGCAGGATCACGTCTATCCCCATACCACCAGTCGTTTAAGATGAAAGGTGGGAAGCGGCATGGTATGCCTGGACGTCTGGAGTGGCAAGCCTCCCACAATAAGTGGATTGGAAGCACGTTCTTAGTGCTACCGGCGCGGAGCCCCCACCCCAGAGGAAGTGACTAAGGACGGCATTCATCGGTCTAAACCATGTGTTGTAGTATTGGGTAGGGGTAATTCTGGAGTTGGTAGAGGAGACGGGGCAACGAAACCATTTTAAATATGGCCGACCCCCAAGGAGTGATAACCGCAAACGTGACCAGGACCGCATCTGCTCCTTGACCAGGCTCAACAGGGGGCGCCGATTCTTGTCCCAGGAGACGGATGGGGATGCCGACAAGAACACCCCGAGATACTTAAACCTGTCCGGAGCCACCGTAACCTCGCACGTCCAGGCCCCGAGCTGGTCCCCTCCCCGCAGGGGCCACAAAAACGATTTGCGGGTGTTCATATAGAGGCCGGAGTTTTCGCCAAAGATTTGCATTATGCGGAGCAGACGTGGGCCGGATCTATTCGGGTGCGTTAAGAAAAATAATATGTCGTCTGCGTACAGCGCTATACGGTCGGAGACCTCCAGAGACCATTCAAAGCCATAAACTTGGGCGTCCATTCTCACCCAAGCAGCGAGTGGCTCCGTAGTGAGTGCGAAAAGGTAGGGAGACAGAGGGCATCCCTGCCGGGTACCCCTCCCAATGGGGAATGGCCGTGAGGTCGAATCGGCGTCTCAAACCGCAGCAGTGATATCAGTGTATAATAGACGGATGTATTTAGTGGGTCGGGGCCGATATTAAGGCGGCTCAAAAGTGCAAAGAGATAAGTCCAGCTAAGGGAATCAAAGGCCTTGTCCAGATCAGCAAGGAGGAGCGCAGCTGGTACGTCCAGCCGATCCACCGAGGCTGGACATACAGACATTACATCGCACTGCTTTTACAACGCAACTGTTACAACGGAACTGCCTTTACATCGCATGCCATTACAACGCATGTCACTACAACGCATGTCACTACAACGCATTATACGGTAAGTAATGGAGATTTTTTTAGTTTTAGGGTGGGTATGGGTTTTGGGGTAGATGGGAATAGTAATTTTTACCCCTACACTATCCAACACTTTCCCTACTGTTGCACTCACTGGAGTGGGAATAGTAATTTTTACCCCTACACTATCCAACACTTACCCTACTGTTGCACTCACTGGAGTGGGAATAGTAATTTTACCCCTACGCTATCCAACACTTACCCTACTGTTGCCCTAAAAGTATTATGCGTTGTAATGGCATGCGTTGTAATGGCATGCGTTGTAATGGCAGTTGCGATGTAATGGCAGTTGCGATGTAATGGCAGTTGCGATGTAAAAACCGCGTTGTAAAAGCATGCATTGTAATTGTTTGCGTTGTAACATCATATATTCAGCTGAACATTTCTTCTGGTGACTCGAAGAAGTAAGTCCGTAATTGAAAGGAAACCCGCAGGCGGGCTGGGAACAATAGGGAATATTGGATTTTTAGGCCCGCAGACGGGCCTTGGCTTTGGCAAATGATTGTCGGCGTTGCTTGACCCCTTTGGTCTAGTCTGGGAAGATCATGATGGATTGAGAGGCGTAGGTAAGGGCCCCCTTCAGCCTCGCCTGTTGCACAATCACATCTCTGTCCTTATAATTAAGGAATCGGGCAATAATTGGTCGGGGACGTGCCCCGGGCAACGGTTTCTGTAGCAGAGCTCGATGTGCACACTCAATTATAAAGCATGGAGACAGGGAATTAGCTGGAAGCCACTCTATCAGCCATTTGGTGAGGTAATCAGCAGTATTATTGTTCTCGCAGCCCTCAGGGAACCCCACAAATTGGATATTATTCCTCCGGGCACAGCCTTCCACATCTTCCACCCTTGCTGCCAGGCCGGGCGTTAGTGACTCCAAGCTGGACATCCACTTTTGAAGGGTATTCACTGTCTCTTCGGTTGTGGAAATCCGCAATTCCGTTTCAGTAATCCTGTGCACCGCATTGCGAAGGTCTTGCCGAAGGAGCAATACATCCGAGCCGACTGCACCGATTTTGGCATCTAACGCGTCCCTGGACTGGGTAATAGCCGCCATCAGCGCTGCATTGTCAGATATGGTAGCCGCCACGTTCTCGGGGCCAGACAGTTGGGCCCCAGCGCCGGTGTATTTGTCCATCGTGGATTGTTTGGATATAGCTCTGGGTGGTTTGTCTTTAGCCATTTTTGTCTGGGCTCGCGGGACGACTCCGTAAAGTGTACGTCTTGGCAGACCCACCGCCGGGAGGTAACTGAAGCGCCGCCGGCTCCTCCAAGTCTAGTCAACATATGCCCGGGGGAGGGTACCACACCCACAAGCCGCACCAGGGCCTAGCCTGGCCACCTCCGCAAGTGGGAACCCCCCGCCACTTCCCCTAATGGGTGTCTCCGGCCCCCGGCATCTTGGTCACAGCCGGTGATTCCGTCTCCGATTGTGGTATGCTTTGGTGTTCCTCAGGGTCGGGTGGGTAATCGTTATTGGGCACTAGGCAGCGGCGCCACAGGGCCAGTGGGGCATCCCCATCTATGGATGTACAGCTGCCCAGGTAAGTCTCAGGGTTAAGGGAGGTGCTCTAGTCTCCGCACCTGGAAGCGACAGCAGGGGAAATATCAGGGCACCAAGTCGGGGGCAGTCCGGCTTCACCAGCACCGTCCCCCGGATCGGGCCGTACGTCGCGGGCCGGCCGCACGGCCTCATCTCACCACCTCTCAACAATCAGGCCCCAGTGGGTATCGCGGTCCGGTGTGGCCGCCGAGCCACGGGGCGTCCGACGTCCACCAGGCACAAGCACACGGCTCCAAGCGGTCTCAAACCAGCCAAGCGTTTGTGGATCCTCCTGGACAGCAGACTGAAGACGGCGTGGCCCAGTCAGGGAGCACCAGCAAAGCCCAGGCTCGACAGGCGGCAACCACGCCGTGGCTTGAGTAGGCAGCCGAGATCCAGTCTGGGCATCAGCTACAGGGTCGCGTCTCCGGCCTCACATTTGGCGCGGCTCCCTGCGAGGTGCCCATTCGGCCACACATCGGGGGGGGGAGAGGGGGCACCGTGTCCCAGGACCACTGCACGATCTCTGCAACTGCAAGCCGGTCTCTCGGGCGGAGCAGTCACGGGCCGGGCCCCCCGGCCCAGTCTCCACCGCAGCTCCGGAGGTCACAACCCAAAAGGGGCGCCGCGGTCCGATATGACCGCCGAGTCCCCCACGCGTCCGGGACTCCCCTAGTGGGAGCCCGCAGCTCCAAGGCACCTCTTAGGCCACCGGGTGACCGCGGCCCTGTCCAGGCAGTATATTCAGCAGCGGCACCGCGCAGCCGGAGAGTGCCAGCCAGGCCTGGGCGTACCAAATCTCTTCTACGCCGCAGCCCGATTAGGCCGCCGAGGCCAGGTCCAAGTATTGGCCACAGGGGGGGGGAGGTATATTCCCGCCAGGCGTTGACCCCGGGGTTATCACTCTGGCAGCGCGCCAGCCGCCTCAGCACACCGGACTCGTCCAGGCAGGCGCACCAGGCCCCGGTTCATCCGCGTCTACGGCCACACAGGAGCGTCAATCGGAGCCCAAAAGAGGTTCCCCAGCTGCTTCGAGGTTTCTCAGTGTTCTGCTGATGGTCAGATGGGCTGCAGATGCATCAATGTGGCAGGATTAATATAGGATTATGGTGGGCTACGGGAGCTACGCTAAGGCACATCCGCCATGTTGGACCGCCAGGCCACGCCCTCCGCCGTCTCACTTTATTAAAGAATACTGTATTGGCAGTGGTTATGGACGGTCTCACATCCCTAAATTTGACCTGAACACAGTTGGATGAAAGGAAAAACACTTTTCTTTCTAGTCTCATGCTAAAAATTCATATTTCTGGACTGATAAGATTTTGGGCAGGGTGGAAAGTGGAAGAGTCTTTTTCAAATAACTCCCCCTTCTTAGACGAGATGTATTGGGATGTGTGTAAGACTTCTATGAGAAAGACTCTTCTCTGTGGGTGCTGATTTCTGGAAGACAGCAGATGCAGCTTGGTTCAAACACAAATTAGAAATACAACATTTTATTTTAGGAGGCTACTAAACTCCCCTTCTATTAATCAAACTGTTGCAAAGTCATCCTGTGCCCTGAGCACCCCCCAACGTTTTGCTGACTGGTATTGGTGGTAACTGACTTCGACTGACCCCGGGCTCTGCCTAACCAGGCCCAGGGCCAGTGCAATGCTGAAGGAGACACCTTTAGAATACAGTGAAAACACCTACATACACTAGGGTACACTATGGTATAGGGTAACCCTGTGATTGACATGACCAACTCCATCAGACCATATTACATAATAGGGCAGGGGGATTAAAACTACTTAGAAGTCCCTAGTACACAATAGGGCATGGCAGTTTAGAGGCCAGCAGCTTTTTCTGCACTTGCATGTGTGCACTGCTGAAGCCTGAGGTCAGTTTAAAAGCAGCCCTGGGTGGCAAGACTGCTTTTAAAAAGTAAATTGAGCCCAAACTCAACTTTGGTGTTTGGGGCACTTAAAATGGATAACCTACAATGTTTTGGCATATTAGGAACCCCCAGGGTCTCCCCTAGGTGTCCCAGGGGTGGGGGGTCAGGTGTTTATAAGGTGGACCCTTATAAAATGAGTTTTATATGCCCTGGATTAAGTGAAATTTCACATTTCACTCCCCACATTGTGATAAAGTGCTGCCCAAATTCGACTTTGATGTTAGGAGCACTGTGGAGGGAGGAACTGCAATATTTCTACAGATTCAGAACCCCCTAAAGTCTCCCCTAGTTGTTCCATGGGGTGGGGGTCCCGTAGATATAGGCGGAGTACCTGTAAAATATGTTTTTATAAGGCCTGGTGCTGGAAAAATGGCCCTAGTCATTTTGCCCATTGCAAATCCCATGCCACATAGGTTAACATGGCAAGAGGTTATTGACTAATAACTCCCGATAGGAGAATGATAGAACTTCCATTCAAAGACTTCCCAGAATGGTAGTGATAAATCCAACAATATGATAGTGTTGAATTTCTCCTAAAATGTACAGACAAGAAGTTATAAGACTTTCTTGTTTGTAGGACCAGATTCAGCCTTCCAGTGGTCTGTCCTGATGGGTCAGAGTTAAGTGAATTAGCCAGGCTGCTTTGAAGAGGTGATAAAGAGCCCCTGGGGTTAACCAGCTCTGCTGGGAGTCCAGTGTGCTGCTACACAGGAATGCCAGAGCAGGGGGAGGAGTCGTAAACCATGGTCTTCAAAGGAAAGGGGAAGGCCTCAGTGTCATTTACAGCTCTACTCTTTTGACCCCAAGCCAGAGCTAGGCTTAAGGAAGGAATGAGCAGATGCAAGGGGGAAGAGTCTATGGAAATTAGCCATCCTAGGGGTGTGTTAAGCCGGCTCTTAACTCCCTGCTGGAAAATCAGCCATTATGAATTTGGAGGATTTGGTGCACTCTGGGACAAAATAATGCCACACTCTACAGGATGTGGTCATACCCTTGGGGAAATACCCTGCTCCCATTGGTCAGGAGTGACCTCCTGCTTGACCTTGGAATAAGTATCTGAGAGGGGCAGAACCTTTCAGATCTGCTGCTTGAAACTTAAGAAAGCAAGACGTGGTGCCATGCTGAGAAGTTTGATGTGCAATTTCTAAGGCCTGCCCTCTGAAGACTGCACCATCTGGAACTACAGCCCTGTGGACTACCTTGCTGTAAAAGAACTAAAGAGTGGACTCCCTGCAAGCTACAGGTTAACAGAACTCACCAGGAACATCACCACCAAGGATCCTCAACCTGGAGAACTACCAGTGGATTTGTAAGGGTTTTGTCCAAGTGGATGGTGGGAACTGAAGTCCTCAACTTTCAAGGACCATCTTGGAGCTTCCAGACCCTTGGAGTGAGTTTGAGACACTTTAGGACCCTTTGGGGAACTTCAGGAAGAAGTTCCAGAAGTTGAGAACTTTGGAAAAAAGCTCCATAAGGGGGAACGAGAACCTGGCCAGCCAAGCCGCCTGCCTTCAACCGCGAGCCGGCCAAGCTATCCAGGTCCGTCCCGCTGAAAGCTCCGTAGGTCCGACTTCCAGAGTTTGACCAGGAGTAGGAGAAATTCGAGGCCGGCGAACCCTCACCGAATCCGGCCTGGTGAAGAGCATCGAGGGACCCCGCAAGAAAAAGCTCCAGAAAAGTTTCTAAGTCCGACGGTAAAAACTGTGACCGGGACCTACCGAGAGTGGTAGCCGCTCAGGGCTCCATCGCGGTCGGCCTGAAACTTTGAGCCGGTCTGTCGCGACCAGATATCCCAATATGGTGCTATAGGTTTCCAAGTGTTGTATAATGCTAAATCTTTGAAAATTCATATCTCCGGTTCCTACATTGGATTTTTGTCGTTTTGGTGTCATTTTAAAGATAAAAATATTTCCTACATTTATAAATAGGTGTTGGATTTTTATTATGCATTGTGTCTTAATTATTTACTGAATTGGTGTTTTTAAATGCTTTACATACCTGTCTTTGAAGTTAAGCCTGCCTGCTCGCAGTCAAGCTACCAAAGGTTGAGCATGGGAATAATTTTCTAACACCTATGCTGAGCCCTATACTGTGTTAGTGGCCTTATTGCTAGTGGCAGACCTACATTTGCCCCTACCAATAATCCACTTTCCAACACAAACTGAATAGGTTTTCAAATTAAAGGCAATAAGTAGTCAGGCTTACAATGGCTCGTTCGTGTTTCTTGCCATGAACTGCGCCCTCAGGGCCGCAGTGGGCATGGCGGACACTAGAAGGTTAAATTTACTATTCTAACTCCAGTCCTTTTGGGGAAAGACCAACTGGCCCCCAGATATTCCAGGAGGTTTGTTTACTATTCTAACTCAACTCCTGGAATATTTCGGGGAAAGTTTTAAATTCCCAAGTATTTTTAGCAAGGGTTGAAAAGTAATAGTGTTTAATTGGAAAAAGTGCTTCCTTGAGGGTGCAGTTCAGGGCAAAAAATCTAGCAATACCCTTCCAATTAAGCCTTTAGAAATTCTTAGCAGGAAGCTAAATGGAAAAACTGCAAATATTAATTTAAAAGTTTTTGTCAGAAATAATGCTTTGAAGAATTGGTGAACAGGTAAAAGTTTGAGGACTATTTAAAAGAAACTCACCAGGTTTGTGAGAGACACGTTAAATCTTGGAGCACTTGGAGACAACTGGGAAGCATGTTCGCCAGAGCAACCATTCCCATAACCTAGAGGCAGAGCCTGATGCAAGATGGGATTACATTTTTTTCAATACTATTACTCTCCAATCACATTATAATAAATCGCATACATTCTTTCATGAGGAGGCTGTAAGCCCAAGCGTTGTTTTTTGTGAACCTCACATCTCATTCTCAGATCTGGTAGAGCTTGCATTTCTCTTCCCACCATTGCCCCCGAAAGCGAACAAAATGGACTAGCATCAGTTAGTTTGTTTGGAGACTAGTCAGATTACCAAAGTTATCTAGCTCTTTTATGAGGGAGTACACTTGGGGCTTCTTTTCATATAACTAGACCAATATATCATCTTCATACAGCAAAAGGTCATGCATGCTAATCTTCACATGTATGCCCCAGTCTGACAAGTTCTGTCTAAGTTTACTCGCTAGTGGCTCCTTTACTAATGCAAATAAGATGGAAGATCCTTGGCTGGTACTCTTTTTTTTAGCACCCAGCTCTACGATATCTCCCATCCTGAACCTTTTTCGTAGGTGAAGTTTGGTCCAAAATTTATGTACTATAATAATGCTATTCTATATTCCCATCTGATGGTATTGAATTCGTTTTTGATGTCAAGTGCAGCTTCCACATGGTCCCATTAGGTGATATAATCACCTCAGAAATGTAAGATGTTGCTCCTTCTTGATGTTGGTGCACCAAAAATCTGATTAGGCTCTTTAGTCTGTTCATAAGTGCTTTACTGAGTATTGTTCATCATTGATACAGGCATATAACAGACTAACTTGTCCACTGCTCAAATTAATTTCATATTTCCCTATACTAATTCACCACTTGTCCTTTTTGGGTTCCAGAGTAGATTGCTACCCACCGAAAAGCGCTTTAACACCTCATCAGGGGTAGCAAGCGCTATGTAAATGCAATCCCTTCCCTCTTCTATCCCTCCACTAGCCTTTCAATCCAAATAACAGACTAACATGTCCACAGCTCAAATTAATTTCATATTCCCCTTTACTAATTCACCACTCACCCTTTTTGGGTTCCAGAGTAGCGTGCTACTCGTCGAAAAAGCCCTTCGACACCTCATCAGGGGAAGTGAGCGCTATATAAATGCAATTACAATACACTGCAGCCTGGACCTGGATTCCTGTTCCTGCGGACACCTCACAGACGGTTTACTTTTTCTTGAAGCAGGCTTGGGAACATGGACTATAAAGTCAGAGAAGTATTTGGAGCATATTTTGTCATATTTAGGAAACAAAAGTATTAAAGCTGAACTCTCTTGAAGTAGTAGAAAATGATATGGTTCGTTGAGCATTACTGGATCTTAGACCTGAAGCAACAGCAGGGATTTTACATGTTATATTAAGACATTTGAATATTCAAGATGTACATAAAGTACTTATAATAGTGGTGATGTTTATGTAAAGAATTGACTGGTATTCAAGGTGGGCTATGAAGTATTGACTAATGCTCATTGCACTTCAGTTATCCAAAGACTATCTCACTATAGAGATAGTGAATTTATGTTGAAGGTGGTATAACGTCCATCACAAATACAATACTATTTATGTTCCAGTGTTATAGAGCTACCAGTACTTGCTTCAATACAGAGGGTTTGAAAACAAGAGATATTCTCAATATATTAGTTCTATAGAAAATGATAGTTAATGTGCCTTATTGGTTAGGTGCTAAATGTTTGTCTTGCCTTTAGATATCCACTGCAACCCCCCGTCGCTAATTGCCCAGAAGAGTAGCAGGTCAAATTGATAATATTCACATTCTGTTTTCTCTCTTATCCCATTTCCCTTTCCTGTGTCTAAGGTTGGCCTACATATCGCAAATATGTGTTTAACTGTGGATGCGGTGAAATGCAAAATCCTACATCGCTCCTGTTGGATCCCAACTCAAAGGTTAGTGCTTTATCACAGTTTTACAGGATAGATCCAATGATGTTTGGGATAAGCTTTATGTATTGAACTTCGTCAGCTCAAGGTGAATTAATCTATTGTGAGATGAACATTTAAGTTAGTTGTACCCTTCATGAGCTTAATTTATCATTATCCTTAATTTATTATCAACATTTTAACCATCACATCACAACAAAGAGATCTATACTGCTGTTTGTAATAATAAGCAGTTATTTGGCCAAATTGTTCAATCATGCATTTAGGGCCCCCTATTTGTGGTAAGTTGAGTATATAACAGCCTGAATAATGTGGTCATGTAACTTTGAGAAAGTTTATAGATGGAAGTGAAACGTTGGGTGCGGTGCAGCCATCCTCCAACACATTTGAATTTTAGCACTTGCACTTTGATTTGAAGTGATAAAGAAATATAATAGACACCCTTCTTTGCTTGACAAATGAAAGACCATCATCAAACCAAAATACAAAGTTTTTAGCAGAAGTGGCTGCCACCAGTAACAAGCAAGTTTGCAGGCCAACAAACGAGGGACCAGGAAATTAAATGAGGACTACAGAGAAGGACTTCAGTTTTGTCTGCATTTAAGTTTAGCCAGTTGTTGTACATCTAAAAGGCCAAAGATGAAAAAAATAGCGTGGAGTCTAGCTAAGGCTATAGATGAAGGAGATGATAATTTGAGTATCATCGGCGCACTGCCCAAACAACTTATTTAATGTAGCAGACACCATGTGAGGTTGGGCAGTTAAGTTCTGCTACACGTAGATTCTCTCAAGATACAGCAGCAAGAATGTATCTCTGTCATATGAAGGAATATGGGGTGAGGGGATGTAGTGGGTTGTACTGGATGCATCAACAATCTATATAACAATCAGTTCATTAGTAAGCGCAGAGAGAGATATAATACATAGAAGAGGCATATTAAGATAGTAAATTCACAATATGAGATGGTGTCTTGTTTGGACAAAAAAAAAGTTTGAAATCATTTCTGTACCCGAATAACAGAGTAATGTAATGTGGGAGAGGTGTGGCGCAGCGGGCAGAGTGGCTGACTCCAGAGCGTGGGATCACGGTTCGATCCCCGGTGCCGGCGGCAGCTCAGCATCATGCGCCTCTGGGCAATAGCTCACTTAATCTCCCAGACGGCCCCCAGCGCCTTGAAAACTTAACAGTTTCAAGGCACAGTTAGGTTCATTTGTAACTTGAGTTAAGTGCAAGTCTTGAGGTTATCTTCTTATATATGGTAAGATTCAGGACGTCTGTCTAGACTTGCATATCTTGGATGTTAATTTAAAGTTAAAGGGTTCTTATCCATTAGATTAGCATAGATCTGTAGCAGAGTTCTGTTGCCTTGCCAAATCAAAATAATGCCATCTATGTACCTGTACCTTAAAGCCACACATAGATTATAGTCCTGAGGTATTCATCCAACAACCCATGATCCTTTGGCCTGCTATATGAAAAGATGTGCATATGGTGGTGCAGATTTCGCTCTCATCGTAGCCTCTCGGTTCGTATGTAGATGTCTTTGGTTGAAAGAGAAGGTGTTATTCAGCAGGCAAAATTCCAGCATCTCTAGAATCATCAAGTTGGTCTCTCGATAGTGTGCTTTTTCATTGCTTCAGTTCCATCTCCATCTTTGTGTGGCTGACAGAAGTGTAACGAATCAAGAGTAGCAAGTGTGTTATCGGTCTGTCGCTGTAGGTCTTGAGGTTTAAGTAGAAAGTCCTTGGTGACGCAGATGTAGCTTGGAAATTCCTTAATTAATTTTTATAAAAGAGTTTATATTCTTCAAAATTAGAGCATATAGAGTTTACTCCCAAAGTTATTAGACTTCCTGTGTATGTATAGCTACTTTTGTATAGTTTAGGGCCCATTCACCGAGTCTTAATGCGTAAGTATTGTTTTCTTCTTGCGTGAGAAGTACTTCCACGTTTTGGCGTCAGCTCCTGTTGTATTGTTTCGGATGGGCCCGAGGTATTTTTTTTTTTTGTAGCCGGTCTTATTGTTCAGATGTCTTTGTGCTTCTTTCATGTAGTCATAATTTTAAAGAGGGTTACATTCACATTGATATTATGATTTAACTGGTGCTTAGGGAACAGCTTTTATTCAGTTCTTGTTGTGTTCATCTTAAGATACTGTCTTTGCTTTTTATACTCTGCAAGCCTGTCCTCCAATTCCTTAAGTGCTGATTTGCACAACAGATCGATGGTGTTGCACAGTGGAGGATACAAGTGAATACTGATTTGGGTTTGAAGTTGCTCTACATGGGATACAACATGTCAAGCCTGAGTTCCTGAGCTATTTCTTCTATATTAACTGTAATTTGTTCACCGTCTGAAAGATTTGTAAGAATGTTGATGTCCTCCAAGTCTCTGGAAGTAACAGGGTGAGCCCTATTGGTTAGATGTTCATTCACTGCAGTGGTTATAATCCCTAGAGCTTATCAGAGTATGAATCAGTTTAATGCAGGCCTGTCTGCCAAGTATAACACCTCTCAATAGACTCTAATACAAGCAGGATTGTTCCTCCCAAAATTACTTTAATCACATATTCTTTTAATGTGTTGTAGCTCTCTGCCAGACCAGTAAGTGTCTTTCTGCAGCTGAGAAGTTTCCCAGCTGCCCTTTCAGACTCTCTGCTCGTCTATTCCTTTTAAGTTTGGCTATACACAGCTTCAGCATGTGATGCCTAAAAAAAAAAAGGCTGTTGTGGGGGGAATTTCAGTGCTGATTTGATAGTTACATATTTTGCATTGCGTTTCCACACTGGAGGAGGCAGGGGCTCTGCAATCATACTACGGAGTTTCCTTGACACAAATGATACCCCTGGTGCTCCCAGGGATGTTGGCATGCATCCACAGTAGCAATCACTTCTACTACAGAAGGGACTAGACAACAGCTGCCAGTGCAACAGGGACAATAGCAGCTACTATCTGCTATATCTGTAGTAGGGGTCACAGCTGCCTCTGTGACAGGGACAATGCGGTAAAACGAGTGCCAGTACAAAAGGGACAACAGCAGTAACAACAGTTGTAATGGAAGAGACCAAAGGAGTGACCAAAAATGGTTATATTATTGACGAGACTTAACCCGATCTGGGGATTACTTATAGCCCCCCCTTCTGGAGGGGGCCTCGCCCTGGCAGTTCAGCATGGACTGTTCTCATGAGGAATAGGGTCAGCACTTGTTTGCTGAAGGTGGGCCTTTGTCTGGTGTGGCACAGTGGATGAAAAATGATGGGCTGGAATTATCCCCCGAGCACTTGCCAGTGGTTAGACCATTTGCAAATATTCCCCCTCACCTTTTATATGCTTATTTCTGTTGTCCAAAACACTTCAATGTGCTTGTCTCACATTTTCAGCCTCCAAAACATTTAAATACTTGGGGAAAAAAATAAAAAAATAAAGAACATATTAAACACCCTTTAAATAAAGACAACGTTTATTTGATCACACAAACAACTTAAGTGAAATGTTAATGGTTCAATGGAATATAAGGAGATTGTGTGTCTTAAAAAGGGTGCTTGGAACATACAATATTGAGAACTGTGATTTTCTGGGGGGTGCCAGAAATACAATGTTTACAAACATTTGCAGAATCGTCTTGTGTCTGGAGTTGGACTTGGTCCTCTCTGAAGTGCCATCCCCAAACTTTTTGCCTTCACCCTTCCATTTTCTGAACTCATTTTTGTTGGCTTTTAGTACTCTGCACACTTTACCACTGTTATCCAGTGCTACAGTGCTTGCGCTCTGTCCATTAAACATGGGTGAATTGGCTCCCCACCCCCCTCCCGCCAATTGGCATCTGTAATTTACTTTTAGGTCCCTAGTAAAGTAACTGATAACTTTCCATTGAGAGCATGCAGGAATGGGTGCCTAAAGAATTGTGGTTTAAAACCCTCTTTAATGGTAAAGTCATACTTTAAGTCGCAATTCTGAAAATAGCACTTTTAGGAAGTTCAAAAACTTACACTGAATCAAGACTAATTATTCAGTCAACACTTTTTCCATAAGATCAGGTAATTTATTTGCCTTAATCTTCTTGTGTTTTTTTTAGACTTCATAATATTTGTATACATTTCATAGACACCTAAACATATTATTCGGACCAAATTTCTGTGTAAGCCCATTATTTACAGCCCTTTGGCAGTAAACATGTTGTTTACAAAAAAATAACATTGAACACAACTTTACAAAAAAGAAATCAAATACATTTCACATCTAAAACATATGTCAGACTTGAACAAGGCTTCGCATATTTCTGAATGTAACTTGAACTAATCAAATGATTTCTATGGTGTTGAGGTTTCTATTATTAGACTTATTCTGAAATTTTCAAATTCTCCTGTAGGGGTTATTAAACGCACTCTGTTAGAGTTGGCTACAAATGTCTCTTTCAGGATTGCCTACAGGAAGTTTTTGCCAATAGCAGAAATAACTAACCAATATTGGTTGTCGGCGCGTTTCTGCTAAAGAACTCACTAATTGGAACCACAGGCAGACAAAGGTAAAAAGTCTTTATAATTCACAAAACCGGACACTACAGCCCAACCACAAAATCATAGAAATGCAAATGGGTACCCAACACCAACTTTATTCATTATCTTACAGAATCAACCACTCCGGGTCCTGATGAGAACCCAAAACAAACGAGAGGTTTGAAACGCGTTGACGACCAATACTGTGGAGTTGTTTCAGCTATTGCTAAAACTGGATGTAGGTAATCCTGAAAGAGACATTGGTAGTCTACTCTAACAGAGTGCATTTGATAACTCCTATAGGAGAATTTGAAAAAAGAGGTTCAGAAGATTCTGGTATGGAAAGATGAAGAGGCACCTTCTGAAGGTACGCCTGCACATTTTATGCTTGTTCTTGGCTTTGCCAATGGAGCAGAATCACTGAGAAAGAAGGTGCACTGAGCTTTCCTAGATACGGGACATTAAATACCAGAATTCTTGATAATTAGAAAGGAAAGTTGTATGAGATGAAGCCTCCACCTCGACCCACTGAATATGAAGCTCTGAGTGTATGGAAAAAGGCTTCAAGGGAGAAGGAGAGGGAAAAATACCAGAGATGGGCAAAGGCGGGCAGTGCAGAATTATGCGGATGCTCGATGGGATGAAGAGCAGCATAGGTGGAGAAAGACTATCATAGAGGGAACAAGACTATATCCACCTATTACTACGGAAGCAGCTAAGAAAGGAAGTGAGAACGATCACCAAAAGAAAGATAGGGATGAGATGGATACAAATTCAGGGAATGAGATTCCAAACCAGATTCTAGCTTCAAGACCTCCGCCATGTACAACCCTTACTTATCACAGAGAATCAAGTTCTGGTACGAGTGACACAGTGGCAACTGCTCCTGTAGATCCAGATTTAGCACGGATTGAAAGACCCGTACAGATACTACAAATTATCCCACCAGTTGTGGCTCGACCACAGGTTGTAGTTCCAACTGTGACTAATGAGTCTGGAGTGCATACCACTGCCCAAATAACGCCTGCAAATGCCCAGTCATTACAAATGCTCCTCCAAATGTGGATTTAAGGCCAGAAGTTCATCAAGCCGCTGGAGGTATACCTACCACCGGGTTTGTTTCGACTTCACAAAATTCTCAGATTGTTGTGTGGAGACCCCCCACAGACAGAACAAGCACTAATAGATGAAGAGACATTAGTATTCACAGCCCCTATTACTCCACGTGACATAAATGCTACTGAAGAGGGTTATATGCCAGCTTGGTTAGAAGAAGCAGCGAATTAGGAAGGCAGAAAGCAGAGGTACAGAAGAGGCCAGACACGGAGAGGAAAAAGCCTTTAAATGTTACTCAATTGAAGGTGGAATTAGAAGAAATAATAAGGGGATGTTTAGAATTTGAACATATCGAGCAATACCAAAGAAAGAAATAATTTACCTGTGTAAGGAGATTACAAGAAGAGCCACTTTAGTGCATAACTAATTGACAAAATTGGCTCAGAAATACGAGATTGATCTTGCTAAAAATTTCCATCTGCAGAGAAGCTATAGGGTCCAATTGAATAATTCAGGATTAGAGAACATGAGTTTTAGGAATGTGTTTACACATTATGGAATTAGTCAAATGCATTTGTAAATGGAGTGAGACTGAGAAACTAGGAATTAAGTGGGCAAAGAAGCATGAAAAGAAAAAGAGAAGCAGCTATAGCAGGGAAGAACATGAGGGAAGCAAAGGAGAAACAACAGTATACACACTCAGAAATAGCAAGAGGAATGTATGTACATGTTCCTTGCAGTAGAGGTGATTTGGGTGCATTTCCCGAAATTGAGAGACAAACCGGTGCAATGGTATGCACAAGTGGAACGTTCATAAAGAATTCAAAGGTGTTGTTGACTGATTTGAATACGTTTTAGACATTGTAGTACCTGCTGATTTATGGGCTGAATGTAAGACTGCGGAAATATGGCCGAAAGAGAAACCTGACTAGGACAAATGCACCATCTCCTATGGTGATGGAGAAATATGAGGCAGTGATTATTTTCCTGAAAGGCAGAGTGCCACTGAGAGATTTGGATTGGATTCAAATTAAAAGAACTACCCAAGAGATGAAAGAAACGGTGCGTAAATATTATGAGCGATTGTTACAGGTGTTTCAGCAGCACAATGGACAAGAATATACTGAAGAAACGGATATGGGGATTTTGTGTCACAGTTAGTTTTAGGACTGAAACCAGAGATCGGTATGCATATTACTCAAAGCGTGATCTGTTGGCAGAACAAGTCACTCTATGAAATCTTGAGAAAGGTAAAATACTGCAGTGACAAGTTAGACATGAAGCAGAAGGAGATTAAAGAGAAGTTTATGTCGGCACAAACAAGGTTGGCTCAGAAAGGTTTTCAGAATCCTTCTTTTGCAGGACATCATGGGAATATGCAAGGAGTTGCAGGTCCACAGGTTGCTTTTCAGGAAAATGAGGAGGTTTTAACATGTCTCAAGGTAAAGGTGTTCCTATGGGTACAGGTTCTGGAGCAGATGTTGCTGCTATGAAAAAGACTACTCCCTGCCACATCTGTCATAAAACTGGACACTGGAAAATAGAATGTAGATATAATCCTAATAATACTGGTGGAAATGTACAGATGCCAAAAGGAATGCAAATGCGTCTACACAGCAGATGCAAATGCCTGTGCAAGGTCAGGTCCCAATGATCTCCCAAAAATATGGGAAACTCTTGGTTAGATTTAAATCAAATGGCAAAAATAAATATACAACCTCTTTCCAAAAGGCCATGCCACAATTTCAAAATTCGAACCCAAATGTTTTACAGCAGTATCCCCTTTTCGAAATTGATGGTTCAGGTACTGATAATTCGCAATGAACGTGCCTGAGAGGGGAGGAAGATTGTGTACTTGGCGCAGTCTTAGAGATAGACCAGAGTGGTCCATATGTGGATGCTGAAGGATATGGCCACCCCGTATCATTTTTGATTGCTACAGGCGTTACCAGTCCCACAGTTAGAACATTGGAAGTTCCAGATCTACCTTTCTTGGGGGAAACTATCCAAGATGTAGAAGTTACAAATAAACAGTTCATGAATCCAGTTTCAGAAAAGGTCCCAGTAAAAATAGGTTCATTTGAAGAAAAATACCAGTTTGTTGTCTGTGATTCTAGCCCTGCAAATTTACTAGGGAGAGATTTGCTGTGCAAGTTAAATTGCACCATTTACTGCACACCGAATGAGGATGCAGATTTTAAAATGAAGACAGCAAAATGAGACAGGAGTGTTCCCTTTGCTTACGATTGAAGAATTAACGGAGGATTTAAAAGAAACAGTGAATGCCGAAGTTTAGGATCTCACAGGGAAGGATATCAGACATATAAAGGGTGTAGAACCAGTCTGTATTTTCGTAAAGGAAAACACAGTGTTTACCAGCACACCCCTGTACCGTTTGACGCCAGAGGCTATTGCAGGAATAACACCAGTCATAGAAGACATGTTACAGAAAGGAATTTTGAGGGATTTGGTTTGGAAGTCCATGTAACTCTTCAATTATGGGTTTGCAGAAGCCCATTGGAAAGTACAGAAAAATGCAGGACTGAGGAAAATTAATTAATTAAATAGTTGTTCCGTGGTACCGAATCCAGCAACAATATTGTTTCAGATCCTGTGTACTGCAGAGTGGTTTACAGTCATTGAATTATGTCACGGTTTCTTCTCAGTGCCTTTGCATGTAGACAGTCAATATCTTTTTTCCTTTGCGTTACAACAGAAAGTATTAGCATGGTGTGGTGTCCCACAAGGGTATAGAGAGTCCCATCCATTTTAAACCAGATTCTGAAAAGAAATCTGGAGACCTTACAAATGCCAAGTAAATCGACCCTTGTGGAATATATTGAGGACTTGCTTGCGCCATCAGAAACACAAGAATCCTGTACACAAGACACCATTGCCTTATCGAATCACTTGGGCCTGTTGAAACTGTGGCATACTTCTCTACTACACTTGATGCCATAGCTGCAGGTCTTCCCGGTTGCCTTAAAGTGGTTGCGGCAGTGAGTACTAGTCTGGAAAAGAGTGAGAACATAGTGATGGGTTATTCCTAAACTGTTATGGTCTCACACTCTGTGGAGCTATTACTGACAAAAACGAAAACACAGTGCTTACCACAATCGTTTGACCAAATATGAGCAGACTATTCTGTCTTTTGACAATGTAGTTCTCAAGAGGTGTCATGTGCTTATTCCTTCAACTTTGTTACCTGTAAATGATGCAGATTGTGATGAAGTTAACCACGATTACCTAGATGTCACGGATTTATGCACCAAACCAAGACCAGATATTAATGTTAAACCCCTAATTGAGCACGATCATGTAGGTAACACTGCCACACTAAAAGCAGCATATGCAGTGTGCACAATAAATTATGTTATTGAAGCTTCCTGGCTTTAAAGAGTTACCTCAGCAAAAGTTGCCAAATTGATTGCCCTTACCAGAGCATGCAGTTTAACTGCATAAATGAGAGTCGCCATTTTTACAGACAGCCAGGATAGGTTTGGAATTGTCCATAACTTTAGGTCACGATAAGGTTTTTTGCCTTCTTCAGGTACACAGATCCAGAACGGAAACCTGGTTAAGAATCTGTTGGAGGCTTTGCAGTTGCCCAGGGAAATTGCAGTGGTTATATGTGCAGCTCAAAGTGGTAATGGTTACGTTGCCATGGGTAACAAATAAATGGGTTCGGTTGCACAGTACTGTGCATTGTTGGCTTTACACATTTGATGGAAATTTCACATGTGAGTTCGAGGAAGAGAGTTAATTCACATTGTTGATGAAAGTCACTGATACTTGGGATGAATTAAAGAGAGTGCAGGAAAATGTTTCAGAGGCAGAACAGAGCGGTTGGATAAAAGCAGGATGTGGAAAAAATGCAAATGACATATGGATGTCTGCTGGTGGGAGACCAGTGTTGCCCTATAGCTTGTTGTTTCCTATGACACGGTATTTTCAAAGATACACACATGTAGGTAGGGATTCCATGACGAAACTCTTTAGGCAAAGCTGATACAATCGCAGATTTCAAATGTTGGCTGAAGATATTTGCCACAGTTGTATAATATGTCAACAAATTAATGCAGGAAAGGTAACACGTTCCAATGTTTTAGACCCGTCATCTGTAGGGTGGTCTTCCCCCATTTTTTTTGCCTTTTGCCTTCCAGTGCTAAAGTGTGTGAGCTCTTCCTAAACATACTAGTAATTGGTGTATACTTGATTGGCTTATTTTGAATTACCTGCAAATCCCTTGGACAGTGGTATAATGTACCCAGTGACTGTACTTCAAATGCTACTAGTGGGCATACAGCACAGATTGTGCCACCCACAAGTAGCCTTTCAAACCTGCCGATGCAGAACCTGAGCAAGCAGCTCACTGTCATTTCACTTGCCTTTTAGATATGCTTGCCAAGGCCTGTGCTTCTCTCATATGTTAACATGTGGGAATGCCTGAAATTACTTCAAGCTGCTGTAGTGGCTTACAGTGGAGCAGCCTCATACTGTTTACTATCATTGGATTCACAATAACAAACCCTCCCTTGCGGTAATGGTGGATTTGTCATTAATAGCTGAGGAATACCATTTCTAGAAAGTGGGTATCCCTCTGCTCTAAACTCTTTGTGTGCCTTTTAGTTTGACTCCAGTCAACACTGGAGGCGCACATCTGTGCATTCCCCGGGAGCCGGAATACGGGGGTGGAATTGGCACCTGCATTCCAAGGGGAAGGGCCCTGGCCCCACTAAAGATGGTGATCAAACCTCCCAGGGTTGGTTGGCAGGCAGGACAGAATTTAGCGGGGGCCAATGCATTCTCCAAGTGGCCTTTTGAACTAACCACTACATCAAAGGCATTTCTTAGTATAAGGATCAGGACCTTGGCAGTTGCAAAGTAGTACACTACTGGGCCAGAAAGAAGCTCTGTTGGATTAACGACTGCCACCCTGGAAGGATTGCCACTCAGCTGGGATTAACTCTTTCTAGGACTGCTGTCCTGTTCTGCTGAGCTGCCCTGCTTCCGGCTGACCTCTGCACAACCAAAAGAAGCCTCCGGAGTGACTTTGAGGACTTCCCCTGCTCATCACCTGCTTCTGGTGATAGCAAAGACCTTATAAATAGCTTGGTTGCAGCCCCCAACCACACCGTTCTACTCCATCAGCATTCTGCCTTGAGAGAACATGCTGGGTGAGAGCTGGTGCTGCTAAACTGTGAGCATGGGGAGTTATTCTCTGGGGCCTCTGCACGCTGGTTAACGCCCCATTTGTCGGCAACTGTGACTAAACTGCCCAGCCCTAAGCACCGAGGGCCTCCCTGGCCGCTGCCGTCCTGTTTCAATGCCGCACCTTCGAAGTCCCCTTCAGCGCAGCCCCCCTCGTGGAGCAAGTTGGGGACGCCTTGACTGCCACAGCTCCAAAGCCTTCTTCAGCGAGGGCGACCTCAGCGAACCTAAGTCTTCCTTCTCACTCCAGCCCGAGGGGTTGGGGACCTACACTGCCAGGGAACACCACCGACAGTGCTCAGCTAGCGCTGCAAGCCCGTGAGCCGTCTCATCGCCCTCACCACTAAAAAGGTATTGCGCGTGTTCCCCGCCTTGCTGCTTCCCCGCATCTGCGACCCAGAGCGGTCCTAGGGATTGCGTTGTGCCACGACTGTGCTCAAGGTGTGTGTGACCCGAGAGGTCTTAAAGATTTTGCTACGGCCCACGTAGCTGAAGTGTTATGTGGCATTACTTCGATTCACACCGGACCAGGGCAGTCCCGATATTGTTCTTCTGCACTCCTCGGAGTCAAGGACACATACTCTTCATAAAACTCAAGAAGAACTACCGTAAAGGCTCTAAAATGAGCCCAGTTGATTCTTTTAAAAGCACTGCTTGATTTTCTTATTGCACATGAAAGTAATACCTCTTGAAGTACTGATTGGATTTTTATCATTATTGTCTTATTGATTTGATATAAAATGTACTATTTTCCCAGCATTGTGTGGAGTCTTTTTGTCGTGTGTCAATGATTTACTGTGTGGATGTTGCACAAATACTTTACACATTGCCTCTTAAGTTAAGCCTGACTGCTATGTGCCAAGCTACCAGAGGGAGATCACAGGTTAATTTAGGGTGTGTATCTGACGTACCCTGACTAGAGTGGGGGGGGTTCTGCTTGGTCTGGTGCATACCGTAGCCAACCAGAAACCCCATTTCTAACACACTGAAACACATAGGGAGATCAGGTGGTCCCTTCAACAGAATGCAGATGGACTTTATTGAAATGCCGGTTTACAACGGGTTGAGATCAATCAATCAACCACAGAATTTGTAAAGCGCACTACTTACCCGCGAGGGTCTCAAGGCGCTGGGGAAGAAGAAGGGGGGGGGGGATGCCGCTACTGGTCGAACAGCCAGGTCTTGAGTAGCCTCCTGAAGGTCAGCAGGTCTTGGGTCTGTCGTAGGCTGAGTGGAAGGGTGTTCCAGGTCTTGACGGCGAGGTGGGAGAAGGATCTGCCGCCGGTGGTAGTTCTTCGGATGCGCGGGACGGTGGCCAGAGAGAGGTCGGCGGAGCGGAGCTGGCGGTTGGGAACGTAGAAGGAGAGTCGTCTGTTGAGGTAGGCTGGGCCGGTCTTGTGGAGTGCCTTGTGTGCGTGGATGAGGAGTTTGAAGGAGATTCTCCTGTCGACGGGGAGCCAGTGCAGGTTTCTCAGGTGGGGGGTGATGTGGCTGTGGCGTGGAACGTCGAGGATCAGGCGTGCAGAGGCGTTTTGAATTCTTTGCAGTCGTTTGATGAGCTTGGTCGGGGCTCCCGCGTAGAGGGCATTTCCATAGTCGAGTCGGCTGCTAACGAGGGCCTGGGTGACTGTTCTTCTCGTGTCTGTCGGGATCCACCTGTAGATCTTGCGGAGCATGCGGAGGGTGTTGAAGCAGGAGGAGGAGACTGCGTTGACTTGCTTGGTCATGGAGAGCGTTGAGTCTAGGATGACTCCCAGGTTGCGTGCGTGGTCGGTGGGTGTCGGGGGTGCCCCCAGTGTCGTGGGCCACCAGGAGTCGTCCCAGGCTGAAGGGTTGGAGCCGAGGATGAGGACCTCCGTCTTGTCCGTGTTCAGCTTTAGTCGGCTGCTCTTCATCCAGTCGGCGACGGCCTTCATTCCTTCGTGGAGGCTGGATTTGGCGGTGAGGGGTCCTTGGTGAGGGAGAGGATCAGTTGAGTGTCGTCGGCGTAGGAGATTATGTTGAGGTCGTGCTGTCGGGCGATGCGTGCGAGTGGGGCCATGTATATGTTGAACAGTGTCGGGCTGAGGGATGATCCCTGGGGTACGCCGCAGATGATCTCGGAGGCTTCGGATCGGAATGGCGGTAGGAGGACTCTCTGTGTTCTGCCGGAGAGGAAGGAGGTGGTCCATTCTAGGGCTCTCGGATCCCTGCGTCGTGGAGGCGTGCGCGTAGTGTGCGGTGGCAGACAGTGTCGAAGGCGGCGGAGAGGTCCAGGAGGATGAGGGCCGCGGTCTCACCGTTGTCCAGCAGTGTCCTGATGTCGTCGGTGGCGGCGATGAGGGCAGTCTCGGTGCTGTGGTTGCTGCAGAACCCTGACTGGGATGGGTCCAGGATGCTGTTTTCTTCGAGGTATCGGGTTAGCTGTCTGTTGACGATCTTCTCGATGACCTTTGCTGGGAATGGAAGCAGGGAGATGGGCCGGAAGTTCTTGAGGACTTTCGGATCCGCCTTGGGTTTTTTGAATAGGGCGTTGATCTCGGCATGTTTCCAGCTCTCTGGGAAGGTCGCGGTCTCTACGGAGAGGTTGATGACGTTGCGCAGGATGGGGTGCGATGGAGCTGCCAGCTTTGTTGAAGATGTGGTGCGGAAAAGGGTCTGACGGGGAGCCGGAGTGGATAGTGCTCATGGTCTTGATGATGTCATCGATGTTCACGTTGGCCCAGGCTGTCAAGGGGTCGTGGTCGATAGCGTGCGGCGAGTCTGGTGTGTCAGGGTCTGTTGGGGCAGTTCGGGTGTCGAAGCTGTCGTGGATGTCGGTGATCTTGCGGTGGAAGAAGGTGGCGAGGGAATCGCACAGGGCTTGCGACGGCGGGATGTCGTTGGAGTTGGGGTTGGAGAGTTCCTTCACGATGATGAAGAGCTCCTTGCTGGTGTGTGCGTTGTTGTCGAGGCGGTCGTGAAGGAGGTCCTCTTGGCGGACCTGATGAGGTGATGGTGGTGGCGGATGGCGTCTTTGTGGGCTGCATTGCTGTCCGGTGTCTTTTCACTGTGCCATTTGTTCTCTAGTTTCCGGCAGGTACGCTTGGATGCTAGGAGTTCCGGGGTGAACCAGCTGGCTCTCTTGCTGGTGTCTCTGTAGGTGGGTTTTTTCAGCGGGGCGAGGGTGTTGGTGCAGTCGTCCATCCATCGTCTGAGGTTGCGGGCGTCGTCGTCGGGGTTGGTTGGTGGGCTGAGGGCGAGGTTTGTCTGTAGTTGGTCTTCGGTGACTTTGCTCCAGCAGCGGCGGGGATCTGTTGGGTGCGGTGGGGTTTCTGGAAGGTGAAGTGGATGCAGCGGTGGTCGGTCCAGAGGAGTTCGGTGGTATGGCTGAAGGAGACGTGGGAGCTTGAGGAGAAGACGGGGTCGAGCGTGTGGCCGGCGGTGTGGGTCGGCGTAGTGACGAGCTGTCTCAGTCCGAGGTTGGCGAGGTTGTCGATCAGGGTGGTGGAGTTGCTGTCGTTGTTGTTCTCCAGGTGGAAGTTCAGGTCTCCGAGGAGGATGTAGTCGGTGGAGGTCAGGGCGTGCGTGCTGATGAAGTCGGCGATTGAGTCGCTGAATTGAGGTCGGGGTCCGGGGGGTCTGTAGACGAGGGTGCCTCTTAGCGTGGTGTTGGGGTCTGTGTGGATCTGGAAGTGCATGTGTTCGGCGGTGCTGAGAGTGTCGTCGGTGCTGGTCGAGACCCTGATGGTGTTCTTGTGGACGATGGCGATTCCTCCTCCGACTCCGTTGGTGCGGTCTCTGCGGGTGATCTTGTAGCCGTCTGGGATGGCTATGGCGATGTCGGGTGCGGAGGAGTTGTTCATCCAGGTCTCTGTCAGGAAGGCGACGTCCGGAGCTGACGTGTCGAGCAGGTCCCAGAGCTCGACAGGCGTGTTTGCGTGCGGAGCGGGTGTTTAGTAGGATGCACCGGAGGTGGTTGAGGTCCTTCTTGGCGGGTGCTTCGGCGGCTCTGAGGCAGGTGTAGCTGCAGTTCCGGCAGGTGAAGGGGCCCTGTGTGCGTTTCGGGGCGGCCTTGAAGCAGGTGTGGGTCCGGCCGGGGTTGAGAGCGTGGAGTGTGCTGGCATCGTAACGGCGGTGGTCGTCGTGGCGGGTGCGGGGGGCGCACGGACCAGGGGTTCTGGCACTGGGCGCGGTCCAGGCACGGACGGGCGCAGACGGGCTTGCCTTAGGCGCGCCTTTGGCGCGCGCCATATATTGGGAGGCGGGAGGCAGGAGGCAGGGGCAGCGAATGGGCAGAGAGGGGGCGGGGCCGCAGGGGACGCAGCGGCGGGAAACAGGTGCGGAGACAGATGGCAAAATGGGCACGGGGTTAGGGGCACAGCAAGGGGCAAAATACAGAGCGCACAGGGGGCAGCGAGGGGCACAGAAGGAAAAACGGGCTGACAACATTAGGGACAGCGAGGGGCACAGAAGGAAAAACGGGCACAGAACAGATGGGGCAGCGAGGGGCACAGAAGGAAAAACGGTCTGACAACAGTAGGGACACAGGCAACAGAAGAGAAATGGCAATACAAGGCAACGGGCACAGATACAGACAACAGAATAAACACAGACAGCAGAAAGAGAAATGGCAATACAGGAGGAGGATACAAACCTACAGCCTACTTCATCAGAACGGCAGCTGGGCAGGGACCAACACAGGCGGTGCTGTGCGGAGGGGGAGCGAACTACCAACAGGTCAAGGGTCGCTCTCCTTGCCGCGCAGCGGCCGCCATATATTGGGAGGCGGGAGGCAGGGGCAGCGAATGGGCAGAGAGGGGGCGGGGCCGCAGGGGACGCAGCGGCGGGAAACGGGAGCGGAGACAGAAGGCAAAATGGGCATGGGGTTAGGGGCACAGCAAGGGGCAAAATACAGAGCGCACAGGGGGCAGCGAGGGGCACAGAAGGAAAAACGGGCAGACAACAGTAGGGATAGCGAGGGGCACAGAAGGAAAAAAAAAACGGGCACAGAACAGATAGGGCAGCGAGGGGCACAGAAGGAAAAACGGGCTGACAACAGATGGGGCAGCGAGGGGCACAGAAGGAAAAACGGGCTGACAACAGTAGGGACACAGGCAACAGAAGAGAAATGGCAATACAAGGCAACGGGCACAGATACAGACAACAGAATAAACACAGACAGCAGAAAGAGAAATGGCAATACAGGAGGAGGATACAAACCTACAGCCTACTTCCTCAGAACGGCAGCTGGGCAGGGACCAACACAGGCGGTGCTGTGCGGAGGGGGAGCGACCTACCAACAGGTCAAGGGTCGCTCCTGGTCGTTGTGTGCATTTTATCGAGATGAGTGGAAGCCTACCCAACTCGGAGAAATGATAGCCCCAAAACTGTTATTGTGTGAGTTGATACCCAGGAATGGAATGCTGATTTCTCTGGAGTTAGATCGAGGAAACTCATTTTAATAATGAGGTTCTGAAAATGATCTGCACAGCATTACAGACGGAGCAAAGATTGCTCTGCAGTTACAGACCAGAGGCTTCTGGAATAGTGGAACAGGTCAACGGGACGATCAAGTCTCAACTGGCCAAAGTTTGTGCTTCAACTTCTCTGAAATGACCAGATGCACTACCCTTGGTGTTAATGAACATTCAAAGTTTTCCAGAAAGGAAGACAGGTTTGTCGCCGCATGAAATTCTCATGGGTAGGGCCATTAGATTACCTGCTGTTCCCGCAAATGCTCTCTTGAATATCACGGATGATATTATTTGGATTACTGCAAAGGATTGGCTGATGTGGCCCGTTGTATTTTTCATCAGATTATGGCGGCAACACAAGATCCACACCAAAATAAGTGCCACGACCTCAGTCCTGGTGATTGGGTCGTGATCGAGAAGCACGTTCGGAAGACTTGTCTAGAGCCCAGATGGAAAGGCGCCTTCCAGGTCATTTTGACAACAAATACTGCTAAGTGTGCTGGAATTCCAAACTAGGTTCATACCTCGCACACCAAGAAAGTGAGAAATCCAGAGAAAGCAATATTGGTCTATGATCCTGAACAAAGAACATTGGTGACTGCACCACCCGTGAGACCACCCAGACCAGCAGAACTGTTGCCTGTACAACAGCAAGAGGGGTGAAGATCAACAAGCTGAAATAGAGACATTCAAGTGCCTGAAGTTACACAGAGTAGAGTTGAAGTCTCTAAAGAAAAAGAAGCAGAGACTAATCCTCAGAATGTGTCACTGAAATTGTGCCAGCACAAACAGAAGATTCAGGTGAAGGAACGTGTGCTGTAGCAAGATGAGTAAAATTGACAAGCTGAATGGCAACAAGGCTATGAACACACAAACCTGAGAAGAAGCTCATCAATAGCTTGAATACCCAAAATTATACTTGATGAAACAGAGTCCAATGATGAAAATGGTATAGAACCAAATCAACAAACTCGGAGAAGATCCAAAAAACCAAGAGTGCCTTGTCACAGATACTCAGCACCTGAGTGGTCAATCTATGTAAACACAGCGTTGAATGTCACTTTGGAAGACTTGTGCAAAGTGAATCTTGAACTGCTAGAACCCCCTTGAGAGCAATCTGAAAACTTGAGGGGAAAAGATTTAAAAGAATGAAAAGAAGAAACGCCAAAAAAATTCATTGATAAAACAAATTGTGCTATCAGACCTTTGTTATTGTAGTCTTATTTTACAGAAGATAAATCTTGGCCCGAGTGAGTAGTAAAAGAATGAGGATAACATTTTAGAAACACGGAGTAGAATTAAGAATTGTCCAATTAGTAACTGAACTTCTGAAGACTAACATGGTCATAAGTAACCTGAGGGGAAAAAAAAGGACTGCTGAATTCAAGAAGCGCTGGAACTGACTCAAGGAGAAATTTGTTGTATTTGAAATAAGTGTAAATATATCATGTGTTCAATTTTCGTAATAAAATAATCAAGATTTCTACAGTACTAATAGGATTTTACCTGGCACCAGGCAGAACCCACAGCAAAGAATTCTACTAAACCACATACATACCTTAGCGAAGATCAATTTAAATATTCTATTGTGAGCTATAAGAAAGATTATTTTTCTACTGTTTTCTCTAGGTTAGTACAAGAATACCCTAATGCCATGGACACAAAGGACTGTTATGTCTGCGCACACTTACCAACGTCTGTTTCAGAAGAAGTAACATACTACCTTATGCCTTTATCCTACGCCATTTCATGCAGCATCTTACTTTCATTAGATGAGGACATTTTGAATATTTCTATTCTAACTATGATCTAATACTTTCCAGGGTTCCATTGACAGAAAACATGAATTTACATCCGAAAGCAAAAGGAATGGATACTTCATGGTATTATTTCTTTTCACGCAGACCTATAGATAGTGTTAAAGCTTATAAGAATAATCTAACATGCTTATTGCGACCGATGGGGAAGATATATACACAATTGCCTTAGAAGAAAAGTATATTAACATAACACAAACTAGCAATAAAGATAGCGATGTATTAGAAAATGTTTGAAAAAAGGAAGAGAATGAATTTAGAAAGAAAATGGTTTACTAAAAATTAAGACTAGAATGCCACCACAAAGGAAATATTTTCATTTACAGAAGATGGGACACCCAAACGAAACAAACATGTAGAAATCAGTAGCTGTGAACACAATTTTAAATTGACAGGAGGAAGTTGGCAAATTTTGCAAGGAGAAGAGAATGCGATTCCTGGAGTTGACTATAACTGTGGACTAAATTCTTATTTCTTGTTGCCAACTGATTGGAAAGGTATTTGTTATTTAGGCATACTAATCCCTAAAATGTATCATGTGCAAAGCTTAAACGCATTAACAATGACACCATCACATAGACAGAAACAAAATGCTGAAACAGGAACAGGCTTAGTAGGAGACATATCTGGAGCAATCATTCCACCTGTAGGGATTATTTCAATGACGAAAAAAATCAGAAAGTTGGCTACCGTTGGCAAGATAGCAAAGAGCACACCTGGAGCTTTGCTTGTAATTAACACTGAGTTAATTGCTATATGGTACTTCAAGACTGACTTGCACTAGACATTTTACTCGCCGAGAAAGGGGGAGTCTGCAAATGCTTAAATTAACTCACTGCTGTTCATACATACCTGATGGAAATAAGGAAATGGAAGGCTATGCAAAGAACATTTCAAGTTTCGAACCTGAATTACAGGAATTGGAAACACCAAGTGGTTTTTTTTTAATTTGGGAAAGAAGTTTACACAATTGGGAATTTGTTTCAACTGCAGCAAAGGGTATTTTAAAAGCTATTCTAAAGCCAATATTATAAGGCTTTATCTAATATTTATTTGTTTTGTTTGTGAGCTGTAGATGTATTTTACACAAAGACAGGAAAAGATGCAAAAAAGTTATATGAAAAAGATTTAGGTTTTAGGGGAATCATGAATGATGATTACATGAAGTCACTGAAATTTAGAGGTCAAAAAGGAATAGACAAGACACAACGGATGAAGAATGTGCACTCTCAAACGAACTCATAAGAAATGAATTTGTGTTATGGTTAAGATAACCATCAGATGGGGGATTAATAGAGTAGAACAATTTACCTTAAATACATGCCATATTTTACACTAGACATTAACACGAAAATGCTTAATAGAATGAAATGTAGGAAAATGTGCCTTTTCTTAAAAGTACTAAATTAATGTGTAGCATGATTTTTGCAGTAAGCACTCATTCCTATTGTAATTACACTACTAGGGAGACTAGGCATCTTCTATTATCTACCTTTCAGTCAATTTTCTTCTTTAATAAATAAATGCTTTTTGAAATGCTGAGCTATGAAATATGATTTGATAAAGGATTCACACTTGACTTGTTTAAATGTGTCTTCTCTGTAGATGTACTTAATTTAAAAATGTATTTCTTCTTTTCCTAAGCTATATGTTCTCATTGTATGTAGTTAGTTTTCTAGCTTCCACATAGTCACAATGCTGAATACTGAATAGTGTATTAAAACAATAATGCTTACATGAAGATATGAGTCTCATGACTTAATATCGTAGGTTACAACTAGAATGTTTCTGACTTTAGAATAGTTAATTTGTTATGCAGCGGAATACTGAATAGCTGATAGTTTAGACTGCAGGGTTCTCGTGGGAACTAAGAGTAAAGCTAACGCACATGAATGTTTAGCAACTAAGTTGACACTTGTAGATAGCACCTTGCTGACTTTGTTCGTTTAACGTGGAAACGAAGGAAGAAGCCACAGACCATTGGATGATCTTTTCTCATTGGCTTAAGATGACCTAACACCAGCATGGATTGTTACATGTGTTTTGTGTTTTATAATATACGTGTTCCTAGTTAGAATTAAGAGTCCAGTCTAGGCTATTCTTCTGCGACCATCCCTTTCTCCCTTAGTACTTCTCACCCTGTTCGCTGTTACTCCTGACAGTGATCTCCGCCGCCAACTACTTTGTGGGTGTCTATTTTCTTTAATAGTTATGGCTAGTGCTGTAACTATTTTCTTAGCTTAACTTTGAACAGTTGCTACTGCGACTGTTTGCTGATGCTGATTTGAAAGAAGAGACTCGGATGAGTTTCTGGACCTACTCTTTATGAGGAGTTCGGCTTCGATCTGATTTTATTTGAATGCTCCTTTAAATTTTTCTCTTTTCCAAAATGACTCTTTATGGGTTCTGGTAGGTTAGACTCCACCTAAAGTAGAATAGGGATTCATTTCCTTTATGGAACACGTTGAAATTTACTTGATTGATTCCAACTATGACCTTTCTTGATATTTCTGTAAACGGATCTGATTTACTAATCTGAATATAAAGACAAAACAAATACTAAACTCTTATAGATAAATAAAGGTTTTCGAACTGATCCAAAACTCTCAATAGACTGAACTAAATGGCTAATTTGATTATGTCTATTGAGATGTTTTCTATCAATGCCCCATTCTAAAACAGTGGCAAAGATCTATTGCAGAGAAGAAGATTTTGGTGCGGAGTTGGCGACCCCTATTGTAAGTTACGGTTTGAACTGAAATTAAAGAAAAACGTTTCTGTGCTAGCACTTTTAAGTTAAGCATGGCTGATTTGTATCAAGCTACCAGAGGGTTGAGTACAGGTTAATTTGGGGTTTGCTTCAGTTTTTCCCAGGAACAGATTGTGGTTGCTGCTTGAGTAGGGTTTCACCCTCTCCTTAACCAGTAACCTAATTTTCTCTATCAGATACTATTACACTACTAACTCCTGCACTTCATGTTCTGGTACTAGCATTTCTGCATTCCTAATCAGTGAAAAGCAAAACAAATAGCTAGCAACAGTGCAAGAAATAAATGGCTGGAAAAACACACACAAACAACTACAGGTACCCAAGTGAAAAAGGGCAACTAGCATGGAGATTAAGCACTGCATGGCTTTTCACATGTAACTGCTTGTGATATAGTATGGAACTATGAAACAGGACGCTTGGAAATTTCAAACATCGGCACATAGCAAAAAATGACTTTCATATTTAAAGTGTGACAGCTATATAAGAAGCTCGGCCAGCACCAGTCCATCAGCAGCTATGTAAGCTTGTTAGCAGCTGTGGGTGTTTGTATCAACTTATGTCAGTATCAGTACATCAGTGGCAGCCACACCTGTATGTCCACCAATCTGTGAGAGTATCGGGTCTGTCAGCAGTTGTCTGTCTTTGTGTCAGTCTAGTGGAAGCTATGGGTATCAAAAGCAATCCATTCCGGACACTGAATTCTTACCCTGTCAGCGGCAGCATTTGTCAATACCTAGTCTATGCAAAACACACAAGATGATGGACGGAATGCTGCACATTGGCAAACATTCACCCCCAGTCACAGATCTGGGTTTAATCCATCGTTATTTTGCTTCACCACACCACCCCAGTTCAGACATAGCCATATGCAAATCAGTGTTGACCCTGTGCCTCATGGGAACAGTCCAGACCGAACTGCCAAGCCATGTCTTCCCTGGACCGGAATCAAGCATCCTAGGACCGGTTTCAGGCTATCAGCCTTCATCAGCCAGGATAGCTTGACTCCAGTGGCGTAGTGAGCACGGGACCCACGTCTGGGCATACCCTTCCCACTTAGGGCGAAATGCAAAACACACAAGATGATGGACGGAATGCTGCACATTGGCAAACATTCACCCCAGTCATAGATCTGATAACGATGGATTTAATCCATCGTGACTTTGCTTCACATGTCACCCCAGTTCAGACATAGTCCATCATGCAAATCAGTCTTGACTCTGTGCCTCAGTGGGAACAGTCATGACCAGACGTGCCAAGCCATGTCTTCACTGGCCACTGGAGTCAAGCATCCTAGGACTGATGTCAGGCTGATCAGCCTTCATCAGCCTAGGATAGCTTGACTCCAGTGGCAGTGAAGACATGGCTTGGCAGCTCGGTCTGGGCATACCCTTCCCACTTGAGGCACAGGGTCAAGACTGATAAGCATGATGGCTGAATGTCTGCACATTGGCATAACATGTCACGCCCAGTCACAGATCTGGGTTTAACCCACCGATTCTGCTTCACGCCACCCCAGTTCAGACGTTAGCCATATGCAGATCAGTCTTGACCCTGTGCCTCATGGGAACAGTCCAGACCGACTATCAGCCTTCATCAGCCAGGATAGCTTGACTCCAGTGGCGTAGTGAGCACGGGACCCACTGGAGTCAAGCTATCCTGGCTGATGAAGGCTGATAGCCTGAAACCGGTCCTAGGATGCTTGATTCCGGTCCAGGGAAGACATGGCTTGGCAGTTCGGTCTGGACTGTTCCCATGAGGCACAGGGTCAAGACTGATTTGCATATGGCTATGTCTGAACTGGGGTGGCGTGGTGAAGCAAAATAACGATGGATTAAACCCAGATCTGTGACTGGGGGTGAATGTTTGCCAATGTACAGCATTCCGTCCATCATCTTGTGTGTTTTGCATTTTGCCCTAAGTGGGAAGGGTATGCCCAGATGTGGGTCCTGTGCTCACTACGCCACTGGAGTCAAGCTATCCTGGCTGATGAAGGCAGATAGCCTGAAACCGGTCCTAGGATGCTTGATTCCGGTCCAGGGAAGACATGGCTTGGCAGTTCGGTCTGGACTGTTCCCATGAGGCACAGGGTCAAGACTAATTTGCATATGGCTACGTCTGAACTGGGGTGGCGTGGTGAAGCAAAATAACGATGGATTAAACCCAGATCTGTGACTGGGGGTGAATGTTTGCCAATGTGCAGCATTCCGTCCATCATCTTGTGTGTTTTGTAATACCTAGTCTATCACAAGAAGACGATGTATGCCAATCAGCAGAAGTCGATAGGTCTCTCCCAGCTGCAGTATATGCCAGTGCCAGTTTGTCAGCGGTATATGCCAGTCGGTTGGCAGCAAGCTGCAGAAATATCAAGTCTCTCAACAGATGTGCATCCCAGTCAGTCAGCAACAATCCGTATAAGAATCTGTCAGCTGGAGTCTGTGTGAGTATCAGCATGTCATCCACGGTCTCTCTGTCGGCAGCCATCTATTGGGGCTAGCAACAGCATGTCCTAGTCTTCTTACCAGTCTGTCAACTCCAGTCAGTATCAGGACGAGTATGCCGGCACCAGTCTATGCCGGTCTCTCAAAAGCAGTTTCCTATGGTAGTTATGGGTAGTCCGCCAGCAGCAGCCAATGTCTGTCAGCAGCATATGCCTTCTTCATAGCAGCAATATGGGTCTTTCCACAGTGGATCTATGGCTGGTAACAGGTGTCTGTATCAGGCTGTAAGCAGCAGGCTACACTTACATTTCAAGGGTGCCTGCTCACTGCAGCATTCGTTCGACAGTAGTCTATGCCTTTCATCAGCAGCTGCTTGAGTACGTCTGTCAACAGGAGTCTATGCCTATTTGGCATAAGCAAGATGTGACTGAGTTTCAATACCAGACTATGCTTGTGGATAAGGAATATTCGGTCAGTCTGTCACAAGTCGTCTGCGCATCCCTGCAAGCATCCTCTGTTAGATGTTAGGTGTGTGATTCTATGCAAGGACCACGGTGCCCGGACGACTTTAAAGCCATCACAAAGTATTTGGGCTGCACAACAGTAGATCCGTGCCTTCTGTTTCTTAAAGTATTTAAAGAAAACTCAAAGAAATGCTATAAAAAATATATAACTACGGCACTACTTGTATAGATAGTCATGCAAAAAAAGCATATTTGCCTTCTTAAAAGCCAATAAAGAGCTGTGCGATAGAGTACTGCTTAACTGGCATGACAAAATGTTCAAGCATGGCCAAAGCCTCTATTCCTTCAAAAGAGAACCATTATTTCGATTTCGCAACTCTGTTATTTATTACAAAAAGAGAAAGCAGGAGATACTCACAGACCAGTATAAGCGGTGGATGGTAGCGCAGCCGAGACACTGCAGTGAGCAGAAACAGCAGGGTGCCCCCCCAGAGCAGCACTCCTTTGTTGAGAGACACTAAGTGTAGTCCACTGCTTCTCCTGTGTTGAGAGCTCTCGGTGCAGCACGGTCACCTGCACAAACCCTCGGTGCAACGGCCCCTTTAAAGATAATGTCCTCCCTCTGTTTATAGAACCTCAGTTCGCGGCTCGCGTTGCAAGTTCCTCAGGGTAACGATGCCCACCCCGGGTGGGCACGGGCCAGCCATACAGTACTTCGCACCCGCTGTGGCACCGACAGCTCTTAAGCCTGCTAGACCGGCTGAAAAATAACCCTGTCAGTTTCTCGGAGGCCGCCTCACGTCTTTCACAACGAGTACGCGCACAGACGGCAAACAGGAAGTGCTCCCGCCTACCGGAAGCGTCACCCTCACGCCTAATCAGTGAGACATGAAGAGCTCCACCCCCTCGGCGAACTGAAGGGCTCAGTCACTAAATGAGAAGGACCAGCGGTCCGTAACTTATACGGCCCGTCCGTAATTTTCCTAACTCCCTTCCCGTGGTCAATTTAAGCTGGTTCCGTCATTGCCTTTCTTTGTCTTTTCCTTTTCACATCTCTGTATCCCTCTTTCTCCAGCCCAGTTCGTTCAAGTTATTCATGCTCATACTATGAGCCTCATAGCCCAAACGCGACCCAAGGGCATTCGAGCGCTTTATATGCGCATCAGATTACATCACACTGTGACCCATTCCCTCCTTTCTCTGCTCTTCACATCGCTCCCACTTGATAGAGTCACTTGTCCCTTTCTTCCACCCATTTGTCTCCCGCTGCCTCCTCTTCTTCACTCACATGGCTACATTCCATGCCCTCTGCTCTTCTTCTGGACTCTTAACTTCTGCTTAAACGATGCACCTAACAATATGATTGATAGGAATTGTCTAGTTTTTCCCAAATTTCCATTTAGACATTTATTTGGCTTAGTGCCGACACTACTAGGCGCAGTGGAATTGTTCAAAGCAGTTTGCTGACGTGTGCCGTGAGTAGTTCTTGTGAGAGGTGGTGAATGGAGGCGAGCCCCAGATACCCGAATCCACCTTAACTGGTGAGCTTCCTTCTCCACTGTCTCCGCTGTACTTTGAGATAATTATTATAAATCCTATAACTGGCCACCTTAATGAGATGCCTGTTGATTGTACGAAGATGAACGACCATGCATAAAAGGTATCCATACCTTTGTAGTGCTTATGATATCACTGCCTCCCTAAATTTCATGTTGTCGGTAGTGTTTTTATCTGCTCCAGGGAAGAGTTGAATACTTTTTCTTCCCATACGCATTGCTTGTGGGTCACTTGCCATGTGTTTGCAGCCATTTGGAGGAAGTCATAATTTACGACCTGAATAAAATGAATATTCATTAGGCAGGCAGTTTCTCGCCCCTTCCAAATTGTTGACTCTAGTACCTAGACTCAATTGTAAAATGTTGATACTGTTGTAAACAAAAACATTGATACTTGTGAATTGTGACTATAACCATTGTGTTTAATCTGGCAGTCACACTTATATGCCTGCGCATTTTTTTTTTTAAAAAACTCTAAATTTACAGTTTTTCTGTTGGTTTTTGTTCCCACTGTATTGTCTGGTATTTATACAAAATAAATATTTATGAATTTTCCATCAGACAACATATATAGGTTTTACTGTATCCCTACTTGAATTCAGGTGTTTATATGGTTTGCATAAGGGACCCCTGTTCCTTTACTAATACATGTACCCCTGGTCCCTTTATTTCCATGGGTTTCCCTTGTTTTACATAGGCGTAAGAGGATGAACAGCCATGCATAAAAGGTATTAATACCTTTGGAGTGTTTTATATTATCACTGCCTCTCTAAATTTCATGTGGTCTGTAATGTTTATTTCTGCTCCAGGCGAGAGTTGAATAATCTTTCTTCCCATACCTATCCCTTGCAGGTCAAGTGCCATGTATTTGCACTCAATTGGAGAGAGTCATCATTTGCGACCTGCCTAATGAATATTCATTAGGCGGGTCATTTCTCGCCCCTTCCAAATTGTTATTTTACGAACCGACCTATTAGTACATAGGTCGGTTTGAAAATAAGATTCTGGTTGCAAAAAGTCAGTTCCCAACTTGTGACCACAGTTTTAGTATAAATGGCCCATTGTTTTCTATAATGCATTCTGTCTGTCAAGTGACTTTTGATCTCAAGTGCCCCTACAAAGAAGGACATCTGTCTTTTGATTCGTTTTGTTGCTATCTGAAACTCCATACGTGTAACCGCATTCATGTGGGTTTTAGTCTCCTCCTTTCCTGGGGCACCTTGGTGCCTTATTCTCTAAGGAAGTTTTCTAGCCGCACTGTATCTTTTACTACAATTTTATAGGCCAATTATCACAGTGGTGGGCGCACGAGGTACCTTGTCTAACCAGTCCAACTCTTGAAACCTGCTCTCTCTCTCATGACACCATGTTTCTCAGGTACCTCCCCCACAATCTGATTTTCTCCAAACACATCTCATGTTGCCCCTGATGCTTAAGTGTGTCATGTGCACTATGCTTTGTGATGCACTCCTGGCTCTGATAATCAATGCAGCTCACACTCAGTGCCATCGTCTTGGTAGTCAGGAAGACACAGAATTTTAAGGAAAATGCAGGTGTCCAGTGAGTCCACTCACCCTTGGAGTTCAGGGCAGGTTGATATTCTCTGTGAACCCCTGCTTGTTTCTGTGCTTTCTGTGCTGCTGCTTGACCCCAACAATCAAACGAGGCCCCAAGTATAACACCTTGCTAGAGCACACAAAAAATAGCTGTCTTGAGGCCTGTAAGCTTCGTCCCGAATACTAGTTGCATCTCAATGGAGGGTGTGGTAGGTCAAAGGTAGCAGGTACAAGGTGCACCCTGCCTACCCTAATCTTCAGGTTGTCCCAGATTGAGAACACGGGGTATTTGCCATCTCTACTATTTTGGAACCATATTTGATGGTCTAACAATAGACATCTGCCTCCAGGAAATATGAATCAATGTTTTCCTAACAGACCACTGGAGATCTGCTCATAACTTCCAAAGGATTCTGAACTAAGGTGCTTTTCATGTTTGTTATAATTTATGCATTATATATTTGTTCAAACATATTGCAACAATAATGCAGATAAGAACAATACAAACAAAACATTGCACATAAAAAAGGGAGGAACATCCAATCAGTCATCGGTGTAGGGTTACAAAATAGCATCCCACATTTCATGAAATATATCTGTACTGTAACTACATTTATCGTACACAACGTTTTCTTTGTAAGCCATGGACAAGGGATTTTGGAACCATGAAGGGGCTTCTATTTTTTGCTTCGATTTACAGTTTCTCATAGTCTTGTTTTTAGCCACTATTAAAGCTCTTAAAAATCATACATTTCATAATTTAGAGAGTCTTTCTCTCATTGGTAACTAAATTAATAGAATGTCTCTCTTCCTTGGTTTCAACTAAATTATCAATACCATACTAAGCCTATTACAAACCTCTTCTCAAAACTAGCCAATCAGAGATCATATAACAAATGTAATAAATTGCATTCTTGTTTCTCACATTTCCAATAATCGTTTACTATTGACTGTAATTTGAACATCTTTTGGGGGCATCAATACATGCTCAATACAATCTTCTACAATACAAGTCTATAATGAGCCTAGATTTCTTATATCTTAACCGGGGTGATTCTGATACAGATAAATCCTCTCCAGATTAAGATCTGATTCAATATAGTTAATTCCATGGTTTTCGACATTGCAATAAACATTGTTGTAAGTATCTTAAGCTCTATACAATATACTCTCTTCTTTTTCCCTTATGAGCAGTAATTTTAAGGAAGGCTCCGCCTTCATTAGGGCGCCTATTGGGCTCATAGATGTAGAAAAACATTTTATTAGCTGTTTCTACATATCTAACTCTAAAGGACAAATATTGTAATCTGGTCTGATACCCTCAAACATGCTCTTTTTAACCATATTTCCATGTTGTTTCTTTTTTTAACGAGAATTCTAGCTTTGTACCAGCTTTTCCACAAATGTTTTACAATGTATTTTATAGTGTTCCAAATGCTTTATTAAACCATAATACTGAATGAAGTATTTGGTTACAATATAAAAATAATCAAATAGACCATCTGTAATAATTAGATTAAAACACTCATAATTTCAAACACACATTACTGGTTTCACTATTACACACACCTAGAAAATATAGTCTCAGATCCAACATCATAATAAAAATAACTAAAGGTAACAGTAGCATTTTATATTGTATGTAATGAAAGAAAATAAAGAGAAATAGGAAAGGCGAGGGTGTCAAATACTAGTGCTGTTTCTAATAATAATTCAAAAAATTTATATTTTTATTCATTTTATAAACATTTACAAACATCAAGTCAGCAATGGCAGCTCCCCCACTAGAGAGTTACCAGTACAAATCAACAAACAGGTGACAACCCCCACGTGCCTGACCAGTCATCAGCAGCACGCTGTCACATCAAGTGCAGACTCCTAACCAGCTTAGAGTAAGTTCAGGCAGATGAGGACCAAAGGGGGACACTTCACTCCAAGACATCACCAGAGGCGGGTCGCATTCCTTCTCTAATGATGTATCCACCATCACACACCAATACTGTATGTCCTCAGAAGCCCCACCATCAGTACGTACCATTGTAAGCCACATTTCTTCACCCAACAGCCACGTCTGAGCATCCCTATACCATATCTCTCTTGAGGGACCCCCAGGCTGGGTCTAATGGATAATTATTCTACGCTTTGCTAACAGCAATACCAGTGACGCAAACAAATAGCAGATTTTTCTTCTTTTAAATGTAATGGGTGTAAGCCCAGTATAGAGTTCCTCAGCAACAACCAACCTTCTGAGATGGTACTGCAGTCAGCAATTTCCATTAGTCTTTAACAGCCAGACATGACCATAACGTTAAGAAACTCAGCAGCAGGCTGTTCACATTTAGAACATTACCCCCTCTGCATCGGGTGAATTTTACTAAGGATACAGGGGGTTAGATAGGCACGACTGAGAATCTTAAACTGTACCACTCGGAACCTGACATTACTAGACACCTTTTTGTGGTACTCCAGTACCCTGTCCCACTCGGAATCTGTAAATAAGTCATCAATTACTGGCTCCCACTTAGCTTATATAGTCAAGGGAGGATATGTCCTATCTTGCACCATCGCCTTATAAACCAAGGATAGACATCTGAACTCTTGTAATCATGACATGGAATTCTGTGTTGTGTGAGAGTCTGGAGGTCATCCCGGAAAACCGTCCAACACATACGCACCGCTGCAGCCACTTTAGCAAAGTTCAAAATTGGCCCAGTCCAATCTTAAATTTTAGTCTGGCTTCCTCGAGTGTTCTGAACATTAGCCCCTCGTACAGATTGCCCATCTCCTGACAGCACCACTCCAGCCAAACCATCCTCTGGGCTACCAATTGAAGATCCTGGAAATCCAGATCTCCTTGTCAGACATGAAAGGAGTGCCTCCCACCACATACCTACAGAAACGGTCCTAAACCTGAGACATCAGTGCCAAAAGATATGGCAGCATCCGGGAGTCCCCCTGTAAAGTCGACTGTGCCACGCCCAACTCCCCGAGGGGTAGCAGCCCACAAGAAGCACCCTTTCCCTATTTGGGGCATCTAACTGCCACAGCAGAAGGTGCTGCAGCTGTGAGGCCATAGAGTAATATTCAAAGTCCATGAGTGACAGCCCACCATCCTCAATTGTAAATTCAAGTTTTCTCAGTTTAATCCAGGGATGTGCGTCATCCCAAAGCAAGAAAGTAAGCATCTGGTCGATCCGAGTCTTGAAGATTTATACGTTAAAAATTGAAAAAAAACGTAAATCCTTGAAACTTTAGCAGAAATATATATATAATACCTGATCCACTCCGACCACATCCACCTTTCGGAGCCGGTGCAAGGGGGTGGGAGCGGGGCCCGCTATTAATATTACAAGAAATTTCCTGCATGTAACAATCCAAACAGGAAAAGAATCTCGCACTCCAGAAGGTTCAAGCTGTGTAAAGTTTATTTAGCTTGACGCGTTTCGTCCAAGGCGGTCTTTTGTCAAAAGCCATAACCATGATTGGAGTAAGTGTGACCTATAAACCCCACGTCATCATGATAAGAGAAAACATACTACATACATTTACTGAGGTGTTTACTACATGCATGGTGTACTTCTGGCAAAATACTGTACTTTCTTTATGAGCACTATATTAGTACATAAGCATGGTGAAATAAAAAGAATATTAAACCTACAGAAAGGCGACAATTAGACATTTGTGAACAACGGACGCAACGCCCAGCATGAAAGATCATTAAGGGAGTCCATCCTTACTGCACCCAGCCGCAAAGTCACGCCCAATCAGATAGCACATGCTTCATTTCATTACCCCAACTTATCGAAACCCACATACTAATCAGTTAGAGGAATGGTCTATGCTGATGGGCAGTACTTGTAAAAACATTTTGGGTCTTTTATCAAAATATGCGGCCACTGAACTGGATGAGGTAACATTGGAAATTAAAAAATTGAAGGACTCACTTGATAAGCACCGCTCACAGGAAGAAGTACAATCCGTCTTAAAGGAATCAGAAGCACGACTGGCGAAGTATGAGGAGGAGATAAAAACTAAGAAAAAAACTAAAGTTCTTATGTGATAAAATTGATTATGCCTCTGGAAGAATCCGGATGTTTGGGAGGAAATATGATACAGCCAGGAAAGAGTACAGACAGACAATTTCACTCTGTTAGCAGGAATTGGTTACATTGGAATCCAGCTCGGATAACCTGACGGAGATTGATGATCTTCAAATTACAGGGGCTTCCAGCTCAGCACCCTTCACTACTTGGGAAGAGTATCGTTTTTACAGCAAAACCAGGGGCCCCCGAAGAAAACCACCAAGAGGAGGAGGCGGCAACAATGTAGGATGAAAAAAACAAGAAGGGGAGGTGCTATCAGGGAAAAGAGACACTTTGCCGCATGGGAGAAATACACGGCAGAACAAGAAAGCAAAATAATTTGTGAGAATACCTTAACAGTCATTAATTTATCCACCTAGGAACTGAGTTATGAAGAACATTCCCTTTTGGAATTGGAACATATATTTTGCCCTATTGCAAACTTTGATTATTTTAAAACCCGAATTGATTTATTTCTGTTTGTTAGTAGACTCAAATTGTTAAAAGTGCATAGACAACAAAAAGAGAGACAAAGGGTGGGGGTACTCTCTGTTACTGACAGGAGGGACACCACTTTTGATAGTTTCTGTATTGGTGACATAGATGGTCTAGCTATATTAAGGGAGTGTGAGTTTGGAGGAAAGGATTGGCTTACAGAAAGAGAACTATTGTGCAATCTAGGTTTTGAGATTGATATACCTAGTAGGAATGACTTCAGGCCAGAATCCAAATACAGCCCTGTTACTCCGCACAATAGTTTAGACACCTTTCATGAGGTAGTTGTAGATGAACCCATGCAACTATGGCGTTCCAATAGCAACAAATTCGCCAAAAATCAGTATGATGGACATAACAGGCTTTGAATTCTTTAAGTAAGAATCCCTCTATTGTGACTAAACTAGCAGATATGGGGGGCAATGTTGTGCTTTGGGACATTAACCAGTACAACATGGAGGCGCGAAGGCAGTTGGATTTTTCAGGAAGCTATGGGAAGGCCTCACTATTACTGTACAATCAAACCATTCTAGAATATCATTCCTCACTTGCCAGATGGCATGGACAGGGATATTTAGATGAGGAGGAGTTCTGCTTTTTATTAGTAAAAAAACAAACCTGCCTCCTGTTTTTACCTGCTCCCAAAGGTTCATAAACATAAGACAGATCTCCCGGGTAGGCCCATTATATCGGTCAATAACAGTCTCCTTCAGAATACCTCTATTTATTTGGATTTCTTTCTGTGCTCATATGTCCTGAACTTACCTTCGTCATGCAGAGACAGTATGGATTTTATTAACAAGATTCAGAATTTCCCCTGAGAACCGAGTTATATCTTGGTTGAAATAAACGTTGTATCTCTTTATACCTGTATTTCTCATGATATAGGTGAGACAAACCGCTTGTACTGTATGATCATTCCATGATGTTATTGAGCATGCTAAGGTTTAGCCTTGAACATAATTTTTTCCTACTTTGTGATCAGTGATTCAAACAACTTGTGGGGACTGCGATGGGAATTTGCTTTGCACCCAGTTATGCTGGTATTTTCATGGGGTGGTAGAGGCACAGCATGTGTGGACAGAGGGTAATGTGAGGTGGACGCAACATCTGGCGTTTTAGACACGCTACATCGATGACCTCTTTGTCATCTGGGATGGTTCTCAGAAAGAGTTAGATAGGTTTCTGCCATGGATTAATGTGAATGATTTAAATCTCCGGTTCACTCACAAAACCAATAAAACTACCTTTGAGTTCTTGGACGTCCTAGTTATCATAAAAATTATACAATCAACACTAGCCTCTTTAGAAAAGCCACTGCTGGCAATAGTATCCTCCACACCCGAAGCCACCACCCTCCTATATTAAAATGGAGTATTCCATATGGAGAGCTTTTGAGGGCTAAACGGAACATCATTACCCCAGAGTCATTTTTGGCAGAACAGGATAGGATGGTTAAAAGGTTCCAGGCTATAGGTTACCCAGCAAAAGTGAAATAAAATAGCGTGGAAGAAAGTAATAAAAGTCGAGAGGGCTGGCCTGCTCGTTCCCAAAATGAAAACAGAAACCCAGAATGAAATCAGGTTTATCATAACGTACAATCAGGAATCTGGTGCTATCAGTAGGGTGTTAAGAAGCCATTCGGGTTTGGTCAGGAGAGATTTGGTTATCGGGACGATGGTCAGCAAATTTCCCCACATTACATATCGTGAGAACAGGTTACTGAGGGATTTACTAGTCAACAGTTACCCAGATAAAAACCCTGGAGCTACGGGCTTGTGGCTCGGTGAACAACAAGGGTTTTACAAATAGGGACAGTGCAAGGCATGCAGACAGCACAAACAAGAGAACATACAGACTACCAACTGGGGGCATGGCTAAGAGTAAGAAACTCATTACCTGTAGTGATTTTGTTATATATGTACTAGTCTGCCCATGTGGTTTGCAATATGTTGGAAGTACCATCTTCCCTGTCAAGAAGAGAATTTTGGAACAGCTACGGGCTATACGTAATAAAGATTTCAGTTACCCAGTAGTTTATATATATAATAATATATATATATCGTTTATGCCACACACATCTTATCTTTTCAAATAGACCCTGTTGGGTTTCTCTTTTTCCATCAAGCTTAAGCGACTCGTGATCTGTTGTGGCGTAAGAGCACTTTGCTAGTTTGATATTTCTTAATGACAGTAAAGCCACAACCTCCTTTTCTAGTGCTAATTTGTGACTTTTGTGTTGAGAAGTTTACTTTTCCTTCCGACATCAAAAATTCAAATAATAGTGTGCTTATGTGTTGCAATCTCAAAGCAGGACAATAAAGTGGTATGGATTGATAGACATGGACATGTTTAAGCAGTGCTTTATTTGTAAAATAGTAAGTGCCAGGCCCAAGATATTTGTCAGGAGGCCAAAGCAACTTGCACCACATACGGTTCTTGCCAGCGCTGCAAACACCAGTACCAACAACACCTCCTTACAGTTACAGTCATATATGTGTGATAATTTGGACTATACCTGGTGACCCAAAGGAGTAGAAATGCCCTGGTATTATTATTTTTAACCATATATTACATTTTTAAACCATTTGCTCAGGTGCTTTTTTTAAAAATAGGCTAGCACCAGCAAACACTGGCGCAAATGAAGCACTGCATTTAGGCAGATTGCAATGTACATAGTTTACACTAAATACATAAGTTCAAAGTGCCCCCATTTCTTAAAAGTGAATGCCAGTCTTGTTCATTAAAGAGCACAAGTTCAAAGTATTTACCTTTTGTAAGTCCAGTGGAATTGCAATTCCCAAATAGTTCACAAAATCTGCTTTCCTGAAAAGAAATGTGTGCAATAATTTCTGAATGCATTGATGATAAGGGATGGCATCCTCAAGTTGCCCCTAATTATCTTAATTCGAACTGACCATTTCTCTAAATTGAGCTGTCTTTATAATTGTCTGTCATGTCAACTGCATACACTATAAACCTCATTTCTAGATGACCGATTTTAATACAGAAAATCTCCATTTTCAACCTGCTGGTAATCACTGACAGCTGAAATGCAAATAACAGACAACAGAGCAAACAGCATTGTTTTGTCCCTTTTATAATTGTAATCCATTTTGAGAGAGATAATTTAGGGAAACTGTCATTGAAAGTACCACTTTGTCTCTATCTGTGCTAAAAGAAAAAAGTGCAAAGCTTGTCACTGCCTCTGGTGATCTTGACAATATCCAGTATTTGCCTTAATTGTTTTCTCCTGGAACTCTTTACACTGAATCCTTACTGCTGCTTGTGAAGTACGTTATATTGCTTCTTTCAATGAAACAGTGCAGATTTTACTTACAATGTTATAATCTATGTTTATCAGTGAAATTCACCTCTGGATCTCTTCTTCCACAATCAAAACCGTTGTGGTATATTTGAAGTTGTCTGAAAATTAACCTCTTCCAGTACTCCAGCTATATAATGTCTTTAGTATATCTGCGAAAGCTTGCTTAAAGGTTTTATGAAAGATATTGGAGAAACCATCATATTCTCGTGGCTTTACAGGAGCTAACAAATGTATAGAAGCAATTATGTCTTCAGTCTGTATTGCATTGTCCAGCAGGACTTTTGTCTTTTTCCAATTTTGGGAATGGCAAACCTCTAATGAACGCATCAGCTTTTCCCTGGTCAAAAGGTACACCACTGCACACTGATTTATATAAATTGGCAATACATTTGTTTCTGCTTACTTTGCTTGTCACCAACGTGCTATATGTATTTTTCGCATCTTATATTAGCTTCTAATGTTCACAGTGCTACAGTCAGTCAGGTCTCAGCTTGGCAGTTTGTTTTACCTTCAATACAAATCCCTTATCTGATTTTGAAGAGATTCCCTTGTGTTTTCTCATTGTGCTTCACATGCATCTTTTATCGTGCTCTTTTCACCTCTTTTCTAATAGTTATTTATCTTGGCTTTCTGAGGTTCTTGGCCTTCCTATTTGAAAGCAGACAGGCATATCAGCTTTCCTCTCACAAGTACCTTTGACCCGTGGTGGCAAATACGGGAAGGGGTGATGGCGGATGGAAGGCGGGGGGTTGAAAAAGGAAAAAAAAAAAAAAAAACTTCTCTGCACACCGCCGTCTCTCCTCCATAGTTGCTCCTCCCGGAAGCAGAAAGCCCACAAGCTCCTCTAAGGCAATCCCAGCGCTGCTGTCAGCGTGAAGTGCGCATGACTGTTTGGCCGGCCCAAGACGGCCGGCCAAACCGTCATGCGCACTTAAGTGCAGATATTTCCTCCTCCCTCTGCTGGTTGTGACGACAGCCAAGTCCCGCCCCAAAACTGGATTCAGCACGGAAGAATAAAATGATAACGAGTTATCATTTTATTTTTCCTTTTTTTCACTGCTGAAAAGCAGTGGGGCGACGCTCATCCACCTTAGCGGAGGAGCCGCTGTTGCCCTTAATGCTTTCCACATCATGATAGCTTTCTTAGTATTAACATTGCCTTTCCAGATGATGTGGTATATTTCTTTTTTCTCTATTGAACAACTGTCTCATCTTTCAGAATGAAAGGATCAAATTTTGATTGCTTATTTGAGTATGGGGTTTGTTTGTTGTTATTAACCAACTCAGTTTGCACATAAAAAGTGATAAATATGTTCTGTCAAAAAGAATATCCTGAGCTTGGAAAATGAGTTTTCGTGTCCGTAAGCAGTCAGGTGCAAGAGATCTTATAAACAGACAAGCAGGTCCAATCATTAGCAAAAATTCTTGCAGATGTATTATTATTAATTATTAACAAGCATTTATTAAGCGCATGGCTACCCAAGTCGGGCTTTCCAACGCTAGCCATCCCTACTGGAGTCAGCACTAAATTATGCATATACGTAAGTTTTCAGTTTTCTAAAGCTTAATACGTTATCATTAAGTCTAAGGCTAATGGGCAAGAAGCTCCATAATTTGGGAGCCAGGTAGAAAAAAAGACCGGCCACCACCTCTGGCTCTTTTAATTTTGGAACAGTAAGAAGACCTAGCTTAAATATTTGAGTTCTCTATTAGCCTTGTATGGGTTGATGAGGTGGTGAAGAATCCACGGGCCTGCTTTGTGTTTAGCACGACGAGCAATCCATAATGCCTTGAATTGAATTATTTTGTTTATTGGCAGCCAGTGCAGCGTGGCAAGCACCGGGCTGGCTGATTGGGTCCTAGGGACACCTATCAACATTCAGGCAGCTGCATTCTGAATGGTCTGCAGTTTGTTAGTCATAGAAAAAGGACTACCTAGAAACAGAGAATTACCATAATCAAGGCAGGATAGTATAAGTCCCTGCACCACTGTTCATCACACATTCATAGGGAGCCATTTAATCGTTTTGCTCAGGGCTTTAAGAAGGCTGAAGCAACTTGCTGCAACTTTTTTTGCTTGTAAGGCTATAGTAAGGTGGCTGTCCAGAATAACACCAAGACTTTTCACTTCTGATGTGGGGGTGGCTGATATCCTAGGGACGGAGGCCAGGTAAATTGGTTCCATTAAGATGGATTGTTACGAACTACCAAAACCTCATTTTTGTCCCCATTTAGCTTAAGGCAGCTCGCCGCCATCCATTTGGTGACTTGCTCTAAACAACTGTTTAGTTTTTGGTATGTCGGGTTGACATTGGGAGAAAAGGAGACAATGATCTGGGTATCATCTGCATAGGATACCATAGTAAAGCCTAAAGAGCATATAATGTCAGATAATGGGTGAACATAAAGATAAAAAAATTGTGGGGCTAAGTGAGGAGCCTTGTGGCACTCCGCATTTTAACTGATGCATCTTGGAGCGAAATGGTCCTTTGCTGACTTGAAATCTCCTGTTGGTTAAGGCAGTGGCAGTGTTTGGAAGCAGTATGTATTTGACGGTTTGAGCAGGACAGTGTGCCAGGGGTTCATTTGCTTGATCAGTTTCTTGGACTGGGAGAAGCAGAGTTGATTAAAAAATGTTTAAACTGCCATGGTCAGGGGTCTACCAAGAGCTTGGCTTTTGGAGTAAGGTGGCCTTCAATTGCATTTCAGGAAGCTTGGAAGAGTCATCTTTGTAATGGTGCTTTCCTCGCTGTGTAATGATCCTATTAAGTTCCTTGGCAGGACATATCACTTGTAGATCCATTGGATATTGGAATCTCTTTGCTGATTTGATGGAAGATTTTAAGATCCCTTTGAGGTGCTGGCTTGTTTAGTCACGCTGGTTGTTAAATTTTGTTCCTTGCTATTGTGGTGCAGTGATTTCAGTCTCATCTTCTTTACCTCCCTTGATGATGTTGAAGTGAAGCCTTTGGAATGCAGGTTCTGGAGTTACTCCACTTCTGCTATTTCAATGGGTATAGAGATGGTGGAAAGATCACTGTACGGTTGAGATTACTCAATTGTCTGTTTGTGTCTTATTGGTCACTGTTGCTAGCATGGATGTTGTAGTGGGCGCGATGGCGCGTTATTGACGTTTGAAGCCTTAGCGGAAGACACCGGTGTGCCTGTGGGTCAATTCTTAATGCATGCCTCCTTAACAAGGGCCCTAGCGACTCGTTGGGGAGACCTAACGGTTGAGCCTCCTATGCATTTATTGATACAGTACCTTTATGTTATGGGGGCGGGGTCGCACATAGTACACTGGCTGGTAACGGCCTTACTCACGCACACCTTTGCATAGGGCGTATCTTTCTCCGGATAAAATCAATCGGTACTTCAATATCACCACATCAGAGTGTCCGCGTTGTCGGCGGCCTGCCGCGGACCTATTACACATGGTGTGGACTTGTGTCACCCTCCAGTGCTATTGGAGTGAGGTGGCCGCATCCCTGGTACTTTGCACCGATACGTCCCTGCCGTTGACATGGGAAGTTTGCATACTAGGGGTCTATGCAAGGACCAAGAAAAATAAAGTAACGTCACGATTTCGAGATCTGGGGCTGATAGTAGCGAGACGTTTAATCACGAAGCGGTGGAAACATGTGGACCCCCCCGAATTGATTAGCTGGGAATAATCTCTCGCAACCTGGGCCCGGGCGGAAAGCACAGCACTGCACAGAGAAGAAACTGCGGGGTTGCGCAAATTCCCCATTGCACAATATTGGGACGCTATACTAGCGGCGTTCCTTAATGAGGGCGATGGGGCTGGCAATGACACTCAGCCAGATGACACGTAGCTTACCCACAAGTGATTCTGGGATGCCCGGGATGGGTTGTTAAGTGACGGGGCCCACCAGCCATAAGTCGATGCCATACAACAGCGATATACCGCGAAACCCCTTCCACCTCCCCCACCACTGTCCCCCCCCCTCCATCAGCATGACGCAGCCAATCTCACCCCGGGCGCGCGCACCTAGCCCTGATGGGCATCCCTTGTTGCCACGGAGGTTAGGATCCGAGGCACTGCGTATGTAGCATCCCGCATAGATTGATAGCAGTCGTCGCAAGGAGACAAATATGGCAATCACCCCCCCACCCCTTTCCTTTATTATTTTATATATATTTTCTTCGGTTTCAAGTTATTGAAAATAACAATTTTGTTATTATATATATGTCTTATTGATGAACATTTCTTTTGGTTGTTCTTTTTTGAATTATTATGCCAAGTCCCATCATTGAGGAACTCATACAATCATATGTTGCCATTCAGCGCGATTATTGATGATGTGGACGTTGCATGTTGAAGTGCAGTCCTTGTCAATTTATGAGTACATATAGATCCAGCAATCACCATTGTGAAATGGTAATAATGATGCAACACTGTTGACAGGCGACTGTAGTGCTACAAAAGACGCAGATAGTAGCTTTCGGCTGAAAGTGTTGAGGCTTGTCCTGATGCTGCTCATGTACTATGACATGTTGATTTATAAGATGATTTCATGAGGATATATCTTGTAATTAGATTGCAGAATTGGATAGTTTCTGAATTGTCATGTAAAATGTGAAAAGATGCAATGACCAAATGGACATAAAAACAAAAATTGAATAAAGATATTTAAAAAAAAAAAAAAAAAAAATGGATGTTGTAGTGGGAAGTATGACAGCAAAGACAATACCCTGGTGGTCCCTCCAAATCATGATTACTCAAAAAATTACCTCGGGCGCCAAAAATACAGTCTGGTTTGTGGCCGAGGGCAACACCGATGGGCAGGCGGGTGGGGTTAGGTGAGGCGGGGACAGTGGGGGAGGGGCTAGAGTCAAGAAAAATCACCACCTTTCCAAAACATTACTTGACAGTGCTTTATTTTAAAAGCAAATGTAACTATAAAGCTACAAGGAGGAGGCAAGAGGGTTGGTTAAGTCTATGCTACAGTACAATGTTGCATGCATTCACTTGCCTTGGTTCCGCTCTTCTCTGTGCCAACTTTGACTATAATGCATTCCGAATGATTTAATGCACCATGGTGGGCTATGGGCAAAATGCTTATGCACACTCACGCACACACACACACACACACTTTCATAGACATGCAATTGTGTATATGCACACACTCACTCACAAACACACAGTATTTGAGGTAGTTCAGGTTTTCTTTTTTTTACACTTAATTCCCACTGCCAAGGGCTGCATCTCCCCGCCTATGCATTTTACCAAGGCTTAGTTTTTTTTCTGGTTCCAATACCCCTTGGGCCCCCCACTTTGCCTTACATTTGTATTTTACATTTACTGCTGTAGTGTGTGAATGCATTTCATGAAAAGGAATATAAAGTAGAGTTGCCAAAAGAAAAATGCAAGCCATGTGTTTAAAGAGTCTGCAAAGACCTCGTCTTGACACTAAATAGGGTTATAAATAAAAAAGTATGTATTCATTTGTAATGTGACTTTTCTGTCTTTGTTCCCTTTAATTATCAGTCATGGATCATTCAGGCAGCCCTAGAATGCTTTCTATTTATATTTGCTGTTCGAAGTATGCACAGATAACAGCCCATCACTGACCTGAAGGAAGACAAGGAAGACAAGCTGGCAGCAAGCAGGCTGGCAAAGAAGATGGTCTGCAGGGGGCGAGGAGGGGCACAGGCTGGCCCGATCCACGGGAGTCCTCCTGCTGCAGTTCCCCAAGGCTGCATATGGCATTGAAAAAAGCAGGCTGTGGGCGGCGACGTCATTTGCAAAGGCAGAAGGAAGCTTTCAGAAGGCCCAATAAAAGTCAGCTGTGAATGTGGAACAGCTGACTTTAAAGGGGCCTTTGCTTCCTGCCAGTGCTAGGCATACGACGTCACCATGGCTCTCAGGAAACACAAAAGAGGGCTGCTGGAGTATGTGCAGGAAAGTTGTTATCGCGCATGCTCCAGCGGCCCTCTTTTGTGTTTACTGAGAGCGTCGGGGAGCCCGGCAGCTACAAATGTGGTTCTGTGAAAAAGGTCTGCGGGCCGCCTAGGAAGGTCTGCCGGGCCGCTGGCAGCCCGCGGGCCATACTATGAGTACCACGGCTCCAAATGATTGGGGCATTTCCTGTTATGACAGAAAGGGGTGGGAGCACACTGCTTCACCTCCCAGCACAGTTCACCCCTTAGCATTATGGTAAATGCAGTTCATGGTAAATGCTTACTTGAATATTTACTGGAGTATTTTACCAAAGTTGGTGCAGGTAAGTGCTGTAAATCTCTAGGCACGTGTTTCTGGATATCCTCCATCATCAGTAGAGATAAAAACGAATTTAATGTGGGGTTGCTGAGCAAGCTGCCACAATCCTTTCAGGTCTCCGTACCTCTCACAGGCGCACAGGTTCATCTCCAAAAGCTCGTCAGCTCAATGGCTCAAGGGGCCATTGAGCTGTGCTGGGAGGTGAAGCAGTGTGCTCCCATCCCCCTTCTATTTCCTGTTATGAGTTCAGGCGGAGTGAAGATTGCTTTCAAAGAATGTCCAGCTGAATATATGGGCTCGGAGAAGCTGAGGGCCTCTAACCTCATCATGCAGAATCTTGGGAGGGGGAGGTTTGACCGTTTGAACAATATGTTGTCATAAGTTCTTGGGTTTACAGAGAAGTTCTATCAGTGGAGGTGCTGGTTCATATATCAACATGAATGAGCAATAAAAAGTGGTTGAGAGTGAATAGCGTATTAGAAGGGATTAGATTCAGCGCCTGATTTAGAGTTTGGGAGTTGGGTATTCCATCACAAACGTGATGGATATTCCGTCCTCCTATTACAAGTGAATTATATCCTAATCTCTCTGGCCCCCACCTTGGCATGCCCTAATCCCCTTCCTCTTTCTAGCCACCTTCCTCACACTCTTTTATCCCCACCAGCATACTCATCACTCCACTATATCCTAATGCACTTGTAATAAGGCAGGTGGGATATACGTTACATTTGTGATGGAGAACCTGTCCGCTAAACGCTGAATCAGGCCCTCAGTTTTGACAAGGTCTTAGAAACCTGTGGTCTGTAAGGAGTCCTTGAAAATTACTGCTAGTTCTCTGGTCTTTCTCTTGTGATTTTGCATAAGAATTTCATATCCAAGAGGAATTTCTGCCTTTTTGATTGGGGATGTTACATCTCCTAAGCAGGTGTCAGTGAGAAACTATAGGCCTGGGTGTAAGTCGGAGATTGGGTTGTATACGTTTGGTAAGTTCTTGTTCATCAATTTTGCATGATAAGGAGGCAACTTAGCCATGGGGATAATAAAACTTAGGTGGGGGTGGGGGGGTTGGAGGATAAGTTGTAAGAGGGTGAGCGATGGTTAGTTGGGGGAAGAGGAATGTTGGATAGGAGAAGTTATTGAGGGAGGAGAAATGGTAGATGCGTTGGTGTTGGAATGCACATCTTCATACTCCCAAAAGGCGGAGTGGGATCTTAATAAGTTACGGGATATATCAGAGACTGTGGGATTGAGTTGGAATGCGAGGGTAGAACCAAATTAGGAATCGCAGAATGTGGAAGGTATACGTTTTATAATGTTTATAGGGCAGGAGGAGGAAAAGAGGAGAGGAAGGAGAGGATTGGGTGGTGAGTGGATATTGGAAGGAGTAGAACACATGCCACAGATGCCTTCCTTTTCACATCGGATGAGGTGTGTGTTGAGGTGTGTTAAGTGCAGAAGGCTTCGGATGTGCCGAAATCCAGTGATGGATGTGATATGTGAGGAGTGTCCTGATGAAGTTGGGGGAGTGTGAAGAAGGTGGCTAGAAGGAGGAAGGGGATTAGGCGTGCCAAGTTGGGGGACAAAGGATTTGGGTAGAAACCGAGGATTGGGGGAGAACAAGATTGGTGTGCTCATCGACTGGAGGGGAAACCGCTAGGTCGCAGGCAATATGAGGAATAGGAGAAAAGGATGGCACGGAGGGGGATTACCGGAGAGGATGGAGTAAGAAGGAGGCAGTGTAATAGGCAGATGGTGGAGAGATGTATCAAGAGATGTGTGGAAGAGGTAAGGAAAAAGAGGTGGGGAGAGTAAGAGGGGGATAGAATTGTTATAGTATTGAAGAAGTCTACTGGAAAGGCAGAATGGGCATTAGGCATGGAAGAATGTGGGAAGGAGAAAAGAGAGGTCGCAGTTAGACAGATGAACTGGGTCCAGGAAGCAAAAATCTTTCAGGGAGGTGGGAGAGGAAGTGAGAGGGTTGGAATGAGATGCAAAGCTTACATCTGATGAGGGACCCCATTGAATGAAGGAAAAACATTTATAAAGTGCAATGGTTACCCTTACAGGTATCCTGGCTCTGTGACTACACCAGAGAGCAAAAGGGGTACAGGAACTGTGGATAATAAGAGAACGTGCAATGCAAAAAGATGCAATTTAAGCAATTTTCTACATTTGGAATGAGCCATTGAGGGCCGTAATGAGGGCCGTAAATGAGATGGTAAAATGTTCCCAGACTTCGCTTTGAGATAGCAAAAGGCTCTGCCCCTTGTCTCTGACAAGGGATGGTCAACAGGTTGGTCAACACAGAACACGTGAAGGATGATGGTGGTTAAACTTGGCCTTGACGGCATCAAGGCCAAGTGGCAGAGTCAAAGTGCTTTAAAGAGGCACTGCATTTCACTGAGCAACCACTGAAGTTTTTTTGTGGAGAGATGTGACAAAACCTATTAAGCCCCAAAAGCAGATGAGCATTTCTATGGGCTGGTGCTGTAATGCCTGCAGTTGCGAAATGCAGATTCCATCAGTCGTACGTCTTTCCAGAGAACAGTCAGGACTGGAAGAAATAGCTACAAAACCACTAGCTGAGATAACCTATGCATCTGCCAGGAAACCGTGAAGCTACAAAACCTCTGGAGGGTGCAACTTCTCAAATCTAAAAGTTAAAAGTCTGTGAGGTCCTTCTAGAACTGGTGACGGCACAACCCTCTGGAAGATGCCGTTTCCCAAAACATATCAAGTAAATAAAAAATGTATGGGGTCTACCTCGAGAAGGCACAATCATCTACAAAATGCTTCTTCCTTACTAACTGGAACAGCTCAGTCCAACTGTTTTGGGGGTGCTGGACACTATTAGGGGTTCCCTAGGGTCCACCATAGAGAAAGGAGTAACTGGGGGGCTTTAGTAGGGTGAGTAGTATGGGGATGTCCTTGAGGGGGTCGAAGGATAGTGCTTGTAAGAAATTGGATAATTAATTGGGGTGTGTGACTACCCACCTCAAGGAATAATCACAACTTTGTAAGGGGAAACCCTTATTTTCTTATGCCTACTACCCCGCCTGGGGTATAGGCCACCACCCACGACTCTCTAGCCATCTCTGTCCTGGTTTTTTCTTTCAATCTGACTCCAGGTGTAGCCCATCTCCTTGCAGTCAGCCTTAAGCCCTCGGCACCAGTTGTTTTTAGGCCTGCCTTTTTTCCTTTTCCCTTGAGGGTTTAAGGTCAGGACTTGCCTGGTGGTGTTTGATGCAGACTTGAGGATGGGTGTGACCTATCAAACCCCAGCGTCCTTTCATGATTTCTTCATGAGCAGGGAGTTGGAAAGTCTGCTGTCATTGGTTGTTTTTGCTGATAGCGTTTGGCCTGTGGATTTTGAGGATTTTCCTCAGACAGGTGTTGATGAAGGTCTGGACTTTGTTGGTGGTGGTCACTGTTGTCCTGCAAAGTTCTGCTCCATACAGAAGGAGCGATTTTTAGTTGGTGTTAAAAAGTCTGACCTTGGTTTGCAGCTTTTGGTCACTGGAGCTCCAGATCTTCTTTAGCTGAATGGAGGCAGCTCTTTCTTTGTTGATGCTTGGCTTGACTTCGGCGTCTGTGATGCCCAGCTTGTCTATGGCACTGCCCAGGTAGGTGAAGGCCTTAACCTCTTCCAGTGCAACGCCTGCAAGAGTGACTGCAGTCGTGCTGGCTGCGTTAGCCTTCAGGATCTGTGGACCCTGTGGATGTTGAGGCCAAGTTGTGTTGATATGGCTGCTACATTGTCGGTCTTCTCTTGTATCTGCAGATGGGTATGGGAGAGTAGGGCCAAGTTGTCTGCAAAGTCCAAGTCGTCGAGCTGCGTCCAAGGTGTCCAACGGATCCCATTTCTTCTCCTTGCTGTGGATGTCTTCATCATCCAGTCTATGGCCAGGAGGAAGAGAAAAGGCGATAACAAACAACCCTGGCGGACTCCAGTCCTCACTTGGAAGGCTTCCTTGAGTTTTCCTCCATGGACTATCCTGCAGGTCAATCCCTCGTAAGAGTTCCTGATGATTCTTACGAGTTTATCTGGTACACCATAGTGGTGTAGAAGTTTCCATAGAGGTCTCAGTCCACACTGTTGAATTCCTTCTCTTTAGTCAATGAAGCTGACATAGACGGGATCTGGGAAAGGGTGCCATCAGACTGGAAGGAGGAATATCTCATCAAGATCCCCAAGAAAGGTGACCTGAGTAACTGTGCTAACTACAGAGAAATAACACTTGTATCAACCCCAGGCAAACTGTTCAACAGACTCATCCTGAACAGAATGGAGGAACAGGTTGATGCTCAGCTGTGAGACCAGCAAGCTGGCTTCAGCAAAGATAGATCCTGCACGGGAAACAACCATTACAACGCGGATGTTACAACGCGTTGCCATTACAACACGGTTGTAACAATGCAACTACCATTACATCGCAATGCCATTACAACGCATGGCATTACAATGCATATGCTTTTACCACGCATGCCTTTACAACCAATTTCGTTGTAAAGGCACGAATGGTAAAGGCATATGTGTTTTACATGTAAGTATAAGGTAAGTATAGGGTTTAGGGTGGTTATGGGTTTTGGGGTGCCAGGGGTAATTTTAGGGTTCAGGGTGGGTATGGGTTTTGGGGTGACAGGGGTAATTTTAGGGTTCAGGGTGTGTTTGGGTTTTGGGGTGCAAGGGTTAATTTTGGGTTTCAGGGTGGGTTGGGTTTTGGGGAGTCAGGGGTACTTTTAGGGTTCAGGGTGAGTTTGGGGGTGCCAGGGGTAATATTAGGGTTCAAGGTTTGTTTGGGTTTTGGGGTGCAAGGGTTAATTTTAGGGTTCCGGGTGGGTTTTGGGGTGCAAGGGTTAATTTTGGGGCTCAGGGTGGGTATGGGTTTTGGGGTGTCAGGGGTAATTTTAGGGTTCAGGGTGGGTTTGGGTTTTGGGGTGCCAGGGGTAATTTTAGGGTTCAGGGTGGGTTTGGGTTGCCAAGGGTAATTTTAGGGTTCAGGGTGGGTTTGCGTTTTGGGGTGCAAGGGTTAATTTTAGGGTTCAGGGTGTGTTTGGGTTTTGGGGTTCAAGGGTTACTTTTGGGGTTCAGGGTGGGTATGTGTTTTGGGTTCAGGGTGGGTATGGGTTTAGGGGTGCCAGGGGTAATTTTAGAGTTCAGGGTGGGTCTGGGGGTCCCAGGGGTAATTTTGGGGTTCAGGGTGGGTATGGGTTTTGGGGTGCCAAGGGAAATTTAGGGTTTAGGGGGTATGGGTACTGGGGTAGTAAGGGTAATTTTAGAAATTTAGGGGGGTATGGGTATTGGGGTAGTAAGGGTAATTTAAGGGTTTTGGGGGGTCAAAAAAAAATGTTATATATATGTAATATATATACACACACACACACATTTACTTACCGTAACAACTTTTACCAAGTATATGCCTTTACCACGCATGCATTTGCGATGTAATGGCATGCGTGGTAAAGGTATATGTGTGGTAATTGCAACGCGTTGTAACAACACTTGCGTTGTAACAACCGCGTTGTAATGGCATGCGATGTATTTGTACTCGATGTATCGTCATACATTCATCATGCACAGACCAGATTGCAACACTGCGCATCATAATTGAGCAGTCGATGGAATGGAACTCATTCCTCTGTCAACTTCATCGACTATAAGAAGGGTGAACCCTTAAAGTCACTAAATTAACCTGAGCTCAACCCCCTGGTAGCAATGGCACAGAGCAGACAGGCCTAACGTAGAGCAAAGTATAAAGGATTTATGCAGTACCAAAAGAACAATAAAGTAAAAATGCAAAACAATGAAAATCACAAATGGAATTAGAAAAAAAGAGTACTTTTTAATGAGCAAAATAATACCAAAATGGCAAAAATAAAATAAGGGGTACCTTGAGATATGAATTTTAAACATTTTAAGTAGGAATAGCACCAAGAAACATAAAATGGCAATGATAGTCAATGGTCGCAGTAAAAGTGATATAAGCACAATTTGTGGCTGTCTGCAGTGGAGTGTGGATAGGATACACAAACCAGGTTTGTCGTGGCCAAGGATTATACCTTTTGAGTTAGTCCTTTAAGTCCCAATCCACCACAAGAGTACACTTGTAAGGCCTCCCAGGACCTCAAGGGAGGCACTTAAAAGACTTGCTCGGTGTCAAGGAGATGACAACAGTAGGGTACAGTCGAGGTCCAGATGCCAATGGATGTTGCCGGGAAGGCCTCTTGTAGCTTGTTGTATCTCTGTAGCTTGGACAGGTGGCCAGTCTTATGACCCTTGGAGTCCACTCCTTTGTCCCGAGTACAAGAGGGAGCAAATCCAGTCCTTCATGGCTGCTCTCAGGTCACAGAAGCAGGTCAAGCCCTCTTCTATTTTTCCTCAGGTCCAGCAGTGTTCTGAAGTGGGTGCCTAGAGATGCTACCATTATGCTTGGCATGAGCTAGTGGATGGGAAGGACTCCAAGGCATGCCCTAACCAACGGGGTAAAAGTTCAGACCCTAGCTATTTTGGGCATTTTCAAGCTGGCGAAAGTCTTCAGCCATGCTAAACTTGGGCTCTGAGGGATGGAGGTGTATGTGGGGAGTTTACTACGGTAACCCTAGTACCCTCCCACATCTAACACCAAAATCCAGTCTAAAGCAGCCACTGTACCCCCAATAACCCAACATTACGCAAAAGATGGGCATTTCCTACAGTGCTGGGAAGTGGGCCAGGGGAAACCAGCAGGTGGATAACAACTGTGCAACTTCAAGCAGTTTTAGATATTTTTCCTTCCAATATCATAAAAATGATTGAGGGCAAGTTGTATAATTTCCAACATGACAAAAGCACAACACAAACATACAAAAAGTAAGATTGACAACACTGTTTTGTTTATTAACTTGTTTTCTCTTTTGTAACTAGCTGTGCATTGGACACTTGATGTTAGGCTCAAGTCTAATGTCTAGCTCAGGCTTTTTTATAAGACAAGGCAGGCGTGAGCCAGCGTATTCTGTAAGGAGTTAACAGGATTATTCTGATCTCTACAATCAAATGTGTATCTAAGCAAGCACCTCATGAATTAATGCTGGACTTCATGTATATTTCAAAACTTTAATCAAATGGTTAAACTATGAAACATTAATTTCCTACATTAATTTCCTTGCTCTTTTTTGAGTTGTTGGATTTAAGGCAAACACATATTAGTTCTGGCTTGACTCTGCCGTAGAATGCTTTCGCTTCTGCCCCTTCGGCAAGATGCAAGGTGGATAAGGTTCAGTACGTGGCCTATTTGTTTGGAATATCAGCATAGACAAAGAAGTCCTATCATCACACAAACCTGGATTGGACTTTGTTTTATTCTTTATTACACATGAGAACACACGTTCCTCATCTGCATTACTGTGTGGTAAAGTAAAAAGAAGCCTAGCGATTTTAGAAAGTAGAAATAACTTGCTCCTGTGTGAGCTTCGAAAGATAAAATCCCGCTCAAGATGAAACCAGATAACATCTACTCTATATGCATCAACCTCTCCACTAGCACAGTTCACTTTAATGGAAGCATCTTCCCAGGTTTTCGCTGGAACATCTGCAAATTCAATAACTTGGTAAGTGCTAAACTCTTGCTTGAGGAAGGTCAGATCTTTTTTTGTGAATTTTAGATAGGTTTTAAACCGCTCAACCATAAAGAGCACACTTTCAAAACCATATTTATGTTTTTCAAAAAAGTTGAAGACTCTAGCATGTTTGAGCACCTCGTCATGAACTGGGAGCACTTCTAATGCCCATTTTACTGCCTCCTGGTGAAAAGAGCGCACAGCTTCAAAGAATTTAGATTGTGTTTGAGTTTCAATAATCCCTCTTTCAAGCATGCTCTTCAGCTTTCCACGTACACCGATGCCTACGTAGAGGCTCGATTCGGGGATCTGGTAGTCACAGGAGCTCAGATCTTGAAGGTTGGTTTCTGGATTTTTCATGAACGATTGGACAACCTGGCCCAGATAAGCTCTATTTAATAGTAATGCCAGAAGATCCACAATGGCATCATACAACAGATGAATGACCGGGTCTTCTCTCTGCAGCAAGAGGTTGAAATTCACAAATGCTGGTAATGAAGACTGAAGGAACAGGCAATAGATCTCAGTCATAGGGTTCTCGAAGAAATGAACCAGCCTCTGCAGTCTGCTCCAACTAGCTCCAGCAATATCCGTAGCGGACGAAAAATAAGAACGGAGGGAGTCAAAGTTAAGAATCAGTTGATCCAAACAAGTAAGCATTCCAAGCCAACGGACAGAAATTTCCTTCAGCGTCTGACAGTAATCGGAGTCTGCAAACTTACAAAACTGACCACACAAGTTTGTCATTTTCGATGCATGTTCAAACCAGAAGTATAAATCAATAAGAAGATCCTCTGCATCAAAATCTTTTAGGAAAGTGCAGAAAGCAGATGAGGCTTGCAAGGCACAGTTGTCTGCCACTTGACATGGGCATGCCATGAAATATATGTTTTCATTATAATTGTGTGCAATAGTTTTTATAGGGTTTAGGTTCCCCATATTAAATGAGGTGTTATCAAGCCCAAACCCAATACAATTTTCCCAAGGAATGGAATGTTTATGCACAGCATTGCAAACAGCACCAAATATACCTTCGGTTGTGTCATCTTTCCTTATGCACATGTCCAGAAATTTACAGCATACTCTGCCCTGTTTAGAGTCAAAAATACGTACAGTCAATGGAAATGCTTTTTGCTCAGGGTCTTGATAACTGCTTCCATCAATGCAAAGACTGAACACTGATGCCTTCATGTCATCTGCTAAGTTAGTCAACAATTCTGGTACAATTGCTTCGTTCAATATGCTGGCTGCTCGCGTTTTATCACAAGTGAAGGACCGGGCAAATTTAGAGTCAGGAAAACTTTGGGATATGATACCAACCAAGTGATCTGCTGCAGCAAAAGGTACTGTGTGTTCAGCAAAAAATTTGGTGAATTTCCATTCAGCTTGCCTCACAAGCCACTCTTCAGTGGACTCTTGCTCTGCTAAAGGCCCAGCGCTTGTCTTGTTTTTTAACTTCCTCTCTTCGAAAGTCCTGTGTGCTTTACCTGAAACATGGCGTTTCACATCAAATATACCTTGATGAGCGCAGGATACATTCTTTTCACAAATCAAACAACGGAAGCAGCTGGAATCATTCTTGACAGGAACAATGATCCCTAGGAGGTAAAAGGATTTTCAAAATTAGATTTCTTTCATATGTGGCAACCTTTAAGTAAAGTGGCAGCAGATTTTAATACATAAGGGATTTTTATGCGAAGCTTCTTTTTCTCACATAAGGGCATCTGTTAACATTGAAATATTTAAAGAAGTACTGGCAATGCTAATATGTTTGGCTCATAACTGTGAGTGCCACTTTGCCACTAATTAGTTTAGTCTCTCAATATGTCATCATAGAGGCACTGGGTCACTCATCTTGCATTGAAACATCTATTCATCCACCAATTTTTTCCATTCACCTATTTAACCACCTGCAATAAAACAAACACACAAACTCAACAAGCATATGGAAGATTAATGTAAGAATAAATGTAGAAAAAATAAAATGTTGCCACCTAAACTTGGTTGGCATATGGTTGCAATGTAAAAAAAATTTAAACATAGCAACAGGCAATCGTCTCGTACATAGTGTATCGCTGTTTTAAAGTTCCATCATAGCTGCAGTGTTTAGAACAAATGTGTTGGCCACCTTGGAGCAGTAAAAACAATGATACATTATGCACAATACCAGTCCAAGTTGGCCACTCAGTAAACATATCACTGGGTGGCCATCTTAGATTGGTAACATTTACAGTGTGTCTCTATTGTACTAATCATCAAACGACAAAACCTTGGATAGTCTCCAGGTAGGGAACAGGAGGCAATGGCGTCTCTAGGGTGAACTGGCCTCCAATGGCAAATGTTAAACACAAGAATCGCCACCTGAGAAAATTTTTATTTGTTCCTTTATAAGTGATTGTCCACCTCAAGTCTATCTATGGACATACAAACAATTGTGACAGGATGTCCTCACACCCCACCAGGTGTCATGCTTCATCATAGGACTTCCCTCGCTCTTCAAAAACTCAGTTTGATGAAGAGCGGGCCTACACTTTATAGTAAAGGAGGCACTTCTACCTGACTATTAACTCGTGATATAAGTATGTTAAAAACCAATGTGATAAATCAAAACTACCTTTTAATTTAAGCGAGATATCACTTGGTGTTAAACAATCAGTATGGAGACTAGGGGAACCAATACCCCATCCCCCACTTAGACCATCAACATGTTTCTGCCTCTTGGTTCACAAGAGTCCGTGGCATTCGTCAGGACAGAACACGGGATCATATTGTGGCTTGTACTCCTGTTAGTGCCACTTTATATTCAGGCTGACCTTTGTTGTCCCGCACATTCCTAGGTCCCTAGAAGATAACAAGCACACACAACATTTAAAAACGATAGGCTGAAAGCGACAAACAAAAAAGCGTGCACATTTGCATGCACAAATTGTGAGTGAGACACCGCACTCGTGTATCACACGTTCCATACTATAATGATGTGAGGCCAGCTCACATCCCTCTTACTCTAAATGTGGGTCATCCGTGCTCCATGGAGGATGGGCTCAGGGACCCCAGTAGTCACACACTATGTAGGAGGGAAACAAAAAACCATCTTCACTGTAGCCCCCTTGTTACCAACATTGAACAAGATTAAACAAGAGGCTGTAGTGCCAGAGATCTGTTTCACCCCATAACCCACTTACTACTCCAAGGCATGTCCCTCGTGGATCACCTAGTACTGCTCACTCCTTTCTCCCGATGATTAGAAGAGTGGAGTGTATGCTGGGATATTTATGTGCCAGTAAACGCCCATCAGGTTGGTGGAGCGCTCCCCCTGTAATAATTATCAGCTGTGTTCCAGTTTCCATTCTTTAAAAAAATTACGTATGCGGCTGTATGCATGTCCTCCTCATGGAGTAAAATGCCCAGCAGCTGATCATAGAGCTGCGGCCGCTGTAATAGCCCAGCGGTCCATAATACATTTCTAGGCGTGAGCGCCACTCAATGGCAGCCGCACCAGAGTCGCATTTACAGAGACAATGACAATTGCTGTTCGCAGGTGGCAGTGTGGATGTGTCCCTCTCTACGTGTGAATGTGCATGTAAGACCAATGGGCCAATTCTGTAATAGCCTTGTTTAGAGGCCCTGAGGTCCGCATGAATTACAGTGCCTGAAAGCCCCAGCTGCAAAGAATTGAATACTGGGAGTTGTAGTATTTTATGCACCCCATTTACTTTTAGGCAACCCTGAGCCCTTCCGCCATGGGGCACTGATGACCCACATTTAGGGTAAGAGGAATGTGAGCCGGCCTCACATCATTATAGTATGGAACGTGTGATACACGAGTGCAGTGTCACACTCACAATTTGTGCATGCAAATGTGCATGTTTAGTGTTTGTCGCTTTTATCCTAGAATTTTTAAATATTGTGTGCACTTGTTATCTTCTAGGTACCCTCGGGACCTAGGAATGTGTGGAACGACAAAGGTCAGCCCGAATTTAAAGTGGAACTAACAGGAGTACATGTCACAATATGATCCTGTGTTCTGTCCTGATGAATTCCACAGACTCTTGTGAGCCAAGAGGCAGAAACATGTTGACGGTGTAAGTGGGGATGGGGTATTGGTTCCCCTAGTCTCCACACTGGTTTTTAACACCAAGTGATATCTCCCCTAAATTAAAAGGTAGTTTTAATTTATCACATTGGTTTTTAACATATTCATATCACGGGTTCGATAGTCAGGTAGAAGTGCCTCATTTACTATTTAGTGTAGGCCAGCTCTTCATCAAACGGGGGTTTTGAAGAGCAAGTCCTATGATGCAGCATGACACCTGGTGGTGTGTGAGGACATTCCATCACAATTTTTTGTGTGTCCATAGATAGGCTTGAGGTGGACAATCACTTATAAAGGAACAAATAAACATTTTCTCGGGTGGCTTTTCTTGTGTTTAACTGTTGTACTAATCCAAGGTGGCCAATCTTGGAATGGTAAAACAATGATACACTATGGACAACATATATATTATATGACAAAAGTTGTAAGAGTGCCCAATGAAAAAATGTGGGCAGACACAGATTTATCATTAGAAGATTCGAACAGGAAAGAGTTTCTTCATATTCCTCCCAAGATATTGCTTTTAAGAGGGTGGCTACCCTCACTGGGGCGTGGCGTTGGCTGTGGTCACACAACACAAGCACAGTGAGGGTTGCGATCAAGTTAGGTGGCTACTCCATAAAGTGACACTAAATACTTTATATGTATTTAATTTTCTTCTTCTTATGCCCTTTAGATAGTTTGACAGGAGCATAGGGACCAGTCCGGACCTGAACTTGTCTTGACTGCGAGCAGACCAAGAGTTTAAATAGCACAGATCCTTTAGGAACATTGTTTTTAATGATGCAAAGAGTAGGCCTACAATAAAAGTCTTTGTCCACCAATGTCCTTCTATGATTTTTTTTATCTCTACTGTCACTTTCTGAGGACTCACAACACATATAGTTCCTCTCTGATACACACAAAGCAGAAGTGAGCACTACCACTTTGCAAGAGTGGCTAATTGGTTCTCCCAGTAAAAGAATAATAGATTTAAAATTGGTAAGAGCTCCCAAAGAATCCAACTACATACCAAGGTCATACGTAGTACTGAGATGGTATCAGATTATAATAATGCATGCCACTGGAAGTGGGTGAGAGCAATCATCCTTTTAAAAAACAATATTTTGGGAGGAGGTAAGGAAAAGTCCTTTCCAGTTCTCCTCTCATGATAAATCTGTTTGCTCACATCTTTTTAATGGGCACCTCAGTATCTTTTCTCATATAATGTGCATCTTGGGAACACGCATCACATTTCCGTTAACTTCCCCTCCCACTTCCCTGAGGGAACACTATGAACAAGACCATTCCAAGACCTCTCTCTAATTTAGCGTGTGCGAAAAGGCTTTTGCCTGTCCCTAACATGCTAACATGAATAGGTCCTTTGTCCTGTGATCAAGAATACCCTCAGTGACTGACAGTGGACTACCGTCACTATCACAGGCCCAGCACTTGGGGCGGAGGTGATAGTGTACTATGTTTTGAGAACCCTTGAGCTGACCAGCTGTTCTTGCTAAATTGGCACCCTAGCAGTAGCTTTTCGGGGGATAGACTGTTCGCCTGATTCTGGTGCTTATCAAAATTACCCAATATAGCACCACCTCACATGCAAAAATTGTTGTTTCTTTCTACAGTTTTGCATTCTACGATTGCATGCAATCTCAAAAAAATGTCCTCTGTAGTCGCTTGAAAATTGACTAGGACTTAAAACTTCCAATTTTTGCCTCTCCTTTACTTTCCAATGAACCTCTCTTTGCTTTGCATCCTTTAATCACAGCCTAGTGTAAGTCACACACATGTTTGCCGTATCTCCTATAATTTTATTTCTGCAAATCTCCCACACCTCATTTCAAAGATGGCAACCTCGCATTTACAAGACATATTATCCCTGCAGCCTGACAATACCTAATCTCCTATAGCTTATACATTATTAATGCCAACCATTTGCATGAACCTCCGCGCCACTAAAGATCACACTTAGCTCCTATAAATTTTATCTACCACATATAAACTGGAATAAATGCATGGAATGGTTTCCTTAGTGCAGAAGACTAATCCCAATAACCTATTATAACATGGGTAAAAACACTAACCGTGGATTCTACAGCAGAATGCTGCTTGGCGTAAATTTCTTCATCATGGGTAGTAAGCGCTATATGTATTCAACTGCAATAAAATATATAACCCTACTGGCTCACACTAATACTAATACCATAACACTCAATGGTGTTAAATGAAAGGTGACTGTAGTCCATACAGGCTGCATAATCACATATACTGCTTGACACTCTCACACTTACATTAAGACAAACTTGTTATGGGTCATGTCAATCCACAGTACTTTACCAGTCCACAGCAATCAGCCACCCATCACAAATTAAACAGACATGGTATAACTTTGGATATCTGCCACATGCTTCTGGCCAACGGAGGACTTTAATTTGGTCCTACCACTGCAGGTCCCAAGAAGCTATACACCGTGACCGCTATTTGACATCTCACAATGACAATCAGATATGGGATGTATGAGGGTCCATCCAAGCAAATCTCTCGACTATTTCTCCTTCCAACCTGTGCCTGCTCATAAACTTTACATAAAATATCTCAGAATGGACTACCCACTGCAGTGCATTAACCAGCTAAGGACACTATGATCTTACAAAATACTATAAAGGGACCTGCAAAGTTGTTCAAAGCTTCCAGGTTAAGCAAAAACAAACTACATGCCTCTATGTCACACATTTTCATCAATTACACTGCTAAGTGCTGCGTCCCTTAACACAATAACCACACCTTGGTGGTCATCACTCACATGTGAACACTTAATTTATCGAGTTTTGTATAGTGAGAACTTGACCCGAAGGTATCAGAGCACTTTACAGAATAGGCACAGCCGCAATTACACGAGTTACCTATGGAGTAAATATTAATACATAGTAACAGTATGTAAAATAAGTATACAATAGATAGTAGGATATGTGGACAATATAGTCATGGTGGATATATAGTGCTTTACAGGGTTGGCACAGCAGCAATTACACAAGTTGCAAGTGGAGTAAGTAAGAATACATACTAACAGTGTATAAAGGAAGTTAACAATAGACAGTAGGATAAATGGATGATATAGTTCTGAGGTAGCTACGAAAGGGTGTTGCAAAGGTGGGGAGAGTAGAGGCACAGTTTCTCCCCCGTCCTCCCTACCGAGGTAGTGAAGCTCATAATTTTCAGAGATTGAGGGGTGAAGCAACAGACTAGTCAGATGGTTTAAGGGGAAGGGTTATGATATTTATTAAGGAGAAGAAGTTTCTGTTTCTTCCTGAAGTCAGGGAATGATTGATTGTAACGTAACTCCTTGGGCAGGGAGTTCCAGATTCTGGGTGAGAGATTTTTCTTTTTTAAATTTGGGCGGAATCAGGAGCAGACTGTTGGAACTTTGAGGAGGTCTCTTTTGACCGGCTTTTGATTTGCGAGGTAGACTGTTTTTTCCGTGTAGAGAGCTTTGTGGGTTATGCAAGCAGTTTTGAGTATAGATCTTGCCTCTTCTGGTAGCCAGTTCAGTTTCTTGAGAGTGGGAGTGATGTGGTTGAAGTGACTCTCCCCAGACAGTAGCTTAGCCGCTGCTTGGAGTGAAGCTTTCACAGCGGCCAAGTGTAGTTTTGGGGCACCGTTATTGTTGCGTTACCGTAGTCCAGCTTGGGGAGGATTAAGGATTGCAACGCAGTCTTTAGGTTTTCGGTGGGGATGAAGGGTTTGAATCTTTAAAGTTGATTCAACGTGTAGAAGGCCCTTTTAGCAGAGGCATTAATATGCTCTTTCATGTTCAGGTGTCTGTCAAGTGTAATCCCCAAAGATGTGACAGAGTTGGAGATGGATAGTTTGCAGTTTAATGCAGTGAGGTTGTCGAGCCAGATACCTACGGGAAAGGACTTTTCTTTTGGTTGGATGAAGAGGAGTTCGGTTTTGTTGGGATTGAGCTTAAGGTGGTTAATGGTCAGCCAGGATTGAACCGTGGAGCGAGTGCTATTTAGGTGCTGGATGTCTTTAACTGATGTGATTTATTATGTAGAATTAAGTATCATCTGCATAGAGATGATAGGCAATTCTGGCTTGTTTCAGGATCATTGCAAGGGGTTTCATATAGAGGTTGAATAGGGCAGGAGACAGTATTGACCCTTGAAGGACTCCTTGTGGGACTGGTGTTGCTTTTGAGGTCGAGTTTGATTAGTTGTGAGCATTGGTACAAGAAAGAAGCGAATCACTGGAAGACAGTGCCATTGATGCCTGCACGCTGCGAGAAGGTTTTTAGGAGGATGTCGTGGTTGACAGTATCAAAGGCAGCCGAGAGGTCCAGGAGGACTAGGAGGCAGGCCTGACCATCATCCAGAGATCTGTGTAGGTTGCCTATAATCAATATTGCAGTCTCTGTGCTGCAGCCTTTCCTGACCCCAGATTGGAAGGCGTTGTGAAGGTTGTATTTTTCAATATGGTTGTTGAGTTGTGCAAGCACACATTTTTCAATGGTTTTAGCAAAGAGAAGGTGGTTAGTTATAGGTCTGTAATTATTAAGGTAATTCTGGTCGGGATCTGGCTTTTTGATAAGGAGGGTAACTTGGCCAAGTGTGAGGGGGGGGGTCGGCATGGAGCCGCTCGATAGTGAGGAGTTAATGATTTTGGTCCATATAGGAGAGATGATGTGACAGATTAGTGACAAGCGTAGCAGGGAGGGGGTCGCAGATGTGCAATGTCGGCTTCATGCAAGCGAGTAATTTGAGAACTTCTACGGGGATAAAATTGAAGTGAGTCCAGGTTGTATCATTTTTCAGTTGCAAGAAGTTATGGTTGGTGGTCTGGATAGCAGAGAGTGGGAGAGTGGGGAGACAGCCATTAGTTGGAGGTAGGGCTGTGTGTGGACCCTCTTCACTAGGTGGAACACCCTTGGTGCAAGGGGGGGAGGCTGGCGGCACAAGTGAGAGTTCAATGTTAGGCAGGAGGGTGGTGGGTGCAGGGCCTGCAAGCTGACCTCAGAGGGCAGGATGGAGGCGGAAGTAATCTGACTACAGAGGGCTAGAGGGAGGCTGTAGGGTGATTGTTCGTGGCAGGCCGTCAGGGGCAGCAAGCTGACCACAGAGGGCTGGAGGGGGCGGCAGGTGCACGCAGACGGAGATATTCCATGTAACAAAATACCAGTCTAAAGTGTGTAAGTAACAACAATCCACCCTTAAAGCCTATTGGCTTTAACATATGCTTTTCATAAAAAATAATTCAGTCCTACTGCCTTTACTTTTTATAATAAACAGATCATTGCTATGGAATCTGATATAACTGTGAACACAAGAGGGGAGAGAGGTCCTTAAGACCTATTCTTCTGTCCTCCCTATCAACTACTAAACACATAGTGAAGAATAGCCATATTCTTCTTTACTGTGCGTTTAGTATCTGATAGAACTGTCCCAACTTAACCAATCAGGCTTTTCACCTTTATTATACGCTTGTCATTGTCATTGACTCAGGCCTACTGTTAGAAATGGGATTTTTGGTAGGCTAGGGCATGTGCCAACGCCAGGCAGAAACCACCACTCTAGTCGGGATAAGGGAGTTACACTCCAAAAATAACCCCTGCTCACCCCCTTGGTAGCTTCGCACGAGCAGTCAGGCTTATCTTAGAGGCAGTGTGTAAAGCATTTGCACATAACCAACAGTAATACAGTGTAAGCACTACAAAAGGACACCACACCAGTTTAGAAAAATATCCAATATTTTTATATACTTAAGATAAGACCAAAAACGATAAAAATCCACAATACAGTACTTAAAAACCTTCAGTTATCAAAATATGCTTGAAAAACAGTTCCTTGATGTCGATAGCTCCGTCCGGGGCTATCACGGCGTCGTGAACACACAAATCCAAACAGTTCTGGCTGACTGCGGCGTCGTGGGCCAGCTACGGTGTCGGGAAGACTCGCAAACAGTACCTTTTAGAAATGCAGGGCGTCGGCGACCTCTCGTTGAGCTTCCGAAAGCACGGCGTCCGCAGGCATCGGTTCCGGAGGTCGGTGCAGGAGTCGTCGGGGCCCTCGAAGTCACACACGTTGCAGATCGAACTCCTCTCTGTTGAAGTCAGGAGCGCTGGCGTCGGTAGGCGTCGGGTGCTGCGGTGCGAAGTGCAGCGGTGCGGCGTGCAGTGCCCTCAGGTCGCGGTGCGAACAGCGGCTCGGTGGCGTCGGTGATACCAGGGTCGGGGTGCGGCGTGGCGGCGGTGCCTTCAGCACACGTAGTCAGCAGCGGCGGCGTCGTCGGGTTGCTTCTTCTTCTGTTGCAGCACAAAACACACAGTCCCCAGTGCTGAGGGCAGAAGAGCTTGAAGTCTTTGCTGTTCCTGAGACTTCTTGAACAGGGGGCAAGCTCTACCTCAAGCCCTAGGAGAAACTCACAAAAGTAGATTGCATAAAGTTCAGTCCAGTCCCTTCACTGCCCAAAACAGAAGCAGCCACTGCAGGCCAACACAGCAAAGCACACAGCAATGTGGTAGTTCCTCCTCACAGCTTCTCCAGCTCTTCTTCTTGGCAGTCTTCTTGGTCCAAAAGAGTTCTAAAACTCAGGGGTCTGGCCCCCAATATTTATATCCCAAAATCCTTTGATCTCTTAGGCAGAGAGTGTCTGTGCCCAGCCAGAACCAGTTTTGCCTTCTCTGGTGTGACTTCCTAGCAGGAGGTGGAGACGGCATGGTCAGAGGCAGACCAGGCCCTTTGAGGTGCAAGGAAATCTCCTCCCCCTTCCCCACTTGCAGCCCAGGTCTATTCAGCCCTTTCCTGACCCACCTAGCCACTCCTGCTCCCCAGCCGTCTGTCATCCAAAACCCAGACAGGCAATCCACATTCCAGCAGAGGCACACAGGATGACTGAGCAAGAAAATAACTACTTTCTAAAAGTTGTATTTTCAAACACAGAATGTAAAAATCACCTTCACTAAAAGATGCATCTTTAGATTCTGAGTTCAGGCATACTAAACTTTATTTTCCTACCTAATTCCCCGGGCCAGTTATGTTTATAAGATGTTATAAACAAACTCCCCATTCTGTCCTATGGGGAACAGGTAGCCTTGCAATAGCGAAAAACGAAATTGGCCGTAATTCACTATCAGGACATGCCACACACACCAGGGCATGTCCTACCTTTCACATACACTGCACCCGGCCCACAGGGGTACCTTGGGCCTACCTTAGGGGTGGCTGACTTGTAAGAAAAGGGAAGGTGAGGGACTGGCAAGTGTGTGCACTGGCCAAGTCGACATGGCAGTTACAAACTGCGCGCAGACTCCGCAATGGCGGGTCTGAGTTACCTTTTCAGGGCTACTCACGTGGGTGGCACAATCAGTGCTGCAGGCCCACTAGTAGCATTTGATTCATAGGCCCTGGCACACTCAGTACACTTTACTAGGGACTAACAAGTAAATCAAATATCCAATCATGAAAACACCAACCATAACACAATTTACCACAGGAGCACTTGCCCTTTACCACTGATCAGCAGTGAGAAAAGTGCGCAGAAACACTACGCCAGCAAAAACAGAGTCAAAACGGGAGGTCAGAAAGCAAAAACTCAGGGAAACACGCCAAAAGATGCCAAGTCTGACACCTACTATATGGAGCATAGACTTTCTTGCAAGGCAGGCGTCAGGCAAACAGTGAGCAAAATTACAAATACTTGTCAAATTACAGTAGTCAAAATAATATAAAACCACTCTTATGATGTTCTAACAAGGATTATCGTAGTGCAGGGGGCATGGCCTAACAAGATGGACGACTAGACGTGCCTTTGGCGAGCTCCCGGCCACATAATCCTGCTGCTTCTGATGAGATAAACCCCCCTCCCCCAACATATGGTGGAGCGGATGGAGTGAGCTGCACTGACCTAGCAGTTATCAGACCCGATGGCCTGCCAGCAGCCGCAGAGCCACTGCCGCTGCAGTGATTAGAGGCAGCGAGAACTGGTGCAGAGAGAGAAGCTGCACCTCGGAGGTTCCCGGGCCCCTGCTAAATAGCCGGCGAGCCATCCGGCTGCAGCACGATGGGGGGCAGAGCCTGGGCGATAAGGAGGCGGCTGGCCCCCAGGTGGGGGTGAATGGAGAGACCGTCGCGCTGAGTGCATGGCCGGGGGCAGAGATGGCCACAAGCTTTGAGCTGGCGGCGCCTGTGCTCAGCTGCCCGCGAGCGCCGTGGGCAGCCGCTGTGAAGTGCTGAGCTGCGCTGGGCCCTACGGGAGAGTGACAAACCAGCGGGCCACGGGGACGGCAGCAGACCGTTGGAAGGCCGGGAAGCAAGATACTAGTGTGGTTTTTTGGACAGCGGAGGTAACTGCAGCTGGGCCCTGATGGGGAGGGTCGCTGTTAGAGGCCTCCTGAGGAGGCCCATTGAAGGCCACAGCGACAGACCCACAGTAATGAGGCAGGACCACTGACGTGGGGAAGACGCGCTTGTAGTTCCCACAGGAGGGGAGTCCATGCTATACAGGAGGAGCAGAGAGAGCTGCAAAAAACTGTACCTGTAGAGTGAGGCGAATAGGGCCTGGTGGGCACGAATGACTCTACAACACTATATAAGAGGGGGCGGCCCAGCCGCGCTGAAGCTGTGCCCGCTGGGGCTGTCAGACAACAACCTAGAGCTGGAGCCGCGCAGTGGGGTAGCTCCTGTGGAGAGTGGAAGACATGCGCGGAGCCCTGAGGAATTCAGATTCAGGGACAGAGGCAGTGGACGAGAATATACGGGAAGAAGGTGCCATACCCTAAGACCGCAGGAGGGTGGTCAGTGGGATTAATATTGCTGCAGCTTGTACCCCCTCTACTGGACATTGGGAGCTGAACTGAGCCAGGCTCCCCAACTGCGAGCACGGGGACAAGGTGAAGAACAAACCCCATAGTGGGGGACAGTCCAATAAGATTGTACATTACAACATCTTGGGAGGGGGACTGCCAGGAGCGGACCATAGGGTGGCACCCCAGCCATTGTGTGGGGAGCAAACACCAGGCACGGCAGAAATACTGGAGGCTTGAAGAGGGTCAAAAGTCACTCTTGAGGCCAAAATGGAGTCGATGACCATGGATACTAACCACCTTCGATTAGATCTGTGCAAAGTAGCAGACATGGTCACGACGACAGAGGAGGACTTAGCTACCTTGAAAGCTGCAGTGCGCAATCTGCAAACAACTGTAGCTGGCCTTAAATGCAGCGCGCCTCAACTGGACCTGCGCCAGGAAGATGCTGAGGGTCGATCTCGCCGTAACAAGCTGCGCCTCCTCGGATTCCCAGAGTGTGCAGAAGGTCCCTCTGCTGACCTGTTTTTAGAGGAATGGCTCACCACGGCCTTGTGCCTCATGCAACTATTCAAATTCTTCAAATTCTTCACTACTGAACAGGCTCACAGGGCCTTGGACTAGGTGCCACGCCCTGGGGCAGCCCGCGGGCCATTATAGCCCATCTATTTAACTACGGGGACAGAGACATAATATTGCAACATGTCCGAGAACATAGCCCCCAATATATAAAGACACTCCAATTTATATTTATCCTGACTATACCCGGAGAGTGCAGGACTTACGTAACAATTTCCTGTCAATTAAGCAGAGACTCCGTGAACATGATATAAAATACAGTCTGATGTTTACCGTATGGCTCCGGGTCCAATACGATGGCAGGGTGATATTCTACGAGACTCCCCAGGATGCCTTCGACTGGAAGGAATCCATAAGCCTGCAACATGCCAACCGAGGGCCTGAGGCTCGAGACGATCACAGCGACGTCAGGGGACTTCTCAATAAAAAAAGAGACACTCCTACAGAGTACAACGACGGATGGATCTTAGTCAGCACAGATGGGACTCTGCGAATAGAGCATGAGCCCCTTGAGACATAGAACTCATACACACTGTTGGAAATAGTCCCAGAGACGCAGGTAGATACTGTGCCCTTGGGTTGATCTATTATACACCAAAGTGGCTACTTCGCTATTATACGGCCGAGATACTGCAACCAAGAGCAATAGGTCATTGTATGTAATCACTGGATATTTGTTTTCGTAACTCGGGCTTCAGAAGCCACCCCTGAATAGATACTGTATCTGAGATTGTTAGTGCACAACTTGAGGATGCGGTCCACAGCGTTGTTTTTGTTTCTCGGGGCGCCGGGAGTTGGGCCTGAGACTGCTGGGGAAGGGTGGGACCAGAGGCCAAGCACCCGACAAGGTTAGTCCAGACGCCACATCATGATACGCCGCTGAGGCCCCGCCAGTGTCTCGTGGAGATCCACGAACCTGGTGGTCTGGTCAAGAACTATAACGAGTAAAGTTATACAGGTATTAGTTGGGGATTGAGGGGTTAGGGAGGGAGTTTGGGGTGGGGATTACTGTCCTCTTGTCTATCAGTTACGGCGGGAGTGATGAGTGGCTACTGCCTGTTGGTGGGTAGGGGAGGGCGATATCATGGGTATTTGCAATTTCCTTTATCATCTTGTTTTTTCATACAATTGTAATGTTGATGTTAACTTTAGGGGACAGAGAATCTTTCGAGTTGAGAGGCTCTGCTGAATGCTGCCAGGGCTAATTATTGAGGTTTCCTTGAATGTACAGGGCCTTCCTTCTATTTTTATCCATTTATTCTTGTTTTTCACTGATATCACATGGATAACCTAAAAACTGGTTATAAATGTATAACTTTGAATGTACGTGGGTTGAAAAATTATGTGAAGCAAAGTAGGGTACATGCATATCTGAAACGGTATGGGATATCAATAGCGTTTCTGCAGGAAACTCACTGTATAAAACATGTTCAGAGACACCGGAGGGGGCAACTGTATGCAACATCTTACTCAGGATATGCAAGGGGGGCCCTCATATGGGTGGCGCCCAGTGTCCCATTTAGGTCCACCAGAACTTGCCTAGGGTCGTTATGTAGTGGTGGAGGGCACCCTTGATGCACATGACCTGTGCCTGGTAAACGTATACACGCCAAATGTAGATGACGGCGCCTTTATGGGCGCATTGCTTAGGTCAGCGCAAATACTCCCAGGGGTGGAAATTGTAATTGCAGGGGACTTTAACTGCACATTGAATGGAGAGCTGGACAGATTCCCCACCCACCGACCTGACGGTAAACCAACAGCAATGGCCAGTCTTGGGCTGGTGGATATCTGGCATTTGCGTAACCCAACTACACGAACATATTCATGTCATACCCCAGTGACGGACACGCATAGTCGCTTGTACTACTTCTTTATACATATATCCGTAGCCCATAGAGTTCAGGACACCAAGTATGTGGTTCGCTACCTTTCGGATCACTACCCACTAATAATTACATATGTACTCCATAGGCCTGTCCCCAGGATACAACTCTGGCGGCTGCACACGGATGCACTCACTGACCTGATATTCTTTGACACGGTGAATAGGGAGTTAGTGCAATATTTTGATCTTAATTGGGAATCCACAAACAGCAGGGCCACAGAGTGGGAGGCCATGAGGATGGTTAACCGGGGGGTGTGCATGTCCACTTCGGTCAGAATACGATGTACATACTAGAGTCCTTGGAGAAGCTGATGCCCACATCTACAGCAGGGGTAACGGACTGGAACAACCAACGACAAAGGGTCGCTGACTTATGGGATCAGCTGGACAAACATGTTATGAGTACTGGCCGTCGGCGATGGTATATGGAGGGGAATAAATCTGGGTATTTACTGCAGCGTTTGACCCGTTCAGAGGCTGCAGTGCAGCCGGTCCTGGCATTCCGACAGAGGGAGGGTAACCTGGTTTGCACGTAGTAACTGATTGAGGCGTTCGTGGAGCACCTCCAGAGGGTGTACTCGGAGCCACAGATGCCACAGGAGCAGAGAGAGGTGAACGCTTATCTGGTGGGCTTACCACTCCCATGTCTTACAGCGGAAGATCTTGAGGCTCTGGGGCTCCGGTAACTAAACATAAATTGCTGTGTGCCGAGAAGGCCCAAAATCCGCTAAATCTCCAGGGGCAGACGGCCTCCCAGCCGAATTTTATCAGCATTTCCCAGACCTCCTCACCGATAAGCTGATGACCGTCTTTGCAGAAGTCTTCGAAAAAACAGGAGTTACCACGGTCAATGAGAGAGGCTCTAATAGTAGTTATACCAAAACCTGGTAAAGACTCCTCGGAGATGAGGTCTTATAGACCCCTCTCTATGCTGAACGTGGACCTCAAACTCCTAAGTCAGGTATTAGCGGCTAGACTTCTGCCTTTTCTCCCACAGCTTATACATGATGACCAATCAGGTTTTATTACCTACAGGAACACACTCCGCTACTTTTGCCGACTGGCACATGTTATGCAGACACCGGGGCTACAGGAAGATTGTTACGCCCAGGCCTTTCTCGATGTGGAGCAGGCCTTTGATTCCGTGAGATGGGGATATGTATGGCGGGTACTCCATAAAATGGCTTTGCGCTCCCCTTTTATAAAATGGTTTAAATTGCTATACACAAACCCACAGGGCAGAGTGCGCATAGGGAGATATGTTTCGGACGTGATAGTCCTACAACAGGGTACCAGGCAGGGATGTTCACTTTCCCCCTGATCTTTGCCATAGCTATGGAGGCGCTGGTTTGCCGGCTGAGACAGGTTCTGAGAGGATGGGGAGTAAGATCGGGCACGATAGAGCGTATTGAGTCGTTGTATGCCGACAACGCGATGGTATACCTGAGATAACCAGACTTTTAGGTCCCGATGATGCTGGCAGTCTTGGAAGAGTTCTGGGAGGTATCTGGTCTACGCATTAATAAGAGTCAAGTCTCTGCTGTTCCCGCTTGGATGGCTAGGAAACATACCAAAAGACCAGCATCTACTAGCAGAGCTACCCTGGACGTTGGACAAAGTCCGATATCTGGGAATTTATGTCACCCACGATGAGAAGCAGTTTTATGATAATATGGTGCGAGTGATGGACGGTTTGCTTCAGCCTATAAGATTCTGTGATACACTACAATTGTCTTTGATGGGCAAGATAGCCCTTATAAAAATGGTGGTGGTGCCACACTGTCTCTATGTTATGCAGGGAACTTTTTAAGAACTCCCATGAAGTGTATTCAAACAGCTGGACTCACTTATAGTGGAACTTCTTTGGAGTGGTGGGAGGTGCAGGGTAGGTCTTTACACGCTGCAACGTGAATGGGAGGAGGGGGGGTCTGGAGGTCCCGGATCTGGAGCTGTACTATTTAGCCACTCAGCTATAACATACGATCCATTGGTTGGATGCTGAACCACACTGTGAGAGACCCCTGCTGGCCTGCAATTGTGATGGCCATCAGCTGGGATTGCTGCTGATGTGTGAGAACACAAATACCTTGGACTTTCCCTTACCTGGTCCGACTGATGGCTAGACTCTGGGAAAGGACGGCCAGAGGATCCTGAGAAGAGCCCCTTACGCCGCGGATCTGGAAGTCTGGATCATACGACCCTTTGATAGAATGGCTCAGCTGATGTCTGACTCTGGATGATCTGTACCCAGGAGGGAGGTTTATAACAATGCAGGATGCTATGGCCACAATACGCAAAAATAGCTGCTGTAGCGCACCAATTGTGGTGACGTTCCCGAACGCCCCAGAGCCCACTCACACAATGGTGACTATGTTGACCATGGCCGGGGGCAGCAGGCTGGTCGCACATCTGTACCAAGCCCTGCGTAAGGATAAGCAGCCTAAGCCACTGAGAGTGGAAAAGAGATGGCAATCTCTTAGGGATGAACCGCTATCATTCAGGGATTGGTTTAAGATACATGCAGGGGTCCAAAAGGTATCAGTGAGCACCAAGTTTAAGCAGATTCAATTAAACATAATTCATATGACCTACCTGTCCCCCATGCGCTTGCATGCTATCTATCCAACAAGGGAGTCCCGCTGCCCAAGATGCAAGGCTACTGAGGCCGATTACCTGCACGTGCTCTGGTACTGCCCACCAGTGGCTACTTTCTGGGGAGAAACACTAACACAGATTTAACGGACGACGAGTTGGGACGTACCATTGAAGATTAATCAGTGCTTGCTGGGCCTACTACCTGACGACCCAAAGCGCAAACTAAGCAGATGTTTCACAGTGCTGGGCCTCACAGTGGCAAAACGTTGCATAGCGATCTATTGGATGAGCGATAGGCCCCTGACTAGGAAGAAGTGGGAGAAAGACCTGTGGGAGTGGGGGGGGGGGCAGAGGAGGAACATATACGAAAGACAAGAAGAGATGATCGGCTACCAGAAGTGCTGCTGGCCTGGGGGAATATGATAAGACTTGTTGGACCCGGCCGGACTCTAGGGTCCCGCGCCCGGTCAATTGGGGAACTTGGGAGAGAGAGGCTGCGAGATGATGAGAGTGGGGTTAGAAACAGTTCAGTTTGATAGATGGGATAGCAAAACAACCCAAGGCAGGGGCCTTAGTTTGCCCATTTACACCACACACAAGGAAAAAACAACAAAAAAGACGAAAGATATGGAAAAAGGGAATCTTAGACCCTTCTCTATATGAAAGCTTCTGGGAAGGGTAGGAGGGGGAACGTTGGGAAGTTTTACAGTTTTACTGTTTATGTGTGTTATTATTCGCTGTCATTGATGCAACGTGAAGTGATATGGTCGAGTGAAAAGTAGCCTTTTGTGTACAGACTGCATAATGAAACCTTAATAAAGACATTTTTTTTTTTAAAAGACAAAAAAAGATTATCACAGTGCACATCTTCTCCCCTAGGGTCTTTACGATGGGGTAACCAACACCAAACCCTTTCTTACTAAATTAATCTGTGGGATTACATGTTAACAAAATACCCATCTACAGCCTTCAACACAGTTTAATAACAAGTCTCCTTAAATGCCTGTTGGTTTTAATATATGCATTTTACAATAAGTAAGCAGGCCTTCCACCTTAGTCATACCTTTTCAAAATAAAATAAACAGACAATTGTCGTCTGACATAACTTTTTCCATGAACAAATCAAGACTTTTGTCTTCACTGGCTTTTCACCATAACCAACTGAGGGCTCCTGTACTTCACATAAACTGGCAACCATCAGGCACACAGTCCTACTGTTACTAATATATATACAAAATTACAGTTGGCAACACACACGACCCCACTGAAAGGGGCATAACGTGGGTTCTCACACAAACTCTTAAACTCGACTGTTTCTCAGAAGCTGAAACAAGCCCCAAAACCCCTCACTTATACAATAATCTGAGAGAATCCATATAATGCAATAACTTCCTATAGACTTTAACTTAATGGAATAACAATTCACCGTTAAGGCCAACTGGCTTTAACATACTATTTTCACAAAAAATTAGTTATGCCTACAGTGTTTGTCGTACATTTTCATAATTAAAGATTAGATGTATTGCCCCTGACACAACTGTTTCTAATGAACCGATCTAGCCTATAGCCTTTATCACTGGCTTGTCACCATAACTAACTAAGGCTTGCTGTAATCTGCATAAGCTTTCCCACAAGGCAATCACCAGTATACAGTAAAAAAAAAGTCAATATACAGAATTACAGTTGGCAAAACAATATTCAAGCCTTCATGCAATGGTATAACACGGATTCAAATGAAGTTCACATTTTCTATCCCTTAGAGTTTTTCACTTTGGGTAACCAACACCAAAAACCTTTGCAATGTGCAGAATTCCCTGTAACAAAACACCTGTCTAGAAGCTTTGACATAGTGTAATGACATTCTACCCTTAAAAGCCCACTGGCTTTATATATATATTTTACAATAAGTAACTCAGGCCTACTGCCTTTGCCATAACTGCAAAATAAACAGATCAGGCCTATATCCTTGATAAACAGCTTTTCATTATAACCATCTAGGGCCAGCCATGTTGATCATAAGCTTTCCCACTAGGCAAAAAGTGCAATCAAAGCACTCTATTTCAGTGAAGCATCACATTTCTGAAAAATTAATATCTGTATTCAAAGTAATCAACATTGGGCGCGGCTAAAGAACCTCTCAGTAGTGCATCTGAAGGCTACTTTTCTGTTGAATACATATGGTTAAGCGAGAACTTTGCAGTCGAGCCATACCCGAAAATGTAACCCCTTTAAGAGAAGGGCAACCACCATTTGCTGTGTGACCAGGGAGCATGGCACTGTTTGTTGACTCAAGAGGTACCTTTAAATGGACCAGTTTGGATCCAGGTCACGTCAAATTTTGACTTGTAATATTTTGTTCTGCTTTTCTTTGGCAAACCAGGCACCTTTCCCTTCTGCGACGTACTCTCCAAGGAACTACAAATGCTTTCTTCTGTATCCGAAAGTTCCCTGCCAAAAAAGAAGTTGAATTGCAAAAGTTGATTGTAGTTATTATGTTTGAGACAAAAACTTTTCACCAATAAAACTAAAACTTTGTTAAGGTGCATTTCTTACCACTTCAGCACAACTTGATGAAGGACTGGCAGAACATTTTCCTCTCATAAATGAATATGCTAGGTACCTCTAAAATCTAACCAGGCATATTTTCCTACACAGTCAAGGTCATTAATTTGCGTTTTTTCATGTTGAGCAAGTTTCAAAAGCATCTTCAAAAGTTTCTCACTCTGGGCCCCACCGCTCACACCCACCACACCTGTATACAACAAGGCTTTAAATAAATAGCTGGATATGAATGAACCCTAGAAGTGCCTTCACAGAGGGGTCAGAGTCAACGCACCACTTAAAAAGTGTACAGACATTTTACTCCCTAGAGTAAGTCCAATATGCCCACTAGAAAAACAAAGGCTGTATACCACATCTAAAGCAGTCTAGCCCTGCTTTTACCCAGAGTGACCTGATATATAACAATCTGGGGCTTCAGCAGTAATGTGCCACAAGAAGGTGCTCACTAATATCGTAACTTGATATTTCATTTTGTGAATTTTGAGCTACAACAAAAACATGAATAGGATATATTCTATATTTCAAATCTGCCTATAAAGATTGACATTCACATACATAATTCAAATCAGCTTTTATTTCAACATCCAAAAGTATCTGGATCGATACTTTAACCGAGGCTAAAACAGCTTGGCACTCACTGCTTAGTACACATTGACGTAAGCCATGAAATCACTGCATTACACAAAGAAAAGGACTCTAAATTCTTACTTTCAAGGTTGCTCCAACCAAAAGCATAACCAACGGAGTTATCCAATCTGCTAAGGAAAATCCATATGATAGCAGAATATCGTACCCAAAATATTGTCTGTCAAAATATTGTGTCCCAAATATTGTTTACTAAAATATCGCCCCACTGGAGTTAATGATGGCCATTTTATGCCCAGTGGGCCAAGATTTTTGTAAATGATATTGAGGACACAATATTTCAGTCACAATATTTTTGCTAACGATATTCTGGCATACAGCCCAAAAAACATGCATATCTCACAGAAAGTAGGATTGGAATATGATGAACTGATATTTGTAGAGCACGCAGCTACTCCGAGGAGTGTCCCGGCGCTGATGCACGGGAAAAGGCGATTAGCTTTGAGAAAAAAGTCAAGCTTTCAGCTTGTTTTTAAACCGCTGTTCAGATTCAGTTTGACGAACATCAAGGGGAGTTTGTTACAGGACAATGGGCCCAAATAAGAGAAAGAACAGCCGCCGACTCTAGAACAGTGGATCCTAGGTACCAGGGCCAGAGCACTGTTAGAGGAACGCACCTTCCTGTTTGGGAGGTAATTGGGACAGGTGTGGTGCAGAGCTCTGTAGGTAAGTACTAGAGTTTTAAACAAGATGTGTTTACTCGCTGGAGTGGAGATGAGAGGAAATATGAGCTCTTAGTGGAAGCTTAAAAAGCAGGCGAGCAGCTGCATTTTGTAATACATGTAGCTTGTTTACGAAGTACTGAGTGAGGCCACAACATACTGTATTTGCATAGTCTAATCTGGGCGTGATGAGTGCTAGAATAACAGTTTTCTTGGCTGGAAGGGAAAGGAAGTGCAGGAACTTTTTTGCAGTGTGTTGCAGTCCAAGGCAGGTCCCTACCACTGCATTGACTTGTTGAAAAGACAACTGGTTGTCGAATTTCACTCCAAGATTTCTGACCGCCTCAAGATTGCGGACTTAGCAGGGAGGCTCCGTCCGGCTAGGAAGTCTGCCAGCCTAATGAAGAGTTGCAGCCGAAGCAGAGAACCTTGGTCTCATTTGCCTTAGACTTCAACTGGTTAATGTGCATCCATTGGAAGACTGCAGCTAGGCAAGGTTTTATAGAATCCGATGTTATATCTCCTCCTTTACTAAATGAGAAGAGGAGCTGTGTGTCATCCCTATAGGAGATTATTTTGGCAACAAAGGATTCCACCAATGGAGCCAGCGGGGTCAGGTAGATGTTAAACAATGTGGGACTCTTGAGTTGAGCCCTGCAGTACCCCGACTGTAAGTTCTTTGGTCCCAGAAGAGAAGAGGGGAGTCCATACTTCCTGCCCTCTGACCCTCAAAACTGACTTCAGCCACTACAGTGCAAGCCCATCGATTCCAATGCTCTGAAGGTGGGAAATGAGCCTAGAGTGAAGAACTATGTCTAAGGCTGCTGATAGATTAATAAAATCAGCACAGTCTTACCTCCTACGTCATACGAATTTGATATTCTGAGACTCAGGGCAACATTTAACATTTATTGTTTTGGATACTAAATATTGTTTTCACACACAATATACTAATTCAGTACATACAACACAATGTGCAAGCAAATTTTAAATAAAGCCGAATCATCATAGTCCCTGCTACATATCCGATAACTCACCCAGTGGAACTGGTGGGTTCTGGTGACTGTTGTGGCTGAGTTTCTTTAGACTGTGGGTCTTCCTTTTCAGTGAAATCACTTTCAGTTCTCTTTGAACGGTTTAGTTGGTCTTCATCCTCCTGCATAGTTTCCAATATCTGACCGTCACTTTCAGTACTGGGCTCCATTCTCACCAGCTCCCTCTGCAAGCATGACAACACCAAAATCTACTTTAGACACATCCCTTAAAAGTACAGAAAGCCGAATTAAACACTACTCTGTAAAACACATAAAACCCCCTTCTATGATGGGCCTCTAACCTGTGGAGTTCATTGTGTGAATGTACGAGACTCTGACAGTAAGGTAAGATTCATATCTGTAGCTACTGTGTAATACTAAATAGCAAATGATTTCTAGGAAAATATCTTAAGCAAGTGAATACACAAACAAATTGTGGGCACAGAACACGACAATATTGACTGAATGAAATAATCAAACAATAACAAACACAGAACATGTCGAATACTGTGTATTTATATCAAAAGTAGAAAAATATTTATTTGATGAAAAGTGCTGAAAATATCAAAACAATCTAAAAAGAATATTCCGCAGACATACTCGAACTCATACTAATACCAAATAACACCCTATATGCAGTGATGCAAGTAGTTCAGCCAGTCAGAATGCAGGCTTTAATTACTAGTGTTTGCATTCTAGGTTCAGTGGCAGGTGCATGAATCAGACACTCCACAAGACAGGGTTCATTTAGTGATCTTGATAAATTTGTAACTGTGAAACAACATCAGTAAGCAAATCATTAAATGAAGAGGATAAGGTATATGCACAGATATCTAACATAGTAAATTTGGAATTAATCCTGCACCTATATATAACTGTCGCCGAATAACTACATTATTGGGGAACTTTACTGTATTTTTCTTTACTTTTTCTCTTCACCCTTTACACACTCTCATCACTGTGTCGTTCTTTAAACTTTTTATGTTGTGTGTATATATACACTGAATGGCAAAATTCCACCTTTTCCAAATAGTATTAGCTTCATAGGATAGCTGAAAGCAAAACAAAATGTATTTCCCTTAAACTAAGATTGCATGGGCCCCCTTTTTAGGTCTGCTCTTTGAAATAGTTTTAGCTGTCTAAGTAGACTATTTTTTTTTTTTTTTTTAAATATTCATACATAATTGTCAGCGGGCTTTATCCATTGGTCTGTTAAATTCACATTTTGCTTCCGGCCTCCACAGCATGGGGGAAAACAGCTCAGCCCACCTTTCCCACTGGCTTCCTTAAAATTTGAGTGACTGCAAAAGGCCTACACGCATTATTCACACCCGCCTCAAAATAGTACATTTTTATTAAGTGAAAAAGGTGGTCCAAAGTGTGCTTTTTATTTATTTTATTTTCATATTCAATTTAAATGCCAGCTATTTATTTTGCTTACATCTAGGGTGCCCAGTTAGATGGTGATTTATTTCCGTCTCTTTTTCAAAGTTGTGTTATAAATATAAAGTCTTTAACCAACATTGTACAATTTTAGATGCCTGCGATTTGAATGGCTGGTTTGGTGGTGAATCATTCTTTCACAAAAATTAGAGTACATGGAGCAACTGAAAGGCTTGTTATTTAAAAACCCATCACTAGTAAAACAGCAAAATCCTTTCATTTTGTAAGTTTTAAATTGATATTGCAATCATATAATGGCCATACTTAGGCGGTGGGATGTTTTATTTTTTTTATTTTTGAGGCGCATGCTTGCAATAAAAAATAATACCACTGCAGCAATTAGCTAAGGTCAAACCTATTAGCTTTTGATGCTTTACTAACTGATGTTCTCTCAGAGTAACTTATTAATCAAGATCACTAAATGTTTACTTAGAGAACCCTGCCTTGTGCCCTATGTTTGATACTCCGTTTCCATTTAGAATACCATGTTTGCCTGTCTATTGAGGTTACCTCAGACAGAGAGTGTACACATGTATTTGTCTATATTGGGTGAGACCGGTAATCATAGCCTCGTTGCTGACCAGTTGTAAGGTATAATTAGGGGCTCCCGGTTTTATGGTATTTTTTTTTTTTTTTTTTTACATTTCCGTCTGTATTTATCCACATTTATTTTTTGGTCTTTTAATCTGTATTTATCCATATTTATGTTATGTTTTGTTTATAAATGAAGTTGTAAAACTGTACATTTCCATATTTATTTAACTGATAGGGACGCACTCATTCTTTGATGTCTGTCGTGATTTAGCTATTTAAGCTAACAAATATCACGTAACAATACATCCACTAAATATCAGCATTATACCACAAATGTATGTTGACATATGCCATAATTTCAAGAAATTTCATCCCGTTTTGTTAATTTCCCATGCTCTCTATCTGCTCAGCTGTTGGGCTACAATTCATGAAAGACAGCCCGGAGAGTCACTTAAAAGGAGCACAAGTTTCTGTATTTATCCACTTTTAAAAATAAATGCAGACAGAAAACACATTGTTTTCTGCCTGTATTTATCTGAAAGAATTCGTAAAAACGGAAAACACTGAGCGTTAGGTATAATTAGCTGCTAATTTCCTTTTCCCTCAAGATGCACACTCTCGGGCCTTAACTGTGGGACACACAATTAATTAAGGTGATTAATGTCGCCTATAGATAGCATTAACATGCAAAGAGCAACAGTGCTAACTTGTCAATGCACAAATACAAGGAGGAAGGTGGATTCAATTTTAATTTAGTTACTGCCCACTGTGATCTATTCGCTTAGAAGTTTGCCATTGGACTTATTCGTAGGAATACTTATTGTACAAGAGCAATAAAAGATCAGTGAGTATTAGCACAGCCAGATGTGTATGTTCGATTCACGTCTGAAATAAAATGTGTATATTATGGAGAACCATCTGGCTCCTGTCATGTCTTCTTCATCAACCAAATTGGATCGAGTTTACTTTGGCCTTTGTTAGAAGCCATTCTGATCGAAAGACTAGCTAGTTGTAAGAGCTAGTCTACACCTAAATTTCAGGATACCCATCTATTATGTTAAGTAGTTCCATTTAGAGTAATTCTATGTGAATGTCTCTTCTGTGGGCATCTACAATGCATCCACCTCTCTTTAATTTAATTTAATTTGAAGCTTATAGAGCGCACAGCTACCTCCAACGGAGGTGTCCCAGCGCTAGCGGATATAAAAATAAAAGCAAGTTGCCACAGGCTACAGAAGCTTAGGGAAGGTCAAAAAGCCAGGTTTTTAGAGATTTACGAAAGACAGATTCCGAATTAGCCTTCCTAAGATGTTCCGGTAAGGAATTCCACAGCCGAGTGGTTCTGACTGTGAACGACCGGCCACCAAGCCTCGCTTTACAAAGCGGGGAGTTACTAGTAGGCCTTGATGATTGGATCTCAAGTTTCTTGTCTGGAGATATTTGCGGAGTCTTTTCTGAGGTATTGTGGGCCCGTTTCTCTTGTTGCTCTGTAAGCTAGAGTCAAAGCCTTGAATTCTATCCTCCTCTTTACTGGGAGCCAGTGTAGGCTCCTCAGATGGGGGGAAATATGGTGTTGTATCTGGATATTTCTAATGAGCCTAGCGGCTGCATTCTGTATAGTCTGCAACTTCCTGATCAGGTAATCTGGCTGACCCAAGTACAGACTATTTGCATAGTCTAGCTGTGAGGTAATAAGTGCATGGACCACTGTTTTTCTACATTCCATGGGCAGCAGGTGGAGAAATCTTCGTATGGACTTCATTTTCCAGAAACATGAGGATGAGACCTGATTTACCTGAGTCTTGCATGAAAGGGTAGAATCAAACTTAAAACCCAAATTTCTAGCAGAGGACACCGGCTGAGGGGGAGGGTTGAGCTCAGATGGCCACCATAAATCCGATGGTGGTGGGGATGGCTGGTTAAAAAATAGAACCTCAGTTTTATCCGAGTTAAGTCTTAAACAGTTATCAGTCAGTTATCAGTCATCCAGGCTGAGATGTTAATCAGGCATTGTTTAAAATTAGTGAAAGCTGCCTCGGTGTGTTCTTTGACAAACATTAGTAGGAATGTAATGGGGTCTTATTTCGGGTTGCAATGACATTTCCCTTTTTAGGTCTAGCTGGTGTGAACTTTGGGTATTGGACAAAATAAAGTTTGTCACAGAAATATTAAAAAGTAGTAAGCAGAGAAGGGATTTGGATTTGCACGTTTTTTTATCTTTTGTATTTGATTGGGCAGCAGTTATTTTAGTCCGTCAATGAAAATGTATCATTGCGCATAACTAAAAGAGGAATTGTTAATGCAGACCCGTGCCAAATGCAGCAGAAGAGGCTCTGCTGGTGTAGCGCTGAGGCAAATAGAGCCTCAGCTATCACCTACGTAGACTGGCGCTCTGACCGGATCCTCGCCCCCTCTGTCACTGCCATCGCTGCTGCTCCTCCTGCTGGTTCCCACTGCTTTTGTCTGCTTTTCTGTTTGCTCCTCCTGCAGGTCTGCCTCTTGCCTCTATGGCCTCTTAACACCCCTTTCTCCATCTAATTTTACTTTCATCCTCTCGCCTTTTGTCGTCCTATGCCTCTTTTGTTCCATTTGACTCTTTTTCTCGATTTGATTCTACCTTGTACTTCGTCCCGCCCTGAACCTTTTTGCCCCATTTGACTCCACTTCTTATCTTTTTCTCCACTTTTACTTTATCTCCATTCCACGCTCCTCTCACTCTCCTCTTTTACTCCGTTCCACCCTGTGACCCTTTTGCTGCTCCCACCGCCTTCTCTGTCCTTCCCCTGCAAGCCCGTATGCACTCATCCACACCCAGCGCCATGAACCCTGGTCCAACTTCCCTCCCCCCACAGCTACACCACTGCTGCACTCCTCCTACTCAACCCAGGACCCCGCCACAACTGCGGCTGCCACGCCGCACCTCATTCCACGGCAGGCCCTTTCATCTGCACTCACTGCCACTTCACCTGCCACCACACACCCGCACTCACCACGCTCACGAACCACACCATGCACACCACCTGCACCACAACAACTCACATGCATGCTCCTTAACACGCACTCGCTCAGCATACACCCCACTGAAGTATGGGACCTCATCAACACCCATGGACCGGACCTTCTCTTCCTCAGCGCAATCTGGCTTAACACAGCATCTGCTCCAGGCATCACCACAGCCATACCGATGGGATACAGGATTGCACACCAGTTCCAACTTCACAGGCGAACTGGCGATCATCCACAAGAACGGGATCAAGTGCACAACACTCACGGACCCCGACACACCCTTTATGGAACACATGCACTTCAAGCTGCAGACAGGCGAAAGAACCAAAATCAAAGGAACTCCTGCATACAGACTCCTCGGACCAACCGCATCACCAACCTCATTACACCCCTCACCAGCAGCTCCAAAGACAATTCTCCTGGAGACCTCAATGTCTTTTTTTTTTTTTTAAAGCAAAGGACCCAGGATGAATTCCATCCCGATATCCAAATTTGAATCAAGCACATTGATGGTCTATTTATACCAGGGAATGCCAGAGAAAGATTTGCAGTACATATTGAAATTTTGAATAACAGTTCTTGCGGTTTGAAGTTTACTGAGTCAATATCTACTCTAGAGAATACAATATCTCAACTTACACATCAGCATCTGCATAATTCATTGAATACATCCTTCTACAGGAACTTAATAACTTCTAAATCAGTCCGCTTGGCACAAACTTCCATCTACAATGCAGACGAGTTTATAAGCACCAAAAGAAACTTTTGTTCCAATGAAGAGTATATTCCTGTATTTGATTAAATGTTTGTAGGAGACATTTGGAGAACCTGTGACAGTCTCACAAGACTAGTCAACCGCTTGGGGAGAATTCAGATAACTGTTTAAATTGTATGTTTTTTTTAAAAAATATATTTTTATTGGCATTTTATAGTAATCGACATTTTAGATGCATTCAGGAGAAAGTACAGAAACAAAAAATAAAAAGGAGAAAAAAAGAAACATAAAAGAAAAGTCAAATCAATTTACATCATCCATTACTGTCCATGTTCGTGGGTGCTAGCTCCACCCGCACGGGAATAGCGTGGTAATTGTATGGAGAGTTGTCCAAATTCGAACCATCCGATGCATGCATATTTACAATTTTAAATCACATTATGCCATTAGCATTCTACCAACCCCAGAGAAAAGGGGAAAAAAGAAGAAAAGAGAGAACGTGTAACTGGTGCAGAGGTGTGGTGTAAATATGTCGGAGTACTGACATCAAATGGGGTTGAAGGCATTACCAACCCTTTAGTGGGTCCGGTATGGGGGGGGGGCTCCCCTACAACTAACATCCCACCTGCGTCTAGCCAGTCATCCCCGGGGGGGATCTCAAATCTATGCGCTCCCCCTGGCCGGGCGACCTGAACTTCATCGACTATTTGTGATTCATGATCTGACTCTCCCTCTTCACTGCCAGATCCTGCCGGTTTCTCCCATTCAGCCACTGCTTCCTTCCATTGTTCGGAAATCGGAAGCTTTCTCACCCCTCTGGCCTCCTCCCATGCCAAGGCCCTGCCTTCTGTCCCTGCCCATGCAATGACATCCCTATTCCAGGCTGCAAGTTGTAGTCCCTTCGCGGATTTCCACACCATCGCAATCCTGCGCTTGGCGAGGCCTAACGCAAGATCAATCAAATGATTCCCAACTTTGCGCTTGGGTGGTCTGGGGAAGAGGCCCAGTAGACACGTCTGGATTGTTAAAGCCAGCTCCCTACCAATCACGTCTTTAATCTTGGCCAACACCGCCACCCAATAGGGGCGTCCCCATTGACAATCCCAGGTCATATGGCGAAAATCAGCGTCTGGGTAAGCGCATCGAGGACATTGTCGCATCTCCCCTCCATATGTCACGTTGAGCCGGTGCGGTGTCATATGTTATATGCGTGTAGTTAAATTGGATATATTTTAGTCTGGTGTTCCTAGAAACTTTCCCCGAATATCGTAAAACTTTACGCCTCTCCGAATCAGTGAGGACTTTGCCCCCCATCTTGTCCCAAAGCGCCCTCAGTCTGTCTAGTGGGCCAGTGGAGGCCTCCACTAGGGTGGCATAAAGCCATTTCACGAGGTGTCCCTCCGTACCAAGAGTAAATAAAGCATGGAGGACGGGGTGTGTATCAGGTTCCTCCTCCCCGGGGCCCCATAGGTGCGTGTCAATGCTTCGTAGTTTAGGAACTGACCCGGGGGGAGCCCACTATCCTCCACCAGGTCCGCGAAAGGGATCAGCGCCTTGTCCAAGTAGCAGTCCCCAACATTCTCCAGTCCAGTATCTGGCCAGCTGGGCACCTGTAAATATGGATTGGGGGTCCCCGTGTGGCAGCCCCACCAAAGGAATCATGGGGGAGTACTTTGCAGGTCGTTGCCTTCCACTGCAGCATCGTCTCCATGCTTGGAAGGCCGTGCGCTGCAGTAGGGAGCAGCCGGGGATGGGTGTGGTCGGAAGCAGGAGCTTCGCCGTTACCAACCGCCGACTCGATACTGGGTCCGCCATGCACGTTCCTTCCTCATTCACTCCTTCCACCCATTGTGCCAACCATTGCAGTTGGGCGGCTAGCATATAGAATTCAAAGTTCGGCACCCCAAGCCCGCCTTCCGACATAGGTCGCTGCATGATTTGCAAGGACACCCTCGGGCGTCCGTCACCCCAAACTAGGTGCCGCTGGAGAGCGTGTAAAGGTCGGAACCAGCTTCTCTGCATCAGAACCGGGAGGTTCACGAAAAAGTATAGCAGCCGGGGTAGCATAACCATTTTGGATAATGTAATCCGGGCCATAATGGGCAGTTGCAAGGTGCTCCAGAACTGAACACAGGAGCGAAGGGAACGCAACGTCTTCCCCAAGTTCCCATCTTTTAGGTCATCTAGATCATGAAAAATATGGATGCCCAGGTATCTAAAGGTATGCTGAGCCCAGAGGGTGTCGGCCGGCAGCGCCTCCGGTCTAGGTAGTGGCCCAGCTATGGGGAACAAATAGGTCTTAGCTTTATTGACCCTAAGGCCGGAAAGAAGAGCAAAGTCGCCAAGGATTTGCAGAGCCTCAGTGGCCCATTCAACCGCGTCCGCCAGGTACAGCAACAGGTCATCTGCATATAAAGAGACGAGGTGAAATCGCCCACCTAAGGTCAGTCCCAACCCTCTCCCACCCAATCAAAGCCACTCTGCCAATGGTTCCACGGCCAGGGCAAACAAAAGTGGGGAAAGTGGACACTCCTGCCGGGACCCCCGGGAAATCTTATAAAGCCTGGAGATTGTACGTCCCGTCTTGACTCTCGCAGTGGGCGAGGCATAAAGAAGCCGCACCCACCGCACCCAGTCATCCCCCAAGCGCATGCGGTGCATTACCTCAAAGAGGTACTCCCAGCTCACCGTGTCAAACGCCTTCTCCAAATCAACAGATAACACAGCCGCCTGCTGGAGAGCTGGTGCATCTGCATGATAGAGTACTGAGTATAGACTGCGGAGGTTATATGAGGTACTGCGAGAGGGGATAAACCCGTTTTGGTCCGGGTGGATTAGGGACTTCATGTGCGGAAGCAGTCTGCCCGCCAACACCTTGCTCAAGATCTTAAAATCTAGATTAAGCATGGAGAGTGGTCGATTATCTCTCACTCCCGCGCCAGGTTGCTTGGACTTGGGAAGCGGGATCACTAGTGCCGACTGGGTGGAGTCAGGCAAACCTCCCCTCCCTCATATGCCTCCGTGTACAACGTAACAAGATGTGGCGTCAGTATATCTGAGAACCGCTGGTAAAACTCGTCCGGAAGGCCATCAGGCCCTGGCGTATTACAGAGTGCTAGTGCCGCTATAGCGGCTCTGACTTCCTGCATAGTGATCGGGCCTCCCAGGTCATCTTGTGCACCTGCCTCCAATACACTAAGCTGCAGAGGGGCCAGGAAGTGTTGTATATCCGACAAGGGGGCCGCAGTCGGGGCCTCGTACAATTGCTCGTAGTACTTTAAGAAAGAGTCATTGATGGTATCAGGGTCATGCACTATTTCACCTGAGTCTAGGCCAATCCGCAAGACAGGCGCGCCTCCCCCCCCCCATCTCTGGTTTAATTAGACGAGCTAACAGTCGACCCGCCCTCCCTTCCTCCCTTTGCACTTTATCTAGATAATCCTTATAACTGTAACACCTCAATCTGCCCAGCGCTTCATTGTACCGTGTCCGCGCTTCTTGTAGGGACACCTGGGCCGTGTCATCTATACCCTGCAAATTATCCAGTCTGCGAATAGTTCCCTCCAAGTCCATAAGTTCCCGGTTAATCTCCCTGTGTGCCCCACACGCCTGAGCCATGCAATGACCCGAACCACCACTTTGAATGCCTCCCATTCTAACTGTGGAGAGGAGGCAGTATTGTTATTGATAGGGAAGTATGTCTCGGCCAGTGCTGCCAATGAGGCCCGAAACGGGACATCGTCAAGCAATAGTGGATTCAATTTCCACGTAGGGATCGGGGGGCGCCGTCCTATGGGTTGGTGTAGCATGAGTAATGGACTGTGGTCTGATAAGGTGCGCCCCAGGTATTCTGTGTGGGACACGGAGCCATTGAAGGCCGGAGAATATAGAAACATATCAAGCCTGGTATGAACCTGGTGGACCGGCGAGAAGGAGTACTTCCTGTCCCCTGCATGCTGCAGTCTCCAGGTGTCTTCCAAACCCCAATGGGACATCCAGTTCTGGAAGCCCAATGTAGTACGATGTGGTTGGGTCCCCAGCAAGGGAGGGTGCGAATGATCTATGGCAACATCCGCCACACAGTTGAAATCGCCCCCCAATATGAGAGAACCTGTTGAACATTGGGCCAGGGCGGCGGAAAAAGCCTCCAGGAAACCCACTTGGTCCTGGTTGGGAGCATAAACATTACCAAGGGTCACCTCCCGCCCTGCCAATCTTCCCATGAGCAGGGCATACTGCCCCTCTGTATCAAGCCATGCGCGGTCAAGAGCGAAGGGGACTCCAGGTTTCACCCAAATCAAGACCCCCCTGGCAAAATCCGAGAAGGTGGTCGCGAAAATCTGACCCCGCCACCTCTTCTGCAACTTCCCGGCCTCTTCCTTGTTAAGGTGCGTCTCCTGGAGGAATGCTATAGGCACGTCCCTGCGCCGCAGGTAAGAGTATATGTTATGACGTTTGGCCATTGTTCCCATACCACGGATGTTCCATGTGAGGAACCTCACAGTGCTAGGTGTGCCTGCCATTTCCACAAGAACCCACCCCACAACAGCCTAAAGGGGATCCCTCCCCCGCCCGCTTACCCGTATGTGTACCACCATCTGCCTCTGCCAACAACCAAACTAAAAAGATCAACAAGAAAACCCCATCTCGAACAACTCCCCAAGCCCGGGACAGCCTGACAACGGTCAGTCGTCCAAACAGTGTGTGGAACATAACCTGTAGTGAGGCCTAGTAAGGTACTCAGGGGGGGTGGACAGTGAGAACAGAAGAAAACAGAGGGTTAACGCACAAACCATTTGGAGCGTGCCGGCCCCACAAGATCATGTCAGCTCGGGACCGGAGACCACTGCCAACTATTCAGCTGCATCGTAAGGGTCCAAATTCACCCAAAGCCCAAGCAGCCTCAGATAACCTCGTCAGCCGTGTTTGGAGTCACCACCGGCATCTTCACACTGTCACTGCGGGATGTGTCTGAATCAATGTACCCAGTGTCCTTTGACGACCGAGCCACCGCCTCAGTGGCGGGGCTCCTGCCCTGCATAAGAGCCGCCACCGCCTGCAAAGCCTCAGCCCTCTCCTTTTCAGTTTGCGAAGAGGTCGGCCTCTTGGGAGCTCCCCGACGGGACCGTCGTCTGGAGAGCTTTCCTAGCTCCGCCACTTTCCTCCACCCAGCTGCAGGGCCCGTGGGCCGCGAGGTCCCAGCCTTGTAGGCCTCCATCCAGTCCCAGACCTCACCCGGGCTTCCACAAAAGTGGGCGTTGCCATCCAACACAATCCGCAACCGGCCTGAGAACATCAGAGAGTACTGGAGGCCCTCCTCCCTCAGCGCCTTCTTGACCTCCAGAAATGATGCCCGTTTCCGTTGCACTTCCAGTGTATAGTCCGGGAAGAGGGAAACCTTGCTGTTGTTAACAGCGTAGGTACCCTCCGCACGTGCACTCTGCAGGAGGAGGTCCCTATCTCTGATATGAAGCAAGCGGGCCACCACCGGCCTCGGGGGACGCCCCGGCGCCAAGGGCCTAGCCGGAACTCTGTGGGCCCTTTCAAGAGTGTAAAAGGGTGACAGGCCCTCAGGAGCTACCACGTCCCTCAGCCACTGTTCCAAGTAGGACACCATGTCATTGCACTCGATTCCCTCTGACAAGCCCCGTAGCCGGACGTTGTTCCGTCAATTACGTCCCTCCGCGTCTTCAGCTCTCCGTTCCAGAACACCCACTCTGTCCGTGAGGGCTCCCATCTGCTGTTCCAGGGCCTTTTGGCCTGGGGCGATCTCGGAAATGCTGGACTCGGTTTCCTTCACCCTCTCAGAAAGCTTCTTATGTTCTTCTCGCAGAAGGCCAAGCCCTACCGCCACCGTGCTGATGTCTTGATGGAGGGTATCCTTCGTGTCCGCTATAGCCTCTAGTATCTTACCCAGTTGCTGCTGTATGGGATCTTCCGGGGCAGTCTGTGTCTGTTCCTGGGTGCTGTCTTCCGGATCTTGTGGGGCTCTGGCTTGCCGGCCTCAGGGCTTACCCATAGTGCCAGACAGTCCCCCAACTGCTGGACCACGCTCGGGAGGAAGTGCAGTCTAACAACCGGCATCGTGATCCTGCCACTCTCACCAGGGCTCAGCTTCACCACACTCAAAAGGGGGCCACTCCCGTCCCGCTGGAACTGTCTGTCCGCTGCAGGGCCCACCAATCTGCGCACTCCTGCGGCCACTCGGCGGTCAAGTCTCTGCCCAGACCTATTCCCGCACCTGTGTGCGGGGTCAACCCCAAACACTTCCAGGCGGTAAGGTACCCTCTGCCACTCACAGTACAATCCAGGGCGACCCAGTTCTCGCCAGGGAGGTTCACCTTCTTCCGAGGCAATGCCCGTCGCGATGTCCAGGTAGGCGGTCCACCGCACTTCAGGGTGCAGACAGTTGATCAGGGTGGCCCTGGGTGGACCCGAGGAGTCTCAAGCAAAGTACGTCAACAGGGCTCCGCAGGTCACAGGCCCGCCTCAGGGGGGAACCCCCCAGGTCACACGCACCTGCCAGGGGGCCGTGCTCCGCCGCTCGTTCTCAGTTGCCGGTAGAATGCTCAGCACCCCACCTTGACGTCAGCTCACCACTGCGCGGCCAGCAGGGAAGACGGGTGTTCCCCTGTCAAAGTGAGGCAAATGGCAAAGTACATGCACTATTCCATGAACCCCGATGTGGGCCCCGACCACCTGCACTATTTCCCAGCGTCTACCTCTATTTATTTCTATTCTATTTAAAAGATTTGTAGAGCGTGACAGCTGCCCCAGCCAAGAGGCGTCCCGGCGCTAACAGCAAATAGGAGACCACAACGCAGGGGGGGACCCGAGCGACCTACACAGTGGGAAAGAGAAAAGCTTTGATAGCTTTCCTGAATTCGAGGAAGTTACTGAGGCCTCGAATATGGAGGGGCAGCGAGTTCCAGAGAATAGCCGCTCTGTACCGGAAGGAGCGCCCTCCGGCCCGAGTCCTCCTGACCCGAGGGACCACTAGCAAATGTTGGCCCATGGAGCGAAGCCAACATGCCAGGCCAGGGAGGGCGGCCAACCAGCCTCAGGCACCTCCAGTCTAACTTTGCTGGGTGGCTCTAGATTGCGAGAAAGGTCCAAGCAGCTCACCGGCCTGCAGCGAGCCACAGCCTCTGCAGCAACTCACTCGCTCACTTCCCAGGGCCCGGACAGTGGCCACTCCGCTCCGCAACAACGATGGAGGGCCCCTTCCTCCTGCAGGATCAGTGCGTGCTCCCTCTCACCTAAGAGCCAGTGTTGTCATGCTCCGCCCCAAGCCACAGGCCCTGCTGCACAACTAGGGACAGGGAGGGGGGCCCAGGACTTTCACCAGCCTCATTCTGCGGTTGCTCGACCTGGGACAGGGAGGGGGGGTCTGGACCCTTCACCAGCCTCTGCCCACTGCAGCACGATCCAGAACAGGGAGGGGAGGCCGGGTTCTCACTTCAACTCCTGTCTGCCGCTGCACGACCTGGAACAGGGAGGAAAGCCCAGGATTCCGACCGGGCTTCTCGTTCGCGGAGGCCGCTCCGCAGTGCGCCCGTCCCTCTGCGGCCGTGTGATCACCGCTGCTGCACGTCGCCGGTCTTCACCAAGCAGTCCCCGCAGAACTCAGGCAGCTGATCGCGGGCCACGCCCGGGGCTTAAACCTCAGAGCGGCCCAGGCTCCCCTCCCGTCCTAAGCCCCGATCAGCTCCGGGCCGCCATCTTGTTCCTGCCCTGCGCCAGCGGCCACCGAAAGCTCCAGTCTGCCGCGGCCGCTCTAGGAGCCGCACAACCACCGTGACCAGCCCCCGGCGTCCCAGCCCCTCCAGGCCGATTCTGAGACGTTCCCCGGTCTCCGGCGTCCAGTAAATATGCATATAATTATAGGGCCGGCGCAGAGCTCCGAGCTCACACATCTGCCATACTCTGCTCGTTGGCCACGCCCCCTAAATTGTATGTTTAATGACATCTGGAGAATTATACTCTACTTCTGAGTTATCATGAGAGCAGGAATTATTGAGGCCTAATCACAAAGTCGAGATTACTCACATAAGGAACTTGTAGTAGAAAGGGGTAAACTTAATCTTAGGAAAATCGGGAAGATCTTTTAAGTGATAAGAATAAAGATGCTTCCAATAGGAACCAAACAAAATATGTTTTCTGACCAATTAGTCAAAGTAATTGATATGTGTTATTTAGGGGTCCCAAACTCAAGTACCATCCGACCACAAAGGCCAGTAAATCATATTTCTGGCAGAGTATATTAGTGAGCACAGGACTAAAGGTATGTTTAGTCCTAATAAATCTAAAAGAACATGACTATACAACAAAGGATTTTATTATTTTGAAGATTGCAATACATGTAATTTTGCTATACATAGTTGCAAGTTAACAACAGAATTTGATGTCAGATATTTCATTAATTGTAAGAGTCCACATGTTTAGGTCTCGCCTACGCAGCGCGCATGCGCTGCATAGGAAAAAGACCTGTAGAAATCGATCCGGTTTTGCAGGCAAAAACGTGCACGCGTTGCATTGCTTTGAACGGCAACGCGTGCACGTTTGGCGATTCCCTTGCGGGAGCGAGTGGCGCCATGTGTTAGCAATTTATTGCGCTCGCTCCCGCAAGGGAAACGCTGCCTGCTCTCAGCCGCACTCCCACCCCTATTTGCGCAAGGCGCGCGCCCTTGTTTTTTTTGGGCACTGCCCTCACATGCAGACCGATTTAACCAGTGAGTAAGGGATGGAATTCCATGGGCAACATCTACCATCCCTCTTTATCTTAGCTTTTTGGAAGCAGTGAGTGCTAAAATCGGGAGGAGAGACAATTCGACACCACCTGCGATGTCAGTTATTGTTGCTTCTGTGGATCCAGTTGCCATGCCGAAATACCGCTTGTTTTTGGTTAGGTCGGTGTCTGCTCCTGTTAAATGTTTTGTTTGGTTTACTTCCTTTAATCTTCCCAGCCGCGTTAATTTTCAGCTTCGCCTATGACTCATCTCCCAGATCTCCTCAGTCGTGCCCCACACCCTCCCACAACAGTACTTGCCCGCCCCCACCACCCCTCTGAGGTCGCTGCGTTCAGAGACCTCTTTCTGTGTATTGATTTCACCCCTCCCCTTTTTGGCAGTTTTATACAGCACGGTCTCGACCTTTAGGTATTGGAGAGCTTTACACAAGCACTGGTTTCTTTACACACTGTAACATTCATTTTTGGTAGAGGCTCGGAGATTACGTGATTGCCCAGAAACACGGAATGTTGAGCCTATGCCAAGACTTGAACCTGGTTACCCAGCTCCTGAGTCCGCAGCTCTGGCCATTACACCACATCCTCTCCCCTTCGTGTCTGTTTCTTCCTCACCGCCTTGACAAAAGCGTTGTCTTTATTTTACAGCAAGGCCCGGAGGCCAACATTATGCACAATACCTTTATTGCACCCCAAACACAGCAGCAACAAATTCTAGAGTTTAGAACACCAAAATAAAACTTCTAGAACGTTGAACAAGCATAACCAGTTAGAACGTGCAGCCATCTTCCTCTTTTGTTGCTGCTCAGACACAGATAAGTCGCAGTTTTTATTTGAAATAGAAATTAGTAATTTAGAAGTTAATTGGAAATGGATGTTATTGATGTTTAAGGGGTTTTTAAAGGAAAAAGGACATATGGGAATGTATATATGTGGCAATAATATTTTTTATTAATAAAATTGTTGTAATATTTTTTAATTAAGAAATTGTTATAAGATGTGATCAATGTTTTGTAGGAACCTGAAGCGTGTGAAATGGGGATTTTTTTACAGAAGGAAAGGGGAGCGTATAGATGCAGTTTGGGGAAAATGAATGTTTATAAGGAAAAGAGGGCATGAAGCGTTTGAATCGGAAAAGGATTACCGTTGGTTGGTGCAAGTTGAAAGGAGCGCGCAGGGCGCGAGGCACGGCATAGCGGAGGATTGGCTCGAGCATGTTCTTCGATCGGAGAAGGAGATAGAGATATGCGCGCGCAGCAAGCGTATTGTGGATTGAGGTTTGGCTCAGAAGGGGGTCCGTAGGCACGTAAAACGTGCGGCGGCCATTTTATATGATTGGGGAAGCGTTATTGAAGTGAAGGAGTTTTGAGGAGGACATGTTTTGGTTAAAAACGGAGTTTGACAGAACGCGAGTCAGTTTCTGTCAGACTTCGGTTTTAGGTTCAGGTTCATGAAGAGGTCGCGTTTCGGATTTGGAATAGATAGGATTAGAGAGAGTGATTCTGGAATTTTGAAAGAGAGGTTTGAGAGAAGAAATAAGAGTTTATAAGGGAAGAAACAATTTTTGGTGAAGTTTTGAAAGGTTGTGGAGGTATTCTACAGTATTATTTTTTTTTTAAATGGAAAATGTAGAGGGTGTTTTAGAGGATAAGATGAAGAGCTACATGGATAAATTGTTTGGGGAGATGAGTGCATCTCTGGATAAAAAATAGAGAATAGTATGGGGAAAACAATGCAAAAGAAGCATAGAAGTGGCGAAGATGAGAGCTTTTGGACCACAGAGGAGATGGAGGTGGTTGCAGGAGGGTCCGGCCAGGGAAAGAAAAAGTCACAGAAGAGGAAATATGTGGAGACAATGAAAAAGGGAGAGAACGTAAGGTTCAAAAGAATCCGCTATAAAGGTGAAAGAGAGCGCTATAAAGGCGCATAAGGGGAGGCACACAGCGGTGGCTTGTGACTCAAGTTCCTCCAGTGGTGACGTGGAACTAACATGTAGCTCGAGTATAGATGAGTCAGACGTGGAGGAGGTGCCACTTAAAAGGAGAAAGGTGAGAGAGAGGGAGATTAAAAAAGAGGAGAATGATATGTTTGATCCTCAAGGGGAGGAGATGTTTGACCCTCTATTGATTCAACATCCACTCTCTCCACAGTGGACCCCTGTAGAGCACGTGGCCCAATACGTTAGGTATTGGATAAGAAGGGAAATACCGAAGGAGGTGAGGACTAGGATGAGGAGTGAATGTCCTAGACCAAGTCTGGAGAGTAAGGTGGCATATACACCTGAATTGGACCAGAGAATGATGGCATTTATTATTAAGAATGGGAAGGACCCAAGAAGAGGTCTTGAGAAAGGATTGAAGGGGTGTCAGGACAGGCTCCTGGATGTCTTAGGACCCCTGACCAAAATCTTTGATATGTGCGAGGAGGCGCACTCAAATAATACGGGGATTGATGTGGCAGAAATGCGACAATGGGCCAAAGGGCTATTTGCCTTCTTGGTAATACTAACACTGCGCTATGTGTAGAGAGAAGGAAGAGTATTCTTTTTAAAATTGACCCAAAGTTGGCAGATCTAGCTAACAAGGAGCCAGGAGAGCGTAGTGATGGTTTACTTTTTGGGGACGATTTCGTGAAGGAAATGTCCAGATATGTGGGTACTTTTAGCTCACTAGAGAAGGCGCAAAAGGACATGAGGAGAGTTTTGGCATGGCCGGGCGAATGCGGGGTCGGTTCCCCGGCCGTGGGCAAGGTATTTCTAGAGGGAACTTTGGAAGAGGATACAGACCTTATGGAGGCGGATATGGTTCAAATACCAACGGAACGAGATGGGGGCAGGGAAGTTTCTTCCTCAGAGGCAACGAAGCAGAGCGAGAGGGATGCGATCTGAGAGGCGGTCAAGGGGTGCCTCAGGTAAGCTGTTTTCAAGACCCTATTTCTATCCAAATAAAGTTGGGCGGCAGACTAGCCCATTTTGTTTTGAGATGGAAAGAAATTACTCAGGATCCATGGGTTTTGGAAACAGTGTCTGGTTACAGAATAGATTTCATACAGACTCCAGTGCAAGAGAGGTCTCCGAATATTCTGAGGTTCTCAGAGGAAATGGAGGACATGGTGACAGAAGAGATAGAGGCATTGGAGGCAAAAGGGACAATAGAACCAGCAAGGAAAGTGAGAGAAGGATTCATAAGCAATGTATTTTTAGTAAAGAAAAAAGGGAAAGGCATGCGACCGGTGATCAATCTGAGAGAGTTGAACGATTGGGTTTCATACAATCATTTCAAGATGGAGGGCATCCATATGTTGAGGGACCTGTTAAGGAAAGGGGATTGGTTGACAAGGTTGGATTTGAAAGATGCCTATTTGACTATTCCTATGTGCAAAGAACAAAGAGATTACCTTCAGTTCAGGTGGAAAGGAAGGTTATGGAGGTTCAGGACCTAAAGAGGAAGATGGCTGCACGTTCTAACTGGTTATGCTTGTTCAACGTTCTAGAAGTTTTATTTTGGTGTTCTAAACTCTAGAATTTGTTGCTGCTGTGTTTGGGGTGCAATAAAGGTATTGTGCATAATATTAGCCTCCGTGCCTTTAATAAAATCAAGATTTTCTACCCATTAAAACTGTGGAAAATCTGCATTATTCACGAACTAGGGCTCATTAGCGTTTTTTTTCTCTCCTTTGAGCTTTTTTTCCCTTTCCGCCTAAAACTCTTACACAAAACTTTCTCCAACATATCCACACCAATCTGAAGGTGTGAACGGTTTACCAATTACAGAGAGGATCATCACCCTAGCCTCCCATATCCAATCACAGAGTAGCTTTCATGGCGTCCATCCAATCGCTGCTCCAACGCCCTCTCCACGTCGGGTAGGACGCTGCCATTTACTGTTGCTGTGGTAGCTGGGTGGCCTGACTGGCGTAGAGAACCTTGGTGGCGGGTGTTTGTACATTTCTCCACATTTACATCTTTCAGGAATTATTTCAGCCACACCGAGGAAGGTAGCTGCCTCCTGTGTCCGCAGAGGCGTTCTGCAGGAATGGGTTATTAACATCGGATTATCGCTAAACCTTTCCCTATAATGGTTACATTTCAGGGCCGGTATCGTTGTGTGTGTGTGCGCTAGATTGTCTTAACAATCAATGTTAAACGGTTGGGGAGTGTTTCGACTGACCCGGAAGATTGATGTCTTCTTCACTTGTTGGTGCTTGAGGTTAAAGTGCTGGTTTGCTGGCAGAAGCCACTCGAAAGTTCGGTTTCTGTCTCGAGATTTCAGTAGCTCGGCCACCTCTACTTAATAAGCTGCATAGGATGTTCCGCACTTAACAGAGTTCTTTTAACCTGCACCTATGACAGCACACATCTGCAGCAGCGATAAAGCACCTTGTTTACAGAGTAGTTCTAACAAGTGATAGCTCACGATGTCCCACTTTGATAGCTGCGTCTAATGTTTTTTACTCTGCACCTCTTTTAAATGTCCCGTCTGATGTCGAATCTCAAATGCCATCGCATATAAATGACCCCAATGTCCTAAGGTCACCCCCTCTGTATGATGTCACATGCGTCAATGCCTCTTATAAACAGCCCCTGATGGTCCAAACGGACACCCTCTCTAATCTGTTCCTTTTAATTTCTCACGATGTAATTTACAAATAGCCACTGATGCTTCTTGCTTGCCAACTGGAATAACTGTCTGATGTCACGTATTCACGCCACTCCTTTTAAATTGTACCCGACGTCTTATGCTTAACCTACATTTAATAAGCTGTGCCAAATGCCCATACTACTTCTACAGCTTTTATGAACTTTTCATAGCCAATAGGTCTCGCCTTTGGGACCTTATTAGTGTTTAGTTATGCAGCACATTCTCCTTGGTGCAACAACAACTGTTGCATGGCTAAACACTTATAAGGTCCCAAAGGCGAGACCTATTGGCTATGCCAATGCTTGTTTTTATAGGTTGTTGTTTACATGTTGCAGTGTCTTTCTGGACTTCAATATGTGGATAGCTTTAAACACCAATTAAAATATCAGGTCATTAAAAACATTGGCATTATCGGGTGGAATGATGATCGATATGCAGTAACTGCACACCTTTAGGAAACCCTTGAGGGTGTTCATTGTTGAATTTGTTTGAATTGGAAAACAGCTGTCAAACATGTGGGGATCAATTTTACAGCCAAATGGGCTAAATGAAGATGAAGGATTTTTTCCTCTAGAATAAGTAAGTATGCTAGTAATAATGTGTGCTATACTCGGAGTTTATTTGTGTAATTTTTTTTAATTACCAGTTTATCTGCAAATAACCTGGTGATGTGATACATACAGTAGAAACTATTTTGAAATTGTCTTTGTCATGATCTATGGCTCCCCTTGCAGCACTTGTCAAACGCATGAATGTCATATTTCAAACTCGCTCGTACCAAGAGCGTTCAAAGGAAGAAAAGACTAAAGGAGGTCACAAAATGTCACAGGTGCCTGGCAAAACGCTATGCACACAGAGGACACAATATGTGTCAGTGTCTGAACGCAAACTACTATTCCCATGATTTCATGGAAGGTTCACGTTTTCTGGACATAGTAGCGATTTACTTAGTCGCTGCGGCCTGGACCTTGATTCGAGTTCTTAGAGATATCTTACAGACTGTTTACTTTTCCTCTTTTAGTCAGAGGAGTATTCAAGAATATATTGCCATATTTGGAAAACAAACTTTGATAAAAAAGTACAAAAGCTGAACTTTCTAGAAGTAGCAGAGAACTATATATTTTGTTGCACATTACAAGATCTAAAACGTGAACCAACAGAAGGGATTTTTCTTTTTACATAAAGGCCTCTGAATATTCAAGATGTACATAAAGCATATATAATAGTGGTGATGTTTATGGAAGGAATTGATTGGTTTTCAATTTGAGATATATAGTACTGATGAATGCTCATTACATTTCAGTTAGCCACAGGCTAGCTCATTATAGAGAGAGAGAGTTTATGCTCAAGGTGGTATTACGTTCATTACAAAGATTTTATTTACGTTTCAGTGTTACAGAGCTACCAGTATCTGCTTTAATACAGAGGGTTTGGAAACAAGAAATACTCTCAAGGTATAGCAGTTCTGTAGAAAATGATAGGTAATTCACTGTATTGGTTGGGTGCTAAATGTTTGTCTTGTCTTTAGATATCCACTTCGACTCAAAGACGCTAATACCCAGCAGAGCAACAGGTCAAACTGACAATATCTACAGACTGTTTTCTCTCTTATCCCATTCCCCTTTCCCCATGTCTGAGGTTGGTCTACATATTGCAACTATGTGAGGTTTACTGTGGATGCGGTGAAATGCAAAATTCTAGATCAGTACTGTTGAATCCCGACCCCAAGGTTAGTGCTTTCTAACAGTTTCGCAAGAAAGGGTTGATGATATTTGGGATGAACGTTATGTATTGAACCTCGTCAGCTCAAGGTAAATTAATCTATTCTTGAGATGAACTTATTAGTTTAGTTGCAACTTGCATGTGATTTATTTAACCTTATCAACATGTTTACCATCAAATCACAACAAAGAGATCTATACTATTCTTTGTAATAATAAGCTACACTTTGGGCGGGGTGCAGCTTTCCTCCACCGCTTTTGCACTTTGGCACCTGTACTATGATGTGAAGCCCTAAAGAATTGTAACATGCACCTTTCTTATGTTTGCAGGCACGAAGGCCACACAGAAATGATCCTATTAAGTGGCCCGCACTGCTATACACCAGAGTCCTCCTCGAAACAGTGGCCTCAAAACAGTGCACTAAGGGCAGTGTGCCGAACATGGAGTGGCGATAAGAAGTAAACTGCAGAGTGAAAGCGGTCCCACCTCTTGGCGGTAACATTGGATGAGACCAAGTAAACAATAACCGCTGTGACCACAATAACGGGGATGAGGGACTCCCCTGATGCCAACACGCTAAAGAAACAATCACAAACAAAATCAAATGTGGATGTGTTGACACAAATATAATACTTAGCTTGTAGTAGCCACACAGCAAAAGACATTATAAACCCCTATGGGATAGCAGGCAGCACATAAATAATTGGAAATGCACAATCCTACAAAGTAGATCTTTGTAAAATCTTGAAACTGTCACTCCTGGTTTCATATAAATAGCGGGGTGGCCTACCGAAAGTAAGTGCAACATACTCATCTCATTTTCTGGGGTACTGTCAAAAACTCGGGTCAGGCATCTGCATCGCTGTACAGACGTGGCCCAATCCTTGCCATAAGAGCGGTCCCTCTCTCTACAGTTAGCTCAGCCACACATTCCCATTGTGGAGCTTTATGGAGGGCCCTCTGATATCTTGGACTCAGAAAGGCAATGTCATTATTCCTTGTGGTCTCGTAGAGAACTAAAACATAACTGCAATAACTACAAGGCCAAAATAACATTTCTTCCAAAACATAATTGTTTAGGTTATTTACGCAGCAGATGGATTCTTATAAAAACGAAGGAGGCAGCAGCACTTTAGAGTAATGTGCTTGTGCTGCCTCTACCTCGACTAGTGCAGGCTCTGCCCAAAACTGTGGACCACTTTTTGTGCGATCTTAACATCCCGGGAGCCATCTTGGAAATGCAGCTATTTCAACTACGCCCCTGGGTTTCTCAATACTCTGCATCCAGAAGCCATGAAGAGGCGAGGAGCTGCGCAGCAGCCTCTCCATCATGAGTCGAGCAGAAAATCCAGGGGTCAAGGGGACGCTTCTCAACAATCCACCTCACAACTAAGTAGTCTACAAACTTTGATTTGGACTAGAATAGTTTTGTTTTCCATTCCATTAAGGGATTGTTTGTTGTTTACTCATTACAAGTCCAAGGGGTGGATGAGATCCGCCTTACAAGACCTAAATACCATTTTAGAAAACTCTTGAGTGTGCTAATTTTACCAAAGATTTTGCTGAGAACCAGTTTTGAAAGACTAGGAGTTTTGGTAATATTTGGTTTCTTGAACAGCGAGTCTTAAGAACTGTTGAAATTAATTGTGAATTACCCAATTTTGATATCGAACATGCATATGTAAATATAACATGGCTAGATACTTAGAAACATCATAAGAAGTATAAGAGAGAAAGTGTGAAACCTGATTAGTGTATCCCTATAAGTGTATTAAGATCTTTCATATCCACACGGTAATACCAATCTGAGAATTTGGACAAGGCTCTAGCTTGTCTCATCAGGTTTGGAGTTTCAAAAACAGCACAATAATTTCCAAAGGTGCAAGACACCAAAAGGATAGGTAAGGTTCTCAACTTCACAGTAACTGATGATTATTATAATCAAACTATATATGGGTCAAGACAGCTAATGATGTAAAGTACATACATTGTTCAGATATAATGCTAAATCCTTAAGAAGGAACTCAAAGAAGAGTTGGCAAGATTTTAAAGTAAAGCTCAACTCAGGGGGAGACAAGTCCCAATCGCGGTATGTTAGAATCTAATGGGGTTTGGGTAAATTCTGGAAATCTGTATAAAAAGAAATAGAGGTTAAACAGAGTCCTTACCTTTTTGTCTTTCTTTTATTTATTTTTTAACAGATGAACGGGCAAAGTGTCTCCTTTATTGTTGTTTTAGTTTATTTGTTCCCAGCTTGGTTACCCCAACTGTGATTCGATGTATAGTGTAGAGTGGAAGATTCAGGGAAGCAGTCTTGCTGCAACACTATCCATACATTAGGGGTCCCAGAGAAGGCAGAGGGGCCTAGTGCGGAAATCTTCCTGGAGGAGTGGTTAAGCACAGTCTGGGTTTCTCACTGTCCAAAGTCTTCCCAGTGGAGCCAGCTCCTCCAGTGGCACCAGGTGTCTCACTCAGACCAATCATAGCACATCTGCTAAACTACAGAGTCCTGCAGAAAGCTAGATAACATGGCCCACAGACTCCTGAAAACTATAAAATTAATCTATCTAGACTACTAATCCAGCTGTACAAGAAAAAGGCATCTCCTTTCTAGAGATTAAATGGAAAGTGTGCAAACAGGTCTGAAATATATGCTGTTTCCGGCTAAACTAAATGTATTTGAAGGCGACTCAAAGCACTTATGTCTAATGTCAAAAAGCCTGAAGAGATATTCGAGGCATAGCCTTATCTGAGCCTGTGGCATCAACTGAATACAGTGGCTCATGGCAATACAGAAGATGTAACAAAAGCCACCAGTCCAGCGCTGGCCAACGGAAGATTAAACTGTGGCAGCAAGATTGAAACTTGTTGGGGCATGTCAAACTGACAAGACCCAGTGACGATGGCAGTGAACGATCAACTGAATCGGGCACTGATCAGACGACTCCCAAGATGACACCAGATTCTGTGGTTACTGAACAAAAGAGTGATGAAATGCACAACTATCAGAGCTCTTCCTTTTGAACATACTAATTACGAATGTGCTCCATTGAACTGGAGCAGATAGCACTCCATTATTACCCTCTTGAATACGTGTTGTGCTAATGCATAGTATAACGTAAGTACTGGCAGCAAGGAGGCAAATACCACGACACACCATTCTGTCTACTTCCCTATTGCAAAGTAAGCAATGCAGGTAAAAAAAAAACTACTTAATTCAAGGTTTATTGGGATGGAGCACTTTCACACCCATTAAAGACTACCAGAAACACACTACCAACAGAGATCTCAACCACTCACAAACAAGAAGTCATTTACACCATTGTTGTAGACTCGCAGTCACACTGTCTGAAGATCTCACACCTCGAACTATCAGCAACACCAATAGGTCTGGCTGATAACAAATTCATCACTATTCAGTCTGTGTGTAAGGTATTGTAAGCAAGTGAGTGAGCGAATGCAAGAATAATTCAATGGGTGGATGTATATATGCATTAGTGGAAGGATGAGCACTAAGTGCATCTATGTTGACTGAGTGAAAGTACAGATGAATGGGTGACTGCATGGATAGAAGTATTCAGGCACTTTCAGTTATAAGCCAGATCTAATGGTTTGGACCACGCCTGTTAGTTATAGGGAGGTATGTGGTGAAGAGAATCCTGTGTTCTTTATTAGGTGTTGAGGGAATACCGAGCTATTCTATTTTGTGATCAAAAGAGATGTTTGTTGGTTTGCTCCAGAAAAGGAAAAGATACTTCTATACTTGACAGCTGGTTCACCTCTGGTGGCCTATAGTACCTCCTTTTTGGTCCTGATCTGACCACACTCCTTTTGGATTATTTTCACTCGATTTCCGGATTATGCGCCCTCCTCTTATTATACTTCTTTGCGCTATCGCTACCCTAGTGGCCCCTTTTTCTACCCCCCACACTCCTCCATCCCCTTATCATGGCTTCCATTCGAATTAAGTCTGGAGTTAACTGCTTCAAAGTCATTTATCCCCCTAATCTGTCCAAAGCAGCAGCAAAACGGTTCAAGCATAACAGCATTGAACAATTTCCTGATTCCCTCTTTGTTGACCAATTCCATAATGGGCGTCTAGGGAAGCTCAAAAATGTCTTCATTTTTTTCACTCACGACATCCCTTCCTGGTCCTCCAGCTTCTTCAATTCCTTCAACGTCTCCTCCTCCTCTTCTATCCCGCATGGGCAGCGGCTAAAAATGTCCCCCTCCGCTTGCTTTAATGGTTCTCTCACCATTACACTTTATAACAATGGCACTGTCATGATCCAAGCTACAGACTCCTGTCTCTCTCTCTTTGACCACTCTTCCACTCCCTTCGTCCCACCCATGCGACTACGATCTCCCTCGATTCTTCTTCTTCTAGCTCCTCTCCTTTCTTCCTTTCTCCCCCCCTGACCCCCTTATATTCCTTCAGACCGCTCTCCCGGGAGACACAGGTCTACCCTTTGTCCCCCCCCTTCTCTTGCTCCCTCCTCTCCCATTCTTCCCCCTTCCCAATTTGATTTTCCCCCTATCTCGTCTGCTTTACCTCCGGCTTCCCTCCCCACCCTGCATCTTTCCAATATTCCAATGCCATCTCCCGCCCCTAATCCCCCTAATCCTACCCATCTCCCCCTACTGAATCCACCTTTCTTACAACCTGATCTACCGATCAACTTTCCTTACCTTCCCCCTTTCCTCCCCCTTCTCCTCATCCTTTTCCGCTCTTCCCCTTCCCTCGTACCCTTAATTCTTCTCTTACACCTCCCATCTCTCTCTCAACCTCCCCCTCCTCCTCCTATGCTTCACAACCCTGTCTCCCCTCTCGGTAATTCCGTCCTCTTCCCTCCCTCTGACCTTACAGTCCCATACTCCTCCCCCAACTACCATTTAGCCCAATCCCCCCACTCTGCCTGGTGCCTGTCCCCCTACATTCACCTTTCATAGCCTACGGTACCTGTCCAGCACCTTCTCCTCTCTTCTCCCCATACCTCTGGCCTTCCTTTGACCCCCCTCCCTCCTCTCCCTGTACAGCCCCTTCTCCTCTCATCTCCCCATACCTCTGGCCTTCCATTGACCCCCCTCCTTCCCCTCCCTGTACAGCCCTTTCTCCTCTCATCTTCCCGTATCTCCGGCCTTCCTTTGACCCCTCTCCTTCCCCCTCCACCTCCCGCCCTCCCTCTCGACTCCTCAACTGTCTCCTCCTACTTATGATCTCTACTCTTCCCCTCTGCTCAACACCAGTAAAAATATCTCTGTAACACCATCCACTCCTTTCTACCACCATCTTTCCCCACCTTCTACCCTTGCACCCCAATACCCCCCGTTCCCCCACCTCTCCCTGTCCTCCTTCGCCTACTGCACTCCCTCCCTTAACCATCGAGCCACCCAACACTCCGTGCTCAGCCCTCCTCTCCCTGGAAAATAAACTTGATTCTCTCATCTATTCCATTTCCCAGCTTGAAGCGTCCATCTCACTTTTAAGTGCTAAGATATCCCCCTTCCCTAACAACCTCCCGAGGAGTTCCTTGCTCCCGCGCCCCAATAAAGCCAACCACAGTCTGTCCTCCGCAGACATCGCCAACTTACTGGCTAGCTACAAGACTACCAACGTCAATCCCCCTCCACTTTCCTCTCCTAAAAATTCTACTCAATTCACTATTCAGACCATCTCTTCTGTCAGAACTAACCAACCTTCTTCTTCTTCCATGGCACCCTCATACAAGAATCTTATCCCTATCTCCCTTAACAGCCCAAACACCCCCATCACCAAAACAGTTGCGTCAGAGCTGCATTGTTTGCTCCACAACTGCAGATCTGCAATCAAACACAAACTGGAAATCTCTGACACTATCACCCACTACAATCTTGACATGCTCTTCCTCACTGAGACCTGGTTTAATGACTCCTCTCATACTTTGTTTGATCTTCTGATACCTACCGACTACTGTATCCTCAGAAATGACAGAACAGACAAAATTGGGGGAGGTGTCGCTATCATCTTCAGAAACTCCCTTCAAATTAAAGCCTTTCCTACCATCTTCTTCCGTACATTCGAATGCCTATCCCTAGAACTTCAAGTACATCACGTCTCACCCTTCAGGTTCCATGCCATCTACCACCCGCCCGGTAACTGCTCTTCCTTTTGGAGGAACTCACCGACTTCATCAGTGACCAATATTCTCAAAGTGACAGGCAGATCTTCCTGGGTGACTTCAATCTCCACTGGGACTACTTGGAAGACTCGGCTGCCAACAAGCTTGCCACCTTTCTCTCAGCCAATGATCTTTTCCAACACTGCTCGGAAATTACACACTCTAAGGGCTCAATTCTGGACCTTGTTATTTCTAAAGCAGACCTGCTTACTATTGCTCCACCTATCCATGTAGACTCGGCAGACCACTTCCTCATTCCCTTCCGTTTTCACCTTTCGCACGTTATAACTCTCGGCCAACCTAAAAGGGCTTCTACCTGGTTCCGCAACACTAAAAACATTGATCTTGACACTCTGTGTGATTCTGCTATGCGTTCACTTCCTAGACTAGACCCTAACGTGGATGTCAACGATCTCACCTCCCATTGCCTCTCAGTCCTAGCAGTCGAAATCGATAATGTCGCTCCACTCCAAAGCAAAAGTCCCACCCCCTCAGCACCTTGGTTCAATAAAGCTCTCTATGATGAAAGGAAGAACCTTAGAATCTTGGAGAAACATTGGAGACAATCTCCATCCACCTCCAATCTCTCTCATTTACGCTCGGCAAGATCCAAATACCACAAGCACATCTTCCATGAAAAAGCATCACATTTCAGATCCCTCCTCGACTCAGCCAAAAACAGACCCAAAAACTTTTGACCTCATCAAAAACCCAAACTGCTCTCCCCAAACCATCAAGCCTGAGGATTCTTCAAAGAAAGCAGCAGAATTCGCTATATTCTTCGATGAAAAGGTCAAATCACTGGTGGATCAGGTCACCCACCCCACTCCCATTGAGGAGCGAAAATCCTTAGTCACTTGGCAGAACTTTGCCGCCATCTCGGAAGATGACCTCCTCAAATGCATCCTCGAAACCAAACCCTCCAACCATTCTTCTGACCCCATCCCTAGTGTCATCGCCATTGATTTCTACACCAATACTCTCTCTTACTGGACCAGGCTAGTTAATCTCTTCCTCAGTCAAGGCTCCCTCCCAGCTGCCCTCAAAACAGGACAAGTTACCCCTCTTCTAAAAAAAACCTCCGCAGACGCGAACGACCTCAACAACTTCCGCCCCATCACCAACCTCCCTTTTCTTTCGAAAATCACAGAAAAATGTGTTGCGAAACAACTTTCCCTACATATTATGGACAATAATCTCCTTGACGTGTTCCAATCTGGCTTCATTCAAAATTGCAGCACTGAAACAGCCCTGCTGCAAGTGATTGATGATGCGCTGCATATACTCGATTCTGGGGAATCGTGCCTTCTGATTCTTCTTGACCTCTCTGCAGCCTTTGACACTGTTAATCACAACACCCTCCTTAACACTCTTCAACAGAGAATGGGCGTGGAAGGCACAGTGCTTAAATGGTTTACCTCATTCCTCTTGGACGGATCCCAAATGATCAAGATAGCGAACAGTCTTTCGTCTCCATTGGCGGTTGGTCAAGGTGTCCCTCAAGGTCCTAGCCTTGCACCCACTTTGTTTAATCTCTATCTGGAACCATTAGGGAACCTCCTAAGTAAATCTGGGATTCACTACCATCTCTATGCGGATGACACTCAAATCTACCTCAAGGTGTCTTCCTCACATGATCTCTCACTACTCAACTCTACTCTCAACTCTATTCACAACTGGATGTTAGCTCACCAACTCATTCTCAATCCCTCCAAAACTGAATTCCTCCTCCTATCTACCTCTCTCTCCCCGCCTCCTGTTCAATCCTGGATGGATCAGCTGAATTTACTCAACAATAAACCCATCATTGTCGACAGCGCTACATCCCTAGGTGTCATACTTGACATAAGACTCAACCTAATCTCCCACATCAACTCCATTGCCAAGAACGCACGTTACCAGCTGCGCCTTCTGTGGGGGATTCATCGGTTCTTCCCAGAGAAAGACCTAAAAACCTTGGTCCAATCGCTAGTTCTCTCTAGACTGGATTACTGCAATTCTCTTCTGACTGGCCTACCCAAATCTCACCTCTCCCCCCTCAAATCCGTCCTCCATTCAGCAGCTCGCTTTATTTCAGGGTCCAAACGAAGTGACCACATCACTCCGATCCTGTCTTCTCTTCGATGGCTTCCCATCGAGGCAAGATCTATTTACAAAACGGCCTGCATCACCCACAAAGCCTTGAACACTTCCTCCCCTCGTTACCTGGCGAATAAACTGAAAATGTCCGGAGGCTCGAGACCTTCTCGGAATGCGGAAAAGTTTCTGCTTGAGCCCCCTCCTTCAAAAGGGAAAGATCGATGGCTCAATCGTTCTCAGGCAATGCGGTGAGAATCTGGAACTCGCTTCCTCCATTGCTCCGTGCCACCACCTCTATCCGGATCTTCAAAGCTGACCTCAAATCTCTTCTCTTCCAAAGACACTTTCAGAACTAATACCTTCATTCTCAGACCCCTCTAGGAAGTTCGTTCATCATTGTAAATTTGTAATATTTTCATGTACATTCCTCACTCACCCTTGCTTGCTGTGTTTGATATTGTGTTCTTGCATTCTATGGTTTTACCCTACCTCTTCTAGTCTCCTGTTTATTTTTGTAACGTTCTATTTTGTAACATTTTTCTCATGTAACGTAACTAGTTCAATTGTACAGCGCTCTGACACCTTCGGGTAAAGTCTGCACTTTATAAAAATGCATTAAATAAATAAAAATAAATAAATGTTTTATTCAATAATGGAAAGAAATGTGTAGGGTTTTATTCTCTGGTAAGAAAAATAACATTCACTGTTTGTTCAGCAATGGCAGGGCTTGTGTAGTATGTATGCTGCAAAGGGAAGGCATTATAGGGCTTTGCCCTAGCACTGGAAATTGCTAGCCTCTGGTTGGATAGTATGCAAACCACGTTGTGTTCTACTGGAAAATCAGTATGAAAAAGGGAAGCAGAGAGAATGGGGAAGAATCCTCAGATAACTGTGAAACGTTTGTTGAACGTTGAAATAATCTTTGCCATGAGCAGTCCATCTGCAGTAGGTTGTGTGTGCCATTGACCACCAATCTACAGTATACAAAAAGTGATGGATAGAATGCTTGAATTAATCTAAGCCTCTATTTTAGTGGCCGGGTCTATTTTCTGTCGCAGTCCAACCCTGGCAGCAGCCTATATATTTTATCAGCACCCTGTGCAAGCCTGGCAGCAGCAGCTTGAGTATGAACCACCTCAACAGTACTCTATGCCTATCTGTCAAAAGCAAGACATGCCTGCCGGTCTATAACAGGCTACAATATTAGGTCAGTCTGTCAGCAGTCGTCTTTGCATCCCTGCACGCATCATCCTCTGCTAGATGCTAGGTGTGTGATTCTATGCAAAGACACACCGTGCCCAGACTTGAAGGTCTTTACAACGTATCTGTGCTGCACAACAGTAGATAAGTGCTTTCTCTTTCTTCAAGTATGTACAGAAACTCAAAGCAATGTTATTTAGAAAAACTTACTTCAGCACTACTTGTAAAAATAGTTCTGGCAAAAAAAGCATAACTGCATTATTAAATTGTAAAAGGCAGCTATGTAATACAGCACTGCTTAACTACATGATAAAATGTGCAAGTATAGTCAAATCCTCTTTTTCTTCAAAACGCAATTGTTGTTTCGATATCTGTTCTGAATGACCAATTACAAAGAGAGAAAGAATGAGATACTCACACACCAGCCCAGGCGGCGGGTCGCGCGGCCGAGACTGTGCAGCGAACTGAAACCGCAGAGTGCAGCGCCCTGAGAACTGAAAGCCCCCAAGAGTAGCACTCCTGTGTTAAAAGACACTAGGTGGTGACCACTACTTCTTCCAGCGTGGAGGGACCTCGGTGCAGCCCCGTCACCTGCGCAGACTCTGAGTGCGACGCCCCCTTTAAAGAGAATATCCTCCCTCAGTTCGCAGCTCGTGCTGCAAGTTCCTCGGTGTGGCGATGCCCTCCCCCGGGTAGGCAGGACCAGCCATACAGTTTCGCACCCACTGTGGCACCGACAGCTCGTTCGCCTGCTCGGGCGGCTGAGAAACAACCCTGCTGTTCTTCAGTTTGTCGGAGGCCGCCTCAGACTTTCACAACGGACACGCGCACTGAAAGCAAACAGGAAGTGCCTCCATCTATCGGAAGCGTCACCCTCACGCTTAATCAGTGAGACATGAAGAGCTCCACCCCTCCGGCCAACCAGGGTCCTAGCTTCACGACTTGCACGCCCCCTGCCCATTTCTTCGCACTAGGACCACCATGCTGTACTTTACATTGACCGCCCGTAATTGTTTACCTCCCTTCTCGCGCTCCTTATAACCTAATTACGTTCTTTCACTGTCTTATCCTTTCCCTGTCTGTATATTCCCCTTTTATTTTATATTATTTTATTTAATGCAATTTTATATAGCGTGGACTTTACCCAAAGGTGTCAGAGCGCTTCACAATAGAACCAAGTACGTTACATGAGGAAATATACATACTTACACGTTACAGATACAAACGAGATAGATGAAAAAGTAAAATAAACAATAGATGACAGTCACACAAAAATCAAAAACACAATCGGATTAGGATCGTACAGGCATAGATTACATATATACAACATTGTGAGAACTTCCTTGAGGGACATGGAAAGGGATGTATTTCTTTCTCCTTTTCCACCACCAGCTTAGCTCGTTCCGGCTACGTTCCTAATCCTTCTCTTTCTTTCTCTGTCCGGTACTTCACCTCTTACTGCACTCCCACTCCGTAGTAGAGCCTGGCCACTTGCCCCCTTTCTCCGGCCCATTTGTGATTTTTCATTGTCCCTTACTGCCTCCACGTCTTCACCCATATGCCCCCCTTCTATATCCCTTGCTTTCCCATCTTTTGTAATCTAATTTATGCTTAAATTACTTACCATACTACACGGCTGAGGAGAATTGTTTTCCTTCTTTTACATTTCCTCCTAAACCTTTGACTGAGTGCAACCCCTTGTAGTAGTAATGGACCTGTCCAAAACACTTTGTTCAAATGTCTGCTGTGAGTAGCGCTTGTGAGAGGTGCTGAGTGGAACCTCAGAAATGGGCATCAACCGCAACTGCTGTTGAACCTCTTTCTCCATTGTCTCCACTGCAGTATATGAGGCAGTTATTGTCCATTTTGTAGTTGGCCTCTCATGAGATGCCTGTTGATTGCTGTGCGTAGGTGAACGGCCATGCATAAAAGGTACCTCTAGGAGCACTTTAGTGCTGCCCTGTAGTGTTTTTAATTGGCTCAGGAAGAGATGTATAACTTTTCTTCCCATAAAGACTTCTTTGCAGCCAATCAGAGGAGTCGTTAACTGCCTAGTGAATACTCATTAGGCAGGTCTTTCCAGGACCGCCTCCAAATCATTATTTTTAGTACCGACGTTTTAGTACATAGGTCGGTCTGCAAGATAATTTAGTGGTTTCAAATTGTGACCACAGTTTAGGTATATGTGGCTCATTGTTCCCTATATTGCATTCTTGAACTGTCATGAGACTTGTGATATCTTCAAGTGCTCTTGCAAGAAAGTGCATGTTCCTTTTGATTAGTTTTCTAGCTTCCTGCAGCTCCTTAAGTAGCCACATTCATGTGGTTTTTCATCTCCCTGCTTCTCCAGGGCACCTTGGTGCTTTATTCGCTAGAAAAGTTTGCATGCCCTAGTTTATTTTTTTACTACAGTTTAGTGGGCCAGTTGAAAATTGTAAATGTATTTATATAGCGCTTATGACTCCTGACAAGACATTGAAGCGCTTTTTGGAGCGAGTAGCATACTACCTACTCCAGAATCCAAGATTAGTAATTAGTAGGTTAGTAAAATGTTTGTATTGTTTTTGTTATGTGTTAGCTGTGTTAGGATTGTGCTCTTGAGTGTGTTTAGCAGAGTTTGGGTTAGGGATAGAATGATGGGAGTGGATTTGAAAAGGAGAAGTAGTAAGTTGTTTTGTAAGTAATGGTCGTATGTGCTTGTTAGTTGAGTGGTAAGATTTAAAAAGAACGGGTGAAGACTGAGAGTGATGTTTAGGAGTTCATAGTAGTCAGAATGTTTGGGATGAGTCAGAGGGAGAATTGCTGGGAAGGACAGAAGGTTTGTTTCCTTGATTAAACCCCTCTATTAAATAACCATATGCACATTGAGGCAGCAATATTTACACGTTCTGCAGTCCAAATTTTTAATATGGTAAGTTTTTATGGTGATTTTAGATACTGGGCAACAGGGGCAGGATCGCCGAATATACTGGTAGTCAGACACAATGATAGATAAAAGGAGGAGCACGCTGTGTGCTCATTGGCCACACTGAGTCTAACGTTCCTTCACGGCACCTGGGTGGTGTCTTATTGTAGGTGTTTATTACTGGAAAGGAGGGGGACTTACTGGTGGGGAATGCAAAGGGTCACTGGATGCTACGGTTGCAAATTGGAGCCCTAGAAAATTTGGTTCTTAGGGATAATCAACCAGGCCCTTTTTCTGGGATATCCCTTTTAACTTTAGGTAGTCGTGATCACCTCTTACTTAAAAATAAAAAAGCCAAACAGCCAATTATTACTGCACCTTCACCGTACCCATAAATGTGAAAAGTGACATCTGTGCTCCACTAGCACGAGTAAGCAAGAGCCAGGTTGCAGCTGGGATCCCCAAATTCAGCCCTTTTATGTTTTGGAGGGTGAAGCAGCTGGTTTGGAGGGAGACGCATAATAAGCAATTTTCATTTTGTTTGTTGCACCATTCCCAGCTTCACCCCAAAAGGTACCATGCTTATAGAACTTCGCTCACAACTACTAACTTAGTGGAAGGATCACCCTGGTGATTTGTGTGCCTGCTTACTAGTGCTTGATTAACCGAACAATCACTTACGGTAATTGTTTCCATTTTCATCTCAAGAACAAACAGCACTGTAATAAAAGAAAAACACAAACGAGAATGGTGTTCTAGTATCATTGTGTTCACCTAACTTAAGGCCTATTACAAAGACCGCATTAGTCTGCACCTGGACACGATTTTGAATCGTGTTATGGTTTTTCTTTCAGTCATTTGGATCAAAAGCCCAGACACCTGGTGACAACAGGGTGCAAGTCTGTAATTGCACCCATTTATTATACAGTTACTTTGCTTCGGAGTTAAAGAGAGAGTTTGGTCAAAGAGACTAGGTGGATGGTTTATAGGGAATATCGTCCTGTGAGACAAAAAAACATAACCATGACCTTAAAGCCATTTAGATGCAGATAGTTCTCTTCACCCGAGCCTTTAGGTAGGATTAAAAGGTGCACGCGTGTTCATTTCATTCATCACCTTGATATAAAGTTATTGTCATCAATCATTGCTCAAAAGTCACAGCAAGGAATTTAGCCTGTCAGTCATTTTATTTTACTTCTGTGAATAAATTGAAACAATTACAGTCACAGTGGGGAGGTATAACTCTTGAAACCTGCTGTCACTTTTCGCTACCACAGCCACTGTGTTTCTCAGGTACCTCCCCCACAACCTGACCTTCCCCAAAGAAGTCTCATGTTGCTCCCTGATTCTTTGGTATGTCCTTTGCACTCTCTCTCTGCTTGGATGCATCCCTGGCTTTCATAATCAGCGCCTGTCTGAAATTTTCGCATTCTGCAGGATCACCCCATATGTTTTGCCTTCTGCTGGACTACATATGTTTGTTGGATGTAGAACTCCGTGCACTTTGCCCCTGCTAACCAGCGATAAAGTGCCTCTGCTCTCCCTTTAAACATGGTTGATCTGGCATATTTCTAATTGATATATTTAACTTACCTATAAGTCCCTAGTATATGGTACAAAGTGTTCCTAGGGCCTGCAAGTTAAATGTCACTAGTGGACTTCAGCACCCATTGTGCCACCCACTACAGTGATGGTGCAAACATGACTGGCTGTTGCAGTTTTAAACTACCAATTTCACCTGTCAATATAACCCTTTTCAGAAGTCAAAATCTTTCTTTTGAATATTTTTAAGTCACCCTGTCAAGCGCAGGTTTTCTGGGCGACGCTTGTAGTGTCTATTTGGCTCAAAGAAAAGGCCTCTTATCCTCAGAGGAAGTGCCAGATGCAAGGTTGCAACAGGAAGTCTTGCAATGCTCCAGAAAATAAATCAATAAGAAGGGAAACAACTGAAAGCCAAAAAGGTCTTTAGACTGTCCAGGCCAAACAGAGAGGTGCACGGAGTATAGATCACAGGAACTGGAGAGAATACAGGTCCTGTGAGCGAGCAGTGGTACAGAAACAGAAAATGGAGCCCTTATATAGCAGATAACAGGATATGACATAACTCTAGGAGTAAAAGGTTCGGCCATTTTGGATAGGGAAAAGAGTAAGAATATGTAGCCCATAACTTACTTCAATAAAATGATCATACTATACCTCTTGTATATGTCTTCTTCAAATAAATTCATGTAAGTATTTGGAGTTTCTGCTCCCACCTCCCTAACTAGTGCCTGATCCTAAGATGGCCGCCAGGGAGGATGCCATCATGTCCTCGCTACAGGACGAATTAGTGCAGTGAACATGTTGGGAGAGAGATGTGTGGCAGCTGAGGAGGACAACACCTTCCACCAGAGAGCATGCATGCGTGCATTAGGTATGGAGAAACTCCTTACACACCACTATGTAGGCCGTAAGGCAGAGTGCATGTAATTTAAAAGTAGGACATGTAGGAATTTAATGTTAAACAAAACCTTACAGGGAAAACCCTCAAAGCCTATTGTCATGTGGTATCCATAGGAAAATACTGGGTTACACTATTACATTTATTAATGCTAATTTCGGTTACGAATCAACTAGAAAAATAATGAAACAATTTTGCTCAATAGTTAATAAAAATCCAATTGCTCAATAGTTAATAAAAATCCAATTCAGTGGTGAAGTCAGGTTTTTGATAAATATTCCGGAAAAAGGTACTTTTACAAAGTTATAATCACTGTGTGATAACTGTTCCTAAAACAAGGACCCATAACCAACTTGGTTATGCATGACAGGGAAAAAAGAGAAAGAAAAGTAAGGTGGTCGCTATATTTGGTTCCCAGTTGATGAAGGATGGGAATTTCTCCTTTAGAAATTAGTGCCCTCACACACTCTTGCGAGTGTCATGCTTCATCATCGGGCATTGCTCCCTCGTAGGGGTGGCGCTGCTGTCCCCCACGGGCCCCGCAAGAGGGCTCTTTGTCGGAGATCTTTTAGGAGACGCCGCAGTTGTGCATGCAGGTGTGTGGGCCTAAAAGGGTAGGTGAAAGTGTGTTAAAATTACCCCTCCGGTACCTAAGGGTCAATTTATTCGTAGGTCCAGGAGGTAAGACTAAAAGAATTATACAGGGGAGATGGAGCACCTCTATTAACAAATAACATAGAGGTCAGGGTATTACTCTGCTGCTCTCAGTGCCCGTGTGTGATTGTGAGTGAGTGTGTTGGTAAACATGTTTCGCGCTTAGATTCGGTCCCTAGTGGATCCCTATGCGCTTCGTCAGGACCATCTGGTGTGAAATTGTGAATAAAAAAGAGGAGTAGGGAAAAGGCACCCTGTATTCCTATGATACCTCTTGTCAGGTGTAAGTGCGTACTATGCGCTCAAAGGAACATCTCTTGTGTGTTCCTGTTAGTACCCCTTCAAAAGTAAATGAAGAGCCTCTTCGGTAAGTACCCGCGGTCTCGAGGGGGAATATATTAAAGCCCCTTCAGCCTATTGTCATGTGGTATCCATAGGAAAATACTGGGTTACACTATTACATTTATTAATGCTAATTTCGAGTTACGAATCAACTAGAAAAATAATGAAACAATTTTGCTCAATAGTTAATAAAAATCCAATTGCTCAATAGTTAATAAAAATCCAATTCAGTGGTGAAGTCAGGTTTTTGATAAATATTCCGGAAAAGGTACTGTTACAAAGTTACCTTTTTCCTGCTTAAAGCCTCTGGATTCCCATTTGGATTTACTCTCTGCTTCTGCCAGCCAGTAATTAGCATTTGAATAGGTGTGATTGGATGTGAATTGCTTCCCAGGAACAAACAATAGGCTGACATGAGCGGGCAGAGAGTGACCTCTCACAACTTGACAGAATATGCAGGGTGGGGCTGAGAGAATCTTTTTGGTATCACAGTGTCAAATCCTGCTTGAATGTCAAATCCTGCTTGTCTGGTCTGGTTGGGTTTTACATATAACACTTGGGGTGCACTTTAAAGAGGTCTCCACTCTCACAGGCAAATGTAGCTGACATCTTCCTTTATTCCCCGAGCCTAGGCAGGTAGGCCCCAATCATAGTGGCCTCTTTTTGACATTGCAGTGTCAAATCTTACTGGAGTGTCAAATCCCGCTTAACAAGCCTATTGGCATGTCACATATAAGAAAACAAGATGCCAAAACAATTCTTGTGCATCCACTGTTTGGGTTGCTGTGAATCCCTACGTTTTTTCTACCAGACTTCTGTCTCTGGGTTTATTGGGGGTACAGTGACTACCCCAAACTGGATTTTAGTGTTAGATGTGGGAGGATACTAGCATTAACATAGTACACTCTCCACAAACACCCACAGTCCTAAGAGCCCAAGTTTAATGTGGTCATCTTGAAAATGTCCAAAGTGGGTAGGGTTGGCCCCAGGAGCTTTTACCCCATTGGTTAGTGCATGCTCAGGAGTCATTCCAATCCACTAGCTCGTGCCAGACATAAATGAAGCATCTCCCTGCATCTTTTCAGACTTGTGGAAGGGCAGAAGAGGACTGAACCTGCTTTCTGCGCCTGAGAAGAGCCCTGGGGGACTGGACCCACTCTCTCTTGTACCCAGGACAAAGAAGTGGACCCAAAGTGTCATAAGGTTAACCTCTTGTTAAAGCTACAGGCACACAACTAGCTACAAGAGGCCTTTTCCTGCAACTGCCTAGCTGACCAGTGGCAAATGAACCTGGACTGGACTCTGCTGTTTGGCCTGTGACGGACACCCTGTGAATCTCTAAGTGCCTGCCCTTGTTACGTCCTGTGCCAGTTGCATGATGTGCTCATCCCCTGGGGCCCCCATTTGCGGCACTTTGACCTATTCATTTTGCCCCTCCTTGCTCCCTTGTCTGATGCAGAGTCTTTTCCGTGGTGTGCATGTGGACGAGGGTTTGGAGGGGTTCCCTCCGAATTATGCGGGGCTCACCTTGTGTTTTGGTTGTTTGGTTGGGCCTCGAGTGACGTTGTGACCTCCTTTGTTTTGCTGTACGGCCACTCCAGGAGGACTCGCAAATTATGATCGTGGCTAGAGCGGCCGTGCGGTTATTGGCAGTGCAGCCATCACATGACAGGGGGCACGGTGTCCAGGTGAGGAAGGCGCCTCCTATATATAGCGCGTTCTCCAAATGCTTGGCTGTGCTTCCTTTTTCCTGCATCATATAAGGAATCTCGACGCTAGCTCCTGTTCTTAGGGTTCCTGCCTTTCTCTGTTGGGTCTTTCTTCTTGACGGCTCGAAGAAACTCGTTCTTCCCTGTTTCTTGGATCATAGCAACCGCTCAACTTACACAAGGAAGCGTAAGGCGGAAAAGGCATCCTTTTGTCCTTATTGGTATTTTCACTACCCTTTCCAGGTCAGTGCACTCTGCCTTACGTTGGGGTTTGCTCACTTCCTTGGTCTTCCTATAAGCAAATTAACCCCTCATTTATTATCCCTGTTCACTGCATTCCCCAGGTACTCCTTAACCTGCTCTTAGGATTCAAGACTGTGCTTTGTTTTTTCCCGTTTTTTTATTGTCCTTGTTGTTCCCCAAGGCTGTGACTTGATATCCTGGGTTCATGTTGCCTATGCTATTAATTGAAACATACTTGTGAATCTACTCCTATGGATTAAGGGAGTCATACTTATATGATGCACCGTCGCGATATGGGTGAGCATATATTGATGAGGTCTTTTTATACCAAGACAGATTGTGTTACTGATAGAGATGCGTGTTTGCTGGTACTAGATATTTACCACCCTTGTGCTTTGTTTTGTTCTGAGGAAGGTATTGCTTGAACCCCATTTTCTGTTGCCTGTGATCTGCCTTGAAGAGCATATTTTGAATGTCTACCTTGAGTGAGTCTCATCATGTCAGGAGGTTTCTTTCCTATATTCCTTTTCCCTCCTTTCTCCTTACGGCTAATCGCCCATGGCTGTTTTCCAGTCAGCGGGAGGGTTACTCCTGAGGTGAGAGGACGCACTAGCTCCGTTTCGGCAGTGCCTGGAGTTCAGATGAGTGGGACTGCGACAGCCCTGAGGACTTGGAGGATTTCAAAGTGTACCCCTGCAGGATATTGGGACCTAAAGTGCTAAAGTCAGAAGGTAAAATCTTTGACAAGGGCGAACCTGGTTGGTGGATCCAACCCGTGCTCCATCGCAGTCAGCGTCAAATGGTGCCTAGGTCCTGGTCTGCCGTGACAATTGACTATCATTGGCACTTTATGCTTCGTGGTGCTATTCCTACTTAAAACTTTAACAATTCATATCTCTGGTTCTCCTTATTGGAGTTTTGTCATTTTGGTGTTATTTTGTTTATTGTATTTCACTCTGTTCTTCTAATCAGTTTGGCATTTTTATTGTGTTGCATTTCGACTTTATTACTATTTTGGTAATGCATAGATACTTTGCACATTGCTCTAAGTTAAACCTGTCTGCTCTGTGCCATAGCTACAGGGGGTTGATCTTAGGTTCATTTCGGGACCTTGAAGGTTCACTCTGACAGGTTGTGATTTGTGATTATTCCTTGATGTTTGGTATTCATCCCCAAATAATACTCCAATTTCTTACATCGCAGCTCACACTCAGCACCACCGGTTTGGCTGTCAGGAAGCCACTGAATCTCAGGGAAAATGCAGCTGTCCAGCGAGTACACTCACCCTGGGAGTTCCAAAACAGGGTTGCCATCTTCTCTGTAGACCCCTAACTGCCGTTGTCTGTGCTACTGCTTGGTTCCAACAATTAAACTTGGCTCCAAATAAAACGACTTGCCAGTGCACCACACAAAAATAGTCACCTTGGAGGTCTGCAAGGCTTCGCTTCGGATACTAGTTCCATCTCATAGGATGGCCTTGTGGGTCATAGGTTACAGATACAATAGTAGAAGTGCAGCAACTTCTCTTCTGACCATCCTAATCTTCAATTTGTTCAGATGGAGATAGGGTGTATATGGTGTCGCTACTAACTCGGTAATCTTTTTGGTGTCGAACTATAAATGTTTTCTTCCAGGACATCTGAGTCAGTAAGATTTACTAACCACCAGGTTCTGTTACCCAGAATCCCATGCAAAACTCAAACTTTGTTTCAAAAACACATTTTCCTCACATTTCTGTGATGGAAAGTTCTGGTATCTGCAGGGAGCCACAAACTTCCACCCACCCAGCATTCCCCCAAGTCTACCGATAAAAATGATACCTCACTTGTATGGGCTGACCTAGTGTCCGCGACGGGAAGTGGCCCAAAACGTACTGTGAAGACTTTAAAATTATCGATCACAAAAAAGACTTGGTTTTGCGAGAGAGTCACCTGCGTTTTTGTCCCGGGCTCAGCAGGTATCTAGGGAAACCTTCCAAACCCAGACATTTCTGAAAACTAGACACCTGGGGGAGGCCAGGGAGGTGTGGCTTGCATGGATCGCCCAACGTTTTCCTACTCGGAATCCCCTGCAAACCTCAAATTTAGCTTAAAAAAACACATTTTCCTCACATTTCTGTGTGGGAAAGTTGTGGGATCACAGGCAGACACAAATTTCATACCATCCTGCATTCCCCCAGTCCGCCCAATAAAAATGCTACCTCACTTGTGTGGGTGGGCCAAGTACCCGTGACAGGGAAGGGCCCAAAACGTTTTGTGGGGACATCAGAATTATCTATCACAAAACAGCCTGGTTTTGCAAGGGGGGCACTAGCAAATTTGGTACCGGGCTCAGCGGACATCGAGGGAAACGTACCAAATCCACACATTTCTGAAAACTAGACACCCGGGGAGTCCATGGAGGTGTGGCTTGCGTGTCTCCCCCAATGTTTTCCTACCCAGAATCCTCTGCAAGCCTCAAATATTGCTAAAAAAAAATCACATTTGCCTTACATTTCTGTCTGGGATCACCGCACCGGCACAAATTTCCAACCACCCAGCATTCCCCTTGGTCTCCCGATAAAAATGATACCTCACTTGTTTGGGTGTCCAATGCAGAGTCAGCCTAAATACGTATATAAAAAAATATAGTGTTGGGCTCGCTGTGCTATCCCCTCAATCTCTACGTTTTTGTCCCTTCCTAGTCGCAGGCCCTTGGCCCTTGGCCCTTGGCCCATCCACACAAGTGAGGTATCATTTTACTCGGGAGACCAAGGGGAACTCTGGGTGGTAGGAACTTTGTGCCGCCGCAGTGATCCCACACAGAAATTTGGGGAAAATGTGAATTTTTTAGCTAAATTTGAGGTTTGCAGGGGATTCTGGGTAAGAAAACGTTGGGGCATCCACACATCCTTGAACTCCCCTGGGTGTCTAGTTTTCAGAAATTTCTGGGTTTGGTAGGTTTCCCTAGATGGCTGCCGAGCCGGCTTGTGCTCCAGGCAGGGGGGTGGTGCGGTCTGTGAATGTTGTCTCACTTATACGCAGACCTCCCCCGGAAGTTCTATGTCATACAAATGAGCTCCAGCTCTTTAGTAGCCATTTAGTTAGTCCAGTCCTTCGCTCCAGACATCCACCCACTGACCAACCCCAGACCCACCTCCCCTACCCCAACAAGGACCGCATCCCCCACGACAAACAACAAGCGCCCAAACTATGAAATCCCCATCCCAAGGGAAGGTCACCAATGGCTGTCTGCCCAAACGTATTAAAACTAACCAACAGAGTCATAGGCAAAGCTCCACTAGAATCCTCGGAGAGGTCGAGTGTTGTGGGGTAGCCAAAACCAGTCCAGCACCAGCATGTCCTCTCCCGCCTGCATAAGGTTTGCTCACCAGGAGCAGGCCGTGGCCTCTCCTAAGGCATGTGAGGAGCCCTCGTTCTGGCCATTCGAGGATTTCAATTTGGGCAATCACTTTACCTCCCATATGCAGTAGTGAAGCATGATTGTCAACCTGGTGGCATTTGTAGGTGTCTTCTGCACCTCACCGGTTGTAATATAGTGTCTGCCGAGGGGCTGAGGACCGCCTCTCAGGTTCTGCATGTTACCTTCAAATCAGATCAGTTCATCAAATGATTGTGGGGTCATATCAGGGAGGATCCCATCCTCCTAAACTGATCCCTCTGACTCTGATTCCATCCAACTGTCTCTCCCTTGGAGAGCTGATTTCTGATTCCGACAGTGACTTTATCGTGATTTCCACTGTCGCCTGATGGGCCGCCGCCTGCACCTGTTCCGCTTGGCTTCTTCAGGGTGTCTCTGTTTTTGGCCCTGCAAGGTCTGTTCCTGAGTTTCTGCTTGTTCTCACCTTCCGCCCGCCGTGGGCTCGGTGGAGTATTCCCCTCTTTGTAGGCATTTAGCCAGTCCCATGCCGTCTGGGGTGCTTCACAGAAGTGAGTTGTGCCATCCAGGAGAATCTTCAGTTGGGCTGGTAACATTAAGGAGTACTGAAGGCCTTTTCTCTCCAAGTGCTTTCTTCGCCTCCAGAAAGGAGGCCCTCTTAGTCTGTACTGCGGCAGTAAAGTCCGGGAATAGCGTGACCTTCCCATTTCTGATGTTGTATGGGCCCTCCGTTCTGGCCCTGTTCAGCAGGACATCGCTATCCCTGAAGTGGAGCAGCCTGTCCACCACAAGGCGAGGTGGTCTGTGGGCGCCTGTGGGCGGGTGGGCACTCTGTGTTCACGTTCTAGAGCGAAAAAGGGCGTCAGAAGGTTTTGGGCGACCTCAGTCCACATCCAGTGCTCAAGGTAGGTTACCAGGTCACCTCCCTATGTACCTTCTGGGAGACCTATGATGCAGACATTGTTTCATCGGTTGTGACCCTCTGCATCTTCAGCATGATTTTCCAGCGTGCGCACACTGTCAGTCAGGGCTGTGACCTGTCGGGACAACGCCAGTTGCTCAGCGCACATTTCTTCAATTTCATTCTCCACTTCCTTCACCCTGTCTGCCAATTTTTGATGGTCAGCTCTCAATAGTCCCAGACCCACTGAGACAGCACTAATGTCCTGTTGAAGTGTGGATTTAGTGTCTGCTATAGCTGCTAGTATTTTGTCTAATTGAAGCTGCAGGGAAGGCACCAAGTGTTCAGCCGCTTTGGAATTCCCAGGAGTAATTCTGGAGGGATGATTCGTGCCCGCATGGGTACTGTTTTGTCTAGCCCTTAGTTTCCCCATGTCCATTAGGGGTTCCATTAGCAAATGTGAGGGCAACCGCAGCAGGCGGAAGCAGCCTGGCCACGTGACTGCTTAATATGTCAGTTTGTGAAGGCCCTCTGCCCTTAAGAAGGCCTAGGTCGAGCACCGATGCGAGCCCCGAATATTCCAGCCGGGCTCAGGAATGCTCCCACGACTCTGCCCCTCATCCCCACACTCTTCATATGTATCTCGAGTCCCCAGAGGTCTCACCGTCCCTAAGGGGTATACGAGTTGTTCTCCTACTTTCCCACCCGGTGTGGCATTCCCCCTAAACTGGAGAAATCCTGTTCCAGCATGGGAGCCCATGAGGTCAATGCCCTTATTGTCTCTGGCCTGGCAGGTCAATCCTCTCCACTGCGAGCAGAGAGATAAGAGTCTGGGCTATGTTGGGGCCCCCGCAGTGGGCTACCGGTGTGTGAGGGCTATTAGGGACTTCTCAGCCCACATTTGATGCCGCTGACTCCGGCTGCTAATTCAGTTTCACTGGTTTTTCCTCATGTTCAGGGGGGGAACATGCCAACGTGAAGGCCCTTTGGAGTGTCAGCTATGATGTCCCCCTTGACTCTTCTGGCCGCCTCATCCAGGCTATTGTATTGTAGGGGTTATTTATAGAGCGCACTGTGACCAAAAATGGTATCCTGGGGCTAAACTATAGTGTAAGATGTAGCAGATGGAAAGCTAAACAGTGGCCGCTAGTGGGGAAATAGCCAGGTCTTCAGTGCCTTCCTGAATTTTTGTAGATCAGTTTGAGAGCGTAAGGAGGCTGGAAGTCTATTCCATAGCTGGGTCGCTATAGCCCATCTCTCCTGCTCCCTCAATTCCATGATGGCTGGCAAAGGTTTCAGAGGTCGTAGCATGCCCGGGTGTGCCAACGCTCACCAGTCTTAGGGCGGGAGCATCATATGTCGTGCCTAGCTGCACCTAGGGCTCCTAACTCCCCCAGGCTCCCTGGTCCCGCCATACCTCGGTTTACCGAGAGTCTTTAAGGAGGCGTAGGGGCCGGGCAGCTGTTCTCAATCAGCACACACCGGCTTTGGTGTATGCTCGTCGCGCTGCGCAGGGCCAGGCATGTCGAGGGAAAACAAGGCGAGGCCGCAAGTTGTCTGGGCCGGTTGAACCCCCGGGGTGCCGGTTGCCGCTTACTCAGTCCGGGTAGGGTCTGGGTGCTCCCCGCGGTTTTGTGCGTGGTAGGGCTCCACAGATGTGGGAGGCCATCCGGCAGCGTGCGACTGCTGTTTTGTCGGAGCCTCTGATCGCTGCCCTCTGCCTCACCAGTTTCAGAACGCGTCTGCATGCCACGCGATGTGAGGACCTCGGACCAGGACTTCAACTGTCGTCTTACACTTGAGCGGTGGGGCCGCTAGTGTTCTGGGTGTAGGGGCATCCTGGTTATCTGGCCTCACCGTTTTCACAGCTGCGGATCACCGGAGCCGCATACTCCGCCCTTCCACTCTGCACCAGTGCGTTCCAGTCAGGAGCATGGCCAGAATGGCCACAGCACCCCGGAAGTCCTTTGTGGTGCTCCAAGACCTTTACCAATCACAGGGCTACATGGTACAAGATACCGCAGAGCAGGGTAGTATATTTACAGGACTCGATGGGTCCCCGGGAAGACGGATTGTCAAGATTATTAATTAGGCCGGAACAGGGCACTGGAGTTATTTGTCCGCCATCTTTGGCTCGCTAGTCACGCTTCCATCAAATAGACCAACTCTAATAATAAAATTAAATCACTCAATTTAATTTCAAACACCCCCTATTGAGTGCAGTACCACATACATATAGTAAATATAGGCTCAGATCCAACATTGTAATCAAACTACCTAAAGGTAACACTTAGGGCCCGATTCTGATGCGGGTTGGAAAAGCTTCCCGACCGAGGGCCTGATTCTGATGCGGTTAGGAACAAATGTTCCCATTGAAGTCAATGGGAGTTCAACCAAATCGTATCTGGAAGCATCCGGATGCATCCTACTCCGCCGGTCGGACTTTCCCGATCCGAGTGGGTCGGACACCATTTCCCAACCGATTCGGTCGGGAAGCTTTTCCAACCCGCATCAGAATCGGCCCCTAAGTATGTAATGAATGAAAAGAAAGAGAGGATGTGGCCGAACGGGCTAGGGCGGTCGATCTCAAATCGGGGGAACCGGGTTCGAGTCTCGGCAATGACACTCAACATCCTGTGATTCTGGGCAAATCACTTAATCTCCCCGTGCCTAACAAAAATGAATGTACCCTTGTGTAAACGTAACTGGTGCTCATGTAAAGCGCTCTGATACCCGATACCTTCGGGTCAAGTTCGCGCTATATAAAACTCTGGGGAAAAAAAGGAGAAAAAAAGACAGGGGTGTTAAATACTCATGCTATAACTGAACAATACTGATTACATTTAATCAGAATATTATTAAATGTAAATTGTGAAGTTTATAAGTAGATATTTGAACAATTAAACAATGCTTATTACCAGCAGCAAGCCTCATGCCACAGGAAGAAAGTTGGTTACCCCAGAATGATGCAGTTTGCACGTGTAGCACCAAATTTCTACTCCTAAGCAGCTTTCTAATAAACCGACTCAAAGATTTAAAAGTTAAAAAGAAAAAAAGAAAAAAACAAATTGTTGAAACGTTATAGAAAAATATTGTATATACAGTTTTTCCCACACACATCTTGACTTTTCAAATAGACACATTTGTTTTTTAGGTCGAGCCTGGGCAGCGCATGCGCTGCTCTGCGTGGCATGCTGCATTCAGGTATGGACTTGAAACTCTGCCCATTTTTCGGCCATCTTTTCAATTGGCTCCTGTTACGCTCATTTCCAAATGGTTGCTTTTGATTCATGAATAGGCTTAGTAGTCCCTCCTTAGTACCGCCTTGTCTTCATTAGTAACCTCCCATAAGGGCTGGCCTTTTTACTTGGGTGGTTACTCGGTATGTTTTATTTAGTCTGTGAGCACTATTTTCTTGAATGATTTCTCCTATTTCACCCACGACATACTTTCCTACAACGCAGCACACTGCCCGCTTTTATATTTTTATTTGTAATGGCGGCCGCGTCATATTTACAAAATGTGCGGCTCACCCAACTTGCACCTTTATTTCTACATTATTTTTTTTCTATGCCAGTGCGGTCCGCTTTAACTATAGCGGCCGTGCTCCTTTCTTTATTTTATTTGCCAGAATGGTCCGCTTTAACTATAGCGGCCGCACTCCGGAAGCATTCATTTAAATGAGCTTTCTTTTTTTTGTGACAGCGTCCCATATCATGCTTTCACTTTAATGGTGGCCACGCCCCTTCCTTTAGACGCTGCTCGCCGTATTGACCTTACAGTGAGCCGGGTATAAAGAAAGGGGTGCGGCCGCCATTAAAGTGAAAGCAAGGCATGGGGCGCTTTTACCAAAAAAAAACATTTGATTGTGAAGTTCACAAACAATTTTTTTTTTGTAAAAGTGCCCCATGCCGTGCTTTCACTTCAGCTTACAGCGAGCCGCATCGAAAGAATGGGGCGCGGCCACCATTAAAGTGAAAGCACGGCATGTGGCGCTTTTTCCAAAAAAAAAAAATTGTTTGTGAAGTTTACAAGCAAATGGGTGAAAGCACGGCATGGGCGCTTACAAAAAAAAAACATTTGTTTGTGAAGTTCACAAGCAAATGTTTTTTTTTGTAAAAGCATCCCATGCCGTGCTTTCACTTTAATCGAGTGGCCGCGCCCCTTTCTTTAGACGCGGCTCGCTGTAAGCTGAATACGGCGAGCAGTGTCTAAAGAAAGGGGCGCGACTACCATTTAAGTGGTCTCGCATTTGCGATAGTTTGAGCTATTGCCATTATAAATGACAATGCCTTTTATTTATGTTGTGGTTTTCAAAACACATAAATAAAAGGCATTGTCATTTACAATGCCAATAGCTTAAACTCTCGCAAACACGAGACCTACTGCATTGCAAATGCTTGTTTTGCAATGTGGGTAGCTGTAGATTTTGGGCCCTAACTCAACCAACACTTAAGGAAACCTATCAAATCTATATAATTATGAAAACTGGACACCAAGAGGAGTCCAGGGTTTGGTGACTTGCGTGGCTATTCTGAGGATTTCCTACCTCGAAGCATTTGCAAACCTCAACTTTGACTATAAACACATATTTCCTTCACATTTCTGTGAGGATAACTTCTAGAAACTACGGGGAGATTACATCACAGAAATGCAAGGGAAATTTGTGATTTCAAGCAAAGTTTGAGGTTTGCAGGGCATTGTGAGTAATACAATGTTATGGGATCCACATGAAGCAAACTACCCTGTACTCCCCCGAGTGTCTAGTTTTCAGAAATGTGTGGGTTTGGTAGGTTTCTCTAGGGAGCGGCCGAGCCTGGGCCCAGTTTACTCAGCTACCGAGTTGACAAGTCAGGTTAGTTTTTTGGCAGGAAATGTTGATGTTTCCACATTACGTTTTGGGTCTTTTCCTGTTGTGGAGCTTGACCCACCCATACAAGAAGGGTATTTTTTGTATCGAACAAGTGGAGAAATGCTGGGCATTAGGAATTTTGTGGATTTCTATGTATTCTGGAACTTTACATCTCAGAAATGCAAGGAAAAGGAGCGATTTTAGGCACAGTTTGAAGTATGTAGAGCATTATGGCTAAGAATGTCATGGGATCCAACCAAGGCATAACAAACACCCTGGACTCCCCTCGATGTCTAGTTTTCCAAAATGTGTGGGTCTGGTAGTTTTCACCAGATGGTGGTTGGTGGCTTGTCGAAGCCCAAAATGTGGAGCCCTTCACCATGGCAAATGGGACGATACTGGGATTTAGCACCACTCTACTGGCCCATGTGTAAAAACAACTCTGTAGGAAAGTGGAGTATTATGTAGTCTGGCTGGTTAGGCTGCACTGTGTAATACTTTCACAATACCCCAAAGATGGTCCTTGGATAATAAATCCTTAGCTCAGTACTGGTAGTGTGGCAAAGAGCAGTTGGGCTTCACAAGAGGAACATGTTAAGCATTTCAGAGTACCAACATGGACGATAAGTAATTGAGATGACTCGACTGAAATCCAACACCAATTTATAGAAACAAAGCAGATTTTTATATTAATTTAGACACCAAAACTAACACAATCAGATACATATAAATGGAGTTAAGGATTTTAGAAGGAAAATAAATCACAGCAATTCAGTACTGCAGAACTTTAGCATTGCAGTCAATGGGGAAAAAGCACTATTGACAATCAGTCACTTGCACGTTGAGTTGGGTGGAACCAAAGGAGGGTAAAGGATGATGCGGGGCCCAAGACCAAACCACGACAGTCAGTTCGATAATACCTGGCTCAAAGACTGGGTGCAGAATTGTCCCGACTGTCCGAGGTGCTGAAGCGGGAGGCGTGGGGGAGCTGGATTTGCTGCTTACAGGGTTCTGATGAGGAAACTTGTGCAACAAGTCGACAACGAAGCTACTGCTGGCATTAGATGAAGGTGTTGCGGAGTTCCCTCTAGTTGCAGCGTCAAGTTAAGGTGGTGGTTGCAAGACTGGCCACCAACAAGCCTTGGCAGCGGTAAGAATACTTCAACATCCGGATGTCTGGAGGAAAGTGGCAGCCACCTGAAACTTGCTGGAGTTCAGGACTACATTTTCCACAATGCACTGGACCATTTACTTTTGGGTGATCCCTCGTAGGGCCCGATGGCCAGCGATTCTTTGGTTCCGGTACGTTGTTTTTCCTGTGGACTGCAGGGCACTAGAGCCACTAGTCCAAGGGAGTCTGGAGTTGCCTTTGTCTCAAAGGGGTCCCTCTGCCTGGGAAAACAGGTATTTAGTCCAGGACAAGTCGCAGTCTTGCGTTCTCGGAAAGTTGCCACAGGTGCAGAGTATTACACCTTTACTTTCTGCAGATCCTGTTGTTGCAGCCACTGGTCTCTTCTTTGTCCTTTGTTGCAAGTCAAGCCATCTCTGTAGACAGGACTTAATTCTGCAGAGTATAAGGACGGGAGGCCTAACAGGCAATATGCACTGTGCAGGTCAGACGACATTTACATTCTTCACTATCTGGAGCATAGAGTGTTGTCATCAAGGTATTTTCCAGTAGTGTGGCTCCAATAAACTAGTGCCTTTGAAAAGATGCATCAGAATTTTATACATATGTCTCTTCATTCAACGAATTGGCTCACTTGCTTCGTCTGCCCTCTCCTTGCTGTTCCAGGTGGGTGTTTACCCAGCACCACTATCATATTTCACTTGCCGCCACTAAAGGCTCTAAAATGAGCCCCCACTGATTTTTTTTTTTACGCACTGCTTTGGTATCGGTGAAAATGCATATCCTGCTTTGATATATCTACAGGTGTACATCTCTTGACCTGCTAATTGGATTTTTATTGCTGTTTTTAGGTCGAGCCTGGCAGCTCAAACTTCAACTTCAATTTTTACCTAGCAACATAGTTTACAACACAATGTGTTCCTATTTTTTTTAAAAATGCAGCATTCCAAGCTTTCAAACCACTATGGCATAAAATTGTGTGACCTGAATATTAAGAGGATAATGTGCTGCATGGCTAAACACTTATAAGGTCCCAAATGCAAGACCTATTGGCTAGGCCAATGCTTGTTTCTTTTTCTAGGGACACTACAGGACGTGTGATATGTTTCAGCGTAAGAGCACCTCGATAGTTCTTAGTGACAGGAAAGCCACAACTTCTTATTTTAGTGCTAATTTATAGCTTGTATTTTGAGACGTTTACTTTTTCATCTGACATTAAAAATTAAAATAATAGCGTGCTTATCTGTTAAAATTTTCAGCAGGACAATGCAGTGGTATGTTTTGAAAGACATGGACATAATTAGGAAGAATGCTTATGCTTTACCCCAAATAAAAAAGTTCAATGTGACCCATTTTTTTAAAGTTCCTGTCAGTCTTATTCGTTACAGAGACAAGTTCAATGTATTGATCTTTTGTAAATCCATCAGAGTTTCAATAAGGGGTGACATCCTCAGTTTGCCCCATATTTATCTTAATTAGAAGCCTCCAAATTGAGTTGCCTCTAAATTGTCTGTCATGTCAACCGCTTTAAAGCTGTTTCTGGTTCAATTAGAGTCAGAATCATGTTTTTATTTAAAGTAACTTTACTGGTATTTTCACTTCTGGTTTTTAAATCATTCCATATTTCGATCAGAGTTACATTCTCATTACATGTGCATTTTATTTTTACACTCTCATTGCAGTTTATTGCTATCCGCAAATCCATTTTTTAGTATACATATCATTGTATATATTGAAGTTTTTTTAACCTTCTTGTCGAATTTCTTTTCTAACAACATTTAACAACATTTCCCCCTCTCCTGGTGTCAGAATCATGTTATCTACATACATTATAAACTTAATTTCTAGATCATCCATTTTAATCCAAGAAATCTCCATCTTCAGCTTGCTGGTAGTCAATAACAGTTGTAATTCAAATGCAAATGATAGACAAGAAAGCAGACAGCCTTGTTTTGTCCCTTTTTAATTTTAATCCATTTTGATAGAGACCATTGGTGTAAACTGTCATTGAAAGCACAACTTTGTCCCTACCCGTAACAGACAGTGTGCACGTGTTTATCACGCTTTCTGGTGATCTTGATATCTTTTACCAAGGTGGATGGCATACCCGTCACGCTTGTGATGGAGTATCCATCCGCCAAACTCTAAATCAGGCCCTCAGTCCTGACAAGGTCCTGGAAACTTGTGGACTGTAAGGAGTCCTTGAAAATGACTGATAGTTCTCTGTCTTTCTCCTATGGTTTTGGATACGGATTTCATATCCAAGGAGGATTTCTGCAGAGGATAGTGGATGTTCCATCTTCTAAGCAGGAGTCGGTGATGAACTGTAGGTCTAAGTCAGAGATTTCTACAATAAGAACTGCAAAGTGTGTAAAGTATATGTTTTATAAGTTACAGGGTAGGAGGGAGAGGATTTTATATCTCGTGGAACAGCAGAATGCACCTGCCACAGATCAGATCAGGTGAGGTGTATTAAGAGGCGGAAAGCCTCTGATGTGCCAAACACCGGTGATGAGTATGATATATGAGCAGTGTGCTGGTGAGGTTAGGGGACTGTGAAGAAGGTGGCTAGAAAAATAAAGGGAATTAGGCATGTCAAGTTGGGAGACAGAGGCTTTAGGTAGGAACTGAAGATTGGGGAGAACAAGGTTAATGTGATGATTGGATGGGAGGCCGCTTGGTTACAGTGGATATGGAGTTTAGGAAAAAAGGAAAATCCATAGAGGAGAGGAGGATGCCTGCGAGGAAGGTTAATGGAGAAAATGGGGTAAAGAAGAAGCAGGGTAGTGGGGTGTGGGCACTGTAGTGGGAACAGCAGATGATGGAGGGATATATTGGGAGAGGTTCATGTATGGTCAAGGTAGGGCAAATCAGGTTGGGAGAACACGAGGGGACAGAATCGCTATATGGAGAAGTCTACAGGTAAAGCAAAATGGGAATGAGGCATGATAGCAGGTGGGAAGGGGAAAAGAGAGGTGGCAGTTAGATACATGAGAAGGGGCCAGGGAGTAAAACAAACTTTCAAGGAGGTAGGTGAAGATGTGAGAAGGTTGGGATACGCTTACATCTGGCTAAAAGCTTTATTAAATGAATGAAAAAGATTGCACAACTGTTACCCTTATGGGTGCCTGGCTCTGATACCACACCAGAGAACAAAAGGTGTTACAGGAACTGTTGAGAATATGAGAGAATTTACAATGCAAAAAGATGCATTTTCTGAGTAATTTTCTGAATTTGTAATGAGTGTTTTAAGTAATTTTCTAAATTTGTAATGGTCCTTCATGGGCTGAAAATGAGATGGTAAAGCATTCCAACCCCTAGCTGTGAAATAGATAAAGCTCTGCCCCCTAGTCTCTGACCTCTTGGAGGAGAGATTCTCAACAGGTTGTCGGACACGGAACGTAGAACACGATGAGCGATAATAGTTAAACATGTGCTGGAGATAAGCCATTCCTGAGGGAGGCAAGGCGTAGAGGCAAAGTGCTTTAAAGGGAATTACTGTTGTCTGGGTACCCATTGAAGTTTGTTTTAGGTGTGGAGAGATGTGAAACAATTTGCTGAGCCATAAAAGAAGATGGGCATTGATATGGACTGGTGCTGTAATGCCTGAAGTTGCGGAATGCATATTCCATTAATTATAGGTCTTTCCAGGGAACAGCCAGGATAGAAAGCACAGCTCCGAAACCATTAGCTGAGATAACCTGTGCATCTGGAACAGGGGTGGGAGCACACCGCTTCACCCCCCAGCAAGGTTCGCCCCTGGCATTCTGGTAAATGCAGTCTCATGTTGCTTGCTTTGCTAAAGTTTTCCGAGTGTTTCGCCAGAGTTGGCGCAGATAGTGCTGATCTCTAGACACGTGTTTCTGGTTCTTTAACCGTCATCAGTAGAGATTACAGGCTTCAAATTTGGGGTTTGCTGAGTAGGCTGCCAAACATTGCATCAGGACAAGTACCTCTCACTGGCGCGTGGGTGCTTCCACCTGGAAACCGTGAAGCCACAACCCACTGGAAGGTGCAACTTCTCAATACTACCAGGTATGTTAAAAGTTTGTGATGTCCTGCTAGAAGCGGTGAAGGCACAACCCGCCGGAAGATGTAACTTCCCAAAACGCATTAAGTAAATGAAACATCTATGGGGTCCACCAGGAGGTGGCGAAGGCGCAATCCACTGGAAAACGCAACTTCCTTACCGAATGAAACAGCTAAATCCAATTGTTTAGTAGATGTTAGGCCACTATTAGGGATTCTTTAGAGTCTACACAAAAGGGAGCACTCAGTATAAGTCTAGACAATGCTCTTTCATGGTTAGAGTACCACATAAATTATGCAAAATTGTGATCTAATACACTATATGTTTAACACTATTCAATGATGATATAAAGTTGTGAATGTTTGTCGTTTGATTTGATCAATAATATTGCACACATATGTCTTTGTGATTGATGTTATGTGTACATACTTGCCTTATTAATTCTATGTAACTGATTTTTTGTTCACTAATTAAGAAGAACAATATCAGATTATACACACAATCCCTTGTCTTCTCTTGCTTTGGGGATCACAATGTTACATGAATATTTGACACATGGCAAAGTCAGTGTACATCTTTTATGATTTATAAAATAAAACAGCAGTCATAAGTTGACGATCAGAGAAACGAAGGTGAGACATTTCTTTTTGTAAACAATTTCTTTCGAGATGTTATAGGGGGTACTCTTACACACATAGGGGCCGATTATGATGTAGGTCGAAGTTGCCTCCGACCGACATCATCGTGGAATTGGGACCGACTGACCTCCGGTCGGCGGTCCTAACTGTCTAATTACAATGCGACTGCACACTGTGTGGTCGTATACTCCCCTTTCCTTATGGGAGCCTGTGCTACGGCTGTAAACCGGCCGTAGCACAAGCTCCCATAGGGAAATGGGAGGTTGTGTTTATCCCTGCACCGCGTGGCAGGCACCTCAGGGTGCCTGTCACACGGTGCAGGGATCGATGGGGGACACTATAGATGTCCCCTCGAACCTCAACAGGAGACAACAAGGAGAAGGCTTAGTAGTCCCTCCTAAGTACCGCCTTTTCTCTTCTTGTAACCTCCCATGAGGACACCCCATTACATGTGTTGTGACTCGGTATGTTTTAATTACAGCCTCTGAGCACTATTTTCTTAAATGGCTTTCTCCTGCCTGCTGTTACTGGCAGGACACACATGCAAAGCTTTTTTTATTAATATTTAACCAGCGCGGCATACCTCAGCTGGAATAATGGCGGCTGCGCTTTCCTTTTGTTAGTTGCGATGGCCAAACACGGCCACATGCCTTTTTAAAAAAACTTTTCTTATAATGGCGGCACGCCCCACTTTAGCTTTAAACATCTTTAACTAAAACGTGGGTACCAGCCTTTTTCTATTTTGAGCTATTGGCGTTGCATTATTATTTGCAACGCCAATAGCTCAAACTTTATTTGCAACGCCAATACTTCAAACTTTCAGTAATGCAAGACCTATTGCATTTCAAATGCTTGTCTAGCAGTGTTGCTGGTGTTGTAGAGTGCTCTATACGGGGGGGGCGTCATTTTAACCTTTGTTTTAGCTGTATATATACATGTGCAAAAAAGAAGGAGAAAGTCTGGGTAGTTCCCAAGGTTTGGTGCAGAGCAGCTCCTGTAGAACACCCTACAACACCTGCTCACCATACATGTCTATTTTCTAGCAGTGTTGCTGGTGTTGTAGGGTGTTCTATACATGAGCTGCTCTCCACCTAAACATGGGAACTACCCAGAGTTATCTGCTTCTTTTTTGCATAATTTATGCAGCACTCTAAGCATGAAAGGGTATTATTTGATATATATACCTACATATATGTTATGTTATAATGTACTTGTAAAGCGCTCGGCTACTCAGAAGAGTGTCCCGGCGCTAGACGGAGCCCTAAATTATCCTGATAATACCAGGCAAACACTACTGCTGAAATAACCAGGTTTTAAGTTGTTTACGGAAAGTCAGCAAATCGGGTACTTGTCTGAGATTCTGAGGCAGACTATTCCAGCTACGGGCAACCTGAACTTGAAAAGAGCGTCCCCCTCTGCACAAACGGGAGAATCTAGGGACCGCTAGAAGAGACTGGTGAGAGGATCTTAAAGATCTCCCAGGTGCATAACGAAGTACTCTCTTCCTGATATAGTGGGCCCCCAAACCATGGAGAGCCTTAAAAGCCAGAACTAATGCCTTGAAAAGAATTCTGTTTCGGATAGGGAGCCAATGCAAAGCGGTCAGGTGGGGGGAAAGCCGGGTTCTGGGGCCCAGCCTGAGAACTGCCCTGGCTGCCGCATTTTGGACAACCTGAAGCTTGTTTATCAGAAACTCCGGAAGACCTAAATATAAAACATTTACGTAGTCCAGCCTAGAGGCAATGAGGGCTCTGGACCACTATCTTTCTGTGAGCGAAAGATAACATGGGCAGGAATTTCCTGAGCATTTTAAGAAGACCGAAACAAAAGCCTGCAACAGACTGAACCTGGGTTTTCATGGAAAGGGAATCATCCAGTTTCACCCCCAAGTTCTTGACTGTCCTGACCGAAGACTGAGGAGGTGACATATCAGCTGGCCACCATTGTTTCCATACATCCTGGGGTGGTGATCCGAAAAAAATGATTTCGGATTTCTCAGGATTACATTTAAGTTCATTAAGTCTGAGCCAGGAGAAGACTTTTTTGAAAGCAATTTTTTATCAGCTCCCCATCAAAGTCTTCACCCTTCTCACACGTGAACAGCAGCTGCGTATCGTCAGCGTAAGAAATGATTGTTGCCTCACAAGCTTCGACCAAAGGGGCAAGAGGGGCCATATAGAGATTGAACAAAGTAGGGCTCAAAATAGAGCCCTGTGGAACACCCACTTTCAGAGGCGGGATAGTAGCAGAAAAGGGAGGGGACCAGACCTCCTGGTTTCTGTCCTCTAAAAAAGACGAGAACCATTTCAACACCGTGTCCCCAAGGCCGCACTCCTGCAGTCTCTGCAGGAGGCGGACATGGGGCACGGTGTCAAACGCTGCAGATAAATCCAGGAGGATCAGTACTGCTTTTCCTCCTTTATCCAATTTTCCTTTTATAGCCTCAGAGATTTCAAGTAGAGCGGTTTCTGTGCTGAAGTTGGAGCGAAACCCAGACTGGCTCAGATGAAGAAGATTGTTAGATTCCGCGTACTCGGTAATCACTGAGTTTACATATTTCTCTAAGGCCTTTGCAAAAACGGAAGGAGAGAAATTGGTCTATAATTGGTTAGAACTAAAGGATCGGCAGAGGGCTTTTTCAGCAATGGGAGTATTTTAGCGCATTTCCATATCCGTAGGACATGCCCATTACTTAATGATAAGTTAAATACTGTGTTAGCCTTCATATTAATAATCTCCGCCACGGAAGCCAATATTTTCGCGGGGCATGAATCAACAGGAGACCCTGACTTAAGACCCTTCATAATCTCCAGAGATGTCGCTAGAAGAAGGGGGGGGGAACTGTGTAAGGGAAGAACCATTTCCCAAACCATTGGAAAGTGGCAGTATCGTATTTTTATCTTCCTCTGAAAGGGACACAGCAAAGGAGGTTTGGATATTAATAATCTTCTCATGGAAAAAGGATGCTAGCTGATTCGTCCATTCTGATGTAGGGGTAAAAAGTCTAGCCATTGCATTAGGAGCAGAGAAATCTTTGACAATTTTGAAAATTTCTTTACATTTATTACCGGAGGACTCAATTTTAGATGCAAAGAAAATCTTTTTTCCTCACGGATTTTAGTGTGATATGCATTTAAGGCAATTTTATAAATTTCTTTATTTTCCGGGCTAAAATCCTTCCTCCATGCTCTTTCCAGGCGTTTGCAAACACTTTTGCACTGCCTCAAAGCTTGATTGAACCAAGGGGAGGAATACCTTGTAACCTTGCAGGGCCGCGATATTTGGGGGCAAGTGCCCAGGTACTTTGCTTCAACCAATTTTCCAGCGTATTGGCATCACTCTCAGTGTTGCCGCTGAATGAAATAGCGTGAAGAGCCAACTCCTCACTCAATGCTTCAGGAGTGACTCTATAAAAAGGTCTGGAAGTGAAAAACTGTTTCTTTGCCAGGACTTGGGGTTCTCTTATAAGTTTACCTATCCTGAAGCTGATCAAATAGTGGTCAGTCCATATTAAAGGTACAGGGGCATCCATTTCAACATTAACACTTGAAAAAATTTGATCCAGAGTATGGCCTTTATTGTGAGTAGGATGGGACACACAGGGGAAAAGATTCATGCATTCAAATAATTCAAACAGTGCAGTGGTATCCTGCATTTCCAGGTTGTCCATATGAATATTAAAATATATGTTTATGTTTTAGAAAGGCTCCATATATATGTTTATATATACATATATATATTACCTACTGGCGGTCGCCAGTAGGTAGTTATAGTTAGGACCTAGTTTCCATAGGAAAAGCGTTTTTTGATTTGCCAATAACTTTGGCGCTCGGTTGTCGAATCTTCGCGAAATTTTCAAAACTAGTGGGGCGCTCCGGTCAGCTCCTGTCTTGAAAGTTTTGGGGTGATTCGTCAAGCGAGGCCGAGAAAAAGGTGGGTCCCAAAACGCGTTTTCCCCATGTTAATTTCCATAGGAAACTTTAGACAAAGCTACAGCCCGAACTGCTGAACGGAATTACACCAAATTTGGCAAAAGGTAGCCCTTGGTTCAGAAAGAGCCCTTTATAGGTCGAGCCTCGAGTAGCGCGCAAGCGCTGCTCTGCGAGACTTTAAGTTAGGGGGTTTCGAAAGTTGACCAGACGCTCGTGCGTCATGGCCTTTTCCCTGCGGTTACGCGCACGGCAGACATCTGTTTCCAATTATCGTGCCCAGACGCGGGCGCGATAATTGGAAACACATGCCGGCCGTGCGGGTAATCGCAGGGAAAAGGCCATGACGCACGAGCGTCTGGTCAGCTTTCAAAAGCCCAGGCTGCCGCGCTCGCTCGCCCCCGCTCCTCTCTTGTTTAGTTGTTGCTTTCAGCACTCTGTACCATCGCTACGCACAGATTTGCATCCATCCCATTTCTCCTTTTCTTCACAGAACGCAACGTGGCACAATTATCCGTGTGCACGCGTTTTTATTTGTGCGCATGCGCTTTTCATTATAACTCGAAATGCCACGAAATGAAGTCGCAGCCGTGTATTTTAGTGGGTGGTGAACGCGTTGTGTTTCATGTGCCACCCAGAAGTGTGTTTATAAGGCGTACGCTGCCTTCCAGGTGCTGAACTGAAACCTTAGAAGGCATCACACACTTCCATAAACACAGGTGTGCCGGGTGCACGCACACTGAAGGGCCGTCAAACGTGAATCCGTAACGTGCAAACTTCACAGGGCTTATCGCTTATCCTTTCATTGGACCCGGTTACTGAAGTTGTGGAGAAAATCAGTTTCCCAGTAGATCGTTAGCACTGAGCGCGGAAGAGTAACGGCAAGGAAGGTAAGAGATAAGTGGAGGGACGTGCCATTTTAACTTATGTATTCTGTCCCTGTCATAGTAATAACTGGCCGTATTACGTCGTCGCTGCAATCCTTGACCCCACATTAAATACCCAACGAACAATGAGTGCCCTCGGTGTATGTAATTCCTTGTTGTATGTAGCGCTTGCAGTCCCACATATTCCCTTCTTGGCGCTGTAAATTATAGATCGGGTCAATGCCCAACTCACCGGTTCTCATGTTATCGTACACGAGAAGAGTGGACAGAGTTTGCCCCACGGGAGTCCAGGCAGTGACTTGCAGCTTGCATGTAGGTCTTCGCTACAGGCGCACGTTAGCCCACTGAGGTATCATAAATTGGTGTTGGGAAAATATTTAATTATTTCATCTAGCAAGACAGCGACATCTCGTGAGTAAATTATTGTGAGGCTGGTGAGGGACAAACCCAAACTCTGAACATCGTCAACGCTGTGAAATGGGCAGGAGTCCTCCTGACACCCCAGCTCCTGCCTCCTATTGCCCTAACAGTGGTTTGTGGGGTAAAAGCGCCCCCGCGAGCAGCTAGATTTATATATGCAGGGGTTCTGCACTAACTCTGATATAGAGTGCCTCCTAAGTTCTGTCCTCTCCCTGGAAGGGCAGAATATCCCCAAAATATCTGCTGAATCACTGAATGCGTAGGCTGGATAATATGCTGAGTCTTGATAAAATGTACAGCCTTTCATCCTTCTGCGATAAAACAAGTGCCACTGTTTGTAATAGGAGCACCGTTCCATTTACAGAGCGAATAGAACAAATTAGTTATTTTATTTATTGTATCTTTATGTCCCGGGATGGGACCAAAAAGTAGGGGCACATTTAGGGGGACTAAATACATTAGTTAAAAAAAAAAACTCTCCGCCCCCTTTACAGCACAGCTTCTGGAACGGCAGGAGACGGTGATAGACCAGATGAGAGAGAGGCAGATTGAGTGAGTGAGAGATTGTAAAAGGTTTAACGTTAATGCAGGTTGCAGAGCTAGAATTTCTGCATAGATGAATCTCAGACAAAAATAAAAATGTCTAATGGGAACCCGCATTCTAAAAATTCAGGCAGCAGCATCATACAATGGGCAACGCTCAGGGCTGGTCCCAAATTGCTGCTGATGCATGAAGTAATTCTGAGACATTCAGACCTATTTTTACCAATTCTTTAAAATATACATGCAGCAGCGCTTAATTTGTAAAAAAAAAAAAAAAAGTGCCACGGTTCTTGTCAGGAGGCCACTGACACTTCTACCACACATTGCCCTGCTATGCTGCCAGTGATAGTAACAACACAAGTACTAACCATCACACCCCTACAAGTGTGACTGTTCGGACTATTCCAGGCCCCCACAGCTATAACAAGCATTGGCATAGCCAATAGGTCTCGCCTTTGGGACCTTATAAGTGTTTAACCATGCAACAGTTAATGTTGTTGCCCCAAGGATATTGTGCTGCATAACTAAATACTTATAAGGTCCCAAAAGCGAGACCTATTGGCTATGCCAATGCTTGTTGTTAAATGGTGTAAATCCGTTTAGTAGTTTCTGAGAAATTAGAAAAAGAAAAAGTTTCGATATCTATGGCCGCGGTGGGTTCGCGAACCCTCCCGGGCACGAGCTTCACTCTGATTGGCTGCCAACACTCCAAACCAGGAAGTGTCGGCAGCCATCTTGTGACTCGGTAGAACCGAGTCACAAGAAAACAGTAAAATAAAGGTTAAAAAACAAGCAAAGGGGGCAGGGTAGAAACATCCTGACCCCTAGGCCCTGCTCAGGTGGTCCCACAAGGACCTCCAGGGCCAAAAAAGCATTTTTTTTTGTAATTTCGGTGGAATTCGCGTTGGGGTCGCAATCCCGCTGAAATTACAAAAAAATAAAGAACTCGAGCTCCCTCGCTTCATTTTAATGAGGCCCCCGGGTGGGCCAGGTCCCGGGGGCATTGTTAAAAATAATAGCGGGGGCCCGCGGGGGCCCCCGCAGCCCCAGGGGTCAGCCACCTCCCCGGGGGTGCGAGTAAAATGGCCATTGCTCACCGAACGGATAGGTTTATATTCCAGTTAATCTTCAAGTAATAAAAGGCCAATGAAGTCAACAATTTATTGTGCACAAACCTAGTAATTAAAATCATTCCGGGAAAGGCGTGTGAACGCCTGAAGCGCTCTAAAGAAGGATATCGCTTTTAACATCAGCAGTATCGACTCTGCCTGAACCCGAGTGAGTCATTCATTCTCCTGCGAGTATTCTGCTTCGGGGCACATTTGTAAGTCGCCAACTGTGTCACCCGGAGATAACTGCCACGGCCTTCTGCCTTAAAACACATTATCACAATCGTCGCTACACGGACACAAATCCTTTTCTTGTCACTTCCCCCACGCATGGGTCTGTGTTTTGTGTGCTTTGCAGGTCGGGCCAACCACCCTGTCATGTATCATGTGTGTTTACATTTGTAGTGCTTTAATTCGGCCTCAAAGCGCGCGCGCACTGTACGCTTCGATGCCAGGCACTAACAAAGCAAGTAAAACAAGCATTGGCATAGCTAATAGGTCTCAGCCTTTGGGACCTTATAAGTGTTTAGCCATGCAACACTTGATGTTGTTGCACCAAGGATATTGTGCTGGATAACTAAACACTTATAAGGTCCCAAAGGCGAGACCTATTGGCTATGCCAATGCTTGTTTTGAGTTTGTGTTGGGCATTGGTACAATGGATGGTTCTTTTGTAGTTTGCTAAAACCACTGATATAACAAATGCCAATATCTAAGTAGCTGATACAAATGAATGAGGTGCTGTCATAGGCACGTTTTGTCTCCTTGTCCTCTCCTTTAGAGTATGTGTATACTGGTTTTGGCAACTAAAAATGTGGAAGTATTAATGGTAAGTATATCACAAGAACTAAGATGTCAAACTGGATCGATCTAGCTCTTGAAGTTTAGTTGTGTAGAATACAAACTGAGCTTTCTAAAGAAAGGTAGAATGTAGGGTTGCTGGTTATGTATTGTTTGAGCTACCATGTGTTTTGAAGAATAATTATAGAAAATGCGATCTCGTATTCCTGTGCAGTGAATGTTTATGTAGCTTATTCAGATTTTCAGTGGCCGTCAACAACTGTGCAATACTCTTTTAATCCTACATCACATTGAATGATAGTACACAAAATAAATCATGCTTAGTAACCCAGAGATTCTGATCTAGGTGGGCCTTGCAACTCAACATTTGGCAAACTACAGATATTGCACACCCCAGACACACTCCTAATGGGAAAACGAGCATTGGCAAAGCCAATAGGTCTCACCTATGAGTGAGATATTGTCTTTGGCAATCGAGTGGGGGTGGTGGACACAGCAGAAATGGCAGGATCAATGTATGGCTGGAGCTCGCAAATGCGTGTCTTTGAAAATAGCAGCCCATGTGAACCGGCCGAGGTGTCTCCCAGTTGTGAATAGCATTAATTATGAGTGTGAAAGCAGCAAACAAAACAGTGTCTTTGAGTATATGTGCTGAATTTAATGGGCAGAAAAGTGTATTTGTTATTGAGCTGTAATTTTAAACAATAGTGTTCAGTTGCTGATATATTTCCCATGAAGGCTTGAGTGCATAATCCATTCAGAGCTGTGCTGTATTTCATTGGTTCATTGTCTGATTTGCTTCAAACTATTTGCATAGTCTCTGCGAAAAGCCAATTTAAAAAGCTAGGCACGCAGGTATATGTAACGTTTTCCAAAAGTGTGCAGTGCTGTGTGGATTCATTTGTTTTTTAAGCACTCATTTTGGAGAGGGAGGGAGACAAAAACAAAAAAGAGGCGCAAGGAGCAGTTCTATCATTGCGGTCTCAGCCGTCACAGTTAAAACCCAGTGCCCCAGTCGGGCGCTTCTTGTGAGGGGGAGTGATGGTGTAATGAGGGGCCTTGCTGCTTCCGGAGCAATGACAGTTCGTCCAGCCGAGGAGCTAGCCGAAACCTAAAAAGAGGACTGTCCATCTCGCGCTGCAGACTTGTATGCGAGGAGGGTCCCTAAAGCGAGAGGAAACCAAGCTTAGTGTTTTGAAATGGCACCTCCCGCGGCCAACCAGGCACATGCGACTCAAATACCCTCTGCCTGCATACTTTTATGACATTGTTATGAATCCCCCTCCCCCCAGCTGGACTGAAAAGTGTGGGGGGGGGCATTGTTTAGTCATTAAACGTGCTCACTGCACCCTTGCAATCTCCCAGTGCAATCTGAAAGATAAATACTAAAACGAACTCGATGCGCATGTCTGAGATATTAAGGGGTATTTAGGTTCAAGCGGGTGGACTGAAGTAGAGTAACAAACATTGGAAACAAACAGCCTTCATAAGTTGCCCTTGTTTATTAATTTATGCCAGCCGTGCAGCGCTGCATGCTGATGAGGCAGTTACGGGGCACCACAGAATATGACCTGCAATGTCTGTGTAACTAATGGCCAGCAGGCAGTGAGGAAGCATATTCTAGCTAGTCTGTTTTTTTTTTTTTGCTAACTGGATAGTCCTTTAAGTGCTCGTACTACAGACCGTGCGACTACATGTTGTGCTTGCCCTTGCACAGGGAGCAGATCTGTCATCGCGGACTCGTCCTTCACAGTTGAAACCAGCTCTGCAATCAGCGGTTCACGCTAAGGGGGCAGGAAGTGATGGTATGATGTGGAGCCTCGCAGGTCCCGGAGTAGAGACAGTTCCTGAATGTTGATGGGAGGCAGGGCAGGCAGCAGACATGGCATCTCGGCCCGTGACTGCTGCCAGAGAGCTCCCGGTTGTTAATGATGCCCTGCTCCTCCTGCAGGGGAGCAGCATGCAGTGCCTTGTGAAGGCTGCTGGAAGAAATCCTTTCCCTTAGAAGTGAAAGAAAGGAAAATGAACACGCTCCCTCTGGAAAACAAGCATCTAACATTTGTTCTCGGTGTTTAAATGCTCAGCAATGAGCCCACAAAGTATATACATGTGTTGAAGAGACAGCGCACATGCTGTCTAGCCGAGACCTAATAATTGACTTGGCGATTACATTGAGATTGCAGATAGCAGATGTTTGGAATTTGTACTCAGTAATAAGAATCCGGTACAAATGCAATATTGCTTTAAGCTTCCATGGCGTAGATACTATTCTGTCTCAAGCTGATAACCATCACATTGAGCAGGGGGAAAAACGAGGCTCAACCTAAACAAGCCCGGGAGTGGTGCGTGCGTGTGCGTGCAGTCTGCTCTTTTTGGAAGCACATACTCGTGCTGGTGGCGCGCCCCTGCTCGCTCCCGCAAGGTGGATGCCGCCACAAGCACGAGTATGTGCTTCCAAAAAGAGCAGAGCAACGGCTAAAGGTCCTCCTAAGCAGCGCATGCGCGCTGCGTAGGCAAGACCTAAAAAGCTGATGATTTAAAGGGACAAAGCAGTAGCTTCCGCAGTCCCAGGGATGATTACACACGGGGCCCCTGGTGATAAGTGATCAACTGAGCACGAAGTGTCAAGCAGCGCCTCGAGGAGATGTGCTGTATTCATTAAATTGCTTTATAAAGTGCTACGCATGATGCGTAACGCATTTCCTTTCGGTTAATTCGGAGCGCTTGAAGGGAGAGGGATGAAAATGCATCAAGGCGCTAGGAAGGGGAGGGTAGAGTCCAGACGTGATTGAGTACTGTATTACCTCCTCCCCCCGCCCCCCACACCCCTCACCCCTAGAACAGTGATCTTTCCATCGCATCCCTGTTCTGAGGTGAGTTCACTCGAAGGCAAGAGTGAATATTCCCGAAGCTTCCCGAAGGCTGGTTGTCTGTCCCTCCCATCCGAGGGTGATGCAGAGTTTAGGACCGCGCACACCCTCTCATCTGCCCCCCTGTTCCACCCGGTTGGACAGGAGTTGAGCAGACATTGGACCTGGAGGTCTGATTGGACGAAGTCAAATGCCACTCTTATTTATTTATTTATGCGTTTTTATATAGCGCGGACTTTACCCGAAGGTGTCAGAGCGCTTCACAATAGGAACAGTAACATTACATGAGGAGTCGGGTTACGCGTGAGCATAATACAAAAGCAAGCGTTACATTACATGAGGAAAGGTGACAATTGTGCAACTAACAAAAACAAACCAGATACAAAGAGGTATACGTTCCAAGAGGAAAAAGTGACAGGTGTGCATGATACATGAGATACAAATAGAGGTATAATACTGCAATAAGTGGCAGTCACTCAGAACACACTGGGACGGCACTTCTATAGGCATGGAGTACAGAATTTCCTATAGTGGAAGAACTTTCTTGAGGGAGTAGAGAGGGCGAGAATTACACAGGGGACTTAAAATGAAGGGAGCACACACATAAAATCCAGCACAGCACGCAAGGGTGAGCACTTCGCGTCTATCCAATGCCTGTGCCCAAGTATACTTTGCGTTGGAGCATCAGACCTGAACTTTGACCCCGCCATCGCCTGAGACCCTTAAGTACAGGTATGATGTGATTTGAGGCTCTCTTTAGTGAAGTCAGAAAACTTAAACTCGAATTCCAACTTATGCCCAATAAACCCAGTTGTGTGATCTTCGTCAAATTTCTTCCGTGCCTTCGAGCTCCTTATCTGCCATGGGAGCTTCCATAGCGCCACTTTGAAGCATCATTACTGGGCCCAATATATAAAATATTTGGCCCTCAGTAAGTTATCCCGCATCGTGGCTAAGATTGGCTAAGGGCATCGATGAAAGTGACCCACTTCAGAGGCCCCGTTTCCCCACTAGCTGTCCTGGTGCTTTCACTGCAACAACTGACAAAGTGCGCATTCTCTTGTGCACGCCTCTGACCCAACGCACACAGACGTGCTGACGTTGATTGCACCAGACATGTGCGTCTTCGTTGCTTTATTTCATGTTAGCAAGTTTTTCCCTTTAAGGGGCAGATTTTTTAATCGCCAACCTTTGATTTGTTCCCTACACTGCCAGGGTTCTGTCCTTGCCCTACACACACACAGACGCTTCCCATTTCCTGTCAGCACATTAGGTGAGTGAATGTTTTAATTGCAATGATTTTTGTTAATCGAAAAATAAAGACTTTATTCAAGTTATTCAAGTTCAAGGTGAGGGATTCTAGCCAATTACACAGGGAAGCGCCCACATATGTAACTACCAGGATTGAGGGTGGTGGTGTGTGTGTGCGTGTCTGTGGTGTGCGTGGGGGGCTGGGGGGGGCAGATTACAATTAGGCTGCAACCCCAGTCCACGTCTCCAGTGGGCCGCACGAGAAGAACATCGGAAGCAAAATATGGCTATTTGCTGATCCTTGCCAAAGTCAGGTTAAGTTTAATAGACAATGTCAACTTAATTAAACCAATTAAAATGGAACAAGTGTCCTCATTTACGGGGTGAAAGAGGCATGACCACATGCTAAGAACTGCCGCCACTTGCTAGCACCAGCGAGTTTTAAATTAATTAAATGTTATCCTTGGCAGAGTACATTTTACTAAAAATGTATTGAAAAGAAACCGCGTATCCTGTGCTCTTTTAATTTAGCATTCTGTTTTTTCTTTCTTATATTGCTTTCCTGATGGTTGTTAATTCTTGTGCTGTGGCTTTCGCTGATGCATAACGTCCCTTTGCTGTTGGTCAGGGCGGAGCGCTCCTAAAAGGTGCTGAAATTAAAATGAACCGCAATACTTATATTGAACAATTTCTGCAGCACATCCCATGATTGGAGTCGCCTACGGCTTAAATCCAGTTTTATAAGTATCGAACCAAAAATCGCTTTTGACGTCCTGTGATTCGAAACTACCTAACGGATACACTAAGATCACTTTAGCTAGGGCTCAACTCACTGAGCTATTATATGGGTTATTGCGTGCACTGAATAGACACGCGCACACACGCAGATGCCACGTAGCTACTAGGGTGACCAGATTCTCAAAACAACAAGCATTGGCATAGCCAATAGGTCTCGCTTTTGGGACCTTAAGTATTTAGTTATGCAGCACAATATCCTTGGTGCAACAACAACTGTTGCATGGCTAAACACTTATAAGGTCCCAAAGGCGAGACCTATTGGCTATGCCAATGCTGGTTTCTTGATCTGATCTCCTTACCATCATGTTTTCACTTTCATTTGATGTTGCTGTTAACTTTCTCCTCTTCTGCAGCTCTACAAACCCATTCCCTTCATTCATTGCCCGCTCCTCTCTCTTGAGAATTCTCTCTGAGTTATTGCGACTGTTACAGATGTCATCATATAGGCCATATGTTCTAATCCTTGTTAGGGGGTCGTCAACTGAGGAAAAGTCATCTACAGTGGCTAACACAGGGCTCTCAGTTGTCCAGTGGCGGTTTCTTTATTTGGGTGTGGGAGAGTTGTCCCCTGTTTGTTTTGTTGCCCCCGGGCCGGCCGGGCCCCATATCAAATGTTTAAGCTGCAGTGCCAACGCTGAGTGCACTGCTTTTATTTCGGCATGGCCTGGGCCGGGCAGATTTTTGCCTTGCTTACTTTTTGCAATTTGCATGAGAGTGAGGCGAGGCGAGGGGGCGTAGGTAGAGGGACCTTGGAGCTTGAATTAAATGTTTGACACATGTTCAGGTGGGCCTGGGGTGAAGTGTGCACGCAGGGTCATACGGGTGCCTTGCTGTGACCAGCCCGACATGCGCCGCGAACCCTGGCCGCTGCAGCAATGTTAGGAGCCCGGGGGATTACAGTCACAGACCCCAGGTCTCCTAAGGAGCGCTGGCAGCGCCTGATTGAGTCAATCATGGCGCTGCTCTCATGCAGTTTACTAACAAACAGCAAGGGAGCAGCGTCATGACTGGCTCAGGGGATGGGGCTGAAGGGACAAGCTGGTCACAACTTCCATGCACACCCTCAAAGTCACGAGTGTTCTTTGAAAGTGAGAGGGACTCGTGGGAAGGTGCTGCCATGAGTCACTGAGTCGTGCAAGGTGAAGCTCGAAAAATGTATGATATACCAATGTACTAGAGAGCAGTAACAGTAGAATTCCATATTAGAATGCGTTAGGTATAAAACAGGTCTGTTGCGCTGGCGAGCTGCTTAATCAGGCCATCACGGTCAGGTGCTGCTTCCATCCAGTTCAGAAGGGGTAGGCCAGCGCAAGATTTGAGCGTATTTCAAAGTTATAGCGCGATGGTAACAAAAAACAAGTTACGTGTGCTCCGAGGCGGGGGCTGAAGTGAGGAGAGGCTCCCTGAGCGGACGTGTGGTCCGAGGCGAGGGGTGGGGGCTGAAGCAGGAGAGGCTGTCGGGCGGCTAAGTAGATGCGCCTGCTTCGTGGCCGTCCCTGATGTGGGTGAGGAGGGAGGAATGGAGCAGACAATGTGTTGCGGAGAATAGCAGTGTGTGGTAGAATGTTTGAGAGTGTGGATGAGAGTAGTACGAGGCATATGGATGTAGTTGTGTTGATAGTTTGTGTTGGTAGTGTTGTGTTATTGGTGGCACTGTGTTGGTGTTGTTTAGCTAGTGGTGGTTGTTGATTTCGACATACATCACACGCAACTAAGGACACAGGCATCCGGTGCAAACTAATGAAATGAAGCAGACTCCAAACCCAGCACTAGTGTGAAGATAGCATTGCCTGTTTGCTCCTTCTTATGACGCCCATGGCACAACACAGAGCGATGTTTAAGCGAAGACAGTGGCATCGCTTAAACTGATGTACCCCACCCGTCAGAAAAACATGGCGAACTGCCCCTAATATTTCACTCAAGCAGATAGTGCCCACCTATGCAAAGGCCCTGGGCCAAACGGGGACCCTTTTGACACCTGCCTCCCTCACACTATAGCGTCTTTATTAACCTATGAAGTTAGAAATGAAGCATTTATCTTAGAGGTCAGAGCGTGAACGGTCTTGTGGGATAGATAGTTCCTCTGTCCGAGTTCGGAGCCAGACCTGTTCATTAGGCAGGGCTGTTCCAGCAGAACTTGAACCCGAGAGAACTGTGAAAGCACAGAGGAGAACGCTGCTCTTTGAGGCCTCATCTTGTAAGATCTTTGCAACCTAAGGTACACGCACAGTTCTACAAATGCGACTTATACTACGACCACAGGCTCGAGATGGGCACACCATGTATACAAAGTGTCCTAGTAATATTTGCATTTTTTTAAATTGTAGTGAAATTAAAAAACATGTTTATTTTAGAGAACCTGCCATTTTTCCATAATATTTAAAGCACTAAAACAGCGTTTTGCGAAAAGGCATAATCCCAAATGTGAGCCACCTTTTAGGATGCCAGGCTAATTTTTATCCCAATCCATTCCCGACCCTGTATGTATGCAAAACTCCTCCGTGTAAAAGCCACACAAAGAGCATGAATGGGGCAGGAGGGGGAACAATGTCGGAAACGTCCGCCGATTCCTTGTTTAATTAACAGAGCGCCCGCTTCCTGAACTATGAAGTGTGACGTCCTCGCAGTGGGGGAAATGGCTTGAGGCATATTTATTATACGAAATGGGCTCAAAGCTGCTTACTGTCCTTTAAAGAAGAGCGTGTAAACCTGCCAGTAAGAGATCCTGTCTGGGTGGGCGGTTAGAGCTGTGTTAGAGCGTATTTCAAATTTATAGCGTGATGGTAAAAAAAAAAAAAGTTACGTGTGCTCCGTGTTGGGGGTAGGGGGGCTGAAGCGAGGAGAGAGAATGTCCGGCGGCTAAGTAGATGTGCCCGCTTCGTGGCCGTCCCCGATGTGGGTGAGGAGGGGGAATGGAGCAGACAATGTGTCCGGTTATAAAAAAAAACGCATGAAAGGCATAGATGGGGGAGGGAGTGCAAAGGAGGAAGCGTCCAAGTAGATTTCTTTAATTACAAGCATTGGCCGCGCGGCCGTGAAACTGACACGGCCGTGAAAGTGAAAGTAATGGTGAGTAAGCGGGTTTTGGAAGTGCAAACAGTGGCTTTGCTGGCGACCAGCTTGCGTTCACGCGACGTCCAGATGGCGAGGGAAGCCATATGGCGCCTGATCGCGCGTGCACGCTCGCGTGAACGCATGAGCTAGTCGCCAGCAAAAGCCACTGTTTGCACTTCCAAAACCCGGCTTACTAAAACTCTCGCCAGAGCAGCGCATGCGCTGACTCAGGCGAGACCTAAAAAACGGGGACAGTTCATAGACATAGAAGTAGGACTACAGTTTGCAGTAACGGTCGTCATAAAAGTAGGACTATTTGACAGCTGTCATAGACATGGAAAAGGGACTAAAATGACAGCCGCCTCCACAGACACAGATGAAGAATTACAGACAAATCATATGTGTGACACAGACTTAGCCGAGAGAGACTGTCGAGGTTTCAGTGACCGTCACCCGGGTGACCCGCTAATTGCACGGTGTGATATCCTTACTTGGTGACACTCATGGCTCCCTGTGGATTGCAAAGTATGACTCACTGCACAGCCTGGACAACACGGCCTGGAGGCGCGGATTGAGCAGCAAACCCGAATTGCCGGGGCACGCAGTGGCTCGCGGCCTGAGCCTACCGGTGCCTGCAGCCTGGCCAGCCTTGGCAGAGTGTGTTACAGCCCAAGTAAGTTTAAGTTTTAAGCCTGGGTGCCAATGGCAGCGCGCGATCAGGCAGCTGCAGCGCCTGCGGTGTTACTCAAAATGGTGAAATGGGTTGCAAGACTGGCGCCGCGTGCAGTGTGTTTTTATGTTGTTGGGGCTTCTCTGACATAGGTTCCCTGTTGGGCCGGGTCACTCACATGACGTCAGAGAGAGGCCCCGAGTCCTGATGTTCTTCTGACTTTAGTTTGCAGGGAAGGAGGGGGCCACCACAAAGGCTGGCAATCTTTATGTTGTTTCTCTGCTGGCCTATCCAACAACAGTAGCCACCAGAGTGTTGTTAGCAGGGCCTCGCACATCCTGTTTGGGCTGGGTCCCACCTTGGAGAGAGGCCCTGGACTGAGTGATGCTTTCTGCGCAGCATCATTAATTACGAGGGAGGAACCAGAGGGTCCAGTATAAGTCAGCAAAGGCTGAAGGTACAAGCCTCAAAAACAAACAACCACAAAAAAATAAAAAACAGCTCCTGACTTAGTGTGCAGAGAGGCCTTGATTTAATATGTTGCAAGGGAGTTTCCTGATATTTGTACGATTCTAAGTATATTTACTTAGACAGTGAGTATAAATGAAAGTTGTTTAACCATTATTTCTTACGCTTTGCAGCAGCTAACGTGAGAGTTTCTAGTTGCTCAAATGGGTGTCATATCTGATATTTATAAGTTTCCCTTGTTTTAATATCTTGATTTTGCTCATATGAAAGTGCAACTCATAGTCGTTAAAATGTCACTCAGAATTACTCTGAAATTATGAAAATGTCACACATAGAAATCTGAAACCTTGGCAGCTATGCATGTAACATTACACCTACAACAAGCCAGAACTATTCGCTTTGTCAGTTGTTCTTAGCTGCATAAGATAAATAAGCAACAAACTTGGGCTTCGTTGTACATAACATTGAAAATGCTTCAGTTCTGGGATGATGAGACTGTGAAAGAACTATAACGGGTCTCTTTGAAGGCAGTGAAGGGTGGTATTGCTGCAGCAGTAAGATTGTTTTTTTCATCCTGAGGGCAAAAATGGACATCCCAATAGAGACCCGTCTCAGCACCTGTGCTAAGTAAGCAGAGAGAAATGTCCGGGTTTTTAAATAGTGTCTCAGTGCGAGACACTATTTAAAAACCGGGACATTTCCCGTTTAACCCGGGCACTGCACAAAAACCGGGACATTTCTGTAATTAGGAGCAAAGTGTCGGGACACTGCTCCGAAAACAGGGACCGTCCGGGGAAAACCGGGACGTCTGGTCACCCTACACGTAGCGCCATGAAGCATTCACGAGTTTTACTAATGCTTTGTAAAAACAGGAAATAGCATTAAACGCACAGTGACTGGTCCTGAACAGTGCGCTTGTGCAAGTGTGATCGGCTGTTTCACTGGTGCTAAAGGCAACTCGCGCACTGCACTCTGGGCTCTTTGTTTAGTGGTCGGGGTCACTCCTGGCCCCTGTAGGAGTTGGTGTGCCCCACGGGTGGACCTGGTGGAGCTGCCGGTACTTAAAGGGTGGAGCCGCGGATCCTGTGCGGTGCCCTGTGTACTTGTTGGAGCCCTGGAGGGCACTGGGTGAAGATGTGACCTCTGGGTTGTGGTAGAGCTGTAGTCGGCTATGGGGAGTGGTGGGCGCTGGGTGGAGCTGCCGGTAGGTAAAGGGTGGACTCGGAGCCGCATATCATGCACAGTGCCTTGGGTACTTGGAGCCCTGGAGGGCACTAGGTGAAGCTGTGGCCTCTGCGTTGTGGTAGAGCTGTAGTCGGCCATGGGGGAGTGGTGGGCGCTAGGTGGAGCTGTAGGCAATGGGTGGACCTGTGGGCTCTGACTGAGCACTGGATGGAGCTGTGTACATTGAATGTATGGAGCTGTAGGCACTGGGTCAGTGAGCTGCAGATCCTGGATAGGTGGGAGGGGAGTACGATATGCTGTGGGCAGTTAGGAGAAACTGTGGGCCTCAGGTGGTGCTGTGGTGGGCAGTAGGTCGAGCAGTGTGCGCTGGATCAGAGCTGCAGGCCCTGGGTGGAGGCGCAGGTTCCTTGTGGAGCTGTAGGCACCAAAGGGAGCTGTAGTGGGCTTTGCTTATTATTATTACTCTAGGCCACTGGGTTGAGCTGTGGTGAGCGCTGAATGGAGCTGCAGCCCTCGGACAGTGCCTAAGCCGTTAGAGGAGTTGTTGTGAGCTCTCAATTAATCTACATCTCCCGGATAAAGCTCTAAGCCCTAAGTGGAGCTGTGGTGAGCACTGGGTGAAGCTGCATGTTCCGGTGGAGCTGTGGTGAGCACTAAAAGTAGCTGCACGCCCCAGATGGAGTTGTAAGTTCCGAGTGTGGACTGCTCTGGTTGAAGCTACATGGCCAGGGTGGAGCTCTAGGCCTGGACTGGAGCTGTGGTGAGCCCTGGGTGAAGCTGTAGGCCCAGAGGGAGCTCTAAGCCCGACTGGAGCTGTGGTGAGCCCTGGGTGAAGCTGCAGGCCTAGAGGGATCTCTAAGCCCGAGTGGAGCTGTGGTAAGCCCTGGGTGAAGCTGTAGCTCCAGAGGGATCTCTAAGCCCAAGTGGAGCTGTAGTGAGCCCAGGTTGAAGCTGCAGGTTCAGAGGGATCTCTAAGCCCAAGTGGAGCTGTAGTGAGACCCGGCTGAAGCTGCAGACCTAGAGGGATCTCTAAGCCCAAGTGGAGCTGTAGTGAGCCCAGGTTGACGTTGTAGGTTCAGAGGGATCTCTAAGCTCAAGTGGAGCTGTACTGAGCCCCGGCTGAAGCTGCAGGCCCAGAGGGATCTCTAAGCCCAAGTGGAGCTGTAGTGCGACCAGGTTGAAGCTGTAGGTTCAGAGGATCTCCAAGCCAGAGTGGAGCTGTGGTGAGCCGTGGGAGAAGCTGCAGGCCTAGAAGGATCTTTAAGCCCAAGTGGAGCTGTAGTGAGCCCTGGTTGAAGCTACAGGCCCAGAGGGATCTTTAAGCCCGAGTGGAGCTGTAGTGAGCCCTGGACGATAGCTGCAGGCCTTAGATGGATCTCTAAGCCCGAGTGGAGCTGTAGTCTAATTAAGATATCAGCTCATTGTTTTCTTCCAACAAAGAGACTTTTATTCTTGACCTTGCTGTGTGCGTTTGTGTGAGCATATATCCGTCTGTCTTACACGTTAAGTACTGTCACAGCACGCTCGTGATGCTCTCTCTCTCTACGTATATATAGAGTATGTATATATACATATAGATATAAAGAATATGTATATATACATTACCTACTGGCAGTCACCAGTATGTAGTTATAGTTAGGACCTTGTTTCTATTCAAAAAGCGTTTTTCTTTTGCCAATATCTTTGGCGCCGTTTGTCGAATCTTCGCGAAATTTTCAAAACTAATAGCCCGCTCCGGTCAGCTCCTCTCTTGAAAGTTTCGGGGTGATTCGTCAGCGAGGCTGAAAAAAAGGGGGTCCCAAAACGCATTTTCCCCATGTTAATTTCCATGGGAAACTTTAGACACGGCTACAGCCCGAACTGCTGAGCGGAATTCTGTCAGGACCGGAGGCTCCGATTATGCTTCTCATTTCTTTACTGAAATGCTCAGCAGCCAATAGAAAACTTAGAAACTAAAAACTACAGTACCCATGAACACTATATGGGTCCACATGTACAACCATAGAGTCTCCGACTATAAAAGGTCCATGCACTCTTTCTTTGCTGCTCCGCAGCCAGTTAGAGATGCTCTTACTCTTTGTCTATAACAGTATTGCTAATGATGATTATTTTGTTCCTTAAACTTAAATGATGGTAAATGACTAGCTTTGCGCTAATATTGTATCTATATTCTTGCCATGGTAGCGGTGTTAACAGTTCGCATTTAGCTTCTATTCTTAGCGCTGGGATTTGCGCTTACCGCTAGTGTTGCGCTTACCGCTAGTGTTTTTCTCTTGTTCTGAAGTATTTTACCAGCGCTGTGCGCTTCCCTCTTGTTTCGTGTCCGCGTTGGGCGGACGGCGCGTCCTTTCGAGCGTCCTACGCCGATCGGGTTACAGTGGAGCGGGAGAGCAACGGGGAGCGAGGTCGCGCTATCTCCCTTGACGCGTAGTCCTCTTTCGACGTCAACGAGCTGCCGCATGCGCGGCGGCCATCTTGCCCCTAATTTCACTACGGGGCTTAAAGTGAATGCCGGAGCAGCGTTTCTGTGCTCCTTGACCCCATTTGGTGGCGTTTTAACGCAAAATCTGCTCGTTGTGCTCCCCAGACGCCCTGCACTTGTCCACAGTGTTGGGGCTGTATAATTTTGCATAGGCACTGCCTAGAGTGGCTTTGAGGCAAGCTTTCCTCCCTCCACGTCCTATGTTTATTTGCTCCATCCTTCTGGATGGTATTGAGCTTGCCTGGGGTTCTTGCCACTCCCCTGCTTTATATTACTACTTTTATAGTACTACTAATATTCTATATCTGTGAAAGGGAGCTCTCCCCGAGCATTCCACAGACAGTCCTCCGGGGGTCTTTGAATCCACACTGTCGGTGTGGCACTATGGCTGAGTACTATTACGAAGAGGACTATTACTACGAGGATGAACCCTCTGGGTCTATTGAACAGGATCTCGTTGAAGCTCTGGACCGGGGTCCAGCATTCTGTCAACAGGGCTTTGGTGAAAGCCATAGAACCCCTTAAGCATCATCTATGTACATATGCCAAACAACAAGGCTGGCTTCCCTCATCTACCAATCGCCCTAGGTCTGGGGACATGGGGGTTAAGAACCTGCACGTTGAGGATTTCGCCAGGCTGGCAAAGTCTATGGAAGAGCAGGAGTACTCCGCCCCTTCCAGTAAAGCGACTATTACAGAGATCACCCAAGAGGATGACCAGGATACCTCCTCCGACCCCTCCACTGATCAGGAGGAAGCTCCTAGACCTGCTAAAAAAGCAAGGAAGGAGAAGCACACGACCGAGGCCCCAAAGTACTCAATTTTGAGCCCTCCGAAATTGTTCACCCCAATTCTTCTGCCTGGCTGCCACCCCAAGAAGTTGCTGATTATGTCCAGTCTCATTTGCGCCAAGCCTTTGATAAGGATGTACGGGCGCGTCTGAGGTTGGAATGTCCTAGGCCAGATTTAGCAGGCAAAGTAGCTGAAACCCCCGAGGTCGATCCCTCCATGCTTACTTACCTCAAGAAGTATTCAAAGGACCCCAAAAAAGGCCTGGATAGATCGTGGCGGTCATGTCAGGATAAGTTGTTGGACATGGCCGGCCCCCTAACAAAGATCCTTGAGTTAGGCTTTAGAGCCAAAGAGTCCGGATTCGGGATTGATCCGGAGGAGCTCATTGGTTGGGCCCAGAGAGTGGTTTGCCAGCTCGGCAATGCCAACTGTGCACTGTCGTCAGAACGTCGTCGTTCTATTTTGTTGAAACTAGATCCCAAATTGGCAGAACTTTCAACATCCGAATCGGGCCCTCTGGCCCAGGGCTTGCACTTCTCGGGCAGCCGTTCCTCAAGGAATTGACAAAGTTCGTGGCCACTTTCAGCGGTCTTGACAAAGCCCAAGGATCCCTCAGGCGGGCGTTCCGCCCGGTTTCGGCAGGGCCAGACGATTTCGGGCGCTCGTTCGGCCGGGGCTATAATCAAGGCGCCCCGCGCGGACAGCAACGAGGAGGGTATCAGGACAACAACTCCAATAACACCTCCTCCTTCTATCCAACGCGACTATCCAGGAATAGATTCCGCAAAGGCAGATTTGGAGGCAATTCAGGCGGACAGTAAGATTCCGGTTCTACAGGTGAGATTGATCCCTGTTCAGAGGTAATCTTGGGGGCAGAGTGAAGTTTTCCTAAACAACTGGCGCACGATCTCTCAAGATGCATGGGTCTTGGAAACCGTGCAAGGGTACAAATTAGGAACTGTACGACCATCCTTCCCAAAGCAGGACCCTCTGCAGATGTTTTTCCCAAAGCGATCAGACCTTTATCTCCGCAGAAATAGACTCACTGATTCAGAAAGGGGCCATTGTGATTTCCACTCCCCACCCTCACGGGTTTCGCAGCAATGTTTTCCTCGTGGAGAAGAAGGGAGGGAGATCCCGTCTGGTTTTAAACTTAAAGATTTCAATTCCTGGATAGTCTACCGTCACTTCAAGATGGAGGGTATCCACCTTTGCGCGATCTCTCCTCCGCGAGGGTGACTGGATGGTCCGTCTGGACCTGAAGGACGCGTATTTATCCATCCCTATCTTCGCCCCTCATCGGCGGTTCCTGCAGTTTCTCTGGCACAGGATCTGCTACGAGTACAGGGTTCTCCCGTTCGGCCTTTCGTCAGCACCGTGGTGCTTCATGAAACTCCTCCGTCCGGTAGTAGAATCTCTGAGGGCTCGGGGAGTTCGTTTGATCGTCTACCTGGACGACATCATCTTAATGGCGAACTGTCCCCAACTAGTCATCTTGCACCTTGAATGGACTATCAATCTCTTTCAGCGTCTCGGATTCATTGTGAATCAACAGAAGTCAATGTTGATCCCGTCTCAATCGATCGAGTTCCTGGGTTTCCTTGTCAACTCCCTGACTTGCCAGCTCCTGTTACCGATGCAAAGATCAGGTCAATCAAGAGGGAATTACGATCAACACTTCTCAAGCAAAGGGGTGTCTTTGAAATCCGTAGCCCGGATAGTGGGCTTACTAGCTTCCTCGATTCAGGCGATCTTCCCGGGCCCCCTCCACTACCGGGCCCTTCAACGGCTAAAAATACGACATCTTCAAAAAGGCCTCAGTTACTCGGAAATGATTCCCCTCTCAGAGGAGGCGAGGCTAGAGATGTTATGGTGGTTACACCACATGGAGGCTTGGAACGGTCGATGCCCTGTTCGGATCGACTCGGATATAGTTACTCGAATCCGATGCCAGCCGGTGGGGTTGGGGAGCCCGATGCGACTGGATGCTACACCCCGGGTGTTCCAGAATCTCACCTATCTTTGGGGTTCCTGCCTCATAGACCTGTTTGCGTCCCGCCTCAACAGGCAAGTGCCCAAGTTTTTCAGTTGGCGTCCGGACTCGGAGGCCCTGGCCACGGATGCGTTCCTTCAGGAATGGCCTCCATCCCTGTGTTATGCCTTCCCGCCGTCCATGATGATCCCCATGGTTCTGGCGCGGGCCAGGCGTCATCGAGCGGAACTGATTCTCATCACTCCACTCTGGAGGGCGCAGAGCTTGGTTCCCAGTGGTTCTGGAAATGCTATGTGCGGTTCCAATTCTTCTTCCGCGATTACGGAACCTGTTGCGGGATCCTCTACAGAACCCTCATCCGTTAGTAGAGTCAGGCCAACTTCCTCTGGTAGCTTGGTGGGTTTCAGGGACAGATGGAAAGTCCCGGGCCTTTCACAGGACGCTGAGAAATTCATCAACGAGGCCTGGTCGGCCAACACTCTCGCATCGATATGCTTCCTCTTGGAGAAGATGGTGTGATTGGTGCTCTCAACAGGACGTGGATCCCACTACAGCACATGTATCTCTAGCGGTGAATTTTCTCTGGCCTCAATGGCATCCTCAGGCCTAGCTTACAGGACGGTGAACACCTTCCGTTCGGCCATCTCCGCAGGGCATGTACCCGTGGATGGCAAACCAATTGGTGAGTATCCGTTGGTGTGTAAACTGCTCAGAGGTGTTCGAATGGTAAAACTCCCGTGTCCAAAAGTACTCTCAATTGTGGGACGTTTCGGTTGTCCTGAAGTTTCTGGAATCTTGGCCTTCTAACAAATATCTTTCTCGGAAACAGTTATCTGCTAAGCTCACTATGTTACTTTGCCTTGTTTCCTGCAAAGGGTTTCGGATGTTAGAGCCCTGGACTTAGCAGGGCGTCGATTTTCCCCAGAAGGGGTGTCATTCAATATCTTACGGAGGACTAAGTGTAATACTTCCTCAGTCTCCTACCCAGCATTTCCTAATAATCCAAAATTGTGTGTTGTGCAGTGTGTCAAGGATTATGAAGTAAGTACTGCCGAATTCCACACAGATATGCAGGGTCAATTATTGATTGCTCTTCAGAAACCATTTCGACCCGTGGCTCCGGCCACGATGTCACGTTGGATGCGTTGGCTCATGGGCGAAGCGGGTATTGACGTTTCCAAATTTGGGGCCCTTTCCGCTCGGGGAGCGATGGCGTCCAAGGCTTTTTCAGCGGGTGTCAGTTTGTCAGACATTATGAGTGCGGCCGACTGGTCTACAGAGAGTACATTTAAAGCTTTTTATTATAAACCGATTGTTGATGTTGCTTCTGTTGTGGTGGCTAAGCTTTGAACAAGCATAATCGGAGCCTCCGGTCCTGACATAGAATTAAAAATTTGCGAACATTCGTGACAAGAATTTTCAATTCAGAGAGGCGAGGATTATCCCACCGAAATTATGGTTTTTCATGTTTTTTCACATGCTGTATTAATATATTGCGTATTACTACATTCCTGTTTTCTTTCCCAACCCTTATTCTGTTGATGTATATTCACACAGTTCTGGAAGGGTGTTACTGCGTTCTATCTCTATTCCTTTCAGGTGCAGATTCCAAGTAAGGCTTGAAACCTCTCTGAGGAAGGTTTTCTTCGAGCTACAGAGTCCTGTCAGTGTTCTTTGGACCATGTCCCTGGTTGAAGTTAAGACCCAGTTGGGCCTCGGAAGATTCGAGTAAGAGGAGTTCTTACTGTGACATGTTCGTTGGAGCCAGTTATTCAGAGACTTATCTGATTTAGCTTACAAAGAAAGAGGACACTGTTTTGGTGCATGGACCATTTATAGTCGGAGACTCTATGGTTGTACATGTGACCCATATAGTGTTCATGGGTACTGTAGTTTTTTAGTTTCTAAGTTTTCTATTGGCTGCTGAGCATTTCAGTAAAGAAATGAGAAGCATAATCCTCGCCTCCGTGTCCTTAATAGAATTGAAAATTCTTGTCACGAATGTTCGCAAATTTTTTAATTACACCAAATTTGGCAAAAAGGTAGCTCTTGGTTCAGAAAGCGACCTTTTTTTTAAAAATGGTGTCAATCTGTTCAGTAGTTTCTAAGAAATTCAAAAATAAAAAAATATCGATATCTGGGCGGAGCCTAACCACACATCTCATTGTGAGATCTGATTGGCTGTCAGCACTTCATCCTGGAATTGCTGGCAGCCATCTTGGGACCAATATACATGATAGCACCCCATTGAAATGCATTGTAGTGAATAGAAGATTTTGAGGGTCACCAAAAGGAGAACTATAAAGGGTGATAACAGACTTTAGTTACATTAGAATTCATTTGTTGATGGTACCATACTAATTTTAGGAATTGTGGTGTGTTCTAAGGTGATTTTACCCTGTGAAAACCCTTCTGCTGGGATATCATGAATCATGTTTGAGAGAAAACTATTTTCTCATGCTTGTCCCATAGAGGTTTGGAAGGTGCTCCAGAAGCTAAAATGAGAGCATATTTTCTGTAAATTCACATTATCTTTCTCAGTCATGTGAGAATGAAGTCTGACATTCTCAGTAAAACATGTACATCCAACAAGGGCAGAGACTGTCAGTTGATTCCTTTGTGTTCTACTGCAGCTTCCCAGAGTGTTCTAAAGAACAACTAGAGCGCTAACAGCCTTACTTATGACAAAAGTATGGCACACCTGAAGCCATCTTGATTGGAATAAACTGGTAACACTTAAAACATTTAATTTAAAAAGGAACAAAATGATGGGGTTCATTTTGTCATAGAAATTATGGTTAGTGCTGTAGAAAGAAAAATTAGGACATGTTTTAAGTGAGATCTCAAATATCTTCCTGTTATATTTCAACAGGAGCAGCCTGTCAGTTGATTCCTTTGTGTTCTACTGCAGCTTCCCAGAGTGTTCTAAAGAACAACTAGAGCGCTAACAGTCTTACTTATGACAAAATTATGGCACACCTGAAGCCATCTTGATTGGAATAAACTGGTAACACTTAAAACATTTAATTTAAAAAGGAACAAAATGAGGGGGTTCATTTTGTCATAGAAATTATGGTTAGTGCTGTAGAAAGAAAAATTAGGACATGTTTTAAGTGAGATCTCAAATATCTTCCTGTTATATTTCAACAGGAGCAGCCTGTCAGTTGATTCCTTTGTGTTCTACTGCAGCTTCCCAGAGTGTTCTAAAGAACAACTAGAGCGCTAACAGTCTTACTTATGACAAAATTATGGCACACCTGAAGCCATCTTGATTGGAATAAACTGGTAACACTTAAAACATTTAATTTAAAAAGGAACAAAATGAGGGGGTTCATTTTGCCATAGAAATTATGGTTAGTGCTGCAGAAAGAAAAATTAGGGCATGTTTTAAGTGAGATCTCAAATCCTCTTCTATTTCATTAGAAAATTCTGACATGCAGACTGAAACAATCACTTTCAATACCAGCAGTAGACTTCCAGTTAACTCCCTGGTGAGCAGTAGCTTTTCCACAGTGATCTAATGAGCAACTAGAGTGCTAACATTCTGAATTCATGGCAAATGTGTGACACATCTGAATGCTTTCTTGATGGAATCAAAGTAAAAAACTGAAAGCATTTCCTACTGAGGAGACTGCAGTAAATGAGGAAATTAGGAAACTTGATAACAAATAAGTCTCCCAAGATGGCCACCAGAGAAAAAAGAGCCCAAATGTAGCACAAATATCACCCAGATGTAGCCCACATATAGCCCAATGACAGAAGTGTGCAAAACACTTTTTATTTTTGTTTTTTTGAAGTTTTATATAGTGCAGACTGGTCAGGTATTGGAGCGTTGCTCTTACTTGGACCCCTTATTGCGTATTTTGCACGAAGTACATGAGATTGATCTTGCGAAACATTGAACTTTACTATTCTGTTAACCTGAAGTTGCTCTGAACCGGGCTTTGTAACACCTGTTTTTACCTACTGGTTTTAATTAATTCTCACTGTATTCTATTAAGAAAGAGGATTTACTGTTTTTATGTACACTTTTATGATCTATGTTTCTAAATCAGATCGAATAAAGTTTAATGAATTTAATTGAAGTCTCCCAAGATGGCCACCAGAGAAAAAGGAGCCCAAATGTAGCACAAATATCACCCAGATGTAGCTCACATATAGCCCAATGACAGAAGTGTGGAAAACACTTTTTATCCTTTGTTTTTTTGCAGTTTTATATAGTGCAGGCTGGTCAGATATTGGAGTGCTTTACATGAGCATTGGTTACATCATACAAGGACAAACTCATTTTGGTTGTAGGCATGGGGAGATTAAGTGATTTGACCAGAATCACAGAATGTCGAGCTGAAGCAGAAACTCCAACTTGGTTCCCCAGTTGCAAAGTCTGCAGCTCTGGAAGTAACACCACATTCTCTCCCCTAAGCGTAACATTTAATCAAGTGGTCAACTGGATAAAAAAACATAAAGATAACAAATAATTTAAAAGTGCTTTGTCGCTATTTGAGAACTCAGAAAATATGTCCTCATTTTAGTTTTTTAGAGCACTAACCATAATTTCTATGCAAATAAGACCCTCTCATTTCTATAATTTCTAAAGGAAATGCTTTAGGTATTACAGTTTTGATTACATCAAGATGACGTCAGGCGTGCCACACTTTTGTAATAAATATAGAATGTTAGCAATCTAGTTGTCTCTTGTCTCTTTCTGCACGTCTCTTGCCTCTTTCTGCACCTCTCTTGCCTCTTTCTGCAGCTCACTCTCTTCTTTCTGCACCTCTCTTGCCTCTTTCTGCACCTCTCTTCCCTCATTCTGCAGCTCACTCTCTTCTATCTGTACCTCTCTTGCCTCTTTTGCACCTCTCTTGCCTCTTTCTGCACCTCTCTTGCCTCTTTCTGCATCTCTTCTCTTCTGCACTCTTGCCTCTTTACACCTCTCTTGCATCTTTCTGTACCTCTCTTGCCTCTTTCTGCACCTCTCTTCTTTCTGCACCTCTCTTGCCTCTTTCTGCACCTCTGTTGCCTCTTTATGCACCTCTCTTGCCTCTGTCTGCACTTCTCTTGCTTATTTCTGCAGCTCACTCTCTTCTTTCTGCACCTCTCTTGCCTCTTTCTGCACCTCTCTTGCCTCTTTCTGCAGCTCACTCTCTTCTTTCTGCACCTCTCTTGCCTCTTTCTGCACCTCTCTTCCCTCTTTCTGCAGCTCACTCTCTTCTTTCTGCACCTCTCTTGCCTCTTTCTGCACCTCTCTTGCCTCTTTCTGCACCTCTCATGCCTCTTTCTGCACTTCTCTTGGTTCTTTCTGCAGCTCACTCTCTTCTTTCTGTACCTCTCTTGCTTCTTTCTGTAATTCTCTTGCCTCTTTCTGCACCTCTCTCTGCCTCTTTCTGCACCTCTCTTGCCTCTTTCTGAACATTTCTTCCTCTTTCTGCACCTCTCTTGCCTCTTGATGCACCTCTCTTTGACTCTTTTTGCTCTTCTCTTGCCTCTTTCTGCAGCTCACTTGCTTCTTTCTGCACCTTTCTTGCCTCTTTCTGCACCTCTCTCTACCTCTTTCTGCACCTCTCTTGCCTCTTTCTGCACCTCTCTTGCCTCTTTCTGCACCTCTCTCTGCCTCTTTCTGCACCTCTCTTGCCTCTTTCTGCACCTCTCTCTGCTTCTTTCTGCACCTCTCTTGCCTCTTTCTGCACATCTCTTGCCTCTTTCTGCACTCAGTCTTGCTCTTCTTTCTGCACCTCTCTTGCCTCTTTCTGTACCTCTCTTGCCTCTTTCTGCACCTCTCTTGCCTCTTTCTTCACCCTCTCTTGCCTCTATCTGCACCTCTCTTGGCTTTCTACTCCACTCTTGCCTCTTTCTGCACCTCTCTTGCCTCTTTCTGCACTTCTCTTGCCTCTTTCTGCACCTCTCTTGCCTCTTTCTGCACCTCACTCTGCTTCTTTCTGCACCTCTCTTGCTTCTTTCTGCACCTCTCTTGCTTCTTTCTGCACTTCTCTTGCTTCTTTCTGCACCTTTCTTCCTTTTTCTGCATTTTTCTTGCCTCTTTCTGCACCTTTCTTGCCTCTTTCTGGACCTCTCTTGCCTCTTTCTGCACCTCTCTTGTCTCTTTCTGCACCTCTCTTGCCTCTTTCTGCACCTCTCTTGCCTCTTTCTGCGCCTTTCTTCCTCTTTCTGCACCTCACTCTCTTCTTTTTGCAACTCTCTTGCTTCTTTCTTTGCCTCTCTTTGCTCTTTCCGCACCTCTCTTGCTTCTTTCTGCACCTCTCTTGCCTCTTTCATCACTTCTCCTGCTTCTTTCTGCACCTTTCTTCCTCTTTTTGCACCTCTCTTGCTTTTTTCTGCACTTTTCTTGCCTTTTTCTGTACTTCTCTTGCTTCTTTCTGCACTTCTCTTGCTTCTTTCTGCGCCTTTCTTTCTCTTTCTGCACATGTCTTACCTATCTAGGTGTAGTTAGAAATTAGCATTTAAAAAACCTTAGAAATTCACTGAAAAAATCACAGGTTTCAGGGACGTTATAGATAGAAATTAGCATTTAAAAAACCTTAGAAATTCACTGAAAAAACCATAGGTTTCAGGGACGTTATAGTTAGAAATTAGCATTTAAAAAACCTTTGAAATTCACTGAAAAAACCATAGGTTTCAGGGACGTTATAGTTAGAAATTAGCATTTAAAAAACCTTTGAAATTCACTGAAAAAACCATAGGTTTCAGGGACGTTATAGTTAGAAATTATCATTTAAAAAACCTTTGAAATTCACTGAAAAAACCATAGGTTTCAGGGACGTTATAGTTAGAAATTAGCCTTTAAAAAACCGTAGAAATTCACTGAAAAAACCATAGGTTTCATGGACGTTATAGTTAGTTGGACATTTCACTAGTACAAAACCAGAGAAATTCGCCCGTTATAGTTAGTTGAGCTAACTATACCTCGCGCCCCGCAATGCACTGCTGATGACGTCACATATTACATCATTCATGACATGGTCAGTGACATCACTGATGACATCTCAAATGACATCACTGATGACAACATCCAGTGTATGTGTTTCTGTAAAGTTTAAATATGTTTTATATATATATATATACACACACACACATCTATACACACACACATTTATATACACACACACACACATATATATATATACACACACATATATATATATACACACACACATATATATACACACACACACACACACACACATATATATACACACACACACACACATACATATATATACACACACACATATATATATATACACACACACACACATATATATACACACACACACACATATATATACACACACACACATATATATATATACACACACACACACACATATATATACACACACATATATACACACACACACACATATATATACACACACACACATATATATACACACACATATATACACACACACACACATATATATACACACACACACACACACACACACACATATATACACACACACACACACATATATATATATATATACACACACACATATATATACACACACACACACACTATCTACTGGCGGTCCATAGGAAATCCGCAACATTCTATTTGAAATAACTTTGGCGCCGGTTGACGAATCTTCGCGAAATTTTCAAACTTTGTGGCCCGCTCCGGTCCACTCCTATCTTGAAAGTCTCGGGGTGATTCGTCAAGCGGAGGCCGAGAAAAAAGGGGGTCCCAAAACGTGTTTTCCCCATGCAATTTTCCATAGGAACCTTTCATCGCAGCTACAGCCCGAACGGCTGAACGGAATTACACCAAATTTGGCAAAAAGGTAGCCCTTGGTTCAGAGTCGTGCCTTTTGCTTAAATGGTGTAAATCCGTTCAGTAGTTCCTGAGAAAATCAAAAGTAAAATCACATATATATCTATGGCCGAGTAGGGTCCGCATACCCTCCCAATCACGAGCCGCATGCTAATTGGCTGTCAACACTCCAAACCAGGAAGTGTTGGCAGCCATCTTGTTCCTCGGTAGAACCGAGGCACAAGAAAAGACGAAAACAGACGCAAAAACGCAAAAGGGGGCAGGGTAGAAACACCCTGACCCCTAGGCCTGCTCAGGGTCCTACAACGACCCCCAGGGCCCAAAATGTATTATTATATTTTTTTAAATCGGCAAAAACGCGCTGGGTGCGCGGATCCTGCCGATAAAAAAAAGCGAAGCGACGGGCTCCCGCGCTTCGTGGTTAATTGGCCACCGGGTGGGCCAAGTCCCGGGGGCATGCGGGGGTTAATGTAAATTTATGTGGGGGGCCTCTAAGGCCCCCCCAAGCCCCGGGGACCGCCACCCCCCCGAGGGCTTCGCTTTCCATTTATTTTTTTAAATAACCTGTGTGGGGGGCTCGAGGCCCCCCACACGCCCCGGGGACCGCCACCTCCCGGGGCACTAAATAATAAAACGTGGGGGTCTGTTTAGGACCCCGAGCCCCGAGGACCACCACCTCCCCGGGGCTGTGCACTGAGATGGGAGGGGGCCGCGCGGCCCCCTCCTGGAACCCTTGATGGCCCTGGGGACCGCCACCCCCAGGGCCGGCTCTTGCAGTGTCCGGGGTGCCTACCCCGGGACACTGTAGTTTGCAATGACAGGGCGGGAGCCTCGCGGCTCCCGTCCTGTCATTGCAAACTTGCTTTGCTTCATTGAGCGAGAGCAGGGAAACCTGCTCTTGTTTCAATGAAGCAAAGCAGATGCTTTTCCATAAGGGAGCTGCATGTCAGCAGCTCCCCTTATCGAAAGCAATGCCGGCTCCCGCAGGACGCGGGGAGCCGGCGGGACCGTGCGGAGTTAGGGGACCCCCCCGGTCCCCGGTGGCACAGGCCACGCAGCCCCCTCCCCCAAAAATAAATGTTAAAATTTTTTTTAAATGTAAAGGCCGGCCCCGGGGAATGGGGTCCCCGGGGCCTTAAATGGCCTGAGGAGGGGGGCCACGCAGCCCCCCTCCAAATATTTAAATAAAAAAAAAAAGAGGGCATGCCCCGGGGGATGGGGTCCCCGGGGCCAATAGAGGCCCAGGGAAGGGGGGCCACGCGGCCCCCTTCCTGTTTTTTTTTATTTAAAAAAAAAAAAGAAAATCCTCAGGCCCCGGGGGATGGGGTCCCCGGGGCCAAAAGTGGCCGAGGGAAGGGGGCCCACGCAGCCCCCCTCCCATACAAAAAAAAAACACCGGCATCGTGCCGGAGGCCCCGCCCCCTCCCTGCAGCAGTCTGCAAACGCGCCAGCGCGTTTTAAGAAGGGG